>OU342458.1:0-600000 GCA_910589355.1 Parapoynx stratiotata | reverse complement strand
CTTGAACTTAATTAATCTTAACTGGATTTTGCTCAGATTTTATTTTGACCGGTTTTCATTGCTTTAAGTTCTGAATAATTCTCTGTTAATCCTCAGCCATATTTTTCATTTCACCTGTATTTTTTCTTTTCTAAAACGGACACTATTTGGTACAGGACTTAAACTAATTGTTTGGCCAAATGTGGAAGACTGTTAATAGGCACGAAAACCATTGACATTAGCCAATTAATGTTTTACGGTGGCCGACCAGAGAAGAGTGAGTATTAATACCTGGTTGGCTCGAAATGTTTGGTCGCAGGGTCACTGGATGCGGGCGACACAGGACCGGTAGTTGTGGCCTATGTCCAGCAGTGGACGTCGCTAGGATAAATGGTTGGATAAATGACACAACATTTACTGGATCACACCACTTTACATGGCACTCAGCTTGTTCACCATAACAATGAAGAAAATTCAAACTAACAGAACAAGCAGGTAATTTTGATCCTTAGGCATTTTGAAGTATAAAACCCTTGTCTATATAGTACAGTTGTAAGTAGAATGTTGCGTGATGAGTTGGTATGCTTATCAAACATAGCTAAACCCTTCATCCGTTAACGGATCTAGAATAGATAGATATAAATAAATATAAATATCGCCAGACATTCACACCGATCAACTAGTCCCATTTTAAGAAACTCATCAATTGTTTATTTGAGACCTCCTCGCTGCCTTACAACAGTTATCAATTCCTTCATTTAACCTACTAGATCCATGCAATTACGCACTTAAACAAACTATAACCATAACAATTTTTTTTTGTTATTATTAGTATTAGTGACTAAAATAGTTTTTTTTGTTGAAACTTTTATAATACTTAGAAATACTAAATACCCAGATGTAAAATATTTATTAGCACACTTATAATACAATGCTAATCGTTTTTGATTCTGCTCAAAAAGCAGATCGAAATACAGTGTAGGCGTGTTACCTGATATCGAAACCGTACCTTTATATAGAGGAAAATTTTTCCTTCTCCATAAAATATTTTCTGTAACTATATGACTTACGTAACTTCCTTTCAGACTCCAGTAATCGCCATTACCATATAAATGGAATTGGATAGTGAAATTAATATCGAGAGAACTCCGTAGTCGTAAGATCGTTACGCGATCAACTCTCATTCATACCTGACCTAGATTCAGAGGGCTGTCAGCCTAGCATTTGGTGTCAATTAAAACTTGTCTTGACTTAATATTCTTGCGTTCATAGCCTTACTTACATGTGTTTAATTGGATTACTTTGTTCATGGTGTTATTGTAATAAGCACTTTGAAATGCTAACAATGGTTAATTGCTTTACCACGCATGTTCTAAAAATACACACATTCATATTATTTTAGTAAAATGTAATATTGTATTTATTTAGGCATGTACATTTTAATGAATGTTTAAAAGTGTTAGTTTTTATGAAAGCAAAACAAATACTAAGAACAGTAGTTGTTAATTTTAGGATGGAAGGAATACATACATACATACATACATACATACAATCACGCCTGTAATCCCCGAAAGGGCAGGCAGAGTCCAAGGTGCACTGTGTTCGTTAAGACCACATTTTTCCATACAAAAATTGGATTTGGTCAGATGAAAAATAGTAAAAGAGTAGTAACAAGTGGCTAGCTCATCGCCTTCTCAACCACAGACCCAGCACCCAATACGCCCTAAGTCGCCTTTTACGACATGCTAGGCAAGAAAAGCAGTTGGTACATTCTTTTTGTGTCCCGGACCAACACGGGAATAAATAAACATGATTGTAATAGGGTATTATTATTATTTGGGTATATTATTAGGGTATATGCTCCTTGGACTCTGCCTACCCTTTCGGGAATTTCAGGCGTGATTGTATGTATGTATGTATGTATTATTTATGAATGGGTATAAACCCAAAGTACAAACAGTTATTGTAAAGCAAAACTATGAACATTTAGTAGAATGTAAAATACTACGTGAAAATTGTCTTAGAATTCTATGCAGTGAATGATAGAGAGGATCTAGCTGCGACAATCCTACCCCATTTGCATCCAAAAGGGGCATAACAATGATAAATATTATTCAAGGTCTAAGTTTAGTAAGATTCAAGAATTAATCAAGACTAACGATAGGAATGCTTCTGTTAACGATTGGCGCAATCTGTTCGATGTTATTTGTTTGGTTCTCAAAGCAAATGGTGCTCTCAGCGCTGCAGACAGTGAGACCTAGGTTTAATTACGTTCCCAGTGGTCGGTGCTTGACCCGGCCCCGCGCAGGATAAACATTCACGACCTCTGCCTCTACGCCGCCGACTCCGGTTATTGAGTTATCTACTTGTTTTGATCCGAACCACTCAAAAGCTCACCAATGACAATAGATACTTGAAGCTTTGAAATAACGTGACCAGAATATTTTTTCACATCAACATTTTTTTATTTCTCAATTTTGTCAGTTAGAATTATCTTCCATTTGTTATATTATGAGCTAAATATAGCAATCCTCTTATAGAATTCATTACCCGTCTAGTAGCATAGTAGTATAACATTTTGAAATAAATTACTTTGAATTTAGATGCTTTAAACGTCCAAAAATTTTATAAATTGGTTAAATTAATATAAAAGAAAAAAAAAACAAAACAACGTGGATATTTACTTCAATATCTTTGAAAAGACATTTCATCAGAAATAATAATTTAAGCTGAAGAAACAGGAAAGCTAAATCCTGAAGCATTGGCGCTGAGTAAACTAATAGCGGAAGTCTTTTATGAATATTGAAAAGCGATTTCCCATTAAAGCGAAAAATAAGAAAGTGACTTCCAGACGACAGAGCGTTTCTGTGTAAAGTTGGAATAAAAATTGTCTTTTTTCCTTTTTAAGTCCAACAGATGTAAGCGTCGCTGTTGAACCATGACAGTTGTGACTCGGAGGATTCAGGGCAAACAATAGACAGGGGAAACACATTAGCCCCTCAGCTTCCTAAAACGTTAAAACACTTTTAAAAGAGAGCGATGATGCACAATGAGCAGTCCATGAAGGAAATAATTAAACATTAACGCTTAAGGAAAAAGTCTTAACAAAGCCGCCCAAAGAACTTTTATTTAATCACGACTTTGCGAAGATTTTGCCTGAAAGCCGAAAATTGTAATAGATTTTTTAAAAGTCTATTCGGATTTGGAAAGTTCAATCTTATTAAAAGTTTTCGCTGCTAACTTCGGGCTCGGGCTTAAATTACTCCTAATTTTGGTAATTCATTGTCTACCATTTTCGGGCGTCACAATTGTAGTAGTCTAAAATTTTAGATAACTTTGGGAGTGTCTTTCTTTTCCCCTTTTTCGTCGAGTCATCGTAAGTTACTCGTTATCTAATGCCTGCCGCAGAACGTGTTACATTTCGAACACGTAGTGCCTTTATCGTAATTTTTTCTTCGCAATAACAAACTGTTGTTGGTTCAGAAATAATATTTCACTTACAAGATTGGCCTCATCTTCCGTACCTGCGAGTAAATTATCCGTAATAGCATTCCTTTTCCTTGTTATACATTATCAAAATGTTGTTCCTTTTTTTTCTAAATGTTAAATCGAATTATTGAAATATGCATTTGGATTTGTCCTAAATATTTGTTCTGTCTAACAAAAGTAAATATGTATGTAAGGATTTGAATTAACCTATTTCGTAGTAGCTACGTAATAGGTTAATCGTATAATGTTAAAATCTTTTCGCCAATAGATCTATGTACCACTCCTACGCATGATGTAAATATACTTATACATATAATAAATACAAAATGTTGTAATAGAAAATTACAAATCATTTACAAATGGCTCTGTAACAACCATATATTTGGAAAATTGCCAAATTAATATTGTTACCGTTTTCAGTCCTTTGTCTTCATACCTTAATTATCAAGGAGCTAAAGCTTTCTTAATATTGGAATACGGTCCAATTTATTTTGCCTCCATTCTGTAATTAGTATCATTAAATCAAGCTGACATTGTACCTTGTTCTGCTTATAAGATAGTTGAACTAGAAAAAGATCACTCATAAGATTGGGTATTAAATCTTCCACATACTCTCCCACTACGAGAGCTCCATAATTATATTGCTTCGGATATAGACTAGACAAGGAAAAGGCGTCTTTGAATGATATATGATAGAATAAATCACAAATGACTATGAAATCTATCGCTACTAATAAGTAATTTCTTTTATTACATAGCTTTCGGGTAAAATACCATTTCGGCTTATTACAATAGCTTATTGAAACACAATGTAATAAGTTTCTGGAGCACATTCTATTTTAAATTAAAATATATTTCAGATTATAAATTGTAATCGCAGCATACACGAATACTGATGTTGGTTCTTTTGAAATAAAATGCACTGAATTAACTTGCGTTTAGATTTGTCATATAATTATTTACCGAAACAACATTCGACAGTATAAACTTTAATGTACCCTAATTTACTTATAACTTGCAATTGCCATAAATTGAGTAAATATTATTTCTCAAGTAGTTTCAAAATTGAGTTTGAAATTTCAGTACCGATTGGAATGTTATTGAAAGACTATGTAACTGCAAATCGCTTAACCTCCATTAGCGTTGTGGCAAATGGTGATCGTAACGTTATTACTGACGATGACGATAACAATATAGACAGCGAACATAATACATAAAGGTTTGATCGAGAACCTCTTGGCGTCCAAGCCGTGTTGCCAAATACTTCACATTCTAAGGTAATACCCCTCAGGGGTCGTATTAACCCTGAATTTGAAACTTAGAAGGCTCTTAATCGAAACCCTTTAGAGATACTTAAGTATTTGAGGCGTGCTCAAGACTTGGAGACAATCTACGAGGAGTATACGACTACTCCCTTTTGAAGTTGCGATTAGTCACACGGATCATGAGCATATTAAAATTAAACTGTATTCATATGGCATATAGACTAATTTCAAGGCCCATTCAACTCCTTATATTAAGCGATTACCAATCAAATTATATATATTGGTAATCTCTTTCAGAATTTGTCATTTATCTGTTATGGGATATGATTATGAGGTAGCTTTTTATTTGTATCTATTGGTTCTTACTTATATCGGTATATGGAAGCTTCTTTCAGTTTGATTGTGATTAGATTTTTGGATCATTTGTAGAAAAATGTAAATTTTAAATTCTGATTTAGAATCATACAAGCCCTTAGCCATGTCAAAGCTATGTGATTCTGCTGGCTTTCAACGCAAGTAACATAATTGTATGCATTTTTGAGAAGTGTTATATTTGTGGACAGATAGTACAAACTGAATATCATGGAATAATGAATGGTTGTAGCTATAACCAGGATCAACAAAATTGTGTCTTTTTTGAGCTTTCTGTGTATTGTATAAATTATGTTCAAATAGTGTCCTTTATTTAGATGGATCTGTTTCCATCATTAAATGCAAACAATGACGAAACAATTTTAAAAGACATATCTAGTTCCAAAGTGCTTTAATGAAAGCCTCTCTTTATCAAGATTTTTCTCCCGACGAGAAAGAATAAAGTCCGAGAGAAGATACTTAGGCCAGTTACCGTAGTTAGTACTAATGAGCTGTTAAGTTAAGACAGACTACTGCAAAAAGAAGCTATCCGAGGAAATTTTTAATTGATAATAATGACAGTGCAGATTGATCGCTTTGTTTTACGTTGAGCACTTCGATAGCTAATATAACTTGCCGTTTTTGGCGTAATAGGGAATTACAGCTGGATAGCGAAATGATGTTTTCCCGTCACGATCTTTTCTATTTTTTTATACCTACCAATATACAATAATTGTATCTATTATTTGTGTATTAAAGACTCTAGTCGAAAGAAGCTCAATTTTATCTGAATTTTATATTTCAGATGTCATGTTCGCCAACACTTCTATATGTTTGAAAAAAGTTTAAGCTTAGACTATTTTATTTTAAGACTCTGTACCCAATAAGAATTAACAAAGGACTGAAAACTATTATCATATAAATTGTTTATTTCTATATTAATTATGAGCCGTGTGGTAGCGGCTCATTAAAATAATACAACCAACCCATGTCTTCCCATGGGTGTCGTAACACAACCATCCAATAGCTTATAGCGGAAACGGGCTCACCACCTGTCACGCTGAGTGCAGTCACTGCTTGGTGATGCGCAGAATATGGCAATGGACTGCTTTTGCGGTACTTTTGCCTAGTCTGGCAAAAGCAGACCGTCTGCTGGCCGTCTGTCCCGTGTTGGAACGGGACACAAAAAGAATGTACCAACTGCTTTACTTGCCTAGCATGTCGTAAAAGGCGACTAAGGGCGTATTGGGTACTGGGTCTGTGATTGCATAGGAGATGAGCTAGCCACTTGTTACTATTCTTTCACGATTTTTCATCTGACCAAAACCCAATTTTTTGTATGGCTTAATGTGGTCTTAAGGAACACAGTGCTCCTTGGTCTCTGCCTACTTTGGGGATTACAAGCGTGATTTTATGTTCAAAAATTCAAAATTCAATATCGTTTATTCAATTTAGATGCGTCTTTGCACATGCTTATGAACGTCAAAAGCAGTTTACAAATTTTCGTGAAAGCGATAAACTACGCCATCCGTTCACAAAACTACCAGGAGGCCTTGTTCTGAGAAGAACGGCAAGAAACTCAGCAAGTTTCTATCCTCCCTTTACATTGTTTTTCTTTAAAAAAAAATGTCATAAACTACAACGTCATTGAAGTTTTAGAAGAAAATATAAATAAATATCTGTGTTATAAATTCTTCAGTTTACCACATTTTCCATTACAAATGCAAGTAGTCTAAAATATTACATTAATAAAATAAAATTAGGAAATTGAAAAAGTAGTATATACAAAACCAGGATAGGTTCACCACTTCACCACTTGCCGTACCATACAGTCCCAAAGAAAACTTCATTGATTACGCCAATTTTACAAATCAGACAGGCATGAGTTTGACCAGACACCGACAGTGGCACCTGTTCACAGGCATGACACATGAATCAGCCATCGCTTCGCTCAACCATATTTTAGGGAACGCAACGACCCGACGCACGTGACACCACAGCAGAGTCATTGACAGCAGATAGGTATGTTATGTATTATGTTGCCTAGTCTCTGACTAACCCTAAGGAGATAATAGATGTGATTATATGTATATGTATGTACGTAATTATGGTACAAATATTACAGAAAGGGAATATGTTACCTAGTTAATTTAACTTTGTAACCCCTTAACATCGTTCAAGAAAGCATATGAAACAAAAGATCTAAAAGATAAACAATGTGTTAGCGATACCAGCTTGTTAAATGTCTTCGTAGGGAGCTCGTATTATTATGCGAACTTTTACCCCGTCTTTCTGTAAAGACATATTATAAAGACTCTGACATAAAGTTTACGAGAAAATACTCGTAAGACATTTTTTTATGAACGATGTTTTGCGAAACCTTTCTGGTAGATGCTGGGTATTAGCTGAAGACAGTGAGAAATGGCGTATATTAGGCGAGGCCCATAATTATGCAGAGGGTGAACTAATGAGGCATAATGAGTTCGACAGTTTTATCCATACTTTTTAAAATATTAACCAAAAGAAATTTCGGTTCATGAGTTGAGTGCCTGAAAAATCTTAAAATGTGAGAGACGTTGACTTGTTATTTTGAGGTAATCTCCACTCAGAAAGTTTCCAAACTTTGCCCGTAAATTATAAGTTTCCCGAAATCTAATTCTAAAATCTCTTTATGCCAGTATTCTGATTATCTATCCGTTGGTAAGCCTGCTTAAATGTGATGGATTAAAAAGAAGAAAATACATCGAAATTGCCGAAGCACTCGCGCTGTTAAAGGAATATTAGCGGGCTTACAGTCGCGGGTGACGTTAAGGCGTAATTTGTATTCTGTGACAACAGCGAGCCGAATTGATTTATGCGTGTACCGCCGATAATAGGAGCGGAGGAGGCGCGCTGATACACCACGCGGAACGGGCCCGATCCCTCTCATGAATATTCCCGGGGAACCGATGTGACAAACACTTTTTGTGTAATAAACCAATATTTAGTACCGAAATTGATGGAGAAAAATTAGTTTATGAACGACTCAATATACCGATCACGGGAGCAATTTAATAATGTCCTTGAGTTGGCAACGAAGTTAATTTGTTTTCGGTAGCAGACAACAGCTTATGTTGTCAGGGTGTACGTGATGTGCAAGTCATCAGTAATGACTGATAAAGTGTAGGAATATCTGGAATCCTTTATGTGTTGCTCAGGCATTGTATACCCCACCCAGCGCTTCTTATGTTAAGCCTGTTGAGTTACAGCGCCAAAAGTTTCACTAGTAAATTGATGAAATTTTAAAGACAAATTTCACTTTTCTTGAAGATGCTCACTCTAGGAAAATCTAATTATCTCATTCTTATCTAATCTTTGCCTGTGTAGATTAAAGTTCAAACTTATGTAATAACTTACATATTCCGTCTTTACGTGGAATTACAACTACGCTTTTTATCGAAACGACAACTTTTGATACCTAGATCCCAATAGGCGGAGATGTAACTCCAAATGTTGGAATCACATGTATTTTAAACGAATATAGCTTACTATTGTGTAAGCAGTCAGGTTTTTATGTACTAAATACTAAAAACTCACCAAATATATAATTACTTTATATCTCGGTAGATCATGACAAATTGGAAGACTAACGAAAGTGCTTCCATTATACCGAAGCTTAACCTTTATGAATAAGGTGGAGAAAAACTTTGCAGGTTAATTATTTAGTTAATTGACTAAGTTAATACTATTATCCTCCAAGAAATGTGTCGAAAAGAAACAATATAAAAGACTCACTGTGAAGATATTATTTGGGTAACAAACAAAGTGATGCTCCTCAATTTTGTTCCAAAATAAGAAAATAATTAACTGTATTGAGAGAAAAGTTATAACGAGGGAATTAAGATAGATATCTAAGACAGAAGTTTTTTGATGCCGTTAATAAATATGTTATACATTTTTTGTCTTGCGGGGGAGTTAAATTGACGACTCGAATCGGTGTTGTTTTTAGCCAAACTCAATTAATTACCCAACTACATAAACTTATACCACCGCTAACTGGTTAATTTCAATCACTTTTAGCCTTAATGAGAACATATTTTTGAAATGATGGAATGAGCCTCGTCCACTGAACAGCGTTCATTAGCGGAGTAATTTAAAACATATCCCCTTTCAACAGAGTACCACTTTCCGAAACATCTCATATTACATCATACGTTATTTATTTCCCTCCCAAAAGAGTTTTCGCTCTTTATTTATAACGTAACAAAACCAGAACGGCCGAAATAAAACAGCATTCAATTAAAGTCATGGCGGGAAGATAGGCGAATGTCAGAGTCGCCGATATGGGCATTGTCCGACCGATCAAAGGGGTAAAGTGGGTATTATCCGCTATCTCCAGTCGTTTTCTTACATTGCTGCTTTTATTTTTTGCTCGGAAATGTTTCATTTGTTTTAAATTTGAATGAGCTCTTTGGAAAGTTGTAATTGTTGTTGGTTTTTAAAGCATTGTCCTGTTATACATAGTCGAGCTGTATCTTAATATTATTGGTAATTACCGATACATCGTTTGACACTAATAATATTTTATGTCTAAATCCACCTCCGTGTCTATGACAGTAGATAAATCGCCATCAAATAGATTTCTGGCCATGCCGCCTTCGACAAGCACTGGTCTTTTACCGGGTTGCCTTAGATTCCTGACTTCAATGACATAGAATGAACTACAATGACAGGACTTGTGTGCGTGGATATACTCTAAGGTCTCTTTGGCGTCCTTTACAGTATAGCAAATTGAAATAGATGAAACTTCTTATGTCAGATTGGTAACGTACACTCCTGCAAGAGATCGACCATGTTGCTTACGGGAAATTGCTTCAGTAGGTAACGTAAGCAGCGTTTTCCGAACAAAATTTATAATCTTTTTAAACACCCAGTCTTAGTATACATTTGATAGTGATAGACATATCAACATTTAATGGGATTAGATGAGACATACCACCTTATATCGTTTTTACACCGCTGGAACATGTTGATATGCCTTTACCGATCATATTCTCCCATAAAGTTCTGGAATGATGGTTATCCCGAATTCCAAGTGGCTATCAAAGGCCACCTACGGCCTTTATTACGTCATTCCTTACGATCCTGCGTCATAAATGTAAAAATTATACTTACTGATACCAACCGAGGAACTAACGTGGCGGAGCTGAAACTTTGCGGAGTAATCTAGCAAGATGGCGACACCCTAAACTTTAGCGTTAAAGTTATACTTAAAGCTTTTTTATTAGGAGATAATACTCATGAACCAGATAACACACAGAAAATAGATAAAGCAGAAAAACTTCTAATGAACAAGGAATATTTAATTAAGGATACCGGCCTTGTATTTGTATTATCCTTTGTAAGCTGGCGATACAAAAAATCTACAGCGATACTACATGAAATAAGACTCCGTATTGATTATATGTTCGCGTGTTATTTTCTCCTCTTTCGCCATTAAATTATGCCCTCATCTTCTGGATCTTGTAATGGGTTTTGTAAGGAAATAATTACTTGGTACGATATTTTTATTCAATCCATTTCTACTCTTAAACCAGGACATAAGTACTGCAGCATGCGTGCTGCTATGCTTATGTTCCGGTTTGAAGGTAATTCTCAACCATTGATTTATTTTTCTTAATTAGTTTTGAATCCTCTATTGAGAAAGAAGTTCTCGGGAAAACATTTTAAACAGTTACCTTATAATTTTTCTAGACTTAAAATTTTTCACAATACTGAAATCTGTATCAGACTATCCAATTATAATCTAAAGTTTTATATGTACATAGTAGTCAATAATATCATCGTAGTACATTCTTCATGAGGAGCTCGGTGGTGTAGTGGTTCGTATGCTTGCTTTGGCTTTCGATTGAAAACAAAGCCATCTTCGCCATGGTCAAGCCGTGGATGGGTGACCAAAACTTTGTGATGTCGAGCTCCTCCGTGCTTCGGAAGGCACGTAAAGTCCCGGTGGCTATTGCGACTATTTCTTCCCACCTACCCGCTTAGGCCAGCGTGGTGGTGTAACGGCCCATACTCCTCATGTGTTTCTCCATGAGGAAGGCCTGTGCCCAGCAGTGGGACGTATATAGGCAGAGAACAGGACAGGACATTCTTCAATTGCCAATAGTCGAAAATGACATCACTACACTGAACCAAGCGCGACCACCGCAAATTAAAAAAACATGCGCAAACATGTCCTCGCATATTGACGCTCGCAAATAAATCTCTTGTCTTTAGAGATTTATTACTGATTCATACTTGATCTGCCTTGATATAGTTAACCACTTTGATGAAGGCTTGTTTGTCGAGAGGTGCGAGTTAACTGAGTGTTGTTACAGCCCGAGTTTTAATTAAACTCACCTCGTTAACTGTTAGTTTTTAATCTGAAATTCGATCAACTTTTTAATGTGAACCTGTTATCATAGAGTGGTCGGCTCTGTCTGGTTCTGAAACTCAATTCCAATATTGAGTTCTTTGAGTTCTTCAATTGGTCTCGCTTGAAGTGGATAATGTGTTGGTAGGTTCGATTTATTACAAATACTAGCTTTTACCCGCGACTTCGTCCGCGTAGAATAGTTACTTTGAGATAGTGTGATAGTATGTAGCCTTCTCAATAAATAGGCTATTCAACACTGAAAGATTTTTTTATTTGGAACCGTATTTTCAATTGGTGGAAGTGACAATTTACTCCTATTATTAGAAGCAAAGTTCATAGTTGCGTAAAGTCCTTTATTTTTCTGAGAGAATTTTTTAACATTCACCCGTATGGCACCCTTTCCCATGGGGATATCGGGATAAAAGGTAGCCTATGTCCTTTCTCAGGCTCTAGACTATTTGCGTACCGAATTTCGGTAAAATTGGATCAGCAGTTTTGACGTGAAAGCGTGACAGACAGACAGGCAGAGTAACTTTCGCATTTTAAATATTAGTATGGATTAAAACTGTCATTATCAGATGATATGTAGCGTGAGTGCATTGATTTAAAAAGTATACCTACTTTAACTTATGTTGGGCTGGTTCAGAACATCGACACATCATCGAGTGCAATTATTACACAAGTAATATCAATGGTGTAAAAAAAGTTTTGTTTTTACATTAGATTTCGTAAAAAAAGCCCTTTTTCAAATGAAATTAAAATTCTTTTCTCAATTAATTATAAAGTGGATCTATTATAGTGTTGATATCAGTATTTCAGGAAATTCTAAAACAATGCATAGATTTATAGATGACGTGTCAAACAAAGCAGTCTTGAAATTCATCAAATCGCACATTTTTCATTTTTAGTCTGAAGACTTTTATCATACTGGGTTTTTGCTCGAAATTTGATCTGTCACCCAAAACCACAGTAAATATTCATTGCTCTTCGTCTAAAAGCTGCTTTATCAGGGAAAAAACGTCAGTCATACCGTGAAAGCGCAGTCGCGGCCCGTGACGTCACGCACATATTTCAGCTTTGAGTGAATTTTTCCACGAGTCACTGCATGCGAGAGTACTCGCCGAAGCGCGTATTAACAATCTCGTTCTGAATTAGTACTTGGGTCTCAATGTGCTGCGACTGTATTTGGTTTTCTTTGTTCGATGCTTTGTTGAACTCCTGCAGCATAAACGTTTATTAATTGCGTGTTATGGAGTCAAATTTAGAACAGTTCAAGTTGAAAGGATGCCATAATTTCAACGAAAAGGCCGATAGATTTAGTATGATCACATTGGAAGTACTAAGACTCTAACTCTAAGTGACCATCCGAAAATTCCATGGATAATTTTAAAAAATAGATTTCTATTGACAGTTTAGTAATTTAAACTGTATTGCGATAAAAATAGGGGATGTCCCATGAATTTTCGGACGGCGTTAGGAACTCACAGACACGATTAAGAAGTGGTACTGCGACCGATACTTCAAAGGTAGTGTGTATGCAAGCAACCGAACTCAAAGTTGTCGCCACAATGAAACTTGAGCCTTTATATGTAAATAGGATCACAGTGGAAATAACGATGTAAGTTTACACGCTAAACCATAAATATGTTTTTAAAGTATATATTATGGCATGGTTCCTACGTAAACACTATCACTTATCGTGTTTCTATAAAGACAACTATGTCTACGTCCATAGAAAAATTCATTGCCTGTTCTGTACACTCTCGTTCAAGTCTGACACTCACCCACTTGGTAAAACTACGAGTATAAATCACCAGCAACCCTGCAAGAGTATATAGCTAACAACATATACAACATAACGTTCTTTACTACTGTTTATTGGGAACCGCAAGTGCTAGGTGACTCCATACATGACTAGCCAGTAATAGGTAAGCCTATAAACCTGCGAGAGATAACACTCTTTTGTGCCCGATAGATAAATAATCTGTTAAGATTTAATGTACAATATATGTAAAAATTCTGCCCAACTCCCACCGAAAACGGCCAAACCATACTTCACTATAGAGCTTCTGTCGCTGCAGCTTTCGGAAATGGTCGCAAGGGGAGCGTGTTTAGTTCGCCTGCGATAAATCCGGACCAAACAATGAGAGGCGGCTCTTAGCGGGATATATCATGTGAAGTGATGCCGCGGCGTGCGAGGCCGCAGAGCCTACACTTTGATAAGAAACCGGTATTTTTATACTTAAATAATTATTTTTGGGACCACTATATACTGAGTTGTCGGTAAAATAGTAATAGAATTACTATTGACTCATATATTCCTGTCATTGTATACTTTCAACTACTTTCTTTTCGAACTTCAATGACGTTGTAGTTTATGATATTTTTAAATGATGCAAATGTAAAGCGAGGGTAGAAACTTGCTGAGTTTCTTGCCCGTTCTTCGCAGAACAAGGCCTCCTAGTAGTTTTTGTTAACAGATGGCGTAGTTGCTCTTTCACGAAATATTGTAAATTGTTTATGGCATCCATAAGCATGCACTGCGACGCATCTAAACTAAATAAACAGCTTTGAATTTTGATTTTTTTTTATATATCCCCATCTCCTATCAATCCTTTTTCCATTCAAACATTTAAAAAGTTGGGAGAACTTGGAAGAAACAGCTTAAATTGTTTTTCACATTGTTCATTAAATATGGGATGCGTATGATAGGAATTTGTAAGATTTGTTTATTTATATGTTTGCGACTTGGGATTCAATTCACGTTTTCAACGTGTGCCATAATAATTATTTGTCGACTATTTTGCGCCTTTCAATTAATTTTCTATCTACAGTTTTTGTCATATTACATTAAATAATGTAATTTTATTTAATGTGACAAAAATTAATCATCATCATTAGTCCACACTGATCTACTACTGCTTTATAAATTAAATAAATTTTCAAATTCAAATGCGTATGAGGAGATGGTTGTCGGATTATATAACTAAGACAGCACCCAGAGAATGCGAACATGGGATCTGTCGCTAAAAGTTAAAATAATATTACAAATTATCAACCATCTCCCATTCTCATCCCATCTCTCTTTATCATTATTGTAGGACTTAAGAATCTGAAAATTGCGAATAATTTCTGGATCCACGTTTACCTAAAAATATGTGTCGAATCATTTAACACAAGCTATTATTGGGTCAACAAGTGGATAATTTTAAACAAATGGAAATGGCTTTACGGAAACACAGTTTTGATTGTTATCGGATAGTGGGGTAACAATTAGATACGGCCGAGCTTTTATTTGGTTACTATGTTTTCCAAACAAACGTGGATTTTAGGACCGGTACGGTACATTTGAATAAAGAGTTCGCGCAAGCTAACAATGAAATGATAAAATATAGCAATTATGAAAGTTAGATTTTTACAACTCTCGCGATTTATCCAAGTCCTTAAGTAGATCTTGTTTCTGGTAATTTGTAATACTAACATAGAAATATAATATCAGATTATGATAAATACGCCATAATGCTCGCCCTACTCTAGTCAGCAAATGGTCTGATAATTACATGAGCTACATTCAAAGCTTTATTAACATCATTAGTTTAAATAAAACATTTCACACTACCAGCAGTTAAGTTTTAATTGAAAATCGCAATAGCGGTGGTGATAAATTGTCCGGTAATAGAAATTCTCATGCAACAGTTCCGTGCACGAAAATCGGTGCTAATTACAGAGCGGACTCTTGCATATTTTTATGATAATCAGTTTGATTTACGTCAAGTGTTGCTGTGGCTACCCTTTCCTAGTTCGTATTAGTATTATCCACAACTTACTTTTCTGCTGTTTCATTTAAAAATTTTGCAACAATATTAACAGTACTGTTATATTTTATGCTAAATTAGGCCGACAAGGTTTGGGACTAATGCGGCCCCCTTAACTCTCAAGGCATTTTTCATGTTCACTTTTAATTAAGCTTTAGCCAATGGCTTTAATTTATCTAATATTGTTTCTTTAAACAAATGTTGGGCTCTCTGGGCTAAGTATGAGGTTTCAGGAATATTGTGTATTTTTGGCTTCATTTCTGCTATTAATAAATCAAAACACCTATAGAAAACCAGATTGCACACAATTTCACAGCTGACCGATTAAACGTCCGGCAGAAATAGACCAAATTACAATAGACATGTTTTGATGCCCGCATATTCAATTAACCCATAACTGGACGGCTTGGTAATGATAACCGAGACACGAGGGAGATCAAAGGGCACACAGTTATTTACTAATCTGTTGATGCCAATCTGATGAAATTCAATGTTTGTGCTCAATCAGAAAGTACTCGTACAGATTGTGCGAGATTTGAGCAGATTGTGTACACAATGATATAAATTAGACTTTGATCGTATTGGTTTCAAATGCGCGGTTCGATTTGATTGAGAAATAAAGTTATTTTATTGGATTTACATAACGATTTTATTATGCACGAGATGTTGTTTCTTTTTGAAATGGAGAAGATGCTTTAGATTGTTGATATTCGTTTTAATGGAATGCTAAATCAAAATAAACTTTAACTACTTACTACTTATCATTTGCTTGGTTTTCCCAATTTTCTTTGCGCTCGGTCGGTGTATTATTATTTTTTGTAGGCTTTATTATAGTTTAGACAGCACCAATTTCTTTGTCTGTAAGATAAAGCACATGACTATGGACTATATAACAATCTGAAACTACTTGGGAATGCTCGTTCTACAGTGAATCGTCAATTATTTAGATAACTAACCCTAACTCGTCGCATGATGCTGGAGGCCCAATGTTTCAGGTTCATAATAATTGTATGTTTGTGTATGAACTAATTAGTACAAATATGTAGCATGAAAATTGCTAGTATAAAGCAATAAATCAGACAAAAGATACTGTTTCCAAAGTCACAACACCTCCCACCACCCTTCCACCCGAAACGTCCAACGCCCCTGAATATCAAATCAAAACTGATAGTTTCTTCGTATGTTTATGAGTTTATTTGTGTTGAAACTCGATTATTACTCGATAAAGCAATCGTTTTCTTTAGGTATAAACTCGTTTATTCAGTTCTCATTCGGGTATCATTTATCATGTTTTTGTAGGCGTTAATGAATCCTTTCGCTGGGGTTGGCATAAATCTTAATTATCCTGGAGACTGTTTTCTCTGCGTCATAAAAAAACTGGAAAAGGGTTCGCGACTGACAATATTTTTCACTTGACACACTTTTTTAAAGGCAAACGGTCAGACGGCTCACCTGATGGTAAGTGATTATTTATCGCCGCCCATAGACATCTTCAACATCGGAAGAGCTGCAGATGCGTTGCCGAACCTTAAAAGGGCAATACGCTCTCTTTATAAAAATTTTAAGGTTGTATCGGTCTGAAAATACTTTTGGTCAAAGTTGATGCCATAGCTTGGAAATACGCGGCAAAAAATGACACGAAAAACGAAGGGTCGTGCACTGCCAAGCATCCAAACTATGTGAATGAATTTGGCGATTTATTTTCATGCAGGCGTGTGCTCTACATTCTGTTCTATGTTTTTCGACTTTCTGTTATCCTGATACTTTTCATCTTTTCTGGTTGTCCTTAATTGAAGTAACGGTGCCACTATCGGTGTCTGGTACTTATGTTTGTCTGATTGGTAGAAATTGTCTAATTAATAATATTTGCTTCGGGACAGTATGGCGCGGCGCGGCAAGGCGCGGCAACGGTAGATACTGCTTTTTTAGATTATACTTTAGACTATGTGTACATGTTTGTCATGAAAAATGTAGTAAACTGCAGAATATTATTTAAAAATTTGATTTTTCTTTTAAACTTCATTGACGTTGTAGTTTATGACATTTTTTTAATATGATGCTAATGTAAAGGGAAGGTTGAAACTTGCTAAGTTTCATGCCCGTTTTTCTCAGAACAAGGCCTCCTGGTAGTTTTTGTGAACGGATGGCGTAGTTTTTTTTCTTTCACGTTATATTGTAAAATGTTGATGACATTCATAAGCATGCGCTAAGACGCATCTAAACTGAATAAATGATTTTGAATTTTTTTTTGAGAACTGCACTACCGTCCAACAGCTTATAGCGGCGACGGGTTCACCACCTGCCACGCTTACTGCAGTTATTGCTTCGTGAAGCGCGAACTATGGCAATGGAGTATTTTTGCGGTGCTTTTGCCTAGTCTCTGACTGAACCTTAGGGGATAATAGTCGTGATTATATGTATATATGTAAAACTTAAAATACTTGACTGTAGATTATGAAAGTCTCAGTAGCTTAAAGCTTATATTACTTTCTTCGTCTGAGATAAAATTAATTCTCAAACAATTATCAGCTGTATTGAAATTTAAAACCTCGCAAGTATCGATAACAAGCTTACAACTTTTAAGGCCATCGACAAAAGCCATAAACGAAGAAAAATCTTAACCAATGTTCTACAGACATTTTGCATCATGCTTTAAAGAGAAATCTTTACTATCATAACGTTATGTTTACTCCTTTATTTTTTTGCTCTGAATCCAATTTTATAGATAATGCCAGGACTTATCAAGAACTTCTAAGTATACACAAAATTTACAGCGCACCTTTTCCCATATTACCATGCATGTGCCCTAGGTAATTTTGCGGCCCACTTATAGAATATATAAGGAAATAAGAAGCACATATTTACTTGACCCGATATCGTATTCGATCTCCGTGGCACTAACGATGAGACTGCACGCTCCCGCTGTTTCCCATACATACAAATAAACGCACGCGCTTCGTTACCAGGTCATATCGTTGGGAAACCAATTTTTTTTCTATTGCTTATGTTTTATTGTTGTATGTTTTTTATTTTATTGCTTTAAGACAACAGCCAAGGGGTTGTTAGCTAGTTTTCAGGTGTCACACCTCCGTGATTCTGGGTTTGAGTCTCGGTTCTCTCACAAATAGGGATTATTTTCCCAAACAGTTGCAAGAGCAACTGGGAAAAAAAACTTAAGGACAAAAATGTACAAATGTCAGGTAGCACTAAAGTACTTTCTGGTAGGCAGTAAAGAGTTTAATATAACCGGGTGCCTCTTTAAGCAAGAACCTTCTAAGAAAATCAACCTCACGAACAAAAACGAACTTAAAATATATTATGGCACAGTGTCGTGACCCTGACACAACATCAATAAACATCATAGGAAACAAAATGCTGACCCGAAATTTATGCATGATCAAAGGCAAGAACTCCTAAAAAATTGTGTAAACAAAATATTCTGTGAAACTTTCCAAAAAAAAAATATCGAATTGCTTTAAGACGTGGAGCTCAAATCAATGAATTTTATGACATTTCCTCAACCAGAACAGAAAAAATGGCGTCCTTTATATGCCCTCTCCGTTACAACCATTATAGGGAGGCCCCACCAGCAAAAAATTTGAAGAAATATAGAGGAAAGCCGGAGTAAGCTAAAGATTAATAGATCCAATCATTATTATTAATCGTGTGCGATCAACTACATCCCTCGCTGCCGCGGCTTTTCCTTATTGTTACTTATGTTTTATTGGTACAGCTAGGCCAACTAGGGATGATATGTTTATTTTATAGACATTTTGTGATAGGCTTGCAGAACGATGTAGGCTTTCAATATGTACAGGTCGGATTGCAGGAAATAGTGACCGATGTGAAGAAGAAGATGATAGTACATAGTGAGCAAATAAATGCCTTTCCATCGACGAAATATCTTCTCTCAAAATTGTGTTCCATGAAAAGTTCAACTGAGTGGGCCTAAAAAAGTGCAACTAACACGTCGCCAGTCTGCCGCATGTCTCAGTGACAGACATCCGAGTCGATTTATTTTGTTGAAAATCCTATAAACAACTAGTTTCTAAAGAACAAGTGTTCGCGACAAAGCGCCTGACGTCACTAGCGTTTAAAATCTACCGTACTTAACATTATTAATTGTGTTCTTTCGCTCGCAGTACACTCATCTCAAGGAAAATTCACGAGTTTAATTTCACTTATTAATACCTGACCCCTACATGGTCCTAGATCTTCGCCGGATATTATTGACCTAAGTAACTATTGAAGAAGTTGTTTTTTGATACGATTGAAGCAGTGTAAGCGCAGTAATTGCTTCGGGGATTGCGCGAAATCAACGAGTGGTCGAGAGTTCAAAGTCCAACAGTGATATCGGATGCACATTGGAGTAAAATAAAATTAATTATAGAACCCATCACTCTAATCAGGTATTTTAGGTGTAATTTAACGTCCGTATAAGGTTAGTAACATTGTTATTCTACTGTTTTGTGTAATACCTAAAAATAAATTAAAAGGCACTTATAATTTTATCTAGAAACTCGCAGTGTAGATAAATTATTGTTATTATGTAATTGTTAAAGGTTTATATTTATTGCATTTGCGAATTACATTAACCTTAACTATAAATATAATTGATTTATCATTAATTTCAACACTCAGTCTAGATTTGTAACGAAAGTGAAGGTAGGTGTTTTATAATTTTACTCAGTGAATTTCATTAATTTATATGTTAGACCTTATAGTTATAAAATATTAAATAAGTTTTAAATGTTAGAAGCAGTATTTACCATTATCATTCGTTTTATTTGTTCCAACTGATTATTATACTCAATAAACTGTTACCGTCAAAAATTTATATTCCGTATTGTACGTATTTAAATTATATTGTTAATTGTTGTAGGCCCCATATAATTGTAATAGTCCTAAGTACATAAGTAAACGTTTTCTACTGTATCAATTCCAGGATGACAGAGGAATTAAAAGTGCCTAGTCGACCCCAGTCTCCTAGAATGACCGATGAAAGGGATCTAAAGAAGAAAAGAGGCAGTATTAAAGGTCGAATCACTGCGTTTGCTACTTATTTGAATAGTTTGGACGAGTCCTTAATAAATAGCATGGAGGTCAGGGAGTTACAATTACGAATTGGTAAGATTGAATCTTTATATGATTTATTCGATGAGGTACAGTTAAAAATCGAGTGTATTTGTGATGATGACTCGCAGTTAACTGAACGAATTGATTTTGAAAATAATTATTATCGTGTACTTGCGAAGGCACAAGGGATTTTAAATACCTATAGAAAGGCTCAAAATGAAATTGAACGCGAATCTAACGGTAGTAATGCTAATCAAAAGCTTGTTAAGTTACCCACTATTCCATTACCGAAATTCAGTGGTTCTTATGATACCTGGATGGAGTTTCATGACACATTCTCAAGTTTAATTGACAAAAATGACCAAATTGATGAAATTAACAAATTTCATTACTTGAGAGCGTCTTTGGAAAGTTCCGCTGCTGTGGTAATTAAATCCATTGAATTTTCTGCGAAAAATTATTCTATTGCATGGAAACTCTTATGTGACAGGTTTGATAACAAACGTTTATTAATACAAAATCATATTTCGAATTTATTTAACCTGGAACCAATCACTAAAGAGTCCTCCGCTAATTTAAAACAATTAATTGACGATGTAAATAAAAACTTGCGTTCATTAGATTCGCTTGGAGAACCGGTTGATCATTGGGATACTCTCTTAATCTATATAATTATACAAAAGTTAGATACAAAAACGTTCCGTGAGTGGGAAGAACGTAAAGGTATTTTGCCTAAAGACAAACCGATTTCCTTTGAAACCTTTCTAGAATTTTTAAGTAATCGTGCAGATTTGATTGAAACTATTGAGTCGTCATATAACCATAACAATGTAAAACATAATCAAGGCAAAAACAATACAAAGGTCAAAGCCATGTTGTCTTATCAGAACAGTAACAAAAAGGGATCAAATACACCCTCTACGAATCCATGTCCTAATTGTAATAACGATCATTTTTTAAATAACTGCCCTAAGTTCTTAGCATTAAGTAGTGAGGAGCGTTACAAGTTATTACCAAGTTACAAAATATGTTTTAATTGTTTTCGTAGCGGACATTACGCTAATGTTTGCAAACGTCCTGGTTGCAAGGTATGTAAACGTAGACACCATACGCTTATTCATGTAAATGAATTGGCTTCATCAAAACAGCTGCCCACGTCTGTGCCTTCAGTGGCTGCTAGCGCACCTATCGCACGCTCTTATAATGCCGACATTACTACTAATTCGAGCGTCGCACTGACCGGGAGCATCTCAGCAGTCGACCATACCGATGTTTTATTGTCAACTGCACTGGTGAAAATTAGAGATAGCGAAAACCGTGAAGTTATTGCCCGCGTCATATTGGATAGTGGCAGTACCTCGTGTTTCTTAACCGAGCGATTACATAAACAGTTAAATTTACCAGTTACTGGTACCGCTAGGATCGTTGTGGGAATAAACAATAAGATGTCTAATGTAAATAAAATGTGTCGCGTACGTATTACATCCCTCCGTGAAGGCTATGCAACTGATTTGAATTGTTTTATTCTACCGTCGATTACTGATAACATTCCCGCGTGTCATATTGATGTTAGGAATTTCAATATTCCTTCTTATATTTGCTTGGCGGACCCTCAATTTTATTTACCTGCTGCCGTTGATATGATCATCGGTGCTGATGTATTTTGGGACGTATTAGGTTCACAAAATATTAATTTGGGTAACGGAAAGCCAATACTTTATGAAACTAGACTAGGTTGGATAGTTTCCGGTCCTGTTAATAGCAGCCGTGTTAGCAATTCTCCACGATTAAAATGTAATTTTACGCAATTAGAATCTACTCACCGTGTTGACGATGACATTCAAACCCAACTTATGCGGTTTTGGCAGCTCGAAGAAGTAAGCCCTAAGTCATGTCATTATTTCCCAGAGGAAAAACAATGTGAGGAACATTTTGCAAAAAACACGAGACGCCTCGCAGACGGTCGTTTCTGCGTAAGAATCCCATTAAAACAAACACCGTGCGTGTTAGGCGATTCTTATCAACGAGCTAAGCATTGTATGTTGTCATTAGAGCGGAGGCTAAAAATTAATAAATCATTTAGTACAATGTACAACGACTTCATGTTAGAATATGAATCATTAGATCATATGTCAGAGTGTGAACCGATAACATCGGTCCCTCATTATTTCATACCACATCATGGCGTGCTCCGCGAGCATAGCATTACAACAAAGTTACGTGTAGTGTTTAATGCAAGTAGTCCTACTACCTCAGGAGTATCATATAATCAAATTCAAATGATTGGACCTACAGTCCAGGATGACCTGCTCTCAATCTTGTTACGTTTTAGGCAGCACAAATATGTTATTGTGGCTGATATAGAAAAAATGTATAGGTGTATTGAAGTCGATGTCGCAGACAGGCCGCTACAACAAATTCTTTGGCGTGATCAAACGTTACCGAACTCCCCCCTTAAGTGTTACGTGTTAAATAGGGTAAGTTATGGTACGGCTAGCGCACCCTTCCTCGCGACACGTTGCTTAAAACAAATAGGCTTAGACTGTAAGGATCCTAAAATAGGCGAGATTATAATTCATGATTTTTATGTTGATGATTTTCTAAGTGGAGGGGATGACATAAGTGAAGCGTTATACATACGCGATCAAACTACATCCGAACTGGCATCTGCTTGTATGACTCTTAGAAAGTGGAAGTCTAATGACCCTCGTCTATTACCTAACACCGATTCATTTTCACCAGACCAAAGCATAACTGACATTGGAGAAAGCAAAACACTGGGTCTCGGGTGGCATTCTCAGTCTGATGAGTTTAATTTTCCCATAAGTCCTACCATAGTAAAGGGAAACACGAAGCGTGACATTCTGTCGGTCATTGCCCAGATATTTGATCCATTGGGACTTCTATCACCTTGTGTTATCCTTATGAAAATTTTATTACAGAAACTATGGCTACAGCGACTCTCATGGGATGATAAATTGCCGCCAGAGATAAGCGGTGCTTGGACGGAACTAGTTGAAAGCCTACCAGGTTTAAATAGCCTATGTATTCCGCGACGAGTAATTTGTAATTCAGCATCCCGGTTAGAATTACATATTTTTACAGATTCCTCTGAGCGAGCTTATGGCGCGTGCGTATATGTACGTAGTACGAATAATCAAGGTAATGTCGAAGTTAATTTATTGCTTGCCAAAAGTCGAGTGGCTCCGATTAAGCCAACAACAATACCCCGGCTAGAATTGTGCGGTGCCGTAATCGGTGCACAACTCTATGAAAGGGCTATCTCTGCGCTCCGAGTGCATATTGATCAAGTTGTTTTTTGGTCGGATTCAATGATCGTCTTGGGTTGGCTGAAAATGTTACCCTCAAAGTTGCAACCGTTTGTACGAAATCGTGTAGCTGAAATTTTAGATAAAACTGGTAATTATACTTGGAGACATGTCCCAACTGACGAGAACCCTGCTGATCTTATATCTCGTGGATCTAAAGTAAAGTCGCTACAGACACTTAACTTGTGGTGGCATGGACCACAATACTTGACTCACGATCCCACTTACTGGCCCGTAAACCCAAGTACCATTGCATGTTTACCAGAAACGCGAAATGAGGTTTCATTATATAATGTTAATAATCCTATTCAGTGCGAACTAATAGATTTCAGGAGATTTTCTAAACTTTCTAGACTTCAACGTACAGTAGCTTATGTGCTAAGATTTATAAATAATTTGAAACAATCAACTACGCGTAACATAAAATTCTTAGATTGTTCTGAACTTGATAATGCGTTCATATTGATTTTGAGAGTGTCACAAATTCAGTCGTTCCCAGAATATGAATATTTAATTAAGAGTAAAGATTTACCTAAAAAGAGTTCCCTTATAAAATTTAATGTCTATTTAGATAGTAATGGTTTGATTCGTGTTGGAGGTCGATTAGATAATTCAAATTTCCCTTTACATAAGAAACATCCAATATTAATACAGTCCACTCATTTAGTAACTAAGTTAATTTTTGAATTTGAACATATAAGGCTAATGCATGCTGGCCCTCAACTTCTACTCGCGTCAATTAGAGAAACTTATTGGCCAATAGGAGGTCGTAATTTGGCTAAAAAGTGTTTTCGACAATGTGTCCGCTGCAATCGCATGAAAGGTAAAGCGTATAATCCTCAAATGGGTAATTTACCACGGCAGCGACTTCAGCCAGGTGGATATCCTTTTGAAAGCGTCGGAGTAGACTACGCGGGCCCAGTGGCTGTTGCTAGTCGCACCGGACGTGGCTGTAGACTGACGAAGTCTTATATTGCTATCTTTGTATGTTTTACAACTAAAGCGGTACATTTAGAATTAGTGGGAGATTTAACAAGTAATAATTACTTACTAGCGTTACGCAGATTCATTTCTCGTAGAGGTAAGCCCACACATATTTTTTCGGATAACGGTACCTCATTTGTAGGTGCATATAACGATATTTCAAAGTTCTTAAGGAGTAATTGTGACTCATTGACTTCTGACGCGGCTCAAGAAAGTATCAACTTTCATTTCATACCTGCCTATAGTCCTAATTTCGGAGGCCTCTGGGAGGCTGGTGTAAAGTCGACAAAATATCATTTGTATAGAGTGTTGGGAAATTGTAATCTTACGTTTGAAGAGCTGACTACCACATTAGTGCAAATCGAAGCCATACTCAATTCTCGACCACTCTCTCCATTATCGTCGGATCCGGCTGACCTGACACCACTCACTCCAGGACATTTTCTTATCGGGCGCCCTCTCACTGCCATACCAGAGAGAAGTTATGTAGATTGCTCCGTCAGCAGACTGACCCGTTTCCAACGTATTGAACAGTTACGTCAGCATTTTTGGAAACGTTGGAGTAAAGAGTACGTTGCTGAACTCCAACAACGGGTTAAATGGAAAACTGGCACTTACTCCTTAAGGATCAACACTCTGGTGCTAGTAAAGGAAGATGGGCTCCCCCCACTAAAATGGAAACTGGGGCGTATTGTAGCAGTTTATCCTGGTGAAACTGATGGCATATGTCGTGTTGCGGATATAAAGACTGCGACTGGTGTCATACGGCGTAGCTTCAGCAAGATAGTCCCGTTGCTACCAGAAGAAGACGATGGGGTTGAAGGACGAGCCTTCAACGCGCGGGGGCATGTTCGCGACAAAGCGCCTGACGTCACTAGCGTTTAAAATCTACCGTACTTAACATTATTAATTGTGTTCTTTCGCTCGCAGTACACTCATCTCAAGGAAAATTCACGAGTTTAATTTCACTTATTAATACCTGACCCCTACAACAAGAATGACCTCGACCTCGAAAAAGACGGAAAGAAAGATATAAAAACAAACCGTGATAGCTTGTCCCTGGTATATATTATTATTTGATGATATGTGTACAAAATATATTATGTTTGTGTGATGCTAAAACAAGCCGAGCAATTTTATACCAAGAACAGGGTTTTATAAATTTAATTTATTGTTAGTATTTCGCCTCAATTTTTTACTTTTAGCTGTTCCAAAAATGAGATCCGTTGAGACAAAATAGGAACGCCGTTAATTCATGTAGACGATGCGACGAGGCGTTTAATTGAGAAGTCTATAGTGTTACGTCAACATATGCACGGGTGGAGGTGCGCGGGCGGCGGCTGCTGCCGCGGATGGAGCGACGCGGGGGCGGTCGCCGCGGCAAGCACCTACCTGACCTACCAGCAGTGCTGTTGGGACCACTCTCAACAACGGACGCGTTAAACTTATATTCAATTCTAATAATCTTCTATGTAAAGAACGTAGAAAATAAATCATTAAATACACACATACATACATGTAATACCCGAAGGGGTAGGCAGAGTCCAAGGAGCACTGTGTTCCTTAAGACCACATTTAGCCATACAAAATCTGGGTTTGGTCAGATGAAAAATCGTGAAAGAGTAATAACAAGTGGCTAGCTCATCGCCTACACAATCACAGACCCAGTACCCAATACGCCCTCAGTCGCCTTTACCGACATGCTAGGCAAGAAAAGCAGTTGTTACATATTTTTGTGTCCCGGACCAACACGGGAATTAAATACAGTCCATTTTATTTACGTCCCAGTAGGACCCTAACAATAATTAGTTAAATCTTCATTCCATCAACAGTGCCTCTATTCTTGGTACAGAATCAATGAACCGGATCGTATTAATAAAATAAATAGAACTCAGTATATGCGAATACTAGAAACCTCGCACTCGTAAAGTACGAACTTCGTGCATTTCCGTAAAACAACGGACACACAGCTGAGAAACTCTCGGATGTGTAAATAAATTTCAAGAAAACCCTTCAATAGATTCAATCTAAGTTTTTCCTGCGAACTTTGGAGTATTGGATGTTATGAAGTACCAAATGCTCTGACAGTCAGTGTTTTATTATAACATTATTTTAGTGTAATCGTATACATGTGTACTTTTTCAAATTAGGTTGACAAGCGGGTCATAGCGATCTTTGCCGTCTCCTTAAATAGTAAGGGCACAACCCCGATTCCTACAAGATCATGTGGTCAAAAAATGCCATAAGGAAAAAGGGTTTTAATCTCTAAGCGAGATGAAAGCCTTCTAGGACCTGGCTTCTGCACCGGTGGCGAGGATCACTTTTGCATAGAATAATAATAATGAGTATTTCCTTATCGTGACTATATCTACAAACAAGTGGTGTGATTGAAACATTAAATATAATAAAAGAAGAGAAAGTAAAAGGGATCTGTACTTTCGTCTCTAAATTAATATAAATTTATTCTTTTGACCCAATTTTACGGCGAAAAGTGGAATGTAAAAAACTGTCTTTAACATTAAATATACTCGATTAACATGTTCTATAAATTCAATTACCTAATGTTAAAAGCAGGCAATATTTGTTGAGGATCATACCTGTGTTTTAGTAAACATATCTTTCACACGAACGTGATTATCGCCTTTTCGTGTTTTACAAATTAGATTATCGAAAATATTTAACTACAGAGATACCTACGTTGACGAAGACTTAAGCACATTAAGTAGGTATGTAGTGTCCATTATTACTCAATTTGCTATCACAAGAACTCCATTAAATCTCTTCTAACACCTCTGCCTACCACATGGGAAGCTAATAATAAATGTTCGTGAAATCGACACTTTTGCAGTAATTTTGTTAAAGTTCATTTAACGGGTTTAATCCTCACAACATTTTTGGATAACGGTTTTTGTGGTTTTTTACGAAATATATTACAGGCTACAACATATATTTCGAACTTTCACAAAGAGATTCTATTTTTTCCTAAATAAGAATACGGAGCCAATGTTACTGCTGTGCGCCATCTAGCGGCCCCAGTGGGAAATTGGACCGCGAAAAGATATCTTTTTTATAATCGGACAAAAACGTTCGACATCTTTTGAACCTTATAACGAAACGCATAAGATTTCCGCTTGACGATTTGAATAACGATTTTTAAAAGTCACTTTGTCATTTCATTTCATTACCGGCCCATCGCGTCGACTATTCGGAAGAGTCGACTACCGAACGTAAGTGAACGGTCGCAGGTCAAAAGCCGTCGCAACAGCTGATTGGCGTTAAGCCGAGTAGTGTGGTGATACGCACTCGGCTTAAGCCAATTCCGTGTCGCGCTTATTCTGGTACTCTTATTCATTGGGTGTAGACTATTATCAATCGCCAGCTCCTGCAGTACCTTGAACATCACCAGCTGATAAGTGATCGCCAGTACGGATTCCGTCGGGGTCGCTCTGCTGGTGATCTTCTGGTCTATCTGACACATCGTTGGGCAGATGCGATCGAGAACAAAGGCTTTGGCTGTCAGCTTGGACGTTGCAAAAGCCTTTGATCGGGTATCGGGCAAAGCGCTTCTGAAGAAACTTCCTTCTTACGGGCTACCCGGGAAATTGTGCAACTGGATCACCAGTTTTCTTGCGGGCAGAAGAATCAAGGACGTAGTTGACGGTGCATACTCAGATTCTTAGCCCGTGAATTCTGGTGTCCCACAAGGCTGTGTACTATCGCCAACGCTTTTTCTTCTGCATATCAATGACATGTTACAATTAACTAACATTCATTGCTATGCAGACGACAGCACAGGTGCTCTATATACTGGATGTAGGAATATTTCTTTTTTTTTTAAAGCCTTGTGTCTGAAATAGAGGCCTCTTTGAAGGGAGTCTCAGCATGGGGCCGTTCTAACTTGGTCCGCTTTAACCCCATGAAGACACAGGTTTGCGCGTTCACTGCGAAGAAGATGCCTTTTACGGAATGCCCTAAATTTGAAAACACTCCTCTTGCAATGACAACTAGCATCGGAATTCTCGGTGTCCAAATTTCGAGCGACGTTCAATTTCGCGGTCATTCAGAGAGCAAGGCGAAGTTGGCGTCTATGAAACTTGGTGTGCTCAGTAGATCGAGGCAATATTTCACGCCAGCTCTCCGCCTTCAGCTATATAAGGCGCAGGTTCGGCCTCACATGGAGTATTGCTCTCATCTCTGGGCGGGAGCACCACATTACCAACTTCTTCCTCTTGATCGCATACAACGTAGAGCCGCTCGAATAGTGAACGACCCTAGCCTCTCCGATAAGCTTGACACCTTGGCCCTGCGTAGAGATATAGCATCACTCTGCATCTTCTACCGGTACTACTACCGGGAGTGTTCGGAGGAAGTGTTCCAGCTCATACCGGCCGCTGCCTTCCGCCACCCGGCTTCGCGACGTCAAATTCATCCCCATAGTTTGGATGGTTGGCTGTGCACGACCCTTCGTTGTATTCCCTCCTAAAGGGTCGGCAACGCATTTGCAACTCCTCCGGTGTTGTAGATGTCTATGGGCGGCGGTAATCACTTACCATCAGGTGAGCCGTCTGCGCGTTTGCCCCCTCTTTACATAAAAAAAAAGTTTGGGGAGGCCCTAAGGCGTGATATGTTACGTCGTTTTTAATGGGCACTGTATCAAAACCTTTTGTCTAATAACGTGTAAGTAATTCCAGCCGAGTGTTAAGTTTCGCCCCAGCAGCTACACACGAGAGGGCCTAATTGTTTTAGTATATATCCCGTTTATTGTTCTAATCTCTTTGTTATCACGAGTTTCTTAGTTAATCATAATCTCCTGGGCCTTATTAAGATTCAAATTAGGTACTCGACAAATCTTATTCCTCGTGAGTCTCACTGTAATCTCGGAGGAGACGCTCTTAGAGAAATTTAGCATGATTTCGAGTAGGGATGCGACGGGCAACGGTGTCAAATATCGATAAATATTTAAAGGCCTACAAAGAAATAATTTAAATAAAAATTCAGTGACTTATGACTGTTTCTAATAAAATAAACTTTCTAAATTACAAATTATTATTCTCGTCAAAAATAATCTTGAATCTGTCAATCTTCTCCTAATCTTATCGTTTACCTTGGAACTTTATTTATAGGTACTAGACCAATTATACGATGTGAATATGCCAGCCGAACATAGTAAATATGAAAATTTTACATATCAAGTCGAGAATCTTACTTACGTTATAATTGTCGATAAAAAATCATTATTTTCACATCCTCTCTGGCGGCTTAAGCACCTAAGCACCTTTACATTCAGTACTGTTTTTTATACGAGTAACTCACGGAAATTTATATGCAGACTAAGAATTGGTAATATAGTTTAGATTTGTTCTAACAGAAATTTTTGATGTTCTTCCATTTTATGTATACAGCATTTTAAATACCAACACACATCTGAGTTGTGGCTCAGATTGTTCTCAAGAGCAATCCCATTTCGAAAATGAAAATGGCTGTCTACTAGAGAAAGCATAGACCTCGCTCCTCCCAGCAGTGGGACTTATGTAGGCTTAGGACATAACTTTACCTTCCAGAAATCGACCCTTATTAACAACACTATCGAATGGTGTACTAATATAGCATGTATTTTTTCTTTCAAAATCATTCGGTTCAATTCCTGGCTAGGATTATGGATATTTTAAAAATGCAATGATGCAGTTTTTGTTTTCATCAAAATCTAGCTCACGACTCTTTTAAGCATTTTTCGATATTCCTTATAGTTTAGGATTTGGCCCTGAAGGCCTACGTGAATAATTCACCTGTATATAAAAAAATAACCTTCCAGCCAGCCAGTGGTGCTCACACCCATTGCCCATATGTCACATGCTCTTATGTAACAGATGCGAGCCTAGTACCATGCACAGCAGGGTTTAATACACATTAATATTTTTCAAAAAGTTACGTATTTTAACTCTAACATGTATGTACATTTTAAACATAGTGTGTTTTGTGAAGTTTAATAGTGACTTGTTTGTAAAGTATAAAGATGTAATGCAGAGAGCTTTACAATAGCCTGAAAGACTCACTTATAAGGTTAGACAGAGATATGCTTTCTACTTAAAAATTGTTCAGTCATGTGTGTCAAGGTATTTAGTTTCAAATGCTTCCACAATCACGATTCCGCAAATCAGTGAAGGCTTGGTTAATCGATAAGTCCTTCTACACAATGAATGACTATCTAAACTATAAATCGTAACACGATTATTATTCTGTGTTTTCAATGTATAAAACTATAAGCTAGACTTTCATTAATTAGTTAAGTATTATTTGTGACACAATACAATTATGTTATATTTGCATGCTTTGTACGCGAGACATGATAGAACAATATGTACTGTAATAACATCTATGTAAAACCGTGTTTCTTGTGAATAAATGAGTCTGAATCTCATATTTCGATCAACCTGGGCTTGAGGTTTAGTTAAGCTCATGTGATACAGTTTTACAGAACCAACCCGCATTGGGCCAGCGTGGTGGTGTTACGGCCCATACTCCTCATGTGTTTCTCCATGAGGAAGGCCTATCCCAGCAGTAGGACGTATATAGGCTGATGATGATACAGTTTTGAGCCGGCGGGCATCCTCCTGTACCGTTTTCCGAACGTCCATCGCCTTATCTAACTGTAAATATGTAATTAAGCTCGTAATATTTTTGGGCGAAGGCTGCACGCATGGTTGAGGCAGCGGGCAGTCCATCAATTTGGAAGTAACGTAATTACACACTGGCTCGGGTGGGCGACCCATCACACCTTCCTGTGACCAGGCATATCATTTTTTAATAAATGATATGCCTAGTCCAGTTCATCATTTAGTTAATAATAATATTAACAACCCCTGTAGCTATGTGGTTTGAATGCCGGAATCAACCTGTCACCATTTCTGAAGTTCTGGGTTCGAGTTCCGAGGGCAAAAGATTGTAAGAGCAATACTAGCATTTGAAATCTATTTTTTAAGCGAAATACCACTTACTGATTAATCACGAAGTATCACATACAATCTTGGAATTTGACAGGTTCTAAAAAATAATCAAATAACAGATAACCTACAAGTACATAATTTATAAAGAAATGCATTATTAATTCGATGGTTATCTCAAAGTGGTGGGTGACTCATTAAAAGGCTCATTTGTTTATCTTTATGGCTTTTATCTTTATTTATTATTGTTTTTCAACTATACAGAGGTAAATGTATATTTTTTATGTTACAGGTAAGATCTAGAAATGAAGAAGGCGTAAGTACTCTATCCTGGTCTATCCACATCTATATATAATTATATAGCTCAAAAGTCTCTGACTGACATAGCGATCTATCAACGCACAGCCCAAACCACTGGACGGATCGGGCTGAAATTTGGAATGCAGGGAGATGTTATTATTATGTCATCCGCTAAGAAAGGAGTTTGATTAATTCAAACCCCAAGGGGATAAAATAGGGGATGAAAGTTTGAATGAAACTTTGTCAATTTTAAACCGATCGGGCCGAGACTTTGAGAGAAATTTAAAGGGTTCCCGTGGGATAGTTAAAATCCATAGTTAGCGCGGACGAAGTCGTGGGCAACAGCAGTTGTGCTGTAATGATCTTCGACTGAGGAAGGAGTGATGTCAGTCGACAAAATTGTCTTATACTTTACTTGTGGCCCTAAAACGTCAAAATAAGTTTTTTTTAGCTTTTAGGGTGGTTTCAGTGTACCCATGAAACCACCCTTACAAATAAATGCTATTAACCTTTATCAACAATATATCAATGAACAAAATCAAAAGTAATAAAATAACATGAGAAACAACAACAAAAACTAATTCAATTACGCCTGCACAGTTAATTCACTTTATGCATTCATTCTTCAGTGAATTCCATCCACATGTGGACAAAGTTAGAATTGTATACGAAAACGATCCACAGGAGACGTAGCGCCTTTACGTCACGCGGCTGTAAAACTTAACGGCTTTATGTCATCGTGGTGCATTCTAAACAAGCTGGGACTGTCTGAATTCGCGTGTAACGATCGGATTATGCGCAATAAAATCTTAGGATTAAACAAACAAAACTGTTTAGTACCCATTCGAATTAATGCCGAAAATTTGAAAGTGGCGTAGTTGTGGAGTTGAGTGTGCATTTTGTAACGTTGTCTTCTGAATTGGCCAGTTACTTCTCATTTCTATTTTTCTTACTGTAAAAGTTTTTTAATTTGCGTATTTTCTTCGTAGGTTCTCCATGAATCAATCCTTTCGTTCTGGAGATTGTAAACATAAAACAGTAGAACAAAGGTTCAACCCCTTGAGGGCTACACGTACGCCGGCGTTCGCGAAAGTGTTGGTTTCCAATTTTACATGTGAGCACAGTGAAGATCGCTTTGTTTCAAAATCTAAAACCAAATTACTCGCACCACGACGCTACCGCGCCTTACATACATTACATTAACAACAACATCCTTTTATTGTATTGTTCAACCAGCGCTCGGCTTTTCAATGCTAAATTTGGAACAGTACAGAATCAGAACCATACAATTGTTCCCAATTGTTATCGCTAAGATCCTTTGAAAACGTTAAAATTCTTGCACAAATATTAAACGTGGAGATGCCGCTCTCGACTGATTCTTTTGTTGTTCAACAACCGGCGGTGAAGACTCGCAGATGGGAGGAAATTGGCAAAACCTCTAGGATCGCACTCAACACACCTCGGAATCTGAGGAGATATTTTTCAACGATTTTCATGTTGCCGGAGCTGAGATATAAAACGGAATACTTTAATGGAGACTCTTGCTAAAGTGGTTCGAAGTGGTTGGTTTTCCGAAGAAAATACTGCATGGTCTATTTCTGAATCTTCATTAAAAAGATCTCGGATTCCATTTTTAAAATTTTATAATTGTGTTCTTAAATTTCAAATGCTTCTTGATAGCATCTTACTTTTTTAATGCAATTTTCAAAATATTTAACCTAGCAGGCATCGATAGCAAAGTTGTGAAAGCCCGACTAAATTTCGACTTTTGAACTTAACATATTTTTGTGTTATAATGAATTTCGGTTTCCTTCCACTGTGCCCGTTGCTCACCTCCACAGACTCACCTCCTATTTTGATGACTGTTATAAAATAATAATAATAGTCATTTATTGGCAGATTTCTTTACAACAATAATATATGTCGATATAATAATATGTTAACTAAAAAATTGCGATATAAAGTTTGAAGTCTATTTCTCACGATAGGGTTTTTATAAATAATAAAAAACACCATAATAAGGCAACCCATCTAAAATCATAAGAAAACAAAAGTAACTCGTCCCAATGAACGGAGGAAAATGGAGGCATGCTTTTAACCCCGCACATCTTTTGTGTTTTTGGAAGACTAAAAACTCTGAGTGATAAAAAATTCAACGCCCTTTTCTGGCGGGCGTACATTTATGTTCTCTTTGTTACTTCGCTGTTCATATATGATGCGTATGAAAAGGCTTTCGTTGCCCGGCGAAATTTTGAGCGGTCGAAAGCAGAGAAAAATATAAACGATAATAAAGTGGAACTATCGTGTGGAATTCGGAAAAGGTACAAAATTGGTAGAATAAAAAAACGCCTAAATAGTTTCGGATCAACGTAACGGTAACTGCTTGTGCATGATGGCAATAACGTTTGTAGAAATTCGTTTAGTTGATTGTTGGCATTTAAATAATTTTACATTTATGACAAAATTTTATGTCGCTGCCCCATTTTCGTTAGTTTTCAGCAAGGAACAAAATACTCACGCAAGAATGTTTATATTAAGTATTTTAGCGCCAATAGTCCCTATTAACAATGTCGGTTAGCATATTTGCCGATTTTTATTACATAAATAGATTCACTATTCCAAGTTCTATGGTTCACCATTTTAAAATTTTTCTGATAAACATCGATTTCAGCCACTTTCTAGGTTAATATTGTAGGTTACGGTAACTAGGTGAATGCGACAGTGTAGGTAGTAACAGAACTGGCGTTGTTAGCGGATGAAACGAGCGGGGATGCGCGCGGACCTGCCACTACCGACTTTGTCACGGGTGAAGCTCTCGCGCGCCGAATTTCTACTGAATTAGATTTTGTTTTTGAAAGAAACTTTTTTGTAACCCTAGACACATGTTTGTTCAATTTACTATTAAAGTAATAATAAATTTTGTTGGATGTACCACTTCAATCATTATTAAGCTTACGGATGGTCCATGATTTTGTTAGATGTGTGATGCAGGAGAAATATCGTGGGGGATTGATCGGAACCCTGAGGTACGCTAGCATTTACTAACACGAACTGCTAAGATCACTCATCGCAAAGGTTTTATGCTCACGAAGGAAGTCAGCGTGAAATAATCCACGTGAAAATGTCACGAACGCTATATTTCTAAGAATATAGATTTTAAAAAAAATGTCAATATCAATATGTAGTACACAATTCATTAAACTATGAATTGATACTTCAATCACAATACAGGACCGCTCAGGAGTTGACCTAGCTATTTATTGGCATACTTATTCAATTTGTCAGAATCGAAACCAATCTTCTACTCGACTTTTCCACGCGTCTCTATTTCGTATTCCAAAAACCACCACACATTGACAAAAGCTAGATCACATTACATTTTTTCCCCTCTCCAGGTCTTCCGGCTTAATTCGGCTCAGGACAATCAGCTCTCGGATTAGAGACCAAAAAATACAAACAAACAGAAAGACAAAGGCGTGACGAGGGTAGAGGGCGGCTCTTATCTGCGCCCGACTTTGTTCAATTGTGAGGGAAAAGCTCGAGTCGGGTGCCACGTTACCGCGAGCCACGCGACGTTTGGTAATCATTCACTACGATTTTTGTATGTCAGGATGAACTTCAGCTAGTGTGGTGTCGATTGCTGTGCTTTTTATAAAAAAAATGGCAAACATGATCGATGCCGCTCTTACCCGATGGAAAGTGGTCAACGCCGTCCATAGATAATTACAACACCGGAAGAACGAAATAAAAAAGTTTCTTATTAAGATTTAAATTATCATTTATTTATTATTCAGCTTATTAAGGCTAGATTTTATGATTGTTTTGTGAAAGCTAGTTTCATGGTATACCTCATTTCCGTTGTAGTCCAGAGGTCAAAAGAGCAATCCTATTTAATAAAATAATCATCGATTAATTAACCTATGTTATATAATGTTCGTAATATGACGTGTGTCGAAAGGGAATGCCATGCTCTGGTTGTACAAACGGAAAATGATCGTTGGGAGTGTACCATTTGGGCGGGCGGGTGGCTGAGCGGGAAGCTAAACTGACCAGTTTTATTACTAGCCAACTCAGGTCTATAAATAAAACTAGTTTTTCAGGTGAGAAAACAAAGGAGGCCACATAAATTATGTAGATTCCTTGGGAATATTTTGTGACTACGAGAGTGGCCTTATCGAACGTTCTGGAACTTTGTGTGAGCAGATAGCTTTAGTTCTATATCTATTATTCTCTATGGAGAAATCTCGAGGTATTATAGCCTACTTAAGTGGATTTGGAAGGAAACTGAAAGCTTGATGGCGTCCTATGAGGCTCTCACTTGCAAACATACCTCTACTCAATTTTTATAGATCTGGTTATATAAAATTACAAGCCTTCGCCTTTGTTCCGTTAAAAACTAACCGTTAGTTATAACACCTGAAACACCACTCACCTGTAAAAAACAAGAGAAAGCATACAGTTGACAGCGAGCCTGCTCCCCCACATACGCTTTCTCTGATGACGACTCCAACGATGAGTCTGCAGCGTTCTGCCAAATATTTACTCGAACATCCTCGATGCTCTAATAATGCGTCACTAAGCGCTTTCTGTCGAGGAGTGCTTTGACCTTGTCCCACCGTCTCCATTCTTACTAAGGAGCGTGCGTGCTGGATTACCCAGCCATGGATTTATGGTGTCCTCTTTTTCGCCACGTATAAAGAGATTTAGATGGAAATTCCTTGTGCGTACATCCAGAGCATTATAATATCTTATTGTTAGAAGTATTGCCTCCCACAAGTCATATCAAAGACGACATTAAGAGCTACTTTTTGATACGTAGCAAAATCCCAATGGTTAAAATCTACACTAATGGCGTCAATGGAAAGAACAAAATTTGTGACCTCAGGTTGACCAATTAAATTTGCGTTAGTCAATATTTTAACCATTTTTTCACCTTGGCCACGGGTGAGTTTAATGATCCGTAGTCATGGTATCGACAATAGTTAAATTCTAGACCAATAGCGTCAATGAAAACGCCAAAATGTTTGACGTCAGCTTAACAAATCGTAAAATTTGCGGTGAAAATTCAAAGCAATATACATCAACTGTGCCGTCATGTTACTAATCCCAACTCTGTGTTGTGATTAAATTGTCTATGATAATTTCACTTTAGTTACATTTGAAAATTCGTCTATTGGACAAGCTGTCTTATCAAAAAACTGACCCTAAGGCAGCTTTGATGCAAGGTAGATATGATATAGCAACCCACCTTTCACTATTAGGTACATTACAAGTATTTTGCCGAGCTATTCAAAACAAAACCAATTACTATACTAGAAATATTTCTCAGAATATTAATTAACGATCTCAAACCTTCAATATAACCAATTTCGACATTGAAAACAGAACGAGCGACTAGTTGGTATTGATTCGACCCGCGACTACAGTTCATGACTGCGAACAAAGTTTATCGGCGCCAAGCTGTGGACTTTATACTAATAAATATTTTTGCTTTAAAATATTGCAACGTAATATTTTTGTAAAATAGGTACCTGTATTCCTCCGCTAATCCAACAAAAGCTTTTAGATGAACATTTTGAATTCCCAAAAGCTATCAGAAGAGTGAATAATTGAATAAGTCCTGACATTTATATATGGTTCAAACAATTAATTGACAGAAATGAAAATACGTCTGTGATGTAAAAAGTGCACACGGGCAGAATAATTAATATTTTTTGTGAAATTCGTGACGTTAAGGCTCTACGCACCACACATTTGACCATGATGTTCTTTATGTTTTCAAATATCAGCGAGGTTGGACTAATAACATTAAGCAGAGATTACTGCTGTCCATTGGCTACAATCCTTACACACGCCTTTCGCTTCCGGTACACTTATTACTAACTTCATACTGCCCTTTGATATACGCTTACAAACTAAATCCTGAAAAAAAAAACTTTTATGCTTACATAATTTTTGTACGGAGAGAGAAAATTTTCGGTTTTATCAAAATGAAACGCGACGTGACGATCCGTTTAACTTTAAATTTTTCAGCAGCATTCTATAGTTTTAATTTACTTAGTTTATTTTATAGTTTTAACACGGGTTTTATATCAAAATTCTAGATGTTATTGGTCAATCAAATAATACCTATATATTAACGTCATGATCAAGTTTTGGGACTTTAAATGAACATTAAGATTAAAATATTAAAATGCGGTTTTTTCAGGCCTCTGGCGGCTCTAAGTCTTGTTCTGTTTGAAATATTGCTCGCAACTTTTGGATTGGAGACTCACAGGCGCATAAGAAAGGGGAGAAATACCGAAAGAAGGCCCCCAACGAAGTGGACCGACGATCTAATGAAGGTCGCAGGAAGTCGCTGGTTGCGGGCGGCGCAGGGCCGGTCGTTGTGGAGATCATTGCGGGAGGCTTGTGTTCAGCAGTGGACGTCTATAGGCTGATGGATGGATGGAAGAATGTGTAGGGTCCTGTGTAGGGCCGGGACATTAACCTCCGTAGTATTGGTTAGTCTACTACTTTTCATCAAGTGTTGTTTTTTTAAAGACAATCGTCGCCTTTGATGTTTATTTACTATGCAGTCCTATGAAGATACTGAAGTTTATCATACATCCCTGTCTGAACACAAAATGACATCACTAAGTGAATACCTGAACGGTGTCCCAGAAATAGCTCCGTGCAACTTACCTCCATGTTGTTTACACTAAAGCCACTTAGGAACAAAGCTCTCTTCCTTATCCTGACGTAATCCTTGAGCAAATGCTGCACATTTATTACAAGTGCAAAATAATACTTATATATTGATCGTTTACATAAATAAAATGCTTATTTTTTAATATCAAATAGAATATTTAATAAAGAAAGTCTGACAGAAAAGATAAACGTAAAATTTTTATTCCCAAAATGTTCCCAGGAGAGAACAGGGAGATGCCGGAAGTTTCCTTTTTAATGGAGAGGTTCTTAGTGAATGTTTAATAATATTTTCTTTTATATACATGGATGAGCATTATTTAGAGCTAAACTAAAAACATATTATTAGATTTTTTTGACTAAAGCAAGTAAAAGTTTAATATTATATATATTTTCCTTCTTTACGCCCTGTTCGTGGCCGCAACTCGCAAACTTTTCCGAATCAACGGCCGTCAGTTGTATGAGCCATATGCCTTGTCCACTGTGTCATCATATTAAAAAGAAGGCTGTATATTTTTAAATCAATTTATCTATGTTTTTACAATGTAATAGTTGTACATACTACCTGTCAAATCACACCATTGTTTAGCTAGTCGTTCTTGTAATATTTCAACCTTAAAATTTGTTCCCTTTCTTCTTCTCTCATCCACATCCTTTAAACTGTCCACTCACACGCTCTCCCACTCGCTATCATCAACAATGATACTTTCGTGAATGTTATTAGTAATTGCTCCCATTTTATATCTTTTTCTTCAGTTGAATAATAAAATTAACGATTTAAACTTTCATCATTTTAATATGACCAAACTATCCAAGCATCCTCTATGCGACATACATATGTCACGACTTAACATTACGTAAACGGTCAACACCTTTTACACTCAAAGGTGAACATCAATCCATGGTATCAAGACCGGTCCAAATAGACGATAACAAGTCCATTTTATAAAAATGAATATCATTTACTATACCAAAATCCCAAGCGCAGACGATCACAAAGCTCCGATCGTCCTTACAAATGAGCGTGGAAAGGTCCATCATTGTGTGGACCTCGACAGATTTGATGACAACGTGTATAAATGTGATTTGACTATCGTTTGCGGGTCGTTTCTGGAAATACATCTGCGAGAAACGATCTAGTATTTGCAAAAGATACATTGTCAACTTTGTTACATGTCCATGTTCAATTCTGTGAAGGAATAGCGTGATCCTATAAGCTGGTTCTGTCTTATCCTTTGTTTTATGACATTTACAATTTTACAATGTGAAATAGTATTAGCGAAATTGAAATTGTGCATGAAACACAAGATGCAGATGAAATGTAAGCGAAGAAAATGTTTAGACATCCCTTATCAGGTGAAGATGGAGGAATTTATCGAAACCACAAAAGATATCAATGCCGTAATTACTCGTAACTATACACCACCAAATCGAGAGCCGTGTCGTGCATTAGTTGAGACCTATGTCCAGTAGTGGACGAGCATAGGTTGATGATTATGATACACCACAGTCAAATAACGCAAAATTATAGTAGTGTTGAGTTTCTATTGGTGTTGTTGTTGGTTGCCAAAGCTTCATGGAGTAAGGAAGTGGACAAATGACAATTCAATCGTATGCTATAATAGGAAACTGCAAGATTGCTATTGCAGTAACAGATTATTCGTGACTTCCACGCAGTAATCGGCAAAGTATACAAAAGTAGAGAACGTCGGTTTACTGGGAATACCGGGAAGAGGATTTAATGATGTCACCTTTCGAGAAATATGGCCAATGTCGCGACTGCCGATGGCGCCGTATTGCGGTAACGTATTGTTCTTGAAATTAAATTTTTGTATCGGGGAAAGACAGCGGTGTAGGAAGCTCTATTCATTTATGTTCCTTATGAAGGTAACTGGCTTATTTCTGCTGCAAGCCAGGCTGATGGTGAATACCCAAGGTATACAAAAAAAACTAAAAATAGCAACTATCAAACTATTATATTTTACTCCTATTTAGGGAATGACTCACGTAGGTTTGTATAATACTTCTTTACCTGGACTATGATTGTAAATCTATATTCAATTAAGGCCCTTAGCATAAGTATTAATTTTTTAACTGATATAATATCTAAGTCATGTCAATCTATCTGGGAGCCTATAATATAAGAAAACTTTGTGGGAGATAACACCACTTGTCATTGTATTATTATGTAGTTTTATTCCATTCGCCTGACTATGATCATTAGCATCATATCGGAGAAGGTTTCTCAACATACCTACTTCATTAAACAAGCCGTAGAACACACACAGGCAATTTAATTCGGGCCCAACTCCATTTTCACGTAGATTTGAGGCATTTTATTTATTGGTCGAATTTCCGAAGGTTTGGAACCCTCAATCTTTTATTGTGAAAGTTTTAGGTATCGGAACTCGTACTCATTGATTCCTTTGTTATTCTCCGGCTTTATTCTAGCTACAGTAATAACAAATTCTAGTATAACATGCAACTCATTGTTCTTAAGAGCCTTCGTGCGAGGATTTTTCGTGTTTTGAGTTCTAAACGATAGGCTAGTATGTTTTCTACGTTGATTGGTTGGATGAACTGGCTTAGTTAGAGCGGTATCCTATACCATCGACAGAATATCAATGTGTGTGAGCTGCTCAAAACGCAATGGCGGCGAGGCAACAAATAACATTATTGGAATAAGTTGTGTTCCAAATATTTATTTTACAATATCATAAATAACAGGAGACAGGAAAACGATCCATTGTTTATGCATTTTAATTCCTCGACAGTTTTAATTCAAAATTGGTATCTTTCAACTTTTCTGAGAAACTTCCAAAAACACCCAATTACATTTTCTTGGGTAACATTTTTATTGGCATATTTTCAACGTTTCAAAACATCCTCTTTGAGATATTTACTGACGTTGCTACCCATTGAGTCTGTTCGAACGATCGTTTAAACGAAATCTGCTAAATTTTTTCGATGGAAAAATATTGGTTTTGCATCTAAAAGTCCATTTGTCGCACGCTTCTTCCGCAGATACAAAGCGCTCCAGCCTGAAACTTTGCATAAATGGAAATAAATACTCCCCATTTGTCTCTGATCTGTTCGTTGTTTGACGACGATAGAATGAGGAAACTTGATAGACGATGAACGTATTTTTTTTAAATTTATTATTTCCTTCGTGACATTTATATTTTGACAACGTTACTATTATTCGCTTAATTACAGCCTGATGAATCACCTTCAAGGCTCTCAACCTAATGAACTCGCGAAGTTTCCCAAAAAGACAAAATTATTGGATTCTTGAAGGTCGCGAAAATATTTTTTCACATTTCTAGCCACTGTGACTCATTCTTTACCCTTTCTTGTCCAAAATTCTTTTATTACAAAAGCTGCAGACAATTTTTCTTATTAGTAAAATGACTAAATCCAATTTTCCAGCAGAATCTTTACCGCTTATCCTTATAGGTTTCGGAGCCGAAACTATTTAACATAAACGTGCCGTAAAAATTTACATGAATGCACATGAATTCTATAAATAATTTCTATTATAAGGCACAGGCCTTCCTAGATCAGGTGCTAATCGAAATCGAATCAGGTGATAGTGTTAATGTCAGAAGATATGACACTTTAATTATATCAGGACACGAATCCGTCTCATCTTAATAATACTATTATACTCTTTATAGGTCTTCCTAGAAGTTCTGTTCTTTGTTATTCTTCCTAGAAATCGTCCATTAAACATATTTCCATAACGTGAAAAAGAAAAAGTCTTAAATTTTTCTTGAAGATACATAATTCAAGTCCAAGTATTATTTTAAGTACATTTCGAAGTCAGTACATTCATTTGGGACGTTTTAAATCTCTTAAAGTTGTTCGGATCCTTTTCCACGTTTTAGTCGTACATATTTTATTTCCGTCCTTATTCAAGATCTCAGCTCACGATACACCAAGGAAGAGAATAATATTATTTATTAACAAGTTATCATTTTCTTAAACCGTGTGCTAGAATGGGATAAAGCGTTTTTGTTACCACTGCGTTTATTTCACATTGTTTTATCTTCTTACTTGATATTTGGGGAATGTTGAAAATCTTTAGCCAAATATTAAGAATAAACAGGAAAATTACGAAGATATTTGCCGTCACGATGTTAACCAATAAATTTAGAATTGTTATCATATTTTGTTTTTTATAAATTATTATCCAATAAGTCATGTTGTTTCTCATATACCCCATATTCTTTGTTTCAGGTAAGTTGCTGACGTTTGATTGCATCGCTGAAAATTTACGGTATCGCTTGATTCACTTGTTTTGAATGTGTCTGTGATATTTACTGAAACTTAACTAATAAATGTGTGGAGTAGGTGTCAATTTGCGAGAGACCAGATTCCAGTTGAGAGGCGTTGTTTACAGGCCCTACAACGCAGTCCCCAAAGGCTGACGCGGCGTTGTGGGGAGCGGCCCTCACCGGCGCGGTGTAAACATCCCTTTGTCACCTGTCAACCACTCCACTGCGTAATTTGTGCGTGTGAAGGATTTTTTCATTGAAGAAGTTTCTGAAGGAACGAGAGGTTTTGTTAGTAAGCCTCATTCTTCTATAGGTTGCGTCCGCCGAGATTTTTCTAGAAAATCGGCTACGTTTCGATTTAGATGACGCAGATAAATGGTTGCGCTGTGGTTTTGATATTAAAGTCGTCCGGTCTACCACGGAAATTGATTAAGTCAATTATTTTGAGTGCGGTATTTTCCAATATCAGGACTAACGTATTTTTTATCTGTGATAAGTCTACATACCTAGCTGATCTTTTTAGACTATTGCTTTTTAAGAATGCTTTCAACAATAATTAACTGTATCAAGAATCTGTTTTCAAATCAATACTCAATACTTTATTGCTTTTCACAGTGTGGTTACATATATTACAATAGTTTTATGATCACTGCGAACCCTGTCGGGCACAACAACAATGGAGAGGGGGAACATTATACATAATATTAACTAATTTAAAGTTTTGCTTAGAGTTATCTATTCTTAATTTTATATTTATTAATTTATATTAAAAATGTAAAATGTATTATGTAGTTAAAGTTCTCATATATTTTATAGGTATTCTAATTATGGCTTTGCGAATTTGCAGAATCCATAGCGGACATAGCTTTATAATCTATACTAATGTTTAAAGCCTGTGACGTTGTAAGGGGTAATCTTTGGATTTACTAAACCGATTTGAAACATTCTTGCAGTACATCTCTAACTTTTATAGTTTATCCATAATAAATATTTTTTATTAAAAAAAAATTATATAAAGTTTTGCCGCTAGAAAAGGCTCTTTTTTGTATCTTGGTATTACCCTATCGAAATAAATAACTTTATGTTCAAGACAGGTTCAATACCTTTATATAACCTTTTGAATTATTTGATTCGGACATTCCATTCGAAATTTATCGCGAGTTTAAAAATGTTAGTATTGGAAAATCTATACGAATACGAGAATTTTGCGAGGAATGCTTTCTATGTCTCAAAAACTATCAGCCCTATTAGTATAAACACTGCACTAAGATATATGTCACAACTGGTGCAGTTACTACCGGGACGTGGTGCGGTAGGAAAGTCAGATCGGCAGAGAGCCAAGCCCCAGGGGCAAGTGCTCGACATGAGGGCCAAAACGACGGGGACCTTCTGATTCTGACTGAGGAGATAGATTGGGACAAACCTAGCACTAATCACACTGGTAATAGCCATAGTCAGCAGTGCGATGTCCTGGCATGCTGTGGTCTCCTTTTTAAACGCGATCATAGCCTAAAAAACGAATCTGAATAACCGCGGGAACCGCCTGATCGTACCTCCTCTTCGAAGGAGACGGCTTAGCCGAAGAGCGCGTTCCCCTATGACCAACTTTCGCTGCCAGAGCCGGGGACTCAGGTATTCGGGATGCAGCCCCGTCACTTATTTAACAGTATCAGGGAGCTGTAAGCCTCGCGAAGTCTGTCTACATTACAGTTCCACGTGTGGCAGCGATTTAGGTGAACAGTGTTCGTGCCACTGGCCGCTTACTGGGTAGGGTCATTCCGAGAACTGTTGAACTGTTCATCCTCTAGGGTAGGCGTGACTGCACCAACGTTAAAAAAACGCTTTAGATTATTTTGAAAATTTTAAGGATCTGTATGAAAATAAAATACCATTGGTAAATCTACCTACCTATACCGCCCAACGAAGTGGGCACGGGTCAGCTAGTATACAATAAAATATATCCATCTACAAGGAAATATGTTTGATCCACTAACATTCATAAAAATAATACTCTAATAAGTAGGTGATTGGTAAGTCCGCAACACGCGTGAGTGGATAGTTCAATTTGGAATTCGTCTCTTTTAATCAACTGCTGCGCATCGATCGCTGCACAGCTTTGTGTGAGCCTTAAATACTTCGCCCGTGCTTCAAGAGCCGTCACTGCTGTATTGACACATTGCTAAGCTGACTTCACAACTTACGGGACTTTGCTTTGTAAGTGTTCAAAGGCTTTGGCGTATCCTGATTCAACGTACCAAACTCTAGCAGTATATTCAATATCAAACCTATCAACCCGCATCAGGGCCTCATCAGTGAAACACACAGAATAAACAAACCTTATCCAAAATGGAAACACATTTCAGATCCATTCAGATACCTAACCCTAAGAAAGTTTTCACAAAATTATTATTCATGGTGCGCGTACACTGAATAAAGATGAACTCAAGAGCCTCCTTAAATATTGACTTTTCTAAGGCAAAAGCAACTATCCGATTTATTTCCGTTAAATTAGACCCACGGCAACCACGTAGTTTAATAAAAATATTGATATTGGACGATCAGTTCTTGTATACAATTCCAACAAAATATGTTCAAACAAAACTTTCTATTGCTTTTGGACCTCTTGGAGGTCCCTCTTGATTACATTACGGCTACAAATTGTGATCATTGGCAAGGATTTAGTGAACAATCAATATTTGGGAAGCTTGTTGTGATATTATATTTGTTTACTGATATTGACGAACTACTAATGTAAGGATGAATATGGGATTGTACTAATTATGTTATTTTGAACCTTATCCTAAAATAAATTCAATTCGATTCTAGCCATGCAAATCGTATATTCATACTTCAAAAACGGGCGTTATCGAATACGAAAAACAGGCAAACTTGTAAAAATGTCTTCTCAAAACATAAAGTAATGACTATGTACTCATTATACATATACAATATAATAATATATGTAAGAGCAAATATAACACAATTTAGTCGAAGAAAATGTATGGCATACAATTTGAGAAATGTGAACCGGTTAGCTAGTGTATGCACGCATGACACTCGCAACCAAAAACCCGCGCATAATTGGTCCACAGTTTTATGAACATCTGCCAGAAAATATCAAAAATTAACCAAACGACAAAACATTTGTGCGCCGATTGAAAAACCTCTTGTTGGAAAAAGAGTTGTATTCGACTAAGGAATTTTTTTCATTGACATTATAAAATTAATTTTTATACATTATTTATTTTTCTTTGAATTATTTTATTGTTAGCTGTGACTTTACATCTTTGTAATTGTTGTTTTTATTTCCTTAAAATTTTTTGACATTCAATTTTAAATTGTTTTAAATTATTTGTACAATTTGACGATCATTTTTACGTATGACTTAAAAACTGTATTTTATGTTCCAATATTGTAAAAATGAAATAAATAAATATAAATATAAAATATAAATATAATATATAATAAATACGATTATTATTATTATTGAGAAGAAACCTCACAATTTGTAGCAGGTGGTCTGGTAGAGATTTCTTAAGGAATAAACCACACTTTCTATTTATTTAATTCATGTGTTCTGTGTACAATAAACTATTAAATAAATAAATAAACCTCAATATAAATTTTTACTAGTTCAGTTTCAATGGCCGATAATGTTCTGATGTTTCAGAATTTGATTGAGTACTTTTAGGTTTGGTATTTTGAAGACTTGGTCACAGAACTAATGATTTATTTTTTACCATTTATAATTTTTTATTTCGTACTTTGCCGCAAATTGTTGCAGTGGTTATCGTACCTACATTTCGGTATACTACAAATATTCATGCTGCGTCTAAAATTTTAGCAAGACCCAGTTTTATGTTGACCTGTTCTGGTACAATTCAAAAATAATGCCTTAAATATACTGGTGACCTCGTCGCGTGAAGCGCTGGCGTGCAGAGTTCTTCTTCCGCAGCATTGTCAGGCTGTTAGCGCTCTGTGTTGACAGCTGGAGTAGCGCGATTGCGGTTATGAAGTATTCAGCTTACGGCAAATTTTTACTGCTTTTGTTTGTATGTTTTATTTTTAAGGCCTCTTTAACTAACACAGCTTAAACCAAAACTTTATGTCTTTGTGTTATGTTATGATTCATATTATAATATTATGTATGTGATAAATTTTACCACAATGGTGTGTTAAAAATACTAGTTTTTAGGTGGCTGTCTACGGATATTTAGGGTAGTTTCCACGGTTTATGTTTGTTTTTATGCTTCTAATATTTCTACACTGGTGCACGTACCAAAATTAATATTTATGGAATTTAATTTGTATTCACTGACGAATACTGACAATCTGGTCAGATGTTCAAGATCTGTCAAAACTATCATTGATAGTGGAATTTCACTATAATTCATTTTCATGAAATGAAATGAAATGAAATCATTTATTCTGCAATTAGATTTACATCAAATACTTTTGCACGTCAATATTTTTTTTCCTACTAGTACTTCGACGTGAATGGCCTGTTGAGAAGAAGTGCCGCAAGAAACTCAACAGTTAGCCTCTTTTAAACAGCCATAATAACAAAAGGAATTTAGAACATTTTAAATATTGTAAAATAAGTATGTGGAGAGGAGCAAATTATAATTTTTGTCTTTAAAATAATCTTCTATCTTATAATACCCCTTTTCACAGACAACCATTAAGATACCGTTGTCAACCCCAAGTTTAATGTACTATAGCCACGAAAAATCAGAGTGTCATGCATAAAATCTATCTTAGCGGTAATGAGATACGACATTTACACCTAACCATTCTCAAACGCAGGTTACTCTTCACCCCACCAATGTGTGTGAGTGTGTCAGTGATTTCTCTTTGTATTTCCCATTTGTTTCGTATAAATTCGAACTGTCACCTTTGACGTTATTAGAAAGCTGTTCAGGAGCAGAGCAGCGTCCGCTGCGTGTCCAATGCTATTGAGATCACAATGGGCTGACGATGCACTATCATCTGCGTCGTGCAGAGTTTGTTGCTGTATTTTAAATGGTTTCTTAAATGTTAGAAAAAATAAGACCGCTCCTTAATGAGTGTTTTAGGATTGTAAGTAAATATGATTATATTTGTGATAAAGTGTAGATTGTGGTCTATTCGAAGTTTATTATAAATATGAAGTACTATGTTATAAATACGAAGTAAGTATTATACTCTTACATTAATCAACTTTTTAATAAAGCTCAATAAAGCTACCAATTTTTTTATATTTTAGCTATATTGTTTTTACTTGCCTTCTGAATCATACTTGAGATGAGGTCTGGAGATTGAGTAATGGAGTTGGTTTGGCCAGAAGGTGTCTCTTAGCGTGAAGGTATTTTGAATTTGAATGACTGTCATCAGTAACATGATCCCCGGCACTGAATTCTTCTCCATAGCCAATTTCATCTTTATGTATACTGATAATGTCAAAATTATTATTATTTGTAATCTGAACCATACTTACTTTTGTAAATATTGTTCAACTATAGACTCTGTAGCCACGAAGCCGATGTTCCCAAAATCAAGCAATTTAATCTCCGTCGCAGACATAACCCGTTTTGTGCTGCTATATCTAAATTTCGAGCACTCCATCGTCAAATTCGAGCTCAAAGGATGTCTTGTTTGCTTGAGCTGCATGCGGGTCGGTGCAGCTCTCTGCATGTGATATTTACACAAAAATTCTGAAATAGACGAGATACTGCCGCTGTTGGCCTGAATCTGTATCGCTCAAAGGGTTAAGAACAGTTTGTAAGTACTTGAGTATTCTGGGATTTTCACTACAGAAGTGATTTTTGGTTGGTTTGATGTTGGGAACGATATTTAATAGGTATACCTAGTTTATAGAGATCGTTATCCCATTAAGAAAATATTGGATCTAAAAATATTCAAAAGTTAAAACAAAATAATATGTATCTAATGATACAACTGTGCTGTGTGAATTTTTTTGTTGTATCTTTATAATAGAACCAAAAAATTTCAACTGTTTTTTTACTTCGATGCCTAGAAAGGCAGAGGTAGTGTGGGCAGTTTTTCCTTGTTTTTAGCAGTGACCCCAAACGACCCCAATCGACGGAATGTAGCACTAAATCAAAGCAAAATTATAACCGAATGTTTGGACAATTTAATTTTTGTACCGATATAATTCCAACGAACCATTTGAGCGTCCAAAATAATACCCAAAAGCCTATATTCCTATGATAAACGAATCGGACAATAAATAATGTGTATACGATATTTTTTACCGTTAAAAGCTATATTCAAAGAGAATTTCTATTGTGCCGTACAATTTGGAGCGATCGGAAAATTCAATATATATCTTTCATAATCAATGAGTGAACATCGACAGGATTGCAGTGCGTGTTGAACGTCTATTAGAGTCAGAACTGTAATGAAAAAACATTTTTATTATTGTGTAGGTTAATTACCCAGTGGATAAAGTCATTTAATTATGATGTTTCGGAAAGGAATAAATAAACCTTGCCACCTTACTGAGGTTGTCATAATTTTATAATTTTTTTCTAGAAGAAAATCAAATTCAAAATTTTACCACTTTCGATGTTCTGTTTTCCCTTAAACATCATTTAACATTTATGGTACTGCTTGTGAATAAAGTTTTCAGTACTTGAGTCTCGATTTATACAACCAAGCGATATTCTAAACAGTTCATAAAGGAGAACGGGTTGAAATGTATGGGAGGTGTAACCAGCGACCAATAACGACCAAATAGACAAAACTGAAAAGCTCTTTTCACGATTATAGTTTGTTACATTTGTATAATTTGTACTATTCGGGCTAGTCCCAATTCGCTAATAGTTATAGCTAATTGAAATCTATGAAAAGACATTTCTAAGGGTGTTTTTTTCGCTTGTTGTAAGAGTACCTAGCTACCAATTTGTCTTTGGAATATTAGGGCCCGTGTTACTGAACCAAAAACTAGTAGTCCTCTGCTTTCGTCTTCAACCTATATACGTTCCACTGCTGGATACAGGTCTTCCTCATGGACACTAGAGGAATATGAGCCATATACTATTTACGCAACGAATTGTGAAATTGTTTGTTCACCCAAATAAATGAAAAAAAATAAAAATAATAACACCGCGTTAGCCCAATGCGGGTGGGTGGGTAGAAACAGTTGCAATCGCAACCGGGACCAACAGTTTAACGGGCCTTCCGGAGCACGAAGGAACTCAAGATCACAAACTTTGGTCACCCATGAAGCACGGACCATGGCGAAGGTAGCTTTGTTTTCGGTATCGAAAGCCAAAGCGTGAGAACCAATACGCTACCGACCTTAAGTGAAGATAGATAGTTATTACACGTTAACACACGGTAGGAGTCTTCCTTGGCTTCGAAATAAAAAAACTTTACGCGCCTGAAATTGTTGCACTTTTACTTGTTGTAATTTACGTAAAAACATTATTTTTGGTTTCAATGAAGCTTTACGAAAATGTAAAGCGTAGAAATCACAGATGTACATTTACATAATGACCCAGAAGCATGTAAAGCGAGAGTTATCTATTCATTTAGTAAATATATAAACAGTTATGCTAGTTGAATGTATCCGTTCAATAGTCGACGAAGCCTTGGTTCGAGAAACACTGTGCGAAATCTAGCGTGATGGTGCCTCGTTCCTCCTTTTACATAACAATATCGTCACGCCTCTGTCCCCTCTGTGCATTTAGTAATTGAAAGCTAAAATTTCACATCGTAAGAAATCATCAAGCCTAACCTTTCTGGTGATCGTTACAACAATAACAATACGGTCCTGTTAGATAGAATTTGGCAAAAATCACATAAATCTGTGTAATAATAAAAAATGTAACAAAGACTAGAATATAAAATAAACCAAATCTCAAAAGTAATATACAAATTCAAAAGAGTTTTTCAGGGAAACGTAAACATAAAATACGTATAACTTTAACAGATTTTTTTTCATTGAAGACTCTTCAAGCCTTGTTCAAGGGTTCTATTTTAAGATAAGGATAAGATGAATTAATTCTCAATGGCGCCGTTGTAAAATAAACCTTTCACATTTTCGTGCTCGGAAACTTGTCGTCAAGTAAACAAGATAAATTTGCACTCTGAACGCATAATAATTAAGCTGCATTTGCATTATCATAAAGCCCGTGTCGCCACGCACTACCCTCTCGCTTTGGCGTGACTGCACATAAATTTGTCATGGGGTTAAAATGGCTGATTGTTGATATAATATTCACATGTGCAAGGTAGAAGGGATACAGCATGCATACTTTCAACGTTGTCTTATACGCAAGGGTGTTTCTTTAATTAGCAGTGGGTGAATTTTTATATTAATAAAATTAAAAAGCTTGCTCAAGCCAAATTGCACAATGAACAATTTTGTATAACTATGAAATTTTAAATTACAAGGGAACGATCACATTGAGAAAAATCCAATATTTTATTGAATTTGAAATTCATTCGTGATTGTTCTTTTATTAAATTTAAAACCAGTCTCTTTTTACTGAAGGCTATTTTAAAAATGAAATGCAGTGAAATGTGATTCAATAAATTCTACAAGCATTTAAATAAGCTCAGTTGTTGTAAACCACGTTATATCTGATATACAACAAAATATAATATGAAAGTTACAGAAGCCTTCTCAAACACTTCCTCAGTGATTGACAGGCCTACATACACAGCATCAATTCACGGCTCCAACTCAGCAAACAGAAATACCAAGACAGCATTTCCCTAATGGGTTCGCTAATTATATTTAAGGACGAAAGTAAATAAATTAACTGATTTCTTACGGCCTTCCGCGTGTTTAATGACATAATTGCATTGGCAGTGGACTCACGGAGCTTGTACCTTTTGCGCTTTTGCGTTTCGAGGGAAATTTTATACAGTATGTAGTTGTTATACAGGTTGGTTAAACGGCGTGCTATAATGGTAAATTACTGCAACAAATAAGCTCAAAGCCTTGTGATAATATTTAAATTTTCATAGCTCATATTTGGAAAGGTTGTGCGATGCCTTCTTCTAGCGATAAACTAGAAACTAAGAAACTATGTATAAAAGTTTCTTGAAAACATGATCAACCTCATCTATACGAACTAAGGTTTTTGACTTCGTACGAAAATATTTACAACTTGTAGCGACTTCCATGATTCATTTAGTGCTGAGGTAATTAGGTTATTGAGGTCTGTCATAATTATGTCATTTATGTCATATTTTGACATCTAAATGCATGTAGATGTAGACATATTAGGTTATGTGAGGAGCTCGGTGGCGTAGTGGTCAGTGCGCTTTTGCTTCGATCGAAAACAAAGCTACCTTCGCCATGGTCAGGCCGTGGATGGGTGACCAAGACTTTGTGATCTCGAGCTCCTCCGTGATTCGGAAGGCACGTTAAGCCGTTGGTCTCGGTCGCATTTGAGACCGTTTCTACCCACCAACCCGCATTGGGCCAAAGTGGTGGTGTTACGGCCCATACTCCTCATGTGTTTCTCCATGAGGAAGGCCTGTCCCAGCAGTGGGACGTATATAGGCTGAGGACGATATTAGGTTTTAAAATCTAAATGCTTTTAAAATTATTAGCCAAGAGTATTAATTTAATATGGATTAATTAATTTAATCTTTTTGCGACAACTTCACAAATATTTTCTTAAGGATTCTCAATAAATGCCGACGACGGCTTAGATGAAATTTATGTTTGAAAGTAAAGTTCACCTTGTTCAGCGAATCCTTAAAAGAGCGATTGTCGTTAATAAATTTGAATAACATTAATTTATATCGGTAATAATAAGAGAAAGCCGTTGTTACACTGAAACATATACTCAATAATCTTTGGAGTTCACTGAGTAGGTAAGAGTTCGTCCTCAGCACATGAGGAGTATGAGCCGTATCACCACCACGCTGGGCCAATGCGGGTTGGTGTTTTGAAACGGTTGCAATACCAACCGGGACTAACGGCTTAATGTGCCTTCCGAAATGCGGAGGACTTCGAGTTCATATAATTTTTGTCACCCATCCAAGGCCTGACCATGGCGGATGTAGCTTTGTTTTCGATATCGAAAGCCAAAGCGTACTAACCACTACGCCACCGAGCTCCTCGCGATTCCAGAGTAGGAGTAGGCCCAATATAATTTCCCTTGGCTTACAATGTGCCCATTGCATGAAAACAGACCCGCCCCCCATTACATAGGGAATATACGGGTATACGCAAAGTAAGTGCTAACACCTCAGTCTACCCTCTGATGCTTAACTCTCGTACATTAGGACATTATGAAAATGTTTTAATATAAACATCATTATTTTATTTTATTTTATTTTATTTTATTTTATTTTATTTTATTTTATTTTATTTTATTTTATTTGGGGGGCTTACAGCTTACATAAGGAAATATATACATGCACAAACATGAAACAGCCAATAACAAGCCTCCGTAGGTAACACTAATGTACTTAATATTTAAATTCCTACATTAGAAGTAATCCTCTGATATGATTTTATTCACAGAATTTATTATAGAATTTTAGACAATTTTATGTAAAGAGAGGATGGAACTGTTGCAGCGTTTTTTGTCTGTATCTCCTCTTGACAAGGCCTCCCGGTACTGAACAGGAATTAAAAAAGGAGAATTGTTTTATTATTATACGTAACTTTATAATTACATATTTTTGATTTGGACGGACGCCGCGCGAGGCAGTATCCGAGGATTTGTATGAAACATATGACACAAAGAACTCAATATTTATTTACCGATAAAATTCGTCATTTTTTGTAAGCTCACGCTCCGAACACGGGAGTCAAAATTTGTTTACAAAGAGTAAACGTCGTATTTTTCGGAGAACCTAATGTAATACGTCAAACATGTTTTGAGTCTGCGTACTCGTTTTGTATGATTATTAGGTAGGTTATTATTTTCCTTAGGAACGGAGTAAACAGAAATTCGTACAAATTTTTTGTCTAGAAGTTATCATTATATTCTTCTTTGCTTACTACAATAGGTAAGTAAAATGTGTTACTTACAAGGCAAGAATTAAGTAAGTATTGGGTCCTTACCTATGAAATTGGTGTTTTTTTTCTCTCTTAGTATTTTGTCTGTCACTATTAAGATTCAGAGTATTCCTAAAAAATAATTACCTCGTCTAAAAATATACTATATTTTTGAGCTCTTTGATTTGTTTTGATAATTTGTTGTAAGTTTAATTGTGTTACAATTGGACACGGAGACAACTCTTTTTAAGTGCCTCCCGAATACATCATTTTATGTGCATTCACTTAAAAAAGATAAATAATTTTTATGAAGTGTGATATTACACATATTACTAAAGCTTGTCTAATAAAATGATAGATTTGGATTTGGATTTGTCGTTGTGAAAACTGAAAAAAAATTAGTATGGAAAATGCAGAATTCCCCAAAATCTCCATACAAAACACCAATTTCATAGGTAAGTACCTAATATATTTGTACTCGCCGAACTCGCCGGAATTTACTATAATTGCAGTTTACTAATGTATGGTCGTACGGTAGCGTCTCAATAAAAAAATACTACCCACCCATCTCTTCCCTTGGGTCGTAAAAGGCGACTAATGGACTGAGAGCTGCACAACCATCTAATAGCTTATAGCCGCGCCGGGCTCACCACCTGTCACGCTGAGTGCAGTCACTGCTTAGTAAAGCGCGGACTGTAGCAATGGACTGCTTTTGCGGTGCTTCTGCCTAGTCTCTGACTATCACTTGGGGGACGATAGTCGTGGTTATATGTATGTATGAGTTTGGGCAAACTCGATGACATCTGGTCGTTATTGATTGCATGTTGTCGTTCAACTCTCATATTGACCATATAACCTCAAGAGCGTACCGTATGCTCGGTTTCGTAATCCGGACTAGTAGAGATTTTCAAAAGTGTTCCACTTTGTTGCTCCTGTATAATTCTTTCGTTCGGCCAATTTTGGAGTATGCATCGACAACATGGAATCCGCAGTATAATGTATCAATAGAAGCGATTGAGAGAATTAATAATAAGTTTGCAAGATGTTTAATGTTCAAGGCTTCGCGCAACCACGAGACTGTACCATCTATACCCTCGCTAAATAGTCGTCGTTTAGAGTGAGATCAAATTTTTCTCTACAAAATTTTGCACAACCACGTCGACTCTTCATTCCTTCTTGAACACATTCATATAAGATGCCCCCGTGCAGGATCACGATCTCCTGCATTATTTTTTATCCCGTTTGCAAGAACGAAATATACAATGAACTCTGTAGAGATTACAATAATTCATTTTTTGACTTAGAAATTTTTAATTATAATTTGCATCACAATAATTTACAAATTAGGAATTTAAATAATGCCGTAGTTACAGTAAAGAAAGGTAAAGACATACGTCTGGTGGTTATTGGTTGCTGGGTACGTTTCGCCAGTCCTCCCCTCCAGCCAAACTCAGTGGTAAGGTATTTCTATCTAAACTAGCAGGTACTTCTACTTATCAACAACACTAACCATTTATACGTTGGACTCCAATAAAGCGAATATTTCCTTCACGTGCAATATTTTTTTTATTAATGCAATAAGGGCCATCGTAGACTTTATTTATAGCCGAGGCAGTACCTTATTGCGTAACGACGGAGTGCTTGTGGCTCGCGTATCGCACGCGACATCGCGCCACATCGCGCGACGTTCCACGCGACATAAGCCTTACAATTGTGTCACCTGTGTTCAGTTTATAGCGGGGTTATGATAAGCACTGTGTTTATGATTTACTGGATAAATTTACACTAAAAATAAAATGAGTTTTGATTTTCTGACGTTGAGTTATATGAATGTCGTCCTTGTTTAACTTGGTTCAAAACTTTTCATTATTAATTTTACACCTTATTACATAGTCTCATTTGATCATAAAATTCAAATGTCAAAACTTTTAGAAAAACAATTTTAATTAGCATGGGAAGACAAAAGTTATGATTGCGAATGAGACACGGAGACGATTAGGAATATGCCCGTCTACTCTTTATTTTCAATCCAAGTCTTTGTAAGGTCTAGACTACACGATTACCTCTTCCCGTCTGGTAACTTCGATTATTGAACGTGAGCTGTACATCATACGATTTACAGCAAACTTACATAAGGGTGGTTTCAGAGCCACGGCGGCCGGCGTCGACCATACTTGCGCGAGATTTCCATAGACTGACCGGCACCGGCCCCTGCCGCTCTGAAACCACCCTAAGACTTTGCTGTACAACTTTTCACATTTCAGGCTCTGCTAGCTAAACCAATAGATAGTTCTCATAACTATACAGTCTTGTCAGTTATACTAGAGTACCCAAGCACTTCCCAATCCTTGTCATATCTCCGCTGCATCACGCGAGGTAGACATAAATCACGCGCACCTGCCGTTTCTCGACGACCATTACCGTCCCGATTTTCCGCGCGTTTTGCTTATCGCCCCGCCTAGTTTGCGAGTGTGAGGCCTGTATAACATCATTTCTATTAACTTTGTAAAGATGTCAGCGATCGCCCTTAGATGACTCCCAGTTGCTCCGTTGATGGGTCTACCGGGAATTTTTTACGGTAGTTGGAAAGTATGGAGTTCTTTCCGTGATTCAATATTACACGTGGAACGAGCGTATGTGATAAGTTATTTATTTATATGTATCCTTGGCCCGAGCGTAAACTGTTTAAGTTCAACTTGTTGACAGACTTACGTAGCTTATTTATTTAATTCTACTTGATTTTGGTTACACTCGTACCTGATATAGTAAGTTACCCAGATACGCTAACGTGTGAAGTGCCAGGTATGTTTATGTTAAGAGAAGCTTTAAGGAGTGACGGGTGACAAGTGAACGATGGATACGGATTGAAAATAAAATGAATAGTAAAATAAACATCTAAATGGAAATAGCGCGAGCTGCATTGTTTCAAATAAATCACGTAAAGGTTTAGCTAAAAACAATGAGGTTTTTTCCAAAATTACACTGTTCGAAATACTACAAAGCAATGCCTATACGTATTTTGAAATCGTTAAACATGTTTGTTTATAAATTTTTAAGACAATGAATAAATGCATTTTTTTTCAAATTAATGTTTTCATTTGAACGAAACCAAAGTAGTCGATAGTATGAGTATACTCAAAAATAAAATTATAGTCGCAAGAGTCACAGTATTTGCAACACAGCAATTTAAATGCGAGTCCTCTAGTCCCAACTACGTCACGTAGACAATGTGGGTTTATTATTAACACCAGACAAACTGGACTCCCGACCTCACGACAGCCAAGTTTAAAATTGCATCGACTCACGTTTTGACAGTCCGAAAGTAGACACAAGCTGGGAGTAAACAAAGCTTTATTACAACTGCAGTAACGTCCAAAGTTTTTGTAGGCCGAATGCTCGCGACCGCAGACGACAGCGCGGCGTTTTGACAGCTACCCGACGTCAGTGGAACTAACGGGTGTGATGAGTTGTATTTAGCGAAAATTGGATATTAATTCACTGTCTGATAAGTGCAATAATTTTACTGAAATTGTTAGCAAGGTCACAAAGCGCTGATTTAGAGCCACGTCGTCGACGTGTCTGTAGGTGTGTTTTTAATTACATTAAAACATTGCGAAATTGATATTGTATATTATACAGTTAAGATGGTAGGTAGCAAGAGCCGAGTAGGGATGGACAACACTCGTAGTCAAGTTCAAAAATATATATGCAAATTTGACAGATGCTAGTCTTTATTTCCTTCCAATAAGAGTCATATACTGTCAAACCATGTATTTTTTAACAGACTGTACAAGGGCTCGTTGGATCGAGCCACACCACCTAAACTGAGTTTGAATAAAAATGATGTAGAGTTATTGTAAATATTGCTTGCCTTACTCTGTGCCTGGTGCATGGCAACGACAGGATATGTGTACTATTAGGCAAAATGCCGACCCCTATAAGTTAAGATAATAAAAGAAGATAATGATGATAATAGAAGAAGAGCTCGGTGGCGTAGTGGTCAGTAGGCTTTGGCTTCGATCGAAAACAAAGGTACCTTCGCCATGGTCAGGCCGTGGATGGGTGACCAAGACTTTGTGATCTCGAGCTCCTCCGTGCTTCGGAAGGCACGTTAAGCCGTTGGTCCCGGTCGCATTTGTGACCGTTTCTACCCAACATCCCGCATTGGGCCTTCGTGGTGGTGTTACGGCCCATACTCCTCATGTGTTTCTCCATGAGGAAGGCCTGTCCCAGCAGTGGGACGTATATAGGCTAATGACGATAATAGAAGTTACAACTGTTTACTAGACAATGTTACCCCTTACCTAAATTCAGATAAACCATAACTGCTGGTTATTCGCATCATTTTCAAGCACATATTCTATCGAAACCCTTATCCGATTATTTACTCGTTCAATCCCACCACTTAAGTCTGCTCACACTAAAATGGTTTCAACGAATCCGTGACGGTTTTACCGTATATCTAAGCATTTACATGTTATTGTATATAATTCATTTTGTTGGCGTTTCGTACGAATATAGCGGTTACAGCTTATAGTACAAGTTCTGGAAATCAAACAGTTTATTCCATTTAAAATGTATTAAAGACATCAACAAAATTAAATCTTTTCTTTCTTTTTTTCCTTTGAACAGCTTTCTATTTTTGGGTTTGTTTTTTTTCTAATTTTTTTATGGAGAGCCGGTACTAATGCGTCTGCAAGCAGCACTGCTTGAGTTGCAGTGTTCGTCGGAAGAATAAGACAGGCTACATAATTACTAGATAGATACTGTGACATTCCATCTTGCTTATCTTGCATAATTTATCAGTGTACAACTGCTTTATTCTTAGATAGATTCAACTTATTGTAAGATATCGTATAGTAAGGTAAGCAGTCTAATTCTGTGTCAATTCTGTTGAATAAAAAAGATTTATTTTACCAAAACTTGCGTGAAAAGGCAGCAAAAACCAAGGGACACAACCCAAGGCGAAACGCAGTCATCAAGGTGAAGGAAACTTAGGCACCATTTTCACAATTCCTTCGTTGTAATCAAGTATTACATTTATTAATTATCTCCTGCTTTTATAATAAACAATTGAATGGCGGTTTTACGTAAAACAAACAAATTGAAAATACTTTCTTTGGTTTTTATTCCGTTTAGTAAAAAGTTTAGCATCGGATTGCGAAAATAGAAATCTCTGGGCTTTTGTGGCATTTAGATTTGATTCACGTGTCTGAAGCACTGTGCTATGTTCTCTCTCTGCGATGATAAATATTAAGCAGTAAATATGTATCTTAAATTTTATATGGACCTACATAAAATTTAAGATATACTTGCCACTTATTTGTTGGATAAAAATGTGCCGTTGGTGCCGGTTCGGTTCCTATTTCAACCGGTTCTACTCACCCATTAGCAATGTACCATGAGTGGCTACTCATTTTGTTATTTTAAATGTATTCGGGAAATTCGGAAAACCACGCAGCACAAGGCTGATCTTTACTACAGCATTAACAAAACACAAATCAAATAAAACTCTGGAAGCAAGAAAAAGTAAATACGGCATAAGAGGATGTGAAATCCATTTTATAATATGCCAGTGTATCTGAAGCTAACATTTTCCTTCAACACGACCTGACCACTCAACGCCGGTTTCCCTTTTGCGCCAGTTGCCTTCAATGAAAAAGGCTACCTCTTCACTAATGGCCGCCGCTGAACAGGCGACAGTCGCAAACGAAGCGAAAATACCGTGAAAGCATGTCGCTTAAGGAACACTTGAGCCAAATAAGGCGCTGAAGGCTAGAAGAACACATTTCTGGTTTATTATTGTTACACTGTTCACCAGCTCCCGACATTGAAATGAAAGTCCCAAAAAGATCAAGATCCCGGATGTCTCACCAAAACATTTTGATCCGGAGTTCCTGCTTGGAAGGCACATAACATAAAACCGTTGGTTTTGGTTGTAACCGTTTCTACTAAATTATTACTAGACGTTTATCAAAACCTGTATATTTTGAGGTAATATTTTACCAGGAACTTAATTTTCCAGAAAAATTAAAAACTAACGAACAACGTTCAAGTAATATAAATGCCTGTTCCATGCGAACTATGGGCGTTAATGTTGCGGTTGGAGATTTTTCTTTTCATTTTTCTGAGCATCCTATAAAACCTAATGACCCGTTCTTAATGAAGGCTCCGCTAAAGCTCGACGCCTGACAAAAAAAACTGTATCTTGTCGAATGTCTTTATGCCTGTTGGATGACTTTTTAGCCAAATAAGAAGAGATTTCTTTTTGGCAAGATGGTGATAAAAATTAAAATTGTTACGATTTACGTTTCTATTTTGCGCTGCTTCCTGGTTGTAAAAATGCAGCATGATGAATCTTATGTCTTTGTTTGTTTAAACAAAAAGAATAATTTATGCTATGTGACTTGGGTTGCGAAGAAGATTCTTTTAAAATATGGGAAGTTTCATTAGCTAAGGACGAAAATTGACGATATCGATGATCAGAAATCTACTCATTGAAATTTTATGCTGTAACTGTTACTGTCTCTGTTGTTTGGATCTCATCTAGAATAAGTACTCCAATCCTCTAAAATTCTTCAATGAAGTAAACTTCATTAACAAAACTAACCCGATTTGAATACCATAGCCGGTCTACTTCGAATATGTCTCCTGGGAAAGAGTACATAACTGGCCCGGATTATGATCGGTATGCCTTGTATTTCAGGTATGTTTGCCGGCCTTGTTTAGCGGAAATGGGCCTGCAATGCACTCGTCCGGCCCGAGATGGATGGCTCTCAGGTCGACATTCATTGGTTGTTTTTGCTTGAAGTTTGGGCTGCGGTATCGGCGGTTCGATGAAATATGAGCTTAGCGAGCTTCAGTTTGATATTGATATGATTAGTTGCGGGTTCTGGGCCTTTTATGGCTTCTCTGTTGAGGTAGAGAGTACGCTTGATAAATGCGAATTTTATGCGGAAATCCGTATTCAGATCGAAAACCTTCTAGGAAAGCTGATTCTGATTGTGGTAAGGAGTAATCCATTGGATTATTTCAAATTATGTGAAGATTCCATTTGTTTATCATCAAAAATTCAAAATATCATCCCTTATATACTTTAGCTTACTACTGACTCTAGTTTGAATCTTTCTATCAAAGTCAAGATTAGTTCCAACTGTCACGCAATCTTCGTTACAATCAAAATGATATACTCTATCTGTGTTTTATGGGTATTTTTATTCTAACGCGTTTTATTATTATTCGTGCCACTCCAGCCAGTAATTTGGGTCAACCAAATGAAATATAACAGTAATAACACATGTTGCTATTCACACTCCCGAAAAGGGGATCACGTGAAAATTTTATCGCCCGCTATAAAAATCTCGACCAAATCCAAACGCTTGACTATTCGCAAGTTATCGAAAAATAGGAATATGTATGACCGTCGATTGGGGTTTTAGATTACACAACGTTAGTGTTTGGTGGATGAAGGATGTCGTATTGTGTTGAAAGATCTGGCAGAAAGGGATCTGGAAATTTAATTAACGTTATGTAAGCAACTATCGGTACCCGATAGGGGCTTGTGAAAGTTTTTGAGCTTTAGACCGATACATAAAATTATTTTTTGTAACAAGACACAAAAGTACAGTACAAAATGCAACTCGACACAGGCGGCCTTTGATGCTAAATGCTTTGGTTGGTGCTTTCTTTAGAAGGACCTCAATTTCATAAAAGAACCGTTAACATTATAGTTAGGCTTTAGAAAATTGACAAATTTTCTATAAATCTAACCTTTACGTTAGACTTGTTGAACGATGATTGAAGAATTTTAATAGTTTGTGGTAACTTGACGAGCTGGAAGTTCGTCAACCCGTAAGTGTTTAATAATTAACGACCAAGCATTTTATTACGCGCACTTTAAAGAAACGATGTTAGTTCTTAATTAACTTTGACATTTATTAGCTTTAAGTATTTTAGTATGCTTAATTAAGATTGATGAAACCAAAATAATGATTACGTCAATGGTTTTATGAAATAACTTTAAAAATCCAATGTTTTAATATAAATATAATTAAATCAAAATGTCGATCCTGTGGATAGCGACTAATTCACTAAGAACGGTTATTTTTACTTCTTTTCTTAAAATTATTTTCAATATTGTTTTAATTTGCTGAATCTACAATCCTAGATTCTCTGCGCCAGATTGCTTGAATGCACTGCTTCAGGTTGTATAATTGAGCGTAGAAGTTCTTTATGCTTTTTGTTCGTAATGAAAGGTGCCTCTAGAATCTTTTATTGGTATATTTTATCCTTACCATCTATGTACTATGTTCTACACTTTGACTGCAGGAATTGTTGGTTTTATTTTTTGAAGAACCAGCATTGAATTCATAACTGTTTTTTCTGTGGAAAATGATTTTTCATTCATCCCTAGACTGCCTACATGGAGATAACTCACCGAAGTATTTGCCGTAATACAGCCATTCGGTTAAAATGTGACTTTTGAAGTATAAGTGAAATCAAAATCTCAAAGCGTATTAATGTTTCATTGTTCACTATATCGCAAAAGAAAGCCTTCGATCAGTTCCACTGCGCTATACACTTACACGATTTACAGGTAGTTATGCAAGTGCTTCTCATTTCGTAGTTGTCACTTCATAGAAATGCTGTCTTACCTCTTAACTTTTCTACGATAAACCCTAAAAATTAATGTGTTACAGACTTTCACTACACACATCTAATTTCACAGTTGTCACCTCATGAACACAAAGATAAGACAGCAAAAATGACGCTCCGTAAAATAAAATGCTGCATGATTCAGCACCAACATCCCTAATCGTAATTCCAAAATGGCGGTCCATTTGAGCACCATTCTCATGTATGTTTAAAACTAATTACACGTGGCCCGGCCGGCCAACTTCTATGGCCTTTAGTCACAAAGGCCTGCGCCGGCCTCCGCGACTTCACAACTTACGCCACGCTCGCTGCGTCTCTTCAAACACTTAACAGGATTTTTCGACAAGTTTGAGCAACTAGACTAATGTAAGTAGGGGTTATTCACGATTTAACGAAAATTCAGTTGCTTAGCCTGTTAAATGTGGACTCCTTTTTGTGTTAAACCTACATGAAGTCCCATATTTTGAATTTCAGACTTTTTAAAGTGCATGCTGAATAACGACTTGAATTTCTCAAAAATGAACCTGCTCGCTTTGCTTACTCCTAATTTTCAATTTGTGCTTGCATTATTCTTCTGTGTGGAAGGTTTCACGGGAAAATTGTCTCATTTGGAATTCAGAATCACACCTTTCCATTTATGTTTGCAACGTAAGAGCATTTTTATAAAAGCATCTCATGAGGAAGGTTGTGAATGTGGATGTTATAGTGAGAAAAGGAAACGCGAGAACGTGCTCAACAGATTGTTTAACATTTCATTTCACACACATGGCACATTCGTAATCAGTATACTGATTTTAAGGCATGAATGTATTATTAAATATTTCAATTAGTGTCCTGTAAGTAAAATTAAGTAAATCCTGTAGGTATAGTTGATTTTCAAGCGATTTATCCCTAGTGAACATAACATATGACATAAGAATATTAAAATAAAAGCAAGTAGGCTAGATGTCTAGGTCTGCTGACTTAAGGTGAGTATTTTGATCCGTAGTCATAGTCAGGACAATAGTTAAATTCTGGACCATTAGCGTCAACCGAAACGCTAAAATGTGTGACGTCAGCTTGACAAATTGTTAAGTTTGCGATGAAAATTCGAAGCAATATATATCAGCTGTGCCGCCAGCCGCCATCTTCCAAATGTCAGCATTGTGTTGTGGATAAATTGTCTATGATTATTTAACTTTAGTTATGTTTGAAATTTCGGCTATTGGAAAAGCTGTCATATCACGACATCATTCGTCCGCCTTTGGTCCATATATTATCCTACTCGTCACCTGACCACGGATCAAAATACTGACACTTAAATGTAAATTCAAATCTGTTTATTCTTAAGAAATAAGCGTCTTAAAGAAATAAATATTAGTTTGAAAACGAAATTTACTAAACAACAAAATTCAAAATTCAATATCGTTTATTCAATTTAGATGCGTCTTCAATTTAGAACGTCAAAAGCAGTTTACAAATTTTCGTGAAAGCGATAAACTACGCCATCCGTTCACAAAACTACCAGGAGGCCTTGTTCTGAGAAGAACGGGCAAGAAACTCAGCAAGTTTCTATCCTCCCTTTACATTGTTTTTCTTTAAAAAAAAAATGTCATAAACTACAACGTCATTGAAGTTTTAGAAGAAAAAATATATAAATATCTGTGTTATAAATTCTGCAGTTTACCACATTTTCCATTACAAATGCAAGTAGTCTAAAATATTACATTAATAAAATAAAATTAAGAAATTGAAAAAGTAGTATATACAAAACCAGGATAGGTTCACCACTTCACCACTTGCCGTACCATACAGTCCCAAAGAAAACTTCTTTGATTACGCCAATTCTACAAATCAGACAGGCATGACTTTGACCAGACACCGACAGTGGCACCTGTTCACAGGCATGACACATGTATCAGCCATCGCTTCGCTCTACCATATTTTAGGGAACGCAACGACCCGACGCACGTGACACCACAGCAGAATCATTTTAGTGAGCATGACACACCCATGATTTCTGATTATAAAACAAAAACATACTAAATGTTATAGTATTAAACAAAAAAATACGACGTGTTGAATCAATCAGTGTTTCGCTGAAAACCGAACAATGATTGGAAACAGATATTTGGGATTATAACTAACGTGCCCGTGGTCGCCCTCGGACGTGACTCGGCTTGCTGAACTCTCGAAACTTCCAACTACCCTGACAAGCCCACCACGTTTCGCTAAAATATTTTGGCAGCTCCCAAATATGCGGGGGCCGCTTGAGCATATAATTCCAAGAATCGTTGATATTTAACAATTTCAACACGACAGTTTTTATAGGCTCAATATGACCTATGAATTCTAGAAAATTTTAATTAGGAATAGTCTGTAACTGCTCTGATTGATTACATACCTATTCAGGTAAAGTTTGAGTAACTTTCAAGTAATTGAAAATGGGATTCTGTTTCTGTGAAGCCAATACAGAAAATTTAATTTTGGAAACTAAAATTTTCTGTGCGATCCAATCAACTTGACCTTTGCTATTGCGAGGGGCAGAAAGAACGAAAATTAATTGTGGTACATGATTTACTTGTTGAGAGATGTTTGCGACGAAATTGGTCGCCATTCAGAAGATCTTGTAAAATTCTTCTACATGTTTTTCTACTTATTTTTACTTTTTTGAACATTTATTTGTTGAACTTCTAGAGTTAAACGGTAAAGTTCCATAAAAATCAATGTCTAAGTGTTTAGAGGGGCTGTCAGCACAAAATTTGTTGTCGATTAGGTGTATCTTCTTGTCAAAATTATAATGCTATGGCGTTAAACTGTGCTTTAGGTTATAAAGATTTCCTGGATTTAGTAATTGGCTGATTTACTTACTAAACGTTCTGAATTTGTAAATAGACGAGTTTCTTATACTTAACGAACATTAAGAATATATTCGTATTATCTTTTTGCCTTTTCAGGGACCTGATTCAAAGTAAATGATGATGAACGAGGATTTAAAATGTTCAATATTACTACAGAACTTTAAAAATGTCACAATTTCATAGATATTTTTCAAAGGGGCGTAGCTCTCGTGCAGAGTAATCCGTTATGAGCGGAGACTGGCAACTTTCCGCATAAAACTGCTTAACTCAAAGGAAAGTTAAATTTAAATGCTAAATACGCGGAACTGTATTCGTAAGTAGCCGCGTGTACTTCAAGATTCAATACGTGTCAGTAGTATGTCTTCAATAATAAAGTGTTTTTCCTAGATCAAAGACCAGTATCTATCCTATAAGTTATAGAACCATGGACATGGTTTTGAGTTTAACACAAATTGGATTTAATATCGTATTCGTTCAATTATTAATATGAATTACTGACACAAACCTAGTCTTCGATTTCGACCACCGTTCGTTGGAATTGAATGGAATTTATTTACCAGAATGTGGTATCCAAATAGCCCATCCCCAGTCTAAGACATACTGCATCCCAGCTATACTGTGGCCACGACGTGAGTTCGCTGCTTGTTAATGGGTTATTAACTCACTTCTATTATGGTTATAGGAAATGGTTCAAGTGTCGCTTATTTCTTCGCAGTTAAAAGTTACATTCCCAATGAAAATGTTACAGGTTTCTAGTTGAGAGTTATGTTATCGTATTCCTTTAGGAAATAAGTGTTTCTAATACAGACTAGACAGATACTATGCAAGCTGACAAAGTTATTTATATATAGTAGTATGCTTTTGCTATATAGGTTCTTACATGTAGACTACTCTCTTTCTATTGACAACCTCCGTGGTCGAGTGGTCTGTTCGCCGGTCTCAAGGCGTCGCCATCTCTAGAGGTTGTTCTGGGTTCGATCCCCGGTGGGGGCAAATGTTTGTGTGAACAGGCATTAGTTCTCCAGTCTTGGGTGTTTATATATGTATATTATATTCTGAATATTTATATGTATATATCTATTAAATATATTTGTCCATCATCTGGTATCCATAACACAGGCATTAGTTGTTTAGTATGGGCCAGTTGATAGGTGTGAATGTCTGAAGATATTTATTTATTTATTATTTATTTATTAGCATCAGATAATGTTGTACTTTAAATAAAACGTCAATTACATTTGATTGTGTAATTTCACGTATTTTGTTGCAATTCATGATATAATCATCATTAACTATACGTTCCATTCCAAAATTTATTTTGTGTTGAGTCCGTTGGAATAGTTTCCAGAACAAACGACTTCGCGTGCCTTTTGAAGCATGGAGGAACTTAACATAACAATGTCGCACATTCAGGGATCAACATAACGAATGTTGGTTTGTTTTCAATATTGAAACTAGACCGCTTTCGGCGCCTAGACCTACCTAGAGGTTTTCATATAGGGGAATAAAATATGTTCAATATTGCAAACGGGGATGGTAGGTCTCTAAACCTGTAAATATTTACTACACATTAAATTTATTATTCTAGAACGTTCGTCTTTTGCATTATAAGTGTTTATCTTCGTATTAGACGCAATCTTGTTATTATGATATCAAATTCTTAAGGACGATTGTCTAGTCTGAGGACGATTACTGTCACATTTAAAACGTTACTTAAACTGAAGGCTATACATTCTATTTTCGATTGACACGGTCGATTTTCCTCATAATATCTAAACGTGTCTTCATAAAGCAGCTTTATTGCTCGTATAAAATTGTAAATCTCTTAGTTATGATGAGAATCAAATTTATCTAGTTTTATTTAAATTTTATGTCCATATTAGTTACAAAATCCTGAGTTAAATTTCTCTGACGAAGGCTTCTGTGATAAAAGTACCCATAAAAATTAATTTCCGCGGCAACTACAATGAATTCAAACGCGGGTATGAGATGATAGGAGACATTTTATTGCTATGTGGTTACTAAACACTGATCCGATGTTGTGTTAGCATTCAGATTAAGAGGACAATTTTTGTCTTCTTGTATTGGATTTTTATTTACGACCTGTTTCCTACAGATAAGATATTTATGTCTCGCTTTTGCATGTATTCGGAATACAACATTCTTGACGATATTTCAAACCAATTTTTAATAGCAACCAGCACTGCATGTCTGTTTAAAAGTTTAAATTCTGCAAAGACCTAACTTCAAACGTCCACACTCGACACACACAATACGAGCTACATAAAGGGAGCCGAGAACGCAGCTCCCCACTTTCGTGGGAGGGGAGGGCCGTTGCGGGAAATTCACCTTTTATTTTTACCACCCTTTATTTTTTTATTGCGAATTTTACGCAGGCGGCGATTCTGTACACATTTGCGTGCTCGATAACGCACAGCGTGCTCGGACGCGCTGGTAATTTCTCATTCCTATTTTACGGTTTGCCGGTGCCATTTTACTGTTATTGAATTGGGAAGCCATGGTGGTCCCTTTAGCGACATCCGAATGTGGTGTCAGCTGCCGATTGTCTGTTATTTTTAGCCGGGTTCCTCCGAATTGACCTGAATATTCAAGCACGATCACAGTCCTTACTCTGAGGAGGCTCGACAAGCAACTCTTCAACTTTTGATACAATAAGGAAAAAAAAGTAGGTTTCTTTATGAAGTCATTTTAACGATTCTCAAGGCTTCTCAATGGTTTATTGATGATACTCATGATGGTAATGACTCGTCTTTGCCAATGAAAAAACAGACATCACTGAGACATCAGATTTTGGTACTCAGTGTGTCATAATTTTCAAATCAAATCAATCAATCAAATCAAACCATTTATTTGCGGAATACTTACTTACGATTTTGACATCAGCACCCCAATTCTACTAAAAATTTACAATTGCGTAACCAATGCGTTTGATAAAAGGATATTTAGCAGAATAAACATTGATGATTGAAATGTAAGCTTTTGCTTTACGTTTTTAATTTATGTAATATAGCAAATGGAATGAACCCGAAGGCAACTAAAACGCACGGTTGCGTTTTGCTAACAGAATACCAGTAACGTTCCAACATAAGCGTTCTTCATGCGTTTCCGATCAAAATTAAATAGCAGAATTGGCCTACAGGTCTTACAATACTGTTTATTTATAAAATAGTTCGTTCAACCTACATTCAGGCATGCAAATTTATAATATTGAGTACTAAAAATCAATAATTTATTATCTACACTATAAACTAAAATTACGAATTAAAATTTTATTTTAATTTAGGAATATCAATACAATTTAAAATAGAAAATAATTATATCTACATACTTACACATGTCAATTGAAGAATTAAAAATCTTTATGCACAATTTTAGACTCCTTGGGCGAAGCCCACTGCGTACGATCTCCTTCGCCTCAAATAGTCCAGGAACACATTTAACAAACACGCATAGCTCCAGTATATACAGACATGGCATTTTGATTAACGTTATTTAGTTACTTCGTCGTAAATTTACTATAATATTAGTCGAGCACAAATATTTATTTAAGTTGATTTAAACTCTCGACTTATTCCAAATAAAGGCTTAACTTTTGCCGCATGAAGTGAAACATTTTTAATGTTTGAAAATTCTTCCGATACTGCGCGTGACAAAGTATTATAAACTTTACGGTGGTGCAGTCCTCAAACTATTTCCAGTACGTCCTTACTTAGTACGTCACTAAGCCCTCTCCGGGAGCTCCGACCGCGGCGGTAGAATGAAAAAGGAACAGAATGGGCATGCCATTTTTCTTCATAAAATTTACATAAAGAACGGCAAAGTAAATTTTAAACAACTAATTTACCTAGTCCTTGTGTTTGCATATCTTGAATGTTTTCGTTTTCTCACTCGGTCTTTCCTGATTTCTTATGAAAGATGCTTTGATGACGAGTAAATTGCTTATTCATGGCCCTCCGTGATATGCGTATCAAATATTTCCCGGCAATCTCCATAATTCACCCACTCGGCTAAGTCGAGGATGTACAAGCCGTGTAATGCTTCGGTAATTTAACACGCTTAGACTACATTTAGAGAGCTTTCTTTTTGCAATAGAAATAAAATTTAAGCTGATAATAACAATGTTCCTGTGTTATATGACTTGGCGCCCTTTTTATGGTAGTTACTTTAGAAATTGAGATCATCTCTTACTACTTAGATACTAATCTACGATTTAGCGAATAGTAAATAGATATTGCTATGATATCACTACTGTTTCTGACAGTGATAATGACTTCAATATGCACAGATCAAATAAACAAATTGAAATATTCTGATAGCAACTATGGTGAGAATATATATAATAGAATAGAATAGAAAAAGAAAATACCAGTATTTGCACAATGAACCTTGGCAAACATAGTTTTGAACAGCTAAAACCCTTTTTTGGTACCTCAATTCCCAGCCGAGGTTTCAGTAATCGATCAGGCTGAACACTTTTACGTGTTTCGATTATCGATGACTACTCATAGCTTGTCACCGGGAGGGTGACTCCCCTCCCACTCCCTCCTTTCCCACCAGGATTAAGGCGCCGGCACACCTAAGCTGCTTGATGGCTGGACATCGAGTACCCCGAGAGCCAGAATCTAATTGAAATCTTTGATTCTCGATGCTTATAACTAGCACATCCAAGTCTTAAAATTGTTTGTTCAAACTTTTTGTGTCGATTCAAGTGACATTGTGATAGGGCTTATCACGGTAGTAATCCTCATGAGTAGGAAAATGATATTGTTTCATCTAGAAATGTACTGTTTTTTCTGATGGAATCATGCGGAACTCTATTAATAGTAAATAATAATATTGGGTCCTTACCTATGAAATTGGTGTTTTTATTCCGTTTAAGCAATGTGTCCGTAACTATAAAGTTTCAGAACATTCTTATAAAATAATTGCCTCTTCTAAAAATAGACCATATATTTATGCCCGTATTATTTAATTTGATATTTTTTTGTGAGTTTAATTGTGTTAAAATTAGACACAAAGACAATTATTTTTAACTGCCTCCCGAATACATCATTTGATTTGCATTAACATAAAAATGATGAATAATTTATATCAAGCGTGTTCACACACATATTGCTAAAGCTTGTCTAATGATACATGGCAAATATTATTATCTCTGGATTTGTCGTTGTTAAGAAAACTGATAAAATGTTAGTATGTAAAATGCAGACATCCCCAAAATCTCCATACAAAACACCAATTTCATAGGTAAGGACCTAATATTAGACAGACCTAGGCGAAGGTTCTTCGATCAAATCAAAGACGTTCTTGAGAAGGGCCAGGTCAAAAGTACCCAAAATCGCCGAGCATGTATGAGGACTGTAATGAGAGTTGATGAAGCGAAAGATATATGCAAGGACCATAACAAGTGGAAACATGTAATCTCTACCTATTCCTGTGGGAGAAAGGCGTGATTTTATGTATGTATGTATATATATGTGTTTAATAATATTAACTATAGAGTGCTGCATAATTATTTTTGTAGTTGTTCCTTTATTTTAATATTTGGGAGGCAACGCTCGTATATTACTTAAATTTCCATTTATTAATTTATTACAGCATATTGCAATATTCCAAAGTGACTCGTAGATTAATATTTTAATATGAAATTATTGAAATTATTTAATATTTCAATTAGACCACACTGTACCTACAACTATTTCTAAGATAGTTATTTAAATAATCCATTAAATTAGCAATGCGATACAATCTTTCAAAAATATTCTTAATTGTAGTTGGGTATTCATTAATTGATATATCTGTTACAGTCAATAATATTTTAATGTACAGAGTTTTTTTATCGTCGTTTTTTGGGTCATAGTGTCTTCATTCGCTGTCATTAGTGTATATTAGTGTATATTCTGTACACAATACTCATCACTTTCTCTAATCAACGACCAAATGACGCTTCGGAAATGAAACAATCTAACATTTCTTCACTGTCAAGTTTGTGATCGATTCAAATAGTACGTTCCAATGAAGTACGCTATGGGATTTCAAAGTGTGTTTAGTTATTTGGGCAGCAATATATGATGTAGTACTGTTTACTTATTTTTAATTGCTTATTGAGCAGTTCCATCAAATAGTGCGCTAATCACTGATAAAACTTATGCTAATCTTACCGGGTAAACACTAGACTTGCACTTGAAACATTTGTTTGGCATTAACACGATTATGATTATAAGGTCCTTCTTGTGACTCCACATTACAGAACACAATTACTCCTAGCTCCACATCGACACACCATGTGTAATACTAACGACAAGTCCTCATAAAAACTATGCACGATTTGCATTAGTTCTTGTTTCGTTACACCGTTTATATAACATATTTATTACATGAATATTAATTTGTTTTATTGTTGTCATTTTGAATTATTTTGATTCAGCTATTTGACGTACATTTTCATTGTAACATTGCGTTGCTAAGTTTGTAAATATCTCTATTTAAAAAAAACTGTGCTCTGATTGTGCGGTAAAAACTAATTTCCATTGATAGGTAGAAAAGTAGATATTAACTACTTATTGTACTATTAAAAGGGCAACCAATAAATGACCTGTGCCAAGATATCTATCGACGGCTAAGCGATAATTTAGTGATATTGGAATTCTATATCTCTGACTTCAAGCACTTTGGAGCACTAAGATAAGGTCAAGGTAACATCGTATACTCAGTTCATTGATTAAATTTTTGCTCTTATTACAAGCCACTCAGTGTATATTTCCGGAACGTCCTTATTCTACGGTATTAAATACCACAGTGCGAAATCAAAAAATATTAAATATCACTGAGTTAGATTATAGCTAGCTGAGAATAATCTGAAGTCGTTCATCCTCCCTCGATTTAATTTGTATTACTGTGACAGTGTAATCTTCCATAATTCTTAAAGCATTAAAACATTCATATTAATGTAAATGGACGATATAAATATCAAAATTTACTTCTTTTTGCTTAAATAAGGGCTTAGGGTTAGGTTTTCATCTTATCCAATAAGCGTTTAAATAGCTGAGCCATCAGCCTAAAAACTAATTGTAAGCAAACACGTAGCTAGAATTTACAAAGTTAAACGTAAGCCTATTATCTAGAATAGCTATAATTTTAAAGGCCAATAAAATATATTATAATCCTAACGGATCTTAACATAAAATAGATAAAACTTAATGAGTAAAGATAAAGTTGCCAGCGAATTTACAGGCGAAATGCAATGGGTTCAAATAATGCTGTAACTCAATTTAATGCTAGACGAGCTAAGGCTAGCGAAGTTATAGGCGACACAGCGAAACCTTTGAGTATTTTTAAACTTACTGCTAAATACGTGCGGTCTAAAGTTAGAATTATCGTGTTTGCGTCGGTGCACTCACTAGCAAGCCTCGGAGGCGATAAAAATAACTCTGACTACCCCCTACATGCACCCGCTAGTTCAGACTGGCGGGGCTAAGAACAGCTTCGTACCAAGTTATTTATTAATATTACACTTAAAGCCGTGCCTAACTTACGTAGATATCGGTGTCTCTAATCTCCCACATTATTTATTCATGAATGCTATAATAATTTAGGATTTAACAAGCTTAAGTGTTTTGGTTAAGAAAAATAGTATATCTGCCAAATTTATTTTGGAGTAAAGAGAGACGTGATGGTAATTTCAATTAGATTACCAGCTAATATTAACTTCTAGAATATACAGCATTTGTATGCAATAAAGTTGTCGAGTAAGCAGTCTGATCACCAGTAAGTAGAAGCAATCGTTTGGAATGTCAATTTCAATCATATATTGCACTCCTTAATCCTTGCATAAGTTCGATCATTGGTCGATTGATCGATACATTGGTTCGATCATTACAAACTTGGGTAATGACAGTGTTTTGAGAGGGATATAAAACAAAGTAAATTATAAATAAAACTGATAAGAGTGTAATTTATTGCTCGGGATGTTAACTCCTTGAGGGTCAACGCAAACACCGATGCAGTGTGAGCAAACAATAGGTGTTTCTATTGTCTGGTTTACTGGCCATTGACAGGTTAAAGTTAAAAAATGAATATACGAGTCACTATAAAATGAATATCCGACTCGCTTCAAGCGTGCAAAAAAATTTAAAGAGTTCCTTCAATTTCTTCAGGATTTCATTTAGAAAATACCATTCAAACAAAAAGTCTTCGAGTAATTGGGGTACTTAATATAAAAAAAGATTCAGACTATTGGAGAACCGTTTCTTTATATGAAATCGGTTTAAAATAGATATGGCACGCAACTCCTATAGAGACTTCAACACGTATTTTGCAAACGAGTGATAGAAGTTAAATCACAGTACCTAGTCGCTACCTGTCTAGCATGCAATATAAAAATCAATTAATTATATTTCTTTATTAAAAGTTCAAACTCCTAACAAAGAACAAATCGCCCACAAACTTACAATTAGAAGCTATTAAGTTGGCAACATTAACAGAACCGCTTTTGGTCCAGATGCAAGTGAATTAATTAAAATAATGTTGGTCCCGCATTAACATCTCTCTGTTATGAGTTGAACTTACGGCCAACTGGTTTGAATTTGTTTCCATTAAACAATTAACCCACGTCCGAACTTAAACTGCTATACAACAAATTATAAACTCAATTTTGAAGTTATCTTTTAGGTTGCGGTCAGAACGACGCAGTGTGCGTTGCCCTCGAGTTATTTAATGGGAATTGTGATTTGAAATAATGACTTACAAACACTTATGTAGCTCTGTAGTGTAAGAGTTCGACTTTGGGACCGTATTGAAATAAGGCAACCTTCATTGTGGTTACATTTTGGCTCGGTGACCAAAACTTTCTTCAGTTTCTTCATTCTTCGGTTTTCTGTTTACTTTATCAACTTTTTCTTCACTAATCCGCATTGGGCCAATACTAGTAAGTGCACGATCGCTCGCTGTGAAGTTTCTTGGAAGAGACATTTGTCTAAAAGTAGATGTTCTTGTTTTGGAATGATGTTGATGATGACTAACTTTCAACTTACTGAAAAGCTAAAATCAATTCCAAAATCCGTGAAACGATAATAAAATCGCTTTGAATGAAGCTTGTTGAATTAACATAAGATTTTATATCTAAAGTAAAGTACAGGACAGTGCCAAGAAATTTCATCTACAAAATTTGCTCCATTTATTTTTTAGCAGTTAGGGAAGACACATGGTCAATAATTCCCATGGATCTTTGCATTTTAGGTTAATCAAGTATAGGGACCGACTAATAACTTTAATATACACAAGGGGTTGTAGTTTCTAACTCAATTTGAAGTTATCTCGTTGGCAACAATGGGTAGTCGGTCATGGGGTACTTGTTTTGGTTAAGGTAATGGAATAATGAAGCGTAGGTGTTACGGTTTTGGTTGTAGACGCATTTTAAGCAGCGGTCAAGTGAAATCGAACTAAATATAGTCAAATTTTACTTAAGCCTACATTTTACTTTATTTAGTATAGTCAACATCTCTGGGGAAATGTGGGTGTTCTAACCTTTGCCTAACCCTTCGGAAAGAGGCGTGATGATAATTATGCTATGTTTGATTAAATACGTGTTTAGTTATGAAATGAGCTGAAATGTTAGATAAAGTATGAAAACGGTAGCTATGCGATAAAATTCCGATGGTCTTCCTTTATTTAAGTTTTTTTAAAGGAATTTCAGCACATTTAATTTCATTATGGTACAGATTAATTGTCACTTATCGAAGAACAGGTATTTTTCCAATATTAATATTATTTTTGTACGGCTAAATGTGGTATATGGCTTGGACTCTGCCGACCCCTTCGGGGAGGACAGGCGTAATTATTTGTTTGTTTTATTATGTTCTACACATTTAATCTTTTGAATTGCAGTATATTTTGATATAAATATGAATCGTGGTCGTTTTTGCAGTTTACAAAACTCATTTTCATTCACAAAGTTTAAATTTGTTCGAGTTGGGGTTTACTCTGTTTTTATTTCTCATGCACGGTTTTGCTTCGTGTATATATTATCTTTGACATCAATATGTGTACAAAGAGAAGTTACCTTATATTTGAATTATATACGAGTTTGATAAAATGATTTCTATATTCTAAGAATCAAAAGAGAGGAGCACTAGTTAATTTCTACAAATTGCTTACCTAAGTAAACAAAATCCTTCAAGTGTATACATTTATTTTAGATATCATGAAAAGAATATTTCGTTTGATTGTACATCAAATATATTGGGTACTTCTATCTAGAGAAAACGATATATGAAAACACATTTATAAACAGTTTAGTTGTTTCGTAATTCGCAGTATTTTATGATGAGAGCTACCACACGGCAACAAAGCTCCAAATCTTTACAGGGTTGGTACCGCGCGTTGGTCCCTCGTGGCAAAAGTATTCATATCCTCTGATAACCGATTACCCTCAGGCGAGTCGTCCACCAACTTTACCGAAAAAATAACAAACAGCAAACCTACCTAATACATTACCATGAAACGACGAGAAAAAATCATAAATTTAGGGCCATCTTATTTGAACCATTTTAATTTAAGGAACTTTGCTACCTAGAATTCGATTCTCCAAACACTTTACTTAAATATCATTTGATTTAATTATTCAAAAGGCTTCAATAAATTAAAAGCCTCACGATAAACTGGTTAAGTGTTATTAAAATACTGCGTAATCAGTATTCTGATTCATTCCTTAAACAAAATTACTCCTGCTATTATGGTGAAATTCAATTCATTCAACAACAAACTCATTGCGAATTGGTTTTTTCATTTTTTTGTACGATCGATCGATCGATCTAATACGGGAAATATCGGGCGTGATTTCGGTCAATTTTGGTTTTCTGTGAAAAATTCCATCATACTTAATGGGTTTTTAGTAAGCTTTTCAGTTTTCCTACTGTATACTGTCTAGCTGTTCCTGCTTTTGGTTTCGTAAACTACAACGCGATGACAATGTTCCTGACGATTTCGGAAATATTATAATAGGTATTATTTTTCTCCATTTTCTTTATTCGGAATTTCCACATGAGATTGATGTGCCACTGCAGCATTGAGATACATTTAATTCAGCGACATTATACATGCCTAAAAATATGTTGTTCTTATTGTTTAGGTATGTGTAATGTCTCACCTATATCCCCGAAGGGGTAGGCAGAGGTGTAAACACCCAAATTTTGCCTGATACATAATCTAAACACGATTTAAAAGTTGACTAGAAGTTATAATTAGCTAAATAGACCACTCGCCACACTGTAATGCCCTGTATAGGCTCCAATACTGGACTGCTGCTCGCCTTATGAGAATGAAGATGTCGAGTTTGGTATAAAAATTTACTTTGATCTAAAACGGACTGGTAGTTTTGTCCCTCGTTCAGGTTAAAAAAACGTTACATGATTGGTTAGAAATTCAGAAATTTCAGGTCTGTAATTACATTTCTGAGTGTCACAGTTAATTGACCAAAACCGAACGTGAAAATGAGCCGAATGATTGTATTCTCATTAAAGGTCAACCAAATATTTAACGTTTGCACGTGCGCGTGACCCCGCCCAGCAATTAGCCAGCGGGTACGGGATAATCTCGGGACTTAGTGGGGCTCTTTCTTTATCATATTAACCAGAACATCCAGTTAGTATTCCGCAGGCGTCCATAACACTGGCACGACAATTTGTATGCCTTAACGATTACTGTGATTAATCGCTGTGGAAGAGCTCGGGTTGTGGTTCAGAGAGCAGTGGTGAGGATGAATTGCTTGGTTCAATAATGGTAAGCTGTGGAATAATACTTTTTAAACAGAATCAATACCAAAAAATTAGATTGCATGTATGAATGATATGTGAAAAAAGAAGTGACAGAATAGAATAGAAAGGAAGACAAATTGTGCCGTCCCTGCTTATAGTGGGGAAAAGACAGGAAATAAAGGAATAGACATTGGAACTCTTGGGTACTTTACTTCACATAACTATAATATTTTTGGAGAAAATACGAGCTCTGAAAAAAGGTGATTCAGTCCCAAGTATAAAGATGGCGCTCACCAAAAGCCGAGATTAAGGCACAATATTTGCCCGTGGTTTGGCAAATACACTCCTGATTCTGAGCACACATTGTGTTCTCGTATTCTGTTGGAAGCAAATGAAGGCACAAATCCTGGGACAATAATCGTGTAGCGTTTGCTCGAGTGAATACGTTAAATGTTGTATAAATACGAACTATTGTATCGCTCAATAAATAAATTTCCTGAAAGCGATGTTTTGTGCTGGTTAAGAAATTTAAAGTCACTTAAGCTTTTCAGCAACAGCCATTCAGTAAAACGGAAAGAATCAGTTCTCAATACCAAAAACAACAGATCCAAATAACACCAATTTCAATAAACTTTATCGTTTTACAACATCCATATTCCAATTGTGTCCGCCATTCTCTTGAACCGTAATTTCACTGCCACGGCGTGAATGCTAACCTATTAAGCTTAACGAGCGAAGTCGACCACTTTCCACCCTTCAGAACGTTGCCAATTAAATAAAATCGCGTAAATAGCTATAAAATTTCCGACGGCAGTTACAACCACAAAAGACCGTTCGTTAGCGGCGTCAAATTAAACTTAAGAAATGACCAAAGCAAGGCTTTAACATTTGCTGTAATATTTGTTTTAACTCTGGGGTGTGTGTGAATAGTCGTGGCATAAACAAAGTTTGGATACTATAGTTTTCAACTCCCGTATTAGTCCGAGACACAAAAATAATGTAAGTACCAACTGCTTTTCTTGCCAAGCATGCGTAAAAGGCGACTAAGGGCATATTGGGTACTGGGTCTGTGATTGTGTAGGCGATGAGCTAGCCACTTGTTACTACTCTTTCATGATTTTTCGTCTGACAGAACCCAATTTTTGTATGGCTAAATGTGGTCTTAAGGAATACCGTCCTCCTTGGACGCATTGCTATGTATTGCAGTTTTAAATTACGGTAAAAGCAAGTCCCGAGTACCTCCCTGCCTTGCAAGACACATTAATCAAGTTGATACCGGTACATTTGTAGCTAAAAAAAACTTCTGTCATAATTTAATACGTATAGATAATGTAGTATTTATTATTGGAAAATTATGTAAAACGATGCCTGCCTGCAATCAATGCAGTATAAGCTATCTACTTTAGGTAATTTTGAACAACATACATGCTGTTTTCATTTCTGTTTCTCTTGTTAGCTTTAAAGTAAGTTCTTTATTTTAATCAATTTAAGAATCTGCAGAATCAATAAAATGCTATTTTGCTTTGTTAAAATTCAAATTCAATCCAATAACCGCAATGGTTAAGGCTACTCAATGGTAAAACGGATCTATTTTAAGAACCTTCACGGGACTTCCATTGCAATTTCAGCTAATAATCAAAACTTTTCTGCCTTCACCTGATTGTTTGTATTTTCTTCGCCATCATATAAGTAATAGACTAAAAAAAATCGGCCGTCATGTTTTTCTCGTTTTGCGGGGAATATTTTTCAAAAACATTTTGTATTTCTGAAGTTGATGCTTGTGACGAGTGCACTTGAACTCCACTGTGGTTATATTATATAAATAGGTAATCATTTTCAATTGCTCTGGGAACGGCGAAATGATTTAATGAAAAGCGATAATTATATTTATATTAATAATGAATTTATGATGTAATGATTCGAATTTTTTGGTCTCGTTATTGTAAACAAAACAACATTTTGCAACGACAACGACAACGTTATGAAAAGGCCTTTTTTTATTGTAAGTAAAAGACAGAACACTCACGCATCTATCCCCGAAGGGGTAGCTGCCTACCCCTTGGGGGATAGATGTCTTAACCATTGTCAAGGACGTTGAGAAGTATCGTTTTCGTAATTTAGTAGTTTTCACCTTCGATTCTTAATATTGACGAAACGATAATGGTGCCCTCGTCCTTTGAATCGTGTCAAGAGATTGTGGTACATATTTTATTTACAACAGTAAACATTGTAATTGATTAATGAGCGATTGCACACTTATTAGGTATTAGCATATTTTACGGTATTGTTAACCTATAATAGCATTGTTTTTAGTATTAACTTGCTTATTTTCGACAAGTGGGTCGGTAGTTCGAAATTTTTGGTTTGTTAATTATTCTTGTGAACGAAACACGAAACTGAAACAATATATTATATGTTTTAACTTTTATTATACTTCACGCTTCGTCCTCTAGATTAGTATTATTTATTATATACAACATGTAGTTACGCATAAGTGACACCGCTTTATACACTATAGTTTAGAGTTTTTTTTTTTTTTTTTTGTTATTGAGGGTATACTTACAATTTAGTCGGCCATTTGCTTAACCTGAGCTCGCCATTCGCATTTTAGTGCCCGACCGCTAAACACGCTTTTTGTAGTCGCGCTGAATTCACTTTTAACAAAATGCCTAAAAGAAAACGTTCGGATTTAGAAAAAGACTTATTACATTTAATGCGGAAAATGAAAAAATTTAAACGTAAAATACGTAACAACAGTGAAAGTGATAGTGATTCCCAAGAAGAATCGCCAGTTCGTGATACCAGGATGCGGAGCACGGTTCATAGATCAGGTACCTACATTCTTATTATAATCTCTTGATTAAAAATTACCCAGACGAATGCAAACGAAATAGTCACCAGGACTATTTCATCGCGTTCAAATAAAAACGGCGACCGTGTAATTCAGCGGGAATTGCACAAGGCCAAGATAATACAATAATTGTTTTTACAAAATATCTGATAAATTATCCATTTCATAACTATTACTGTTAAAACTTAGCTTCACTATTTTATATCTTCATAATATACAATAAAATAATGTAAAATCTTAATAATTTTCTTTTGATATGTACCTACCTACATATAAATATAAATATAAATGGATAATTGCTTTCTACATATTATACAAAGTCTGGAGAATATTAAAAATGGGCGTACCAACGCCCAAAAATAAAAGTGTAACGGGATCGTCAGCGGGACGGGACCAACATACACTTTTGATTTGCATTTTTTACAAGTGCCTAATTCGTATTGTACATACTTAAAAAATATGTAATTACCTGTCAATCACAATTGACCTGTCCAAACTCTCAATTACCTTACAGAGACACCCCCTTCGTTCTTGGAACAAGAAAACTTGGCAGAAGGGTCTCCTATCGATTTGATAGACGATAATCCCATTGAAGAACCCACTGTGACCAACATCTCACAAGATGTTTTTACAATAGATCCAAATAATGAATCTGATGTAAATGGGTCGACCTCTGTTTCAACAGAACCACAGGCTTTGGGAACTGATGTTTTAGAAATTCTGGGTGACGATCCTACATCAGAAATCAAGTACGGTAAAGATATACGCGCAGAACTAGCTTCCCGACTACAACATGTCACGCAAGAAGGTCTTAGTAAGGAGATTAGGAAGGGTTTAATCTCAAAATATCCTTTACCGGCTAATTGTCTTAATATAGGAGCACCTAAGATTAACCTTGAAATAAAAGCAGCACTTGCCGAGGTCGCTCTCAAACGCGATAAAGGTATAGAAGCCAAACAAACAGAAATGTCATGCGCTATATCGTGTTTGAGTGAAATTATTTCTTCACAATTAAACACTAAAGAAAGAGATCACGAATTACTTCAGAAACTTATGGATGCAATTCGCATACTCTGCGATATCCAGCACGGTGACTCTATTACTAGAAAACATTTCGTTCTATCGTCACTTAAAAAAGATATGAAAGAACACTTAACAAACACGAAAATAGATTCGTTTTTGTTTGGAGAAAATTTAGCTGAAACCATAAAGTCCGCTAAGGCGGTCAACAAATCAGGTGTGGAGTTGAAAGCTGACACAAGTATTAGCAAAAGTCAACCCAGGAAAGCAATTGCGTCAACATCAAAGCCTTTAAACCGACGAGCTCCAGCCCCGGCACGCAGGCAGCCGGGTGCGATAACCCGGAGCCACGCGCCTGCAGCCCAGCGCGCGCCGCCTCCCCCGCAACCGCACGCGCACTACCCCAAGAGGTCGTGGCTTCCACCTCCTCCACCGCCGCCGCCGCCCCCTCCACCTCCACCAGCTCGTCGTCAGTACTAAATACAGTTAAGTATGCTGGCCGCTTATCAAAATTTTTTGAACAATGGTGTAGTATCACAAACGACCACACTATTCTTTCATGGATTGAAGGTTATAAAATTAAATTTTCACAACCAGTTTTTCAAGATTCAGTTCCAATTGCTCGCAAATATACCGATTGCGAAAAATTAAAATACAACGAGGCGATAGATAATCTTTTAACTGTAGGTGCAATTTCGAAATGTAAGCCATGTTCTGGCCAATATTTGTCAAGCTTTTTTCTTACGCCAAAATCGAATGGTAAAATGAGATTTATTCTAAATCTTAAAAAGTTGAATAAATTTATTAGCACAGATCACTTTAAACTTGAAGATTTACGTACAGCTTTAAAATTAATGTCAAAAGATTGTTTTATGGCTACCCTTGATCTAAAGGATGCTTACTTTTTAATTAACATTGATGATGAATCCAGGAAGTATCTTCGCTTTGTATTCGACAAACAAATTTACCAATTTAATGTTTTACCATTCGGTTTAAGTACTGCCCCATACATATTCACTAAAATTATGAAGCCCGTTGCAAAATTATTAAGATCGGCTGAACTAATGTCTACTTTATATTTAGACGATTGGTTACTCATAGGTAATTCTTACCAAGAGTGCTTAAAAAATATTGATACAACAAGAAAATTACTTATTTCTTTAGGTTTTATAATAAACGAGGAAAAGAGTGTCCTCATACCTTCAAAATCATGCAAGTTTCTAGGAATGGTAATAAATTCTAATAACATGACACTTAGGTTGCCCGAAGAAAAAGTAATACGTATTAGTAATGAGTTAAAAAACTTTATTAAATTAAAACGCTGTAAAATTAGGAAATATGCTCAATTGGTCGGTTTATTAGTGTCGGCTTGTCCAGCCATCGAATACGGGTGGCTTTACACTAAAGAATTGGAACGTTATAAGTTTCTTAGTCTAAAAGATCACAATGACTATGATAGATTCATGAGTATACCTGATTCCGTCTTACCTGATATACAGTGGTGGTTAGATAGGATAGTTCATTCTGTACATTATATCAAAAATGATGAGTATGTTACCGAAATCTATTCTGACGCCTCAACAACGGGGTGGGGAGGATGCTGTAACAATATCACTGCTAATGGCCAATGGTCCAACAGTGAACGAGAACAGCATATCAATTATCTTGAACTGCTTGCAGCGTTTCTCGCTTTGAAAACGTTTGCCAAAAATTTATTTAATTGTCAAATACTGTTAAGAATTGATAACACCACTGCGATATCTTATATAAACCGTATGGGTGGCATTCAGTACCCTCACCTTTCTCGTATAACCAAAGAAATCTGGCAATGGTGCGAAGCTCGAAGACTTTTCATATTCGCTTCCTATATTAAGTCTTGTGACAACATAGTGGCTGATGCGGAATCCCGCAGGACCCATCCAGATATTGAATGGGAATTGGTCGACTGGGCCTTTCAGTTATTAACGGTTAAATTTAGTAAACCCGAGGTAGATCTCTTTGCGAGTCGTGTGAATAATAAATGCATAAAATATATTTCTTGGCACAGAGACCCAGATGCCATGGCCATAAATGCATTTACAGTATGTTGGACAAATTTAAATTTCTATGCTTTTCCACCATTTTCGATGATCCTTAAAACACTTCGGAAAATCGTTTCCGATAAGGCTCAGGGTATCATGGTTGTCCCTTTATGGCCTACACAGGCTTGGTACCCACTATTCAGATGCCTTCTTGTTTCGGATATCGTGACATTTTCACCTAATGATAATGTCTTGTCCTCTCATTCCAGTTCACGCCAGATACACTCCTCCCTTACCCTGGTTGCAGGAGTGTTATCCGGGAGGCACTAACAAGAAGATGTTTACCGCGAGCCTCTTTGGACATCATGACATCATCCTTATCAAATAACTCTCTAAGACAATACGACGTAGGGTTACGAAAGTGGTGGTCTTTTTGTCAATCAAACTCTGTTGATTTTTACAAAGCATCGGTGCCTATTGTCATTTCATTTCTAACACAGTTGTATAACGAAGGGTGTCAATACGGAACTTTAAATACGCACAGGTCTGCACTTTCATTGATATTGGGCCCTAAGTTAGCCAAAGATGACAGGTTACTAAGATTTTTCAAAGGGGTATTTCGGATAAGGCCACCTCTTCCAAAATACAACTTCACTTGGGATACCAACTGTGTATTAAGTTATTTGAGTACATGGTACCCCAATGAAGCTTTACCTTTGGATAAGATATCCACTAAGACAATTACATTATTAGCTCTGGCAACGGCTCACAGAATCCAAACATTATCGAAAATCAATATACTCAACATCCAAATTTCCGATACGCAAATAGTAATTAAAATTCCAGAATTATTAAAGACATCTCGCCCAGGTGCGAAGCAACCAATTCTTCTCTTGCCGTTTTTTAATGACAACCCATCTATTTGCCCAGCAGAAACACTTGTTTGCTATTTAAGCAAGTCAGCGTCTTTAAGGAAATCCGAACAATTATTTATTGGTATGTGCAAGCCTCATAATGCAGTGAGCACACAGACACTTAGTCGATGGATAAAGTGTACACTCAGGGAGTGCGGGCTGGATACGACTATATTTTCTGCGCACAGCACGCGCCACGCAGCCACGTCCCGCGCGCACTCGCTGGGTGTCAGTCTTGACACTATACGTAGTACTGCTGGTTGGAGTGGCAACTCCAATACGTTTGCAAAATACTACAATAGAAATGTGTTATGTAATGATCAATCAACATTTGCAAGGGCAATAATTAATAATAGGCCTGATTGATTTGACCATGTTCTTCTTAATAATGTTGTGATTATTAAACTAATAATAACTATACTCATTATAAGATGATTAACTGAATTCCGTTGATTGTACCTGTCTATCCATTAGTTACAAATACATTAATCATAAATGATTGCTTATAAAAATAATAAAATGGTTTTATTATTGACAATATTTCCCTTTTAATACTCTCAAAGTCTACATGTTGTATATAATAAATAATACTAATCTAGAGGACGAAGCGTGAAGTATAATTAATGATTAAACGAACTTACCTGAGTGAAGTTCTATCATAATTATACGAAGCGCTTCGTCCGAAGAGATTAGTATGCAATCCCTACCCTCCCTAATCTTCCCCCTGGATTAACATGGAAATATGTCAATAACAACATTAAATTAATTTGTAGACTCTAAACTTAATGACGAGCTCAGGTTAAGCAAATGGCCGACTAAATTGTAAGTATACCCTCAATAACAAAAAAAAAAAAAAAAAACTCTAAACTATAGTGTATAAAGCGGTGTCACTTATGCGTAACTACATGTTGTATATAATAAATAATACTAATCTCTTCGGACGAAGCGCTTCGTATAATTATGATAGAACTTCACTCAGGTAAGTTCGTTTAATCATTAATTTTCTGTAAGCGTCAAATATTTGATTAATCTTTTAATATAATACAGCCTGTACTTTTCTAACATTTGGCTGTGGACATTATTTTCCATTAATGTGCTTACTTTAGAAACTTTTTTTTCATGTTCGTCATGTTTGTCCATGGACTAAACTCTTTATTGCACCGGAAACACACAAATGCAATTTTATATACACAGTATGCAAGATCTAACTAAGTAGCAAATAGTTATTAAAAAGAATTAATTGATTTAAAAATTTTTATGGTTTGTTTTGGTCATTCCAATACCTATCTGATAACCAAATATCTATCTAATATTGTAAACTATTTCACTGTAAAATCTTTTAATGAAGCTGTAAAATCTTTAAATGGAGAATTTTTTTTCGATTTTAGTGCTTACGTCACCGCAACCGTCACCGCCCCTGTCACCGCCCCTGATTCTGATCCGACATTTCGGTAGATATTTTTAAATAGATTCCTGTTAAATACCTTAGCATATTATTTACCCTACCAGCATTTCAACGTGTAGTAATGTTTACGGTTAAACCATCGGCTTTGCCCTTGATGGCATCGACACCATTGTTATTTATATTACAGGCAAATAGAAATCTATTATGTATTATAAAATGGCTTTTGACTTTTGTGCCTGTTTTAGTAAAATTAATAACATAACCATACTTAACATTAGAAAGACCGCTGTCGTCAAATTGGCAATTCCGCAAAGTGGTCATATTGTGAATATATTGTGAATATGTTATAATTTAGTTACGTTTTCTTATTTTTCGATTAATTTTTAAACTCTCAGTGGTGTATAAATAAACTGTAATTTTTTATAATTCAACAAAAAATTTGTGTAGATATTTTGCATCAAATGGCAAGGTAATACTGGAGAGCTGGTACTTGTAGGTGGCCTAATCACGTATTTTATTATGTTTTAAACATAGCTGTTACATTCATGGGTTATTTACAAAAAAACATCCACAGTAATATTTTGTCATAATTTATTCTGCAACTTGTATGTCAATTACGAGCAGAACATCAAAAATGTCATCCGAGTCCTAAAATGCAGAAGATATATGTATATTGTAGAAGAGACGAGGTCAAACAGAAAACGAAATTGTCGAAAAAACCTAAAAGTATACGAAGAAAAATGACTTGCTTTTGTGATTATGCTTTTGTCTGATTTATTAAAAGTACAAAAAACACAGTAATATGCTCTAAATGAATTCCTTATTAAAATAAATAATAATAATAGTAAGGAACAACTTTCTCTATTATTATTGAAGATAATATAATGTCAACCATAGGGTCAACTTCATGACAAAATGAGGACGTTAGTCTTTTTAGGTAGCATGCTGTCGAATGCTCTATCTGTCTCTATAATGTTAAATCTACACCATATTTGGTTTCTGATATGACATCTTTATAGATTGTCAATTATTGTGTACAGTCTTGTCTTTGTCTTTATAGCTTATAATGTTTTCTATAAATACTTGCTTGGTTTGTCATTTAACCTGTATGGTTTTCGTAGAGCATTCTCTAAATAAGACAAGAGGCTTTGGAGCCGTCCCGCCAAATTGGGACCTAACATAATTGGCGAAACGTGGGTGCTAGTTCACCTCTGCCTACCCCTTCGGGGATATAGGCGTGATGTATCTATGTATGTATGTATGAGGGAAAAGGCAGAGGAAGGAAGAAGGTGAGAGAAGGCAAAGAGTTTCTACCCATTTTCGTACATTGTCATTCTAAGGTTTTTGTATAATATTCGGTATTGGTTCACGAGGCTTTCGAGCTCGCAACTAATTTAGTGTTTCGAATTGCACTGAGCTAGTTACATACAGCTATGTTATGATAATTTGTTTCACGTTATTTAGCTAAATTGTCGTAGTTTACAACATTGTTGAGACGCTTTCAATTCTGATAGAATCAACCGAAACGAAGAGCTCAGTACACCACCTTTAACCCCTTCCTGGACAAAAGAGTCCCGCATAACCTTTAGAGGGTACCGCATATCGTACCTTATAGCACCACACACAATGACATCACTCGCACCGACCCCATAAAGATAAGGAGGATGCTTTTAATGGGATATTAAGGAACTAGTCTTACGTACCAAGACTAGCTAATATAGAGTTTTGTATGTGTAAGCCTCTTAGATATCGATGAATTTACTACGTGGTCTGTACAAAAAACATATCATCAGCCTCTTTGCCCGAAGAAGTAGGCAGAGGTGTTAAACACCCACATTTCGCCAGATATGTTAGGCCCCCATGTACCACCCGGTATAATGTGAGGCAAGCGATATTCACAATGAACTGTACATAAGTTTTATTCAAACTTAGTGGTACAGGCGGTGGGTTCGAACCCGCTTTTCCCGTGGCCTCTCGAAAGAGTAGTGCCCCGTCCGTCCCAATTCGACTACAGCTGCCTTTGTTGGTCTTTGCAATGTAGGGACCCGGGAGTAGTAATGAAAGAGATGTTTACTCGTAATTAGTATTAAGTAACTTAATACTAATAACGCTACTATATGTATACTAATGTATGGGAGGTGCGCTGCACACTACATCTTTAAAGTGATTAATATCTATACATAGGAAATTAATGCAAAAGGTAGACAGTATAATTAAATTTTAATGTCCACTCGTGAATAGCTTCAGCCTTCCGTTAATTACCCTTGGTAATTAAACAGTACGAAATGTCATGTAAAGCAAAAAGAAATCAAATTTCCCCATAAATGTGTCAGCACGAGTGAAGAGTTACGACAAAAAGGGCGCGGGTCGCCTGTGATTATTACCCAACAGACACATATTCAGTTTTGTTTATCATTCACGAAAACACGGAACGGGGGCAATAACCCCCCCCCCTGCCTTCCCCGCGCACCGCATAATGAACGTCCGCCCCGGGGAAATCTCACCACGCTGAATCTGCATCAAAAATTTAAACACCCCGTTGTCAGTTAATAAGTGAAACGTTAAATAATTTTTTATGGGGTCTGTGCGACCGCGCCTGCGGTGGACGGGTTCAGCGGCTCAGTGTGATTGTTGTTTAAATATTTACAGCTTCTTCAAATTATTTATTTGTTCAACAAAAGTTGCGGACGTCTGGAGTTACGAGGATGGACAGGACAGACAAAGGACAACAAAAACCGAGTTGAGCAATTATTCCGACTTGCTACCCCACTCTAATATCATTAAATGAAAGCCACTTTTACATATACGAATTATATTACATAAAGGGGCATTCGGTACTACTTTCATTTTTGAATACCTGTTCATTGAAGAATAAACCCTACAGTAAATCATAGGCTAGTAGTACACCTGGAAAGCCATGACTTGTAGCCATGAGTGTGTGCGTGTGTTTGGATAAACCACATTTATTGAAGTGTTCTAATAATAATATGTCGGTGTAGTGTTGAGTAGGACTTACAAGAGGCATTACATTTGTACGGGACATGACGTCACATTGTAAGAGTGGCTCACAATTTTAAAATGTACTACTTCACATTTTATGTCGCGGTATTCGCGTTTACTCACTCACTCACTCACCGAAAGAACTGAGACTGAGAGAGACGAACGCGAGCGAGGCATTACATTTTATTGTAGTTCCAATTTTTGCCACCGGGACATTGTCATTGTGGCACTGTACTCCATTACTCGTTTGAATACGTTCGAAAACTATAAACTTATTTTCTAACTAAACATAATAAATGCGTACAGACACTATTTAGATGCCCTTAATACTGACATTGACATATTGAATAACAAATTTATGTATGGATATGATAATATCTAATAAAATACCACATACTTCACACTACGTTTCTTCAATTTGGTAATGGATTTATTATTTTATGAAGAAAGGATCGGTCAAAATTATTTATACATATCGCATCCGAACGTGTCTTCTGTTATCATTGATAATCGTTGTTTGGAATTTTAGACTTTGAGTTGAAGCAATAGTGACTTTTTGTGCGTCAACAATTGTACTCATCGCTTCAAATGTACTGCCGAGCTTATGAACGCCTCGCCTCATTTGAAGTGGGACGTTGTACTGGCTCAGTAGAAAAAAGAGGCTACTCTTACAAACTCATTTTCAAACCGTGTCCTACCCAACACTATGTCGGTGTGATATGTGGGAGCTGCAGAAGTTGTGGGTTATCCAAAACAGGAAACTCTTGAGTGACCTTCCCCTACTATCAATTATACAGTGGACAGTAGGGGAAGGTGTGTTTTTGTACAACGGAATTTACCATTATTATGTTACATATCTGTGTTGAATTTAAAAAAAAACTTTTTATCTACACTCATGTTATAATGTTCGAATTATGAACTCAGACTCGAACTCATAATGACATACTTTTTAACCGGATGATAAAAACGAAAATATTAAAATGGAAACTGTAACATGATGACCATTATGCAACAGGTTGGACTCATTATGTATACTTATTTTTCTAAAAAACGCACAAAACTATGGCAAATGACAGCCAACTAAAAAAAATAATAATAAAAACAACTGTTTTATTTCCTTGAAAAATGAGTGTAGATAAAGTAGTGTATGTAACTGCACATAACTCGGTATAAAATTAATAACGTATATTATTTGACAATTACATAAACTACTATTAAGTTATGGAAGGTCTTGTCTAATAGCCATCTTCAATTCAATTCAATTCAATATATTTATTTGCATGATGATGATGATTAATACGAGTAGTATTTGGTGTTACATAAATTTTTTAAGGTTAACATATTCTATCATTACAGGCGTGCAAAAACAAAAGTTAACCAATTGAAATGAATAAACATGTCAACATATTATTAAATCAAATTAAAAAAATAATTTTTTAAATTGATTTTATTATTAATATAAATTTTTATTTTATTCTGACAAGCTTTTAATTTGTATTGAGTTTTAATTTTAATTTATTTTATATATAATTGCAAATATGTTGGATTGGGTATAATGAAATGATAGGTTTGTGTTGCCTGAAATAATTTTTTTTTTTAATTTAATGTCTGAATCATACGTTTTGGTCAAAAATCAATCTGATTGGGTAAAAAAAACAAAACAGTATAGAAGAAAATAGAACATTTAAATTAATTACAATTTGTCAGTTAGAAATTCCTTAACAGAATACCGATTAAAATTTTCGTAGACCGATTTAAAATTTGATAAATGGGAGACATTTAATTTCTTTCGGTTTTTGGTAATAAAAAAATTATGCATATTATATAACTGTTTTTAGCTATTTTAGTGGATTTTGGCGTAATATCAACAACAAGGTCATTTTGATCCCTACATTGTCTAACCTATCTTTGTGTAAAGCTTTTTTTTAGATATGCAAGTTGAGCTTGACAACCCATACGTTCCCACTTCCCACTTGCGTCCCCACGAGTATAAAGGCTTGGCAGAGGCAATATATTTAATTTTCTAAAATACGGTCTACAGGACACGTCTGGTGCTATCTCTGCATATCTGCATATCTGGTGGTCTGCATATGGGCAGAATACATCTCTTTTAAGCAATCAAGACCGTTTTAATGTCAATACAGTTACCCCAAATTAAAATGCCGTATCTAATTAAAGACTCGACATATGCGAAATACGCTGTGAGTGCTATTTTTTCTAGATGCCAATTTTGACAGTTTATAGAGTGCTTAAGGAAAGTTATTGTGGTGCTAGTAAAAAGTAAAAATCATTATCGTTTAGCAATTTTTCTCCATTTATATTAATTTCTTTAGATTTATTTTGAAAATTATTAAAATATATTTGTTTTGTTCTATATTAATATATTTGGAGATTATTTTTTAATTAACCATTCTAATATGCATGTCAAGGTATTATAAATGTCAATATTATGTTGATTCAAAGTATATTTTTTGTTTGAAGTCTATATAATTGATATGTGGTCAGCGAAAAGTAATGACTTATTTCGAGTAATGCTGGGCAAGTCATTTATCACAGCGAAAACAACATTGGGCAAAGGATTCTTCCTTGTGGCACACTGTAATTTGATTTGGTGTCAAGCCAGATTTATGAACCTGAACAGTGAATTTTGAGTTCAACTTGTAATTTCCACATATTGTAGTCTATTTTTAAGATTCGTTTTTAGTTAAATTTTTTGCCGGTCCCTCCAAAAGCGACCTCAGCAATTTGCTATCAATAATTTTGTGAATGAATAGACCTCATTTCAATTTCCATGTATTAATTCACATAAAACACATAAAAAGTGTTACCCACAAGTCTATTTATATTAGTATAATTATACTTGACTATTTATAACTAACGAGTTATTATTGACGTTAACTAAATGAAATTATTTAAATGGATACCAGGTACGTGGGGAATCTAGCTATGTTTCTTGTCTGTTTCTTCTCAAGATCGGAAAGATAATTAAAATATTCATGTAAGTTTTTATCAAGTTTTTCTTTGGAATTTTTCACACCACCTGTAGTCAAACAAAATTGAAACCGAAAATATCCTTTGTAGCTTACGTTAGTGAGGTTGCCAGAGTCTCCTTTGGCGCAAACCTCAACCTAGTGGCTGAGCAGGACCTGGGAACAACTCGCAGAATTGCTTCGGCAGACCCCGGGCCGCTCCCACGAAAGCGCAGGAATAATTTAACAGGGAGTTTTAATGGGACCTTAAACAGGATTCATCCTCGACAAACCTAGCTCATTATTTGATGTCAAAACTCAAGATGCTATCACTTGAGCTGTATATATATTTATATAGAATACTACAAACGGCTGTATGCTTATTTGCCTTCCTCGTCGTATAAAAAATTTACATAAGTGCCATAGCATGTAAAACAATATTTAATTTTAATCAAAGCCTATATTTTCAAATCTAAACAAGCTCCCACCAGCCTTATCAAGTAATAACTAATAAATTAGTACAAAATTAGTCAAAGAAGGTTGTAACTCAACGTAACTGTTATTATACAACTAGTCACAAGAAATTATAAACTTAACCTGACTATTGGCATTCGAGTCCCTAACCTGTAGCGTGAGTTGGGGGCATAAACTGTATATTATACACTCTTATTCATACAATATACAGACGGTGGCGTGCAGAATTCTTCGTTTTATTAAACATTTTTACATACAGGTATATCGTCACTGCATGTCGCGAGACCGATAAAATTTTCAACTGTAAATCAAACGAATACTCAGCCGACGTAAATTGTGACACGTTTACTTGATAATATTTCATATTTTTCCAGCTTTTTATAATAGAATACTTGGGACGATTTACTGCCTCACACGTCGGACGATTTATCGCCTAACTATTACATGAAGCTGAGAACAAAGCTTTTAAAATTACGGCACTTCCAACGCAAGGAGTGCCGGTTCAGCCCTGTCCTAGATTTTGTGCTACACCACAAAGTTTATTTAAAACGATGTAAAAATATTACTTTATATCGCTATTAGAAGTATTTACAACACAGTGACAAAACTTTCAGCCCACTCCAGCCAACCTACGAATATCGTCATCCCATCTTTTTATTGGGCGTCCTACGCTACGTTTGTCGAGTAGCGATCTCCACTCAAGAACGGCCGAATATCGAGAGCGGTGGCGTCAATTAGGGGAGATCTAATTCGAGCAGAAAAAATAATTATAAATAAATATCTTCAGACATTCACACCTATAAAATAGCCCCATTTTAAGCAACTAATGCTGCTTGTGTTGCAGATACTAATTGACGGATAAATATATTTAATAGATAAATCCATATCACGGAGGTCGTAGAAAACGAGCACAGGTTGTCGAAAAATAAACCTTCTTCACAAATACAGCACCAACTATCACTGTATAACACAATAATTCTTGAAACACCATATTTCTATAAAAAATGCACTTCCCCTTAATTTATCTTTTATCTGACTTGAGTCTTTATAAAAGAAAAGGAAATAAAAATTATCCTGAGGCAAAGCGTAACACCGCAAACTTTTATTAACGGTAACATAAAAAAATTATTGCGGTATTGAGTAAAAGGAAAATTTTACTCGGAGGCGTAACTTGCGTCGGTTTACGGCGCGTAATGTATTTACGAGCCTACCGCAGAAGGATAAATTTTTTTAGTCTATTACGAATCGGAAACTTTTCCACTTTCTCCACGCGTCTGGTATGTACCACGGTGACAGTTCTGAGGCACACATAAATCTGTCGCGAAGTTTTCTCATCTGCGCACGGCCGGGTTTGTCCACTGACAAATCGCACGCCCAATAGAAAAGTGTCACAAGTCTGAAACAACGGAAATTGGGGCTTTGACGCGTTAGGTGCTGAAACGCGAGACGGCTTGATTTAGTTTTCTTGGGATTTGAGTAAAAATATTTTAACATATTAGCTATCTATATCCTGGGAACGCATTTTTGAATCATTCGAAGTGAATATTAAATTCATGCACGAAAACAAAACGTATACGTATTTTTGAAACATTAGATTACATTTTTCATTTTATGCAGAAAAAATAAAAACCGGAAAGCCCTAACTCGTTGAGTTGATTAAAAACCAGTAATGAGTTACGGGGGAACGGAACGTAAAAAGAAATATAATGTATGAGTATGTCATGTCATTTCTTTACTTGTCAGTGTAATTCTCACGTCATTTGTACTAGTAGAATATTGGAAACGAGTGGGTCGGACCACTCGTTGCAAAATTCACGAGTATGAATATTCAAGAATAGTGATTTTAGGGATTCGCATATGAATCTTGCGATTTCATACAATATTTAGAATTCTATTGATTCAAAAATGCGTCTCCAGTTCGTATGTTTGGTGATACTTTTCAACATTGCTGTCACCTATTTTTATTGAATAACAAAAGCTACAGTATTGATTGAGCAGGTGATTTAAATTCATTTTCCCGTTGGGATTATTTAAATGATTATTTGGCCAATTGGAAACTAAATATTTTTTACATTATCATAAAATAACCAATATTGTTCTTCATAGCTCTTTATTCACGCCTTTTTGTCTACAAAAGTTAATACTTGAGTTATGCCGCTTTCGTGTCACGGCTCAGTGGATACAGCGGGTGTCGTCGGTTTGGGATCGAGGTGGATTTGGCCAAAGACTGATTGCCGTTCTCGGCCTAATGTACTTTGAATTACAATGTGAGCTTTTGGTGCGTGGACCAATGGACATTGTCCAATAGTCAGTCGCTCCGGCCTAGCGACGCGGGGATTACAGAATAAACCCGCGAACATTTTGGAATTGATTTCAGCAATTTACGAACTAAAATATTGTAGAAGATTATTTAGTAGAGAATAACGTTTCTTACCATTTAAAAGGAGTGTGATTTCGACCTCAGCCTATATACGTCCCACTGCTGGGCCTTCTTTATGGAGAAACACATGACCTGGTCTAGTACAATGCTGGTTGGTGTGTTAAAAAACTAAAAACGTTTACAAATAGCGACTGAGACCAACGGCTTAACGCGCCTTCAGAAGCATGGATCACAAAATTTTGGTCACCCATCCAAGGCCTGACCATGGCGAAGATAGCTTTGTTTAATTAGCCAGAAGAAGGAAGCCAGAGCGTACTTACCACAATGCCACCAGCTTCTCAAAGGTGTGTGATTTATTATGTAAGAAATTAAAGTGAACAGTTTTCTGTAACATCCATACTGTACATGTTTTTGGAAAAATAAATCATTACTATTATTATACAATCACCTCTTTTAAAATCATATTTGAGTAACAGAAAACAGCAAACTTGAATAAAAAGAATATCCAAAAACACACTGATGGAAGAGGAAAACTTTTCTCTATGTGGAGATGTAGAATATGGGGTCCCACAGGGAACAATACTAGGCCCTCTATTATTTCTAATATACATTAACGACTTATCAGCCAATATCGAGTACCATATAACATTAACCAATATAATTAAATGGCTTGTCAAAAACAATTTAAATGTTAATATTGACAAAACTAAAATAATGCATTTCCGACAATTTACGCGATTACCTAATCTAAATATAAAATATCAAAATAATTTAATAGAACCGGTTTCAACCACAAAGTTTTTAGGAATAGACATTGATTATCAAATGAACTGGACGGAACATACAAATAATTTATGTAAACGAATAAACAAATTCGTCTTTGCTCTCAAAACTCTTTCTAGGGTAGCCAATAGGGAGACTGTTTCAAAAGCCTATAATGGATATGTTGCCTCCGTTCTTCGATACGGAATAATCTTTTGGGGCAACTGTTCTAACAAACTACAGGTTTTCAGAGCTCAAAAGAAGTGTGTTAGGGCTATAAAATCGTTAAGAAGAAGGGACAGCTGTCAACCACATTTCAAAGATTTAATAGTAGATTAGTAGCCAAGGGCTGTAAGGCATCAATTGCAGCCCGAGATATTTAGGCGCACGAGCGCAGCGAGGGCGCTTATAGTTCGAGGGTGCAATTGATGCTTACACCCGAGCTAACTACTCTGCTTTACATCTCGATTGTGAAGTAAGTGGAAAAAAAGGCATTACAAGAATAAATAAATTTATTTTCAAGAACAAAATTTAGCTTCGCCGTTCGATATTCAAAATTGATGAAAATAGCGAAACGACCTCTTTTGTCATTGGGCTGAATGCATGATGTCTAGTGCCAGTAAGATGGTTAGATGTACGCGTACTTTTTGAGTTTTTTTTTAATTACTTACCGCCCTAGGGCGTTTCTAGCTACATTATTAACCTAGGGCGGTAATTGATCACTTACAACCCGCATCTGGGGGTATTAAGGACCTACTTACCGAACATGAGAGATGTAAAAATATTAACTGTGCCTTCTCTATACATTTACGAAATTGCAATGTTCGTAAAGAGAAACTCACTCCTGTTTTCCACCATATCCTGTAATCAGCTAAGGAAGAGCAGACGTCATGGTCACAAACTAATCGCACCTGTTGCAAAAACTGCATTAAAAAGAAATAGCGTCTTCAGTATGGGTCCAATTATATTTAATAAATTACCTGACAAACTAAAGGATGGCAATATAACGGTATTCCGTAAACAATTAAAATTTTTCTTAATTAACAAAGCTTACTACACATTGACCGAATTTTTAAATGACAAATTGTAATTTTCGTCAAATTTTTATATTTCCGTGTATATTTGTTATAATAATACTTTAGACCTAAGTTATTAATACCCTTGACACTCTTTATGTACCTATTTATTATTAAAAAATTAAATAATTTGTACGCTAATAAATGGCCAAACATAGTGAGTCAAATTAAAAATATTTGGCATCTGTATACAACCACCTATGTTTAACAAATAAATGATTTTTATTTTGATTTCTCTTTTTCAATGGTGCTGGCAGAGATAACAGATTTCCAATGTGTCGTTATATAATAAAATTAGATAAATATTTGATGTTTTATTCAAATTATTAATAACTACCTCTGTTTTATTAGTTAAGAAAGAATATTCTTTTATATCCAAAGAACATTCCTAATCTTTATTAAATAATGCTTCCTAAAAATCTCTACTGATCGACCGTACCTACCTATTACCTATGAGCAGTTTTCATAGTTGTCTTCGGTGCTACAGACCCTTCAAATATATTAAACTTACATCTCGGATCATGTATAGATTGTCACACTACCCTTCCATAGATCAAAGTCGTGGTTAAAACGTCGGGATAAAGTCCGGTGAACGAATGCGAGTAAAAGTTTTTTGCGTAAATCAAGGAAGGGCGGCGACGGGCCCTAAGAGGGTCAATAAAAAAACAGAGTCGCGACTCGTTCGACTGGTCCCAACGCTTCCCACGTCGCCGTCACGCCCGAGCATTGATTTATGGTGATAGATCCCAGTGGAACACGAGGGAATGGGCGGCTCCGTTCTTGGACTAGTGAAGAATTAAATCGATGTCGTTACGGTGCCTTTGGCCTTACCTATCCGAGACTTACAATCATTCTTATACCTCTTATAGTCGTATACATATTTACTTACTTGTGAACAGATAACAGTATTAATTTTCTATGCTGAATGCTGAGCGTGTGAATGTTTTGGATATTACTGACGCGTTTATTAAAAAACTTTGTAGACTTTACTGTGACTAATTGGAGTATGTATACCTGAGTCTTGGCTATAGGTACATACATACATTATCATCACTCCCTTAACCTAGGATAGGGAGAGGTGTTCACCACAATATTTAACCAAATTATAATAAATAAATAATAAATATCTAATTCAAATTCACACATATCAACTAGCCCCATTTTAAGCAACTAATGCTGCTTGTGTTACGAATACTAGACGACGGATAAGTATATTCAATAGATAAATACATATAAATATTCAGAATTGATACAATACATAATAATATATAAACATCCAAGACTGGAGAACAAATGCATGTATCATCACATACGAGTACACATCTGCCCCCACCGGGGATGGAAGCCAGAACCTCTCGAGATGGCGTCAAAAAATAATGTGTACTTATGTAACAGGATGTATATAGTATCATCGCTTGCATAGTCTTATTTATATGTCTATTAATTATAGGCAATTTTTAACCCAACCACCAACCACCACCAGCTCGCCGTCGCCCGCTCCTCGCCGTAGGCTCCCCGCTTGTTACACGGAAACGTAACGTAGTGAAATCTGGGTGCTTATCACCTCTGCGTACCCTTGCGGATGTAGAGGCGTGATGATATTTCACGTATTTAAGCTAATCCTTAAAATATATTAACACTGTTTTTTTCTTATATTTTTTTATGCTAGAAAAGCCTATCCTTTTTAAGTTAAAAGCACTAAAACAGGCCGCTTATAAATAAAGATATATGATATCATATTTTCCCTACAAATTTTCTGTATTGAGTAAAAAACCTCGGTATCTCGATCATAACGATGAATAACATGAGATGTGGGCCATTACCGATGACGCGGATGTACAGTGATCAAAGCGAATGGACGTTGGGGGAACCCCCTCCCCCGTCCTCCTGTAACGGTTTTTAAAACCTATATATATATAGTAAAAATCTTTTGTTATCTAGCTATCAGGCAATTTAATACAGTCTTTTTAAAAAACTTGGTCTTTGTTCCGTTCGTTACCAGCCTATTACATCCCACTGATGGGCACAGGCCTTCCTCATAGAGAAACGCTTGAGTATAAACGGTTGCATTTGTGACCGGGACCATCGGCCAGTATGCCTTCCGAAGCACAGAGGAACAGCTCTTAAGTGACCGCTGGGTTGGAAGCGGGTCATGTATGGCCGCCATCATCAGCACTGAGGTAACGATGAAGACCATGAAAGCCAATGCTCTAAGGATTTGTATGTATTGACTGGCGTTAGTGATAATGACAAAAAAAGTCAAAGACCGCAAAATAGCTACACGGCTTAAAGTGGTATCTAAAAATATGAATCTACCCGCACCCGACAAAGCGTACTTTAATTGCACTCCCGCGCAACTAAGCGGCTTATTATAAGATCACTTCCTGCCCGGCACTGTCCACAGTAACGACAATGAAATCGTCATGGTTGTCGCCACCCTATAAATAGCACGCAATTTCATTAAATGCTGCGCCTGAATTAACTGGGGCCACTGCGGTTTGGCGAAACTTCATTCACCGAAACTGAGACGTATTAGCGTTGGTCTACCCGAGAGTGAATGGGGCAAGGTTTACTTGTTTTTTATCACTCTCATAGGATGTAAAATGTTTGGTTTTTGGATATGCTGTGGATTAATGTCACATTACAAGAAGAATGTTGGGCATGTATGTGGACGGACCTAGAGTGAGAGAAAGACCAAAGAAGCGATGGATTGAATGCGTGAAAAATGATATGAGAATGAAAGAAGTGGATGCTGAGCTGACGAGTGACAGAGAAGAATGGAAGAAGAAGACATGTTGTGCCGACCCCACCTAGAGTGGGACAAGGGCAAGAAGAAGAAGATTATGCTTCAGTCGCAGAATGTTGCAACTATTCGCGGATTTAAATTATAATTATTGTATAAAAAAACTACTCTTAATAAAAAAAATGCAAATAATATCTTACATTGATGATTTATCATCACACCTGTGTTCCCAAAGAAGCCGCTTGAAGTATTACATCCACATTTTGGATGTTACGTTTCAACAGATAACTTAAACTAGACACCAGTACTCAGACTATTGTCGTCGTTGTTCAGCCTATATACGTCCCACCGCTGGACACAGGCCTTCCTCAAAGAGAAACTCCTCATGTGTTTCTCTGTCAGGAATGATTTACTGTTTGTGAATTGAAGAATTGGTGTTAGGGTCCATACAGCCCAATGCGGCCCAATCACCATGGTGAAGGCAGCATTGTTTTCCATATCGAAAGCCAAAGCGTACTAACTGCTACGACACCGAGCTCCTTACTTACTAGGACTACGGCAAGCAATATTCATATTAAACTGTTCAAAATACTATCATAAAGGTAATGAAAATATCGTAATCAAAACTTGGGCTGACCTGGTTTCACTAATTCGGTAAAGGGTTTTTCGGTATGTCATGTAATACCCGAATTACCCGGGTGCTTACCGCCCGTCCCAGGGCTGCCATACGAGAATTACGAGATTCGGATCCGCCGGGATCCCAAGGGTGTTGTAACAATAACCAGATTGCTTGGTCTCCGGAGATCTCAAATCAGCGTTGTCTCGCAATTAGTTATGGTTGGTTTATTGTATTTTAATCTTGAGTTTTGGGGAAAGGATTTGTGTTATGTGTTTAGGCTGCTTGTATTACATACATACAATCACGCCTGTAATCCCCGAAGGGGTAGGCAGAGTCCAAGGAGCACTGTGTTCCTTAAGACCACATTTAGCCATACAAAAATTGGGTTTGGTCAGACAAAAAATTGTGAAAAAGTAGTTACAAGTGGCTAGCTCATCGTCTACACAATCACAGACCCAGTAACCAATACGCCCTTAGTCACCTTTTACGACATGTTAGGCAAGTAAATTTGGTGACCACCTCATTCTTTTGGTGTCCTAGACCAATGCGGGAAAAAGAAAGACGACGACGACGTCTCGAAAGATTTAAAATATAAGATTATTTATTTTTGACACAGCTTAATTTAATACTCGTCCCTCGATAGACTCAGTCAGCAGTCCTTATATTTTAAACACTTTAAACATTATAGGTAGTTTTACAGTCGTGTGGTAGCGGGTAAAGAATACTACCAACCCATCTTTTCCCTTGGGTATCGCAAAAGGCTGTAACGAGGCGCTATACAAGTATTAGCAACTCTTTGCTGATATTGCGCTCTTCTCTGGCCATTTCCCTCTTTGTTCCGTTTAAAAAAAAACCGAACCATCGGTCTGTCTCTGCTGTCTCCTCTTTGTTTTTGGTCCTCCAACGTTCGATCCAAAAACATTACAATAAATAATGTATAATATACATTATTTATATTGAATTATAATTCTGAAGATTATACATATTAGTTTTATGACCAGATTATATGTAAAAAGTTTTTTGAAAAGTACCTAAATAATCTTACCAAAGGCACTTTTGTAAGTAGCCCTTCCTTTTATAATTATGTCTTAGTTTTTATGTTAAGTGTTTTTGTAATTTACCTTATATAAAATTTGTTTCAGAGTGCCTTAGTTTTTATATAAATATACCGTAAAGTGGCGACTCGAGGCTTTTATTTATCCCTTTCTTCACCACGTCACAAGGCGACTAATGGTCTTAGAACTGCACAACTATCCAAAACCTTATAGCGACGACGGGCTCAACACCTGTCACGCTGGCTGCAGTCACTGCTTGGTGGTAAAATATAACTACAGTAGATTGTGATTACCTATTGCTTGTCCCACATTGTGTACGATGCAGGGCAACAGGCTCGCAATCGGCATCGGTTTCATGGGGACTTTTAGACATAGCAGGCGAAGTGTGGGTGTTTATGTAGTGTATTAAAACAACCGTTCCCTTCTTCAGTGATATTATTACTGGTTTGAACATGGGCGTGTCGCCCGTACTCGTACATCTCATCTTATATTAGGTCCTTACCTATGAAATTGGTGTTTTGTATGATTTTGGGGATGTCTGCATTTTATATACTAAAATTTTTTCAGTTTTCTTCACAACGACAAATCCAAAGATAATATTTGGCATCTATCACTAGACAAGCTTTAGTAATATGTGTAATATCACACTTCATAAAAATTATTTATCGTTTTTAAGTGAATGCTAATAAAATGATGTATTCGGGAGACCCTTAAAAAGAGTTGTCTCCGTGTACAATTTTAACACACTTAAACTTACAACAAATTATCAAAACAAATCAAAAGAGCCCAAAAATATAGTCTATTTTTAGACGAGGTAATTATTTTTTAGGAATACTCTGAATCTTGATAGTCAAAATACTAAGAGAGAAAAAAAAAACCATTTTAATAGATAAGGACCCAATATGTGGGTACATGCATATCATCGCCTTCCCTCTTAATTATCAGTTCTGTAATTAGTAATGACAAAACCAATCAGTATTAAATATAAAAATAGTTTTATGACGCAATCATACAACACATCATATTTTAACAATTATATAATCAATAATAATCTTAAAAATAATACCACAACTACCAACATCATACATACATATCAGTTAAACATCTCTTGCCTTAGTATAGTAATAGAGTGATGACGTGATGGTATTATTCATTATTTATTTTTTCAAACCCCTTTTTGTAATCATTATTATTGTGTCAGTGTCCCCAAGAAGCCTTTTGAAGTACGAAAGAATTCCTAATTTCATCGGTTTGGTGACCTAGAATACAAAATTACAGTTAAATGAACTCGCTGCAGACAGCCCTGCGTGCATACTGACGCGTTAGGCATGTCATGTAGTTTAGCTTCTGGCCGAGAGATGTCGCCGCCAAAGATTGATGGCACCTCGCCCCGCCCGCCCCGCGCAATCCACGAATAAACGACGAGATTGTTTTAGTTAATTATACCGGCATTCTACTGGCCATGTTACACTTTTGTTATTTAAATGAGTCAGCGGATGTGTGTACAACAGCTGGTTCTTGACATACTCGTAACTTGTCATACAAAATCAAAAGAAGTGCTTATTATATTCTTGCATTGTCATCATATATATTAAATATTTTTTGTACCATAAAGCAGACAGCGATATCCGGATGAAAACGGCACTGCTCGTGAAAAACGTCATCAGTCCCAGTCGTAATTAATACAGTACAAACGGCATTAAACAGGCAACTGGAAGATTCTTTAGGGATCTTCTCTTGAATAAAACGACCAAAAAACTTCTAACAAAATCGTCCTTAGCCTATATACGTCCCACTGCTGCAACCCTACCATATGGAGAAACCCATGAAGAGTTTGGGACGTAACACCACCACGCTGGGCCAATGCGAGTTGGTGGGTAGAAACGGTTGCAATAACGACCGAGACCAAGACGTGCCTTCTGAAGCACGGAGAACTCAAGATCACAATGTTTTTGTCACCCATCCACGGCCTGACCATTGCTTACTTCGTTTTCGATCGAAAGCCAAAGCGTACTAATACGACAACGCGACAGCTCCTCGCGATTTAATACCAAAAAAATCTTTCATTATATTTTATATTAATACTGAAAAACCACCTTTTCTCTAGCACCTTTCGACACGTTGACGAGCACCGTATCGCATCGCGGTCCGGCGTACCCTGTTTTTTCCTATATATTAACGCTTTATTGCACATAAACAAAAAAAAATACATTGTAAAAAGCAGAAGTATACAAGGGAGGACTATACTCTCCTATACTCGTATATCGTATTCCAAAGACAAGAAAATATTTAATATCAAGTATTTTTTTCATCCTAAGTCTACGCGCGTGTTGCAAGAGTTTGCGTACTGACTAGGGGAAAATTTTATTATTAGTGCTCTTGAACCATTAGCAAGTCTTAACTGTTTTACTTCATCTGTATGTATAATTCTCGGATCGAATACCTTGCAGCTACAATTTCCGGTACTGCGGATCATTAATCTAAAACGATGACGATTAGACCGTGGCGTTGAAAGAAGAATAAATACGGGATCGAAGAAATTGGCAATTGTCCCTTAATTTTTAGAGAAAAATCATAGACTGGCGTATTTTAGATCTCAAAGGGCCATCAACAGGAAAGATGAAAGAAATTGCTAAAATGGCAATTGTCCCTTAATTTTAAGAAGAAAATCATAGACTGGCGTATTTTGGATCTCAAAGATGCGTTTGTTAAGATGCCTCATCTCAATACTCAATACTTAATTTGAATTTCAACAATTTTGTTGATGTTGTTGCTGTAACAGTGTAGACAAGATTTAAATAAAATAAATATCAGGTGATAGTAACGCCAGATAAGATAAAAAGCGAAAAGATAAGATATAAAAGATAAGCGTTCTACGGTGATATGATGAGGAGGGATGAAAGTAACATAACTAGAAGAATGCTAAGTGTGGATGTAAATCTAGAGTTTGACTCTAATGAAAACTAAAATGAACAAGAAGATAGAACGTATGCAATTTAGTATGAAGGTGAAAGCTGAGTTGATGAATGATGAAAAGGAAAACATTCAAAGGTGACCACACCTAAAGTGTGAGTAGGGTATAAAAATTCATAATTTTTATTATCTGGTTTGTTTTCTACTCTACTCTTCGGTCTAATTCCAAGTTTTTTTATTTCTGAGTACTTTTCTCATAGTCTTTGTCTTTTACAGGTAAGTGACTTCACGTGAGATTGATGCTGAACCCAATAGTAAGTAAGGAAACATGCATGATGATATTGAATGCAAAATTCTCACAACAAACCAATTTATAGTCCGCAAATTGAACTCGAATTTAACTATAATACAACTGCTTTAATCCAATGTTCCTTTGTTTTTGTTTGAGAATCTATTGGTGCTACAATCTTATTGTTATTGTGTGCCCTACCATAATAAGCCAGCGATGGATATCACAGCATTTGCATTTACAAAAGATTCGTGACTTGGAACTTGATGTTGGAATATTTTAAAGCAAACGTTTTGTATGTACCTTAGATACCATAATTTACATGACGAAGCCGTGTGAAAACCACATATTGCTGTGGTTAGAGTTATTGTACTGAAAACGGTAGAGTTTCTTTCGAGTACTTCTCTATTTTACTGTCCGCCTCATGGAAGCACTTACTGTAAAAGTCTTACTAGTAATGTAAAAGTCCAATGACAGCATTATTTTCACTGCACCGAGACGAGCTCCTTGTTTTTTCAACAAAGCTTTACGTCAATGAGCATTCATCACTGAAATACAACACTACAAAAAGTGTTAGTTAGCTGCTAGCTTGTACTTAGTGGAGGTGCTACAGTTGCTACCACAGTCGGGCGCCAAAGATCCAGGTGGTAAATACCACTTTGCTTTACTTCTATGAATCCTAGCTTTAGCAATAGCGTCAGTAACCACATATACCAACCCATCTCTTCCCTTGGGTGTCCTAAAATGCGACTAATGGACTTCGAACTGCACAACCATCCAACAGCTTATAGCGGCGATGGGCTCACCACCTGTCACGCTGAGTGCAGTCACTGCTTGGTGAAGCGCGGACTATGGCATTGGACTGCTTTCGCGGTCCTTTTGCCTAGCCTCTGGCTAACGCTCAGGGGTGATTATATGTTTGCATGTTTCTATTCGTTTCCTTTCCTCATAATTCCATAAAGTTAGCTATTTCCTTTCGCGGCAACATATTCAAAAGTAACACAAAGTAACATAAATCAAAAGTAGCAGGTTGCAATTATAACTAAACTGGCTTTTATTCCGTGTAGAAATGGGACGAATAGACTCACCTGATGATAAATGCCTCGTCCACGCATGACAGCTGCAGCCCTAAGAGAAACTAATTACTGTCAGACACCGCTCCCCGCCCATCACAGCGATGACAGTTACAATGCCCTTTTCCAAAAACACAAAAGTGGATAAATATTTTCTACTTTGAGTTCTTCGGGCTTGCAATAAGACTCACTTTTAATTACCACTCAAATTTTTGAAGTTAAAAGTAAAGCTACGACAAATTTTACAGGTATGAGCTTTGTAATTCGTAAACCACTGACACGTAGATTGTAGGTCAGTTGAAAGTATACCAATAGAGGTGACATTTCCCAAAAGAGTCCTCTGAGATATTCGAGTTTTACTTTCTTTTGTTTCATTTTAGGATTTTCCCTCGCATTCCAAGCAATAGGAATTAATAAATAGGGAGGTTTTATATTTCTTTATATTTTTATATTTCAGAATAATTTTGCTCAAATATTTTAGATTGGATTTCACTAATCCTTCATTTCAGGAAATACGTCAGTAAAGTTGCACATAGAACGCAATTCAAAAACTCGGGAAAGTTTGAACATTTAACCGAACGAATGGTGGAACGCACACTATACTAAGGGTCGGTTTTTTGATCCGTGGTCAGTAGGTTGAAATATGGACTAATAGCGAAAACGTATGATGTTGAGATAATTATGACAGCTTGTCCAACAGTCGATTTCCAAATATTACTTTAGTTAAATAATCATAGACAATTTAACCACAACACGATTTTGGGATTAGTACAATGGCGGCTGGCGGCACAGCCGATGTATATTGCTTCGAATTTTCATTGCAAAATTTAACAATTTGTCAAGCTGACGTTAAATATTTTGATGTTTCCATTTGCGCTATTGCTCTAGATAAGGTATAACTATTGAGTTACTTATTACCACGGATCAAAAAACTCACCCTAACTGATCAGCTTTCGAGCGATTCCACCATCAGCCAGCACACACTGACACTTGTCATGCGATGTCACGTGACAGAACCCCATCGCCTTTTCTATTACCCCGCCTCCCGGAACCTTGCTGCCAAGATAATAACTCTGTTAGCCGTTACTATGGTTATATGGGTTCGTTTGCCAATCAGCTTTACGACTCCTAGCTTTGGTAAATGGTTCATAATAGCGCGCTGGGGAACGAACCCTCGACTGTTTCGGGTACTCTTGGACATGTCTTAGTAGACAGTTAGTAGATATCCCCTATTAATAAACATTGATAGTTGTAATTGCATCGTCTGTGGTTGAGGTTGGATTGTCTTCGGATTTTCAAACAATGACCAAGATTGGGAACATCACAATTTTATGGAAAATAAATTGTGGTAAATCAGCGTAGGGCTATGGTTTCAATGCTTTGAATTTGATATTAAAACAGAACAACTTTTTGTTGGAACTACGAGTGACCAAACCTTTAGAATCTCAAATTCTTCTGTGTTTTAAAAGGCTTGCTAAGGTGTAGATGGATGGACACACCACAGACATGATGATGGATGCAGCAGCCCTAAGTCAGCGTAAACTTGCGCACATTATTGGGAAGACTAACGTTCATCATTGGACCAATATATGATGAAGTCTTTACGATCACCCACCCTTGACCAAAGTGACCCTTTATCATGAAATAAAAACGAGCCAATTCATATCGTGGGTCGCTCTCCCGGTTAATTAAGATCTCGTGTGCGATTGCAGTGATTTTAAATTAACGACCAACTTTATAGAGTGGTTCGCTCGGTAACTGCTTGGGTCAATGCAATTTTGTTCCGGGAAGTTTTTTTAGTGACTTCAGAGTATGCTTAATGGGCACAGCCTTTATGGTTACTACTTAATGGTTTAGTAGAAGAGCCCCGTTCTCGAATCTCGGCCGGGAACCGATTATGCAAATTTCGAAAACTCGCTACTAAATAAACATATCATATACATGACGGACGTATTATATCCATTGATTATTATTGTCCTTATTTTTTTTAAAAAAAAACACAGCATTTGATTTATCATCACCAGCTGTAGATGAGACCAAGTGCAAATATAGTTAGACTTTAAACTAATAGAAATAAACATACATTTCTGATTTAAATCTTTTGATTTAAATGTTGGTCCACTGGCACACTAAACTACGCATCACAATAAACTCTATGTACTCATTTACTCAATTCCATGGTACTATTACTGCCGGATCATAGGGGTAGCAAGATTATAAAGGTAAAGACCGACTACTTACAAGACAAAAGCAGGCTCAAACGACTTGAGTCCAGTAGACGTCAGATACGGTGCTCAAATCGCTTTAGCGAGAGAAGTGCCCCTAAATAGGACTTATGTCTTGAATAGTGATTCATTAGTACAGAATAAAGTTACCTTCATTTTATCAAACACAGAGTAATCTTAATTTGCATTTGAATATGTAAAAACTATTTGGTTTTCCAATCGCAACACCCTGGCTAGTTTTGTGATAGACGTATATTTGTATTTAGATTGTTTATATTTTGATACAAATGTCTACCTTCACTTCATTCCTGTCATCCTAATAAACACCACTCTCTGCACTCCAAAACCCTGTTTTATTAGTGGTTAGCCCAGGGTACGCACAGAGCAGTGGAAAAAGTTGTTAAGAATATTAGAGACAAAAGTGTTTTGGAAAATAATGCCTATCGGTAATTTTACCGAACTCGACGCGTAAGTCTTTGTCTTTGACTAATATGTCCTCATCTTCGGGAAGCAGCGTCAGCTTTACCAAGCTAAATGGACGCAATTTCGGGACAAATACATATAAGCAACAAATGGCGCGACCACTTCGAGGTCGCCAAATTTTAGTTTTCTTAGGCCCAATTGCACGATCGAGAGTTAGCCAGGGTTTGGCCTTATATTTGCTCCAGGGTTAGGTGCTAACGCGCAATTGGGCCTTACACTGTGAATGTTACTTTGTAACATTCTCGCCCTCCGCTTTATAGAAACCCCAAGACCAAATGCTCTTAGTGATTCTTCTCTCAACTCGTTCGCATCCTTGTTTATGGACAAATAAAAATATTAATTCAATTCAGTTCTATACCTCCTCCATTGTTCTTTGTCACTCATCGGTTCCTCATCCAGTTCTTTTCTCCTCGTATCTGATATTTCATCCATCGCTTCTTTAGCCATTCCATTGTTCGAGTCCATTTCACGATAATTGATTGCTCTGGTATAATAAAGTACATGTAATTTTACTATTTAATTCCACAATTTAAAAAAATACACATTTCAATTAATCAGAACACCAGTTTGTAGTGCAACAACATGATTTGATCAAGCGATAACATAAATCGTTGGAGATAATTAAGCTTTCACACATTGTCATATTGTTGTTTTAACTGCCTTTGTTGTGATTAAACTATTATACATATTCATGTTTCAGCAAAATAAAATATTCTATTCTATAAATTGTGTGTTTATTATTATTTTGGGGCGAAACCCCTTCGGGAATGAGTGTCGTGATAATGTTATATTTTGTTTATTGAAAATGGCTTTTTAATTACTCCAACCTACCTGATGTTAAGTAAGAAAGGAATCTAAAAACATTTTTATCTTCATAAATATAATATCTATGTCTATGCGTTACCTTATATACCATAATCATGAGCCTTGCTTATTTTTGGCTTACCGTTTTTAACATTTTATAGGCTCACGTTTGGCCAATGAAATATATTTTACATAGACTAAGGGTCAGTTTTTTGATCCGTGGTCAGGTTGACCAGTAGGTTTAAATATGGACCAATAGCGATAACGCCTAATGTCGTGATATTACAGCTTGTCCAATAGTCTAATTTTCGAATATTACTATAGTTAAATAATCATAATAAATTTAACCACAATTTGAACTTTGGCTAGGTCGACCCAAGTTCAAAACACTGATGCTTATACTTGTTATATAAATGGCTATAGAACAATTTGTTACCAGTAATTTGAATAAAGCAATTAAATAATCAACGATGAAGTATAAAAGCGGTTCCTTAAAATGCATACTACACAGAGGTACCATTCAAGTTAGTGTTAACCAGGAGCTTCAGCTCCCATTAAATTAATATCCATGCCTAACTAGTAAAGTTATGCCATCAAGTTGATACGAGAACTTCGAGCGTGCTATGATGAAGAGGACTGAGGTGGGCGGAGATTTATTTGATGGTTCAAGTTCAATACCCGGTGTAATCATCTCTAGGGAATGCTAACAAAAACTTTTCGAAATTTTATGTAGTTTCCAATATAGTTTAAAGAGTTTGCACAGATAAGAACTTGGTTTAAAAGCTTTAAAACAAGCAAAACATTAATGGGGGACATTTATTTCTGACCAGGGAGTGTATTTTTTTGGCGTTTTTGGCTCATTATTCAGTTACAATCTTTGTTACTCAGGTTTAATGATGTACCTATGTCAGTAGATCATGTGCTAATGGTGTCATTCATTGTGAACATGTTAATGAATGTAAGAAAGTATGAAGAATTCGAAGAATTTAGAATAAGATGTAAACGTATACCTATAACAAAACAAGTGTGGCTTCTTAATATGAATACAACTTTATAGAACTTATTAATCCTATAAATATTACCTACCAGTTATTAAAGAAGCGGTATTCTCTGTTTAGTTTGTAGTGAAAGTTTCCAAAGTGCGCGCTATTGAACATCGGCGAACAATGCGTGCTCATCGCATGCAAGCATATGCTAGAATCAGAAAACATTCCGCTCAAAAACTACGCTGCTAATCTTGATAGAATCTCTTTGTTTAAGTTTGTTTTACGGCGAGATGCAAACATCAGATATTTATAAATCAGGTTATCTTAAACTACTTTATGAGGTACAATAACATGACAAGTTTTTTTGGTACGGTTCATAAGTGGATTTTTCCTTGTTTTATATTCTATAGTCTCTTTTCTTCTACCTTTATACCTAGAGTGGGCTAATTATGTTTTTTCTTGTGTTTTTGCCTACTCCATTATTCTCTGCTACTCATCAGCTACTACTTTCCTTCTCTCTTCATACTTCTCATTTTATATCTTAATAATACTCCAAAAGACGGCTCAGAAAGCTTACTTTGGAGTTGCTCTCACGCAGCATATGACTTCATCGCATAATCTACGCGACTGAAGTCACATACCATTAAATAAAATAAATAAATATCTTCTAACATTCACACCTTTCAACTAGCCCCATTTTAAGCAACGAATGCTGCTTGTGTTACGAACACTAGATGACGGATAAATATATTTAATAGATAAATTCATATAAATATGATAAATGTAGATAAATATATATAAACATCCAAGACTGGAGAACAAATGCCTAAAAATTCATCACCCAAACATTTGCCCCCACCGGGGATCGAACCCAGAACCTCTCGAGATGGCGACGCCTTGAGACCGGCGTGCAGACCACTCGACCACGGAGGTCGTCTTCACTATTAGGTTTGCTTGACAACTTTATTGTATAAAAAGATAGTACCCTTTTTGAGATTCTAGTGGAGTCCCTGGAATCTGGTATAAAATAAATAACCTAACAACTGAAGTCCATTTTTACAAACCTTATCAAAAACAGAAATATCTAAAAACATAAAAATCTTAACCCATGTTTTTTCTGTTAGATGTCTCGTAAGTTTAATAAATGGTACTTTTCATGTTATTGCTTAAAGTTTCTGAAGTTACTATACCGTCACTAATTATCTTCGAAGAATATTATTAAGCTTCAAATTCGTCAAGCCATCGCGCCAAACTCTGTACCAGAATATCTTACAAACAATTAAATAAATTACTTTTCTCATTAAAACTTTATAATTTCTTAACAGAGCCAGAACTCACGTTACATTGGATCCGGTTTTTCCTGGAAGCCATAAGCGAACTTGATCTTACATAAAATTGAGGTTTAGGAATTTCCTATTTAACATTAATATAAATCCGGAACATCCCAGCGAAGGACATAGTTCTATTAATGTAGTTCTTTGTGGAATTACATCAAATAATAATCTTGTAGTTTGTCGTCGCTTTGAACAAGTGTATGTTTAAGCTCTTATATTTTGCTATTATTCTTTGGTCATGTATAAAATTCTTAGAATTTAGCTTCCTAAATATTTTAGGAATTAAATGTCTTTCTCGTGTGAAAGAGTATGTTAATATTTAATAAATTTTAAATGTTGTTTGATAACTTTTAAATGGCTTTTTACATTGTTGACATTGTAAACGACATAGACGAACATGCTGGAACTGGATTATAAAACATAAAACCTACTGAATTTTAGGGTGGTTTCAGAGGTGGGCTGGCCGCCAGCGCTGGCCACGCGCACGCTTACAATTTCAAGAGATACCTAACATCGTTTCACAGCCAATGCAGTTCAAACGCGCGCGTGCCTAGACGCGCGCCTTGGCCAGTGCGTCTCAACTAAGAAGGTCGAGATTTCGACATTTCTTCAAACATCTTTTTTTCACGGTTGCTTTCATGATGATAATTGCAGCAACTGACATTGCAAATAAACCCGTTTCCTAGTAACCCGCTTCACTGGTAGGCTCACCGCCGGCGCCCAGCCTACCACTGAAACCACACTTACGTGTTGCACAGGGATTGAAGAAATCCCACAATTGCCAGTCCCAATATTCCCTTAAATATTCCCTAAAATCTGTAAATTGTACAGACATTTTTAAACTCAATAGTACAGACAAGAAAATAACCTCTAACTTAAGGTAGTCTCGCATTGAAGTTTTTCTCCCTCTTCAACGAGATCAAATATACTAAAAGGAGCATTAACTTACTGTAGTAAATCTCTAAGCATGTATTCACTGTGTGTTATAGATTTCAAGACTGTCTTTAGGTTCGAATCTTTTGCGGCGTCCAATACAAAGAGACGGTTCGTATTGCAAATTTACAATTTCAGTATTTCTAGTGTAGCACAGAAAATCTGTGGAGTGGCTTACGGGTAAGCCCGGGCGGCCTAGTTAGGGCGCTTGCTCACTTGCCCGGCCGCCTCGTATTCAATATCGGTAAACGATTCAGTTGCATCACTTGTTGCTTTTGCCTTTTCATCTCTTTTAGCCTGTTTCCAGATATTAGAACACTTGCTTTACTAGTAGCTAACAGTATTGGGTATTAGATTGAACGCGGGTAGAAAATTTACTAAATTGGTTTCGTTCCAGATACATGAATAAACGTAATTCCAACGGAAGTTAGTGGAGGTTTATGATTTTAGATACAATACGGAATTTTTCGTTTACTTGTTATAATATTCAATACTCTGTTCTCACTGAGAATATTTTGTTGTTTGATTGACCGATAGTTGCTAATAACAAATTTCAGCTCAAGTTTAAATAAATATTTACTATGTGACTTAATTACATTAATTCTAACGTCTTTGGTCGTCTTTAGTTTCGCTTGCCTCACATGCCCCGCTGCATGGCAACGGGTTCTCACATTGGGACTTAACATATCTGTCGAAATCTGGGTGTTAACACCTCTGTCTACCCCTTCGGGGAAAAGTTGTTGGAATGTCTTTGGTAAGACTTAAGAGCATATTATTAGAATTTTTTGACATTTACCCGTATGGCACCCGTTCCCATGGGAATATCGGGATAAAAAGTAGTCTATGTCCTTTCTCAGGCTCTAGACGATTACTGTACCAAATTTAGGTTAAATTGGTTCAGTAGTTTTGACCTGAAAGTGAGGCAGACAGACAGAGTTACTTTCGCATTCAAAATATTAGTGTGGATAAATCATTACAAATATATCAACCTATTGGTACCTGTTATATTAAAAATATATATATAAGATCCGTAAATTTTAACAAATTTGCTCTGACAAATTTTAATGCATGTGTTTGAGGATGTATCAAGCGCGTACGCTCCACAACTGCACTCCGTAAACACATTCCACTCTGAAATAAATTATTCCAAATATTCAGCATTGTAACCTCCACAAGTCTCCCGAAATTTGCTCTCACGCCGACCATTTAAATAACAATGGCGTAATTTACCTCTGAATTGATATGCAAAACTGTAGTCGTAAACTTAAAGACTGAAATTCGGCAGTAAAGAAGGATCGTAAACAATTTAATCAAGGTCCCTGGGGGTAGAACCCCAGGTACACTCGCGGGTGGTGATGTAATGTAAATTATGAATTGCTCTATAGGTCGACAACAGCTCAAATGTGGCACGGAAACGTGATTCGCATACAACGGAGCGCTAATTTAAAGTCAATTAAAAATCTTGAATAAAATAAGCTTTATTTTTAGTCATTTTATTTCAGACCTCGGTCAAATAAGACTGATATTTGTGAATAGATTGCCGCAACACGAGTTGGCGGGAGGGCGTCTACTTTACCGAGAAAACGAATGCTTAAGACGTTTTGTATCCAATACTAAAAAACAATGTTAAAACCGCTCCAGACATCTCACAATAACTTCGTATTTTTACTTGACACAACAGCCTGAACTTATGTTTAGTTCTATTTGTGTTTCAAGTCTAGAACATACTACAGTGCAAATTGAATCAGTAGAAGAATTGCTTTACTTATTTCAATTGTCTCCCGTTTCGTTTGTTCTTTTCTAATAAACCTACACAATGTTGTATTTCGATTGGGGTAAGAAATATTTAAAATTTATCTCATGTTATTTTTCATGTGCAGAAGTTGTTGAAATTTTTACCTATAGGGTGGAATTCTAATAATACGTGATAAGTAAAAAATATTTCGACTACAATTTCACAGCATACATCAGAATCTCCTACCGTGCCACTTTTAGAAACAAATGGGAATCGTTTATAACGGTTTCTTCCCACAAGTATCCCTGGCTTGCTGCCAGAACCAGGTGCTCTTGTTAGCGAGTCAGCGACAAGTGCCTTATGATATTGCCTACTAGTGCTTGATGAATTAGAAACAAATAACTAACTTCGTATGAAAATTGATTCTATTTTAAGCTAAAACAATTTATTGCGTTCTTATTTAAATTTTAAATGTAGTTTCAAATGACTTTTTATTGAACTATATATTAGGTCCTTACCTATGAAATTGGTGTTTTGTATGGAGATTTTGGGGAATTCTGCATTTTCCATACTAAATTTTTTTCAGTTTTCTTCACAACGGCAAATCCAAAAATAATAATATTTGGCATCTATCATTAGACAAGCTTTAGTAATATGTGTAATATCACACTTCATAAAAATTATTTATCGTTTTTAAGTGAATGCAAATAAAATGATGTATTCGGGAGGCACTTAAAAAGAGTTGTCTCCGTATCCAATATTAACACAATTAAACTTACAACAAATTATCAAAACAAATCAAAAGATCTCAAAAATATAGTCTATTTTTAGACGAGGTAATTATTATTTAGGAATACTCTGAATCTTAATAGTTACAGACAAAATACTAAGATACCCATTATAATATCTTAATCCTTACCTCGAAATCATAATCTATAATCACATGTTAAATCATCGCACTAAATGTGGATTGGTGGCAATAGCGACGTGGACAGACTGCTTAACGTGTCTATTGAAGCACGAGGAACCAGATATCGCCCTGTTTCCACCCATTCAGGGATCAAAGCTGCCCCGTTTGCAATATTGAGAGTGGAGCGGTTCAACCATGAACACTGCCGCAACTTCCTGTCTAATCTCACAACTATGCACAATAAATTTCACATTTTTGTACACACCAACTTGTGGAATAAATTCTTTGCTGTATAAAGCGATTCCTAAAGTTTCTTTAGTATCATAAACAAAGAGTAATTCTGAATTTAATCTAGTAGAAACCTGCATTATCAACTAACAAATTAGTACAAGTACAGGTGAGGTTTCTAAGCGGGGTTCCGCTTTATTTCTATATCAATCAAAAAATGTATTATATTTCTTAATTTTGTCTAATAGAAAATTAATTTGCATTATCACGGTTTGCATCACTGTGCTATGTTTCTATTGTCTCATTACCATATTCAGCTATTACTGATGTTTCATATAACCAAAAAATGTTTGTTTCTGAATTTAGTTTAATAGAAAACTTAACTGTATTTTCACGATTTGCATCACTGCTATGTCTCCATTATTTTGCAGCTGTAAATATGTCTGTTAAAGGTCAAGGTTGTTCGGCGCCGGTTTTACTTTAACAACCGTGGGAGGCCCCAGCGATTGTTTCAGGCCCTTAACGTTTCACAAATTACAGATAGCGTCAAGGCTCCCAATTTAATTTTTGCAGCCCTAAACGCCTTCTAATAAGTCAACTGTATATAAAATTGCTTTCCTTCGGCTTTCATGTATATGCGAGTTGCGTACGTGATATTTTTCATTTATTCAATATGTACGGTTCATCTGTTGGAAAATATCAATAAAAGATGATGGGATGCCAATAATTATCTGGTTTGTTCAAATAATGTAATGGGTGGTTATGCAAATGTGTAAGTGTTTTTGCCAAAGTAAAGGTTACAACATATTAGAGTTCTTCATGTAGAAGGAAATAATGAATATGCTTTTAATAAAGGATAATTTAGTACGTTTATGCCAGGTATGTAAAATCAGATACCTATCCACAATTAGACATTTTTTGAAGTCTTCTCAAGCATTGGATTTTTCTGAGGCACATATCCCTATGATATCTCGTATGTATGCGTTATTGATATTACGTATGTTATCACCAGCGGCAAGAAATTTCAATGCATGATAATTTGAATCAAGAATGGGTAAGTCATGAAATATGAATGATCAGAAGGCACACATTCGATTGTTATTCAGTAGTTACAACGAACGATATTTTTCATTACATCACGTTTGCTCTCATCTCCCTAAGAATAGCATCAAAATCTATGTGTATTCTTCATGTTTACTTGAGTACCCAACCAGCTGCTCTGAAGAAGCAGAACACACATCAATTTCCTTCGAAACAGCGAAATTAATTAACACGATGTTTGATTATAAGCCCCTCATTTAGTTCCGTAACCTTTAATAGACGTGTACGAGTACTCTCGCTAATGAATCATATTCTATTACAAACAATACAGTAAAGTTCAGCTACAAAATTGTCAGTACCTGGGGCCGTTCTAAATTTATAGCAGCGCCGTAAATCTGACATGTGGCCGTTAAACCCTATTCTACTGAACCCTGGGCGGTCTATATTTAAACAAGGTCATATTTGAAGACCACTTGTATGTCGATAAAACGATGTACTAGACAAGACTTTGTAAATATACCCGTGTCAATGTTGTACACATTGCTGATGCCGGTTTGATGTTAGTACCTAGAAAATTAGGCTGAATCAGAGTCAAAACAAGTTCGATCGGTTTTGTTTGGTATTAAGCCCATAATTCTCATAGACATTTAGCTCTCCATTCGTATTTGATATTAAATACATGCCTTAGGGTGCATTGTTACTCAATGAGTCAGGTTAATAATAAATAAGACTTTCAAGCAATTATTTCGCGACCACATCCGTTTCATTATCCGTGGAATTCCTCAATAAATGGCTCCGTACATCTAAAAGTCCCTCACGTCGATAAGGCGGCCACAATGCCGCTCAATGAGCTCTCCAGTGACCGCTATGTAGGCCTTTTCTCCACTCTTTGTTCGATTGTGGGGGGTACGCTCCACAATACCGGAATTAAGATAGAACTTGGTTAACACAACCCCTTTCATGTACGCGGATGCCGATACGGATGTCAATCCAGAAAAACCTTTGTGTTCTGACCCTTTGAATCAGGTCAATTCTTGAATTGAGTTTGCAGAATATTTATGGCTCAAAAGAATACAATGCGTTCGTTATAGTCAGAAAGCGTCGCGACGCTGAAATAAGTGGAAATAGTTGTACACGCAGGAACTTGGTCCATCGTTTATTGTGATGAATTTTCTCAGGATTTTGTTCTTAATTCCTGAAATCTTTTCGTTTGATATGTGTTCGACATAAATGTATTGTGATGTTTATTTGTAAGACATTAATTTTATTTCACTTAAACTTTGTGATATTGAGTTACTTGTTTCTGAAAACATGTTTAACCGTACACCGTCGTTTATAATCCATTCCCTATTGATCCATCATATTTCTAGTTTGCTCTTCATGAGTTCATGTGATGCATGTGCCCAGCAGTGCGATATATACAGGTTGGACATATTTTATGGGCCCTGGAGCGGAAGCACCTTAAACATTTCAAATAGCTTAATTTCCATAAAAGGAACACACTTTTATTGCATAATAATATTTCATAGAGAACATTAATTGTATCGGTTAGTAGAATAAAATTGTAACTTTTTGTTTTTTAAATTTTTAACCTTGGTTGATTCCCGGTTTGCGTAAGCTTTTTTGAGAAAGCTGAGAATGCAGTTTTGTTTCTTTTTGAAAATAAAAGCGTGTGTTCCTTTATGGAAATTATGTTATTTTAAATATTTAAATAAATAATTGATGGGAAGAAAATATACTTCCCATTCAAGGCCCATAAAAATTCCATTCAGTATTAGGCTTGACGAAATAGCTGACATTTAAATAATCGCCACACAAATCACTGTATTAGATAAGTTTTTAAATCTCTTATTTAAAGCAATAATTTTGTGCTTTAGTTATGATTTGAATTTTGTTGTAATGCCCTCCGCTATTTCAATATTTTCTCTTCCCACTGGAACTCTCCGAGGCGATATAACAAGAGAAATAGTCGCTTTCAATGATAAATAGACAAACAGACGCAGAACAAATGGATGGATGGATGCCGCGATCGTATCGGCGCGAGCAAATAGTAAAACAAAAGGCGGTATCGAAAAGATGTCTGCAGATCGCTGCTTTTAAGATTGATTGTCTTATATTGAAATGCTTTTTGCCAAGGATTGTGTATTGGATAAGAAATCAGATCACCGTACTCAGAATTTGTATACCTAAACGAAGCGTATTAGTCATACGGCCCTCTGATTGTTTCTCCATGTTAAAAGGGTCCCAACATTGAACCGTTTATAGGTTTCATCGCCGTGTATGATGAATCTGCATAGAATCGATGTTCAGACAATCTTCACGCGTGTTGACAAATACCAAGAAAGTATCCTTTCAAAAATATGGTGTGTCATTTTGAATAATATGTATCTTCCCTTCTTCTTCTTCTTTCTGCCCTTTTCCCACACTAACGCAGCACGTCTTCCTCTTCCATTCTCCTCCGCCGCTGTGCATCTACTTCTTTTATTCTAATATCATTCTTCACGCAATCAATCCATCGCTTCTTTGGTATTCGTCTCATTCTAACCCCATCCACATCCATGTGGCATTCATCCCTCCTCATCACATGACCACGCTCAATTAATTATGTATAGACGTTATTTCGAATTGCTTATCTGCAGAGTCAAATAACGGTTTAACTTCGTTCCGTTTACTGTCATCAATAAAGTCTCCAGAACCCTTACATTGTATGGGAAGTTGAGGAAGTCAGCGTTCTTTCTCATTAAGGAACCGGCAGCAATATTTTTGAAGTCGTTATCCCTGACCAAGCTCAATAAAGATAAAGTTTCTTTTCCAGACAATTTTGACAAAGATTTGCGAATAGCTGACGACATTAAAACCGTTAGCGGCAAAAAGTGAACTCAATATCGATAACGAGTCGCGACTGAGCTCCGACTGAGACCATTTAAAGTTTAAATTGCCGCGGAGTTTATTGCACGGAGTTGAAATTAACAAAAAACTTTACTTTACGTGTAAAATTCCAGTTTTTGTGTGGCGCCGTGCGCTTCCGCGAGGTTTCATGGGTTTGGCCAAACTCGTGAATTAAAACTTAGAAATTGTAGCTAACATTAACTCAATTATATTTTGAGCTCGAACATGATGTATAAGCTTAGATTAATTAACCACGTGATTGAGATAAATTGTAAATTTACTCATTATAGTCAGCGACTTCTGAGTTGAAGTTGAGATCGTAATAAAATTATGGTTTTCCTCACACCCGTTAGCGTCATGATAACACTAGGCTTAACAAGTCACAGGGAGATCTGTGAAAAGAACATGGTTCATCCCTTAGACATTTTGTTTCCGATGTACTCCTATTTTATAAAAGACGTTGATGATTGGAGCATACCATGAAATAAAATAAACATTTTTCTATTTTGTATTTGTACACCTTAAAGCATCATCATGGCAATTATTAAGTCTGAAATCTATCCCTATACTGCATGCAAGAAGAGACTGCCTATTATGGTCACCTATGCTTAACTCTGACCGAGAATACGTTGATATCTTTAGAGAAAATCCAGTACAATAATATCAGCCATTTCTTAATAGGTAATGTTGATACTATTATTATCACTTCCTACGGGCTGGCCCAAATTAGGTCACTTGAATTTGTGTTACAGGTTATAAATAACAGCAATAAAATGCGAAATTATTGGACTGTGCACATATTTTAAAACGATTGACTTTAGTTAATGGTCTTTTAAAATATAGAATACTAAGCATATAAATTGATGGATTATAAACATTTAATTAAGAGTCCCGAAGTAAATTACATGGATGGACTGTACTGAATTGACATGTCTTAAACCTATATACGACCCACTGCTGGGCACAGGCTATCCTCATGGAATGTTATGAAAGTAACATGAGAAAACTTAAGGAGTTTCAAAATATGCTAGTTGTAATACTAGAGTTAAAAGAAGACAGGTTGTTTTACAGTCAAAAGCAATGAAAAGTTTTTCAAATTGTGACTGAAGAATCAGCGTTTTTCACAGAATACGAAATCAAAAACTTGGCTAAGACAACATCAGCTTTAAAAAATCAAAACTTTGCTAAGAAAGTTGGGAGTTAAACTAATTTGTTATAGTCTGAGCTCGGCTTATTTACTAACTAAAAACTTATTACAGCCATAATATAAAGTCTCTAAGTTAAACCAATATCTTAAAAAGTAGCAAAAAATACCTAGAAGTTATTGTTTTGATGTATTTGAGTTCATAAACTCTGTCAAAGAAATTGATGGCATTAACTAACATACCGTGTGTACCTTGGCGGCCTGCTGCTAGTAATGGGAAAATATGAAGACCACGTTAAGAGGGTCCCCAATAAAGCGATTTGTATTTTCCAACACATTTAATTTTATTAATGCCATTAAAGATTTCTTTGTGAACGAAAAAACGTTGAAATATTTGGTATGTTACAGAAATCAATTAGGTGTGCGAGTTATTTCTAAAGAAACATCTTAAAATTGTGATTCTGCTTTACCTGATTATTTAGCGGAAGGAAATTATTATCCGCTTTGAAATAATTATGTATATTATTTTATACACTATGGTTTTTTAACTATCCAACGCCCTTATCCCTTTCATTCTTCGGAATAAAAAGTATCTAAAATGTTGACCAGGGATATAAGGTATGACCATGCAAAATTTAATTTAAATCGGTCCAGCCATTTCGGAGTTAAGCCCACTAACAGACGACGAAACAAAAAAATTTAAAAATCATGTTTTTGTATTGTCCCTCTTTTTACACCCCCCTGACATGGTTTTAATTTTTTTTTTATGTACAGACATTCGACCTCTACAGTTTCTATTATATGTGTAGATATTTGGCTGGTTTTAGCCGGTTGGGTGTGTTCTACGAATTTGTTCAGCAAACATAGTTTATGAATGAACGATCCTATTTCGCAATCCAAATGGAAGGTCGGATTTAATGTAGATTCATAGAAATTGACCTAACGCTGCAAACTGCAGTGCCTACATTTGGAAATTGTTATTTATTCGAAGATTCTGAACGATAATGGTCGAATGCACTTCTCTGTAACATTTATGGTTGAGATTTTCTAACAATAGTGCGAGCAAGTAGTGATTATGTAATTGGAGAAAAGCTGTTAATGTGTTGAAAATGGTCAAATTACCTATAAAATCAGCTTACTGGTTGCAAGTTTGTGCTCCAGATAAATAATAATATGTATTTTTTTACATTATATTCATACATAACACTTTTCCCATAGGAGTAGATAGAGATTACTTCTTTCCACTTCCTGTTATCTTTAATATTTCCTTCGCCAAGTACATCAAGTCTCTCCCGTATAATAACTGTGCGTGATATTTTTTGATATTTTCCTTGAATTTCTTAGATGTATAATTGGTAAAGAGAATGATAAATAATAACAACCATTTTGAGTTCTAATAGAAAGCTCAACTATATAAAATTTAATGTTAAAATTAATTTCGGCCGGAGTACAGCTATCAAAATAATACCAACAAAGACAGAGAGCTGCGGAAATTAAACAACAATTAGAATATAAACAGGTTTATTGGAAACCCGTGACCCTGTCTACTTTTGCAGAATATAAAACGAGATTCCGTAAATTATTTGTTTGGAAATGACAGAAATTATAATGATGTTGCCGTCAAAATTGTTTGGGAATAACAAGAACCAACGTTAAATAAACTTGGCCCTAAACAGTGTATAAAAACCACAAAGCGAAAATGCTAGAATTATATTTTTAATAATTTTAAATATTGTTTAACGTACCTTCTATAAAGATGTAAGTCGTATAGATCGCTATTCCCATACATGGGTTTTTAGTTCGTCCAAAACTTATTAGTGTTGCTTGTACAGTCGAGTTCAAAAATATGTATGCACGTTTGACAGTAAATGGCTCTTGCTGGCAGGAAATAAAGACTTATCATCTGTCAAACCTGCATAATTTTTTTTTAACTCGACTGTACAAGGGGTACACTTATTACGTTAGGTGGCTGTTTGAGGCAATAATACGTTGTTCCCAGCCTGTCGTCGATATTATCGAACCGCCGGGTGATTTTTGATAAGGAAGATAGAGATTTTTAATAAGGAAGATAGAGAGGAATCAGTATAAAATACAAATATTAATTTCAAGTTCCAATTATAAAATCCCACTTAGCCTTTGATGTTCCTCCCAAAGCCTTGGGCAAAGCACCAAAGAGCAACTTCAAAAATAGCTTAGATGCTGGCTGGTGTCCGAAGAAACCGCCACAAAGCTTGCCCAAGACTGCTCTGAAATATTAAAAGCACAGACGTTTTGCTAATTCGCCTTTGAAGGGCCGGTCTAATGGACGGCCGGGACCTTTGACGTCATACCCCAATTTAAACAGGCACTTATTTTTGAGGACAATTATCAAAACGAAATACAGACTATTAACTCATGGATGCATTCTAGGGCTTCATCAATATTTGCCTGGCCTATCCAAATTTGGTTTGGGTTCGCGGCATGTGTGCCGCTTCCATTCACTTTTATTACTCGCCAATATGAGGAGCTCGGTGGCTTAGTGGTCAGTACTTGATCTTGAACTGTTGCTATTGCTACAGTTTCTACCCACTGACCCGCATTGGGCCAGCGCGGTGGTGCTACGGCCCATACTCCTCTCGTGTTTGTTTCCATGAAGAAGAGTTGGGCCCAGCAGTGGGACGTATATACGCTGAGAACAAACATGGTAAACGCTAACAGTAGATATTAAAATAAAAATAAAAACTATTCTAAATTGGGGTGAAGTCGTCTAACTACTACAAGTAAACAAGATTAAAGACCTAATAAAGTAGAATATTCTAAAGGGCATAACGTAAAACGAAAAGGCTGTTCCGCCGAACTGAGAAGTGAAACAAATACAAAAATATCCACTCAAGAAACTAAGAGGCAGCCGAGTGGATCGATGGTAAAATGGATTAGTCGACGTCGATCGATAGATTCTAGCATATGCTGGGTGTTACCAGATCAATCGATCGATCGATTGGTCTGGTAACAACCTTCTCGTTCAAGAAGCCGCGGGTTCCAACCGCCTGTACCAGGATTCATTCGTACCTTGTACCCGGTCGCTAGCCTTACCTTGTGTTTACTTGTAGTAGTTTGTAAAACAGACTCGCCACCTGTTACAGGCTCGTCACCTCTGCCTATCTTATCGGGAGCGTGAGGAGATGTTATCTTAAGAAAGAGTCTATGCAAAAAATCCAAGGTCCTTGAAAGTAATACCATCAATTATTAATATTATACAACCAACAGAATTATCTAAAACGCAATGTACTCCTAATTTTCACTCAGAGAAACAGCGCCGAGATTGTAGCATCATCCAACCATGTCTGAAGACGGGCGTCGCACGAACTCGCAGGCGAGCAGGTCCCGAGGCGAGCGTGCGTCCAGCCTAATTCGATCCAGGGGTCACTAGGGCTGCGACATGTCCGCATTTTTTGCTGCCAACATATTTGTCTTTGTTCGAAGGGTAACGGTTTTTGCGCGGGCGGTCGACTGTATTATGCACTAAAATAAGCAAAAGCTTTGTTGGTCAACTGATGTTGACAGTGTAGGCCATCATCCTTATCTTTATGGGGTGATGGCGTTTGATATGTCAAGAACACTGGTGTTATTTGTCCAAAATGAGATTTTGCTTCGATTTGTATGAACTTTTGAAGGGATATAGCGCTTAGGTATGTCTTATATTTAATATTCTATTGTGTATTGAAAACATCTTAGTATTGCGGTATTACTTCGTTTGCTTAGTCCACTGATTTTAGATGATCTGCCTTCAAGGCGCGAGAATAAAACTTATAAAAAAAATTCATAACCCATTGAAAATTGGTTGTTTTTGCTTTGTTAAGTACAATAATAAAAGATTACGTGCCCAATTAAGTACTTTATAATACTAAGGTTTTAGTAAAATTTAAATGATGGGTGTTGTGGAATTAGTGGCTCTAATCTAGTGACTCACATCACCAGGTGTTGATCGGGAGGTCCGGGTTCGATTCCCCATGGAGCAGAAGTTTTTTTGCTCGGTTTGGTTCGTGGTAGGGCTTCCAAGCCTGTTATATAAACATTTGTTGTGTTCCGGCAATCACAGGTAAGATAGCCAGTTCCTCAGTTGTTGAGGATTTACAGATGAAGCTCGCTTCCACCTTCGACCTTATCGACACTTATCATCAGGTGAGATGAAGGCTATAAATTGGTAACATATTTAAGAATCGTTTCGAGCAAGTGTCAACCCTAAGGCTAATGGTGGCTAGGTCAGCCGCCTGCTCCTTGCGCGACCAAGCTAAATACCCTAATTCACTTTGGAGAGATTTTCGAGGAGATCCGATGCGCCTGTCACTGAAGGGACTATAATTGAATCTGTGTCTCACTATCACTTTTGCCATTCTGAAACATGTTTTGAATTATGTAAGGTTTGAGAGGAAATCACCAGAAGATTTACTATTTCTTTGGTGTTAATGTATCCTAAGAAGCTTTTTAGGGCAGTGGTTGGTGCTTGGATTCTTCATGCTTCGGAAGGCACAACAAAGCTCGTCATCTCGGTTGCAATTGTGATTGATTTAGCGCCGACTCACACTGTGTGGCACCTCATGATTTTTATTTTTCAATGCAGTGCCCAGAGGCTGCAGTTCACCTTTACTATCGCTAGATGTATCCTGTAAAAGTTATATTGTCTTATAAATTACCATATACTTTTCTACATTAATGTTTTTCCAAACAATAATACTTCAAGATGTCCCCTAACAAAATCTATAAATCTTTGTTTGATGTAACAGGAGAATACACTTTATTATACTATTCTTTAAGGTCGCCTATAAAGTCTTATGTGACGACCCTATAGTTTAGTCGCCCACAGTCTATTACATATAATATAACACGTATCTCCTGAGAAATCCCCGAAGGTCATAAAAATCCTTTAATGTTTTTTGGTAAAACGTATGTGAATTGTTTCCTTGACCTTCCTCCTACGGGAACAGGGTCTGACTTGTAGACCTATAGAAGGGATTGGTAATATACTATAAGGATGTTTTTCGAATAAATTTTGATTCATTTTGTACTTTAAGTTCAACTCTTGAATTTAACTATTGGATAGCCAAATCCAGCTGAAGATCTTGAGTTCTCATCTAAGATGGAGACAATTCTCTGGTCTCTTCTGCCAAGCGTTTTTCCGGCCTTTTGCCAGGGCCCGCTTCCCTACTAAGGGCGAATTCAACCAAGTTTCGATTTGTGACACTGGTGTAGTAATACCAAAAATACACTGCCACAAATAGGATTAGAGCGGACTCGACCAATGTAATTTAAGCATTTATTGGTGTCCGAACCTTCGGACACGGAATTCGGTCGAACTCGCCCTAAGCTCCTCTTTGCCCGTATCTTCACCATCTGGTGTGAATTCTTTGGTATTTAATACAAACAGATTTTAATTTAATTTATTTCCTAATTACCTAAAACTATTTTTCAATGCCAACTCATGCAAAAGTTTATAAGTCTGTCAGCAGTGTTTGATACTAACAGCTGTTCGACATGTCAGCGCAACTTCGGATCCAGTAATCAAACAGACTGCCGCAACTCCGCTCAAGTTGGATTACACCGCGCAGGCATGCTTCCTCCGATAAAACACCTCGCTGGCTCCGAATAACTTACTTCTGTTTTAGTGGGCAATGTCGCATTGTATTGTTTTATTCAGTCAAGTTTAAACGGGAAAGTTTGTGATTTTAATCGTAGTTTTGATGGAACAGATGTAAATGTGATTTTAGCTCAGTTTGTTTTTGGTTGGAACGTCTGTTTGTTTAAAAGCTCTAATGGAAGTGGAGCAGTAAATTGTTAAGTCTTTTCCAATAATGGCAGATCTTAAATAACCTGACCCAAATACAACATCATTCAAGTAAGTAGTTTCCAAAGAAGGTTGGGATCTTCAAAAATTCACACTTCCAGTGAACTGCCAATCAGTGCTCGCTCACAACAGACTTCCAGCGGCAAAAGGAAATGACTTTGAAATAATTTAACAGTCTATCAGTCGAATCGCCTGATTCAACGGGACGGGCATTAGGCCCCTTTGACATGAACCCAATTTCAATTATGTCGACGATTGGCCGGCTCGCGGATTCAAATCGTGAATAATTTAGAGCCAAATGGCTTGAAACACGCTAATTTTCAGTGCAGTTACATCTCATTATTACGCCATTACTGCTCAACGGCGTGATGGTATTAATTAACTCGCTATTTCGACATAAATCATAATTACAAGGTTGGGGTGAAATGCTTAGGATTTTGGGATTTTGGCAAAGTTTCTTAATACATTAAAATTGGGTAATTTATTAAAGAGAACTACTGTACCGAACTCAGGAGACTTTCTACTTCCATAGCTCACTGTACGAGCTCTAATACGACCGATAGCCATAAGTATAGATTTGACAACACAAAAATATGTTATACTAAAATGTCCTACTCCATCCAACGAAGGGTCTCCAAAATAGGCTTCGCTTGCGCGTTTGAAGACTTGACTGTGCGTTGATAGTGCATACTTGATTTGGTCTAACTTGGTATTACTACGAGTTCATGACTTTATTTTATGTGTCACTCCAATGAGTCAACTATAAGTTAAATGTTTGGGTGTTTTCAAAAGCACCCTCGCGCTGCGAGCACAGAATTATATGACGTCGTAAATTCCGGAAACCAGGAATGGTTTTGGTGGCAAATGAGAAAGGTTCCATAAACACGCATCCTTCAGAAATGAACTGTAAACCAAGTCCCAGAAAATAAGCATGATATAATAAAAACATTAATTTGGCCAAATCAACACGACCGCTGTTTCAGATGTTATGTAAATGAATTCTACATTTGTTCGACAAAATAAAGAATAATGAGTGCAAAAAGAAAGCAGAGTGATAACGAAGGCTTCTCAAAAATTGTAGGATATTAAACACATTCTATTCTAGACGATCTCTCTTTGGAGAAACTACAAATGTTTTGTATTTTATTACAAACTAGAAAGTGTCGTTAAACCCCATCTTACACAATGAAGGTCAACATGACTAACCGTTATTTGGGATAAAATTTCTGCCATCTTCTGTAAGGTCGAACTGAAAATGGCTTTGGCTCACTACCCTTTAAATTCAAAGGTTTTGCCTGTGCTACAAAAGTGTTTAGTGTAAGCATTCTTTGTATCGCTCGCGTGGGTATTGGAAGCATCAGTTGTCGTCCGAGCACAATGCCGCCGAGCACGGCCCTTTATGCAAATGTGGGTACTCAGAAGGGACGGCGACATGTTAGGACGTGTCGATGCTGGATAAGTGACAGCGATTGTGGCCCCTACTGGCCATATAAAACGACGGTAATCAGGCACACGTAGCGTTGTTAGTGTCAGTTTGTATTTTATAAATGTTTATCTTGTTTACGGGAAAATAAATATCGCTAGTGAACTAAATTTGGAATAATCCACGCCTTTATCCCTATCTGTTATAGCCAATACAACATACACATTTTTCACTTGTTCAACTTTCAGCAAAGTCTTCATCTACATTTATTTAAAATGGTTCATTTTCTAATGGTTGTTGCAATGTGTTCGTTACAAAATATCTTTTAATTTTTAATTAAATCTATACACATATAGTTTAAATGGTCATAATCCCATAAAAGTAAAATCTGTACCTAACATCCAGTTCTGCACTTGGGACACTGATAAATATTAACACGGTATTATGCCGAATGATTTACTTGTTATTCCGCTGGCGCCCCCACCGCGTCCCTCCAGCCCTGGATGGGTTCCGTCATCCCGTGCAAAGGTCAACTTGATACCATTTTTTCCATTCCGTGTGCTCAGCCCTTACTTGGACCGTTTTTCGGCGGTCAAGTACACATTCGTAATGCTCGAGGGAGTCCGTTACGCGAACTCTGACAAATGGTCCGTAAATTTCCCTCGAACGAACGTTGTAGACTGGATAAAGATCTTAAATCAAAGATCTATTGTTATTTTGTATGTGTAATTAATAAACATGTGGACTTCAAAGAAAAGGGTCTCGAAACTCTGTTCAGTTTTGCGCTACGTTTAACTAAGGTATCATATTATATATGTACTTGAAATTCGGTATAATTCACGTATTGAAAAGCTAGTGAAATACTCGTATATGATACAGTGAGATTTGGATGATAAATCGTTAATAATTAAAGTACGACTAGAGCTGACGATTTTGTGAATAATTACAACCTTCTTAGGAGTAGGAACATTTTTATTTTTTTTAGTCTGCTCACCAAATGACTCAACACCACCTGATGGTAAGCTATTACCATAATTTGAACAGATATTAAACTCACCTACTATACCTAATAAATTTTACGCGTATACTTATATTTGGCAATTTGTGTAAGTTAACGTTCTAAAAAAGTAGATATAACATTACATATTAGTAGATATTCCATGACATCAATTCTCATAACATTTTATTTTATCAAGACAAGATCATGTGAAGCAAGTTATATAGATATTCGAAGGTCTAGTTTTTAAATCTCAGCATCTCAGGCTTACAATAATGTTGAGTAGAAAATGCCATTAAATTTAATGGACCAAAAATCTGGTAACTACTCTAAAGATCCTTTTCAGTTTGAATTAAATTGCAAATACAATTACTTTCAGATATCTTCTACTACGAGTTAACCTCCCTACCCTTCCACAGATTTCATAAACTAAAGAAATGAACATTCTCTTTATAACAAAAGGATATCAGAAAGCACTACGGAATGTAATATGGATAAAAGCCAAACCTTCTGAATTGCTCGGAAACGATGGCACTATATCCAGAATCTACAAAATACTGATTCCCGAAAACGATCACATATCTGTCATAAAAGCGAGACCAGTACTTGTGGCAATGAAAAATAGAAGAGGTGTCGCCTTGGCGCAGTAAATAACCGCTCATGTAATATGGATCACGCATCCGACATCACTTTCTGTTCTAGGAAATCTGACATTGGGAAGTAACGCTTAGACATGGTGAAGTGTAATTTATTTCCCATCGGAAGCATTGGGTTATATATTTTATCTTGTTCCAAACACGTTTAGCGTCTTCCGTTTTGGAAGCGCGTTGTCGTTATTAACCATTAATATAAATCGTGCAAACAGATTTCAACTTTTAGTCTGTGTAAGCCAAACATAATTATATTTATTGGTGTTTGTGGCTTTTATATTCGTAAATCTGAAAGAATTACAGGCTGTATCGAGAACAGGTGTTAGGTACCTACGCTACAGGTGGAATTTCTTCGTGATCCATTTTTCCATTCCCAGATTCCTGATGAGGCTTCTTTGGACATGCAGGAGTGAAGATTCTAGTAGAAAGTTTGTCTAGTGACGACCATAAACCATATGTTTTTGTTTTATTGCCGACGGGCAACGTAGGTGTGCTCCGCGACGAGCATACTAGGAGTATTTTACGTATTATTGCAGATTCTGCTGTAATTCGACTCTCGAAGCCCATGTCATACTTGTAGCGACCTACTCAGAGATCTTGAGATTGCACTTTTATATTTTTACTTGCTCTTTGGGCCATTAATGATTTTGCTCAGCAGCATTTTATTGAGGCGGGGCGGGCACCCTATAGTTATAAATTAGTATAGGACTGTTTTAAGCATACGTTAATATAAAACAAAAAATATTTTTACACTTAATATATGAGGGGCTCGTCAATGTATTGTGATAAGAATTGTATGAATTAATTGAAACTATATTAAAAGACAAAACACGTGTCTCATCTACATATATAGCATTAAGATACATTACATCCTAATAAGGACGGGACGTGTTAGAGGCCGCAGGAATCGCGGGTTCGATCGAATATCGCTACAGTTGATTGCGAATATCGCTTGGATCACATTGTGCATGGCACCAGGCTCGCCACCTGTTACATGGGGGCTTGACATATCTGGCGATATGTGGGTGTTAACATCTCTGCCTACCCCTTCGGGGAAAGAGGCGTGATGATATGTTATGTTTTGTTACAACGTATTAATTTATTGAATGCGAAGTTAACTGTATTTTGTGAGACCTAAATTAGACTCATATTATTTTGAGTGCATGACCTAACTCGAAACCAATACACTCGAATGTATCTCTTAAGCTCAGTGTTGCGAGATTCCATCTACATTGTTGACTTTATGACCGACACCGCTGAAGAGATAAAATGTAAGCACTAGCCATCAGGTGGGCTGAATGCTTAATTTCCTCCCATAGTTAAATGGGGAATAAAAATACTTTACGACACCGTATGTTCAACGTTCTAAGAGTTTTTTTTTCATCAGTCATATTATCAGTAAAAAATTGGATAATAATTTATAGGAGACATCTTTAGTATTTTAAGTTCATGTTGCTAAGTCCAATTAATCAATACCCCAATATCAGCTTTCAGGTTTCCAAGTTCTTACTTGTAAGGGTGCCGATTCATCCGTTCACAACTACACACCAGGAGGCCTTGTTCTGAGAAGAACGGGCAAGAATGTTTTTCTTTTTTAAAAAATGTCATAAACTACAAGTTTTATATCTGAGCTATATATTCTGCAGTTTACCACATTTTACATTACAAATGTAAGTAGTATAAGATATTATAAATAAAATATCATAAATAAAATAAAATTAAGGTTCCGTTGATTAATTGAAGAAATTAAAAAAGTTGTATATACAAAACCAGGATAGGTATCTTCACCACTTGCCGTACCATACAGTCCCAAAGAAAACTTAATTGATAACGCTAATTCTACAAATCAGACAGGCATGAGTTTGACCAGACACCGACAGTTTTCATCCTATTGGTCTATTTTTTCTCGCACAGCATTACTACATAGCAGAGCTTTAGTGAAAAGGCATCTCAAGGCAAGGCTAAGCCTTGAGATGCCTTTTCACTAAAAGGCAAGGCTAAGCATTTATTATAGTTAGATCCTACTTTTGAATCCCAGTTTAATATTTTTGGCATTGGATCCCACAAACAATATTTTGTATTACAGTTGGATCCCACGTTTTAAAAATGGAAGAGAATTACGTTTTATTGTCATTGGATCCCAAAATCTATTACTGTTGGATCCCAAACGCTCGTAAGAATTTGCATGCGGGTACTTTTAAGAAGAAAATTTGTTTATAATACAATTATGAAGGTATATTTTACATTCACTTAGAATTGAGTGTAAAAATTGATTTGACTTATAAATATCTTCTAACATTGACTATCTCAACAACAATGCCAAATTATAGTTTAATAATTATTTCTTATTAACATAATATTATTTCCTACATTGTTATTATAACCTGGTAGTTATGGTTGAAAATATAGATATGATATCTACAAATACAAATCGTTTTACTTACTTTTACCTAATATTAATATTAACACTAAAGATAAATTCACTTTTCTGCTTATGATGTGATTACATGGGATTCATCAGCAATAGAAATTGGGATCAATTGACAATATCGAAAAAATCGGGATCTAACAGTGGGATCCAACGACAATAAATGCCCTAAGGCAGCAAACTTTAACTATTATACAAAGTTTGATGTATCTTTATAGCTCTAATAAACTAACAACAAAAACCCTGAAGGGCCAGATAACACCATCTTAACATATCAGCTCGCTACAGCATCTGTGCTCTATTTATCAATAATTTTGATTTTTATTGTTGCAATTTCAACACGACCCTCAGCAAGGCTCTGGCTAACGCAATATCAATGTAAGCAGACCTTGGCAGACAGCAGATAAGACAAACACTCGTGGTCCCTCGATACCGGTTTACGGGCTGTAACCCTTTCAAGCCTGTGATTTTACTCGGCGATCTATCATGGGCCTTTGATTCCCTTACCACGAGTTTTTGACGCAATGCTTTTCTGCTAGGTGTTGACCACGTCATTTTTATAAGAGACAAGCAAGCAGATATGATGAAAGGTTTTTCTTGAAAAGTGATCAATGCCTGCCATACACAAACTTCTTTTCTTTCTGTCTTTCAAAAAAAGCATACAGCAGTAGTATTGACGATTTTGATTTCACAACGCCAGATTTGGCGATGGAAAGTTTTCCGAACGAATGACAAACCAAGACCAGTAGTAGGGGCGCTGTAAACGCATCCTCTGGACCCCCAGATTTATGTCATACCGTATCTTTATAGCTTCAATTCATTAATTTCACTGAACACTTTGATTTATACTGCGCTCTGCTCCGTGAAGCCGATTAAGCTTTTGAATCAAATTAATTTTACGAGCACCCATATGGGCGGGCGGTGTGAACGGAACTTCGGCGATCAAAAGATTCCGCTTATGGAACATAAGTCCCTTGTCGGTTGTAATTTTGAGTCCGCCGATAGGAGGCTTCTGTTTATGTTTTTCAAGATAGTGGGTAGAGTTGAAGGTAATAATGTAAATGTAATGAATAACTGTAACAAAATTATTTCAAACAGGACTAAGATCATTTATCCCGAATGACATCACGAGATGCCACAAAAAACAGATTAATTGACAGATTGATTAAACATTATGTTGTCTCTCGTGTCTGGTATCTGACCGGTTAAACGTTTTGAAACTCAATATCAAGTACCTAACATTCGTAGAACATAAATGACGATTTCAAAATCAACCTACTTAATTTAAATCTATTTAAATATAGTTCGATATTTTAGTTTGAAGTGAGGTTCTATCTGGTCAAATTGCACTTAAAATTTTAGAAATTAAAGTTAGAAAGACACCGCGAAGCCCCAAGGACTTAGACAAATTTTTTGCGGTTTATTTTACAGAAATGTCTCAAACCCTAAACTTACGTCTTGCAATAAAAAATTACTGCTTCACATCAGATATTAAAATCATATTTAATATTTAACGAGTGACATTCCAGTAATTTGCCCACAGGGTGCTAATAAAAGGTCTCACAAATTCAAGTTACACTGGCGCAGACACGGTGCCGTAATATCGACCGACATCAAATATTCAGCGACACATCGACCCAGGCCATTGACGCCTGCTTATCTCACTGAATCCGTCTTTTAACACATCTTGAACAGTATTTTAAATACACTACACACGGGTATCGTTCCATTTTCTTCTGAATAACTTTCATTATAAGGACTCAATTCCTGATCGAAGCTTAAAGACGAAACATGAGACATTATCATATCCGGTCCATATTACAAAGGGATAAAAAATAAGAGAGATAAGAGACAAATAATTCCATACAAGTAAGTGCGACACGGTACTAAAATGCATAATATTTCAATTCCCAACGTATATAATAAGAAAAGAAAAGCCCACCTGATCGCTGAAAACCCCAAACCAATCCAGGACTCAACCCATGTCTAATCTCCATATGCACCGGTCAACGTTAAGTATTCACCGGCGCGCATGTATCGGGTCTCGTTCTGTATTCACTGCCCTCCGGAGCCCTGTAGTGCCGCGCCTTTACTCCGTAAACAGCTCTGCACCCCCTTTAATAATACAGCCGTCGCTGAATGAGAAATGTGTAATTTTGTTTTAAAGCACACCTTGGTTCGGGTGACTGGGTTTTTGAATGCAAGCTAAATTTGATGTTTTAGAGATTTGTTTTTGTCTATTTAATATAGGAATTGTGTTTGGTTTGCTGGTTTGAAGTTTTCTTTGTTTATTTCAATCTAAATATTACCATTCAAAGATGCAATAGGTTGCACAAAGAAACCACCAGCAAATTGCTACCAAGAGATGGCGCTAGTGAGATTATAGAGGGAAGTTCAGCTGATACACAAAATGCATTTAGTTTGTTGTTAAAATGTTTAGGCGTATCCATATAATGAATTATAAATTAGCCTTTACAACTCTGTTAAAAATCTATACCCATTATGATTCCTAGTACTTTATTAGATGTCTTGATTGTTCATCTTCATCGATTTATACTATCCCACTATTGCACGTTGGCATCGGCGCCGTATTAACCTATCTTCGGCCAGTCGCAACCAGAATCTGTTGGTACTTGTATGTTCAATGTCTCTAAATTAAAAATAGGATAAGTTTATTTTAAGAAGGGCTTATGTGTTAATAAATTCGCAAAACTAAAAGATAGTAACTATAAAGTGCAAAAACAGAAATAAATTCGCCTAACAAACTGCATGCTTTAAATTTCCTCGCTAGCATGAATTCGCAGACGTCGTAAATGCTGTTAGCATGTTGGTGAGCGGACAGTAATCTAGTTTTTTCCGAACGTACGTACGCTCCTCCCCTGAAGCATTTACCAGCAAGTGGCTTGCCAAGTTTCAGGATAGTTTTTTGGGGACTGGATGTTTAAATTACATTTCACCTGATGTAAAAATATTTGAAACGATACTGTTATTATTTTGACGACCTTGTAATCTATTGACCTATTCAAGTCGTCTTGGCTTGTAATCAATTGACCGATTCAAGTCGTTTTATGTACTAGCGTCGGTTTAAAGATGTCTATCAGGTTCGGTGTACGGTCTACATACAGGAGTGGGTGTTTTTGTGTAATTAACCGCTCAGACACGAGACACAATAGCTAAATCTATCATCTCGAGGTGCCATCCGGGATTTAAAAGGTTTATACAATATCTGTTTTATAGTCACGAGTATGCATTTATTTGGAATATTTCGAATTTCATCGTCATCATCAACCTATAATAATTATTTTATTGTTATACATAGGTGGATTCATATACAGTTATAACAGAGTTTATAATACCAGTAAACTAGAAAACAACACAAGCGCGTTGGCTGCAACTTTCTTCAATGTTAGTTTCTGAAGTTATTTCTTTTATGAATAGTATAAGTGCCTGTCCTTAGCTATCGCACCGTGTAATTGACGGACTTCCTCACCGAACCAATGAACGTGCCAATGTCCAAGAAGCTTACATATTTTACATATGAAACCCATTTCTTTCGCCGCGGTGTCTCGCTGGATGAAAACAAACTAATAAATTACTGTCGTGACTGAGTCTGGTGTAAACATGTAGGACGATGTTTTATCGCGTCATTGGGTAAGCGAGAGGTTGTCTTATTGTCTCATTTATACTCTCGTTTTGAATAAGGAATTGTTGGAAAATTTGAGACGTTTTAACTGGGATTTTCATTTCTGGAACATTTCATTTTTCACTGTTTTTATGAATTGAGTTGAGCTCAAGTAGTACCCCTACTTGAATTCAAACGTTTTGTTCCAGAGTAAGAGCAAAATTTCGCCGTGGTTGAAGCTAGGATGGGTGGCTAAACTTTGTGATCTCTACTTATTCCATGCTTTGGTAGATACGTATACTACTGCCAGCGTCTTTACTTACCAACAGGTATTAGGCCTGCCTGTGTGGTGTTGTTATTAACTATAATCTTCTGCTTACATAAAAAAAAATCATAATAATCGATAGTAATTGCTCTAACATTCGATTGGGATCATACATTTACCTGTCATGAGACACAATAAATAATGAAATGCAATAAAACATCAGTGTAACTTGACATTCCCAAATTAATATTTTGCCTCTCAATGCGAACTCCATTAATACCACATTTGAACTACGCAACAGCAAATAAATCCCCAGGGAGTGTCGTTAATGTAATTATCTTGGTTATGTTATATTCATAACGACCGGTCTTTACACCATTTAGATTGATGAGTACGTCACTCAATTGAATGCTAGCACAGCCAATCAATCAAATGGGCGTAATATGGAGCTAACTGTTATAAGAAACAGATATAAACCTAAATACTCATCTGTTTATTTATCACAGATTGTTTAAATTTATTTCTTTGAATCCTTTAAATCTTCTAGGGATATCAATTTTGCTATCGTAGAAAACTTTGTAGTAAATTCCCGTATAGGGCTTAAAAAATTATGGAACTAATGGTAGGTTTTATGCAAAATTATAAGTAAAATTATTGAAATCAAAAATCACTCAATTTGAACCCTTTAAAGGAAATAGCAAGAAAAACATTATGAATTACCACAGTAAAAATATTAATTTAATAAATTTGCTAAGGACCGAACGTCAAAGTATTTATTGATAGCATTGGTCAACTAAAACGGATGCTTTAAAAACGGTTGGTGCCAAAAATGGTTCAGCTTATCCTCTTTATTAGCTATCAGTAGTAAAAATCACTGCTTTACGAACGTGCAGCAATTTTACTGTCTCAATTGTGATTGCACAAATGCGGATTTTTGCTAGTCGGAACAATCTCGACGAGAGGTCGTAAAAAATAAGAATCTTTAGTCACGAAAGCTAAGGAGTTGCTGAATCTGTAAAAACCGTTTAAAAAACTTCTTGAAGGATTGCGGGAATGGGACTACTGTACAGGAGCAGGAGTTCTGCTCATTTTATTTGGTGGTAGGGCTTCTAAGCCCGCCTGTATAGCTACCACCGTCTTGCCTAAATGAATGAATAAATTAAATAATTTATTTGACGCAACAAATCACAAAAAAAAATATTTGGAACATAAATTTATGTGCCAAAAGGGCATTTCGCTCACGATTTGCCCTGAGCCGCCGGACTGCGCGATGTACAAACAGCAACACTCTTAACTGCCACTGTCACGTTACTACCAATTTTTTATAGAAAGTGGGTCTGTACGCAGTACCAATAGCAATGACTCTGTTTTTCAAGTGCAGTATAATCCACATCTGCTCTATGACAGTCTCGGTACCTCAAAAGAGGGCACTTAAATCTGTCGCTGTTTGTTTAACGATTGTTGTGTTCCTCAGTTGTTGAGGAATACCAAGTGAAGCTCGCTTCCTCCTTCGGCCTTATCATCACTTACCATCAAGTGATATAGGCCAAGAGCTTACCAGCTGTCATATGTAAAAAAAAAACTTGAAAACAGATATAGCACAAAATATTAAAAACAGTACAGTATTCATTACCAAATTCGTCATCTTCGTTAACCATGTCGGGAATGGTTATGTGACCTTAAATCTAAAACCGTAAACCAGTTTATTTCAGTTGAAATTTCTTTACTTCCACGCGTACGTGACAAGTTATGTACTAATGTATTACTGTTTAAGATCTATTTACTGCTAATGCGTGAATGTTACAAGTGAAAATTAGAAGTTATAAGATTATGAGCTTGCTCGTTTATTTTCTCGTCTCGCGGTCTCCGCCTCCACTCATCTCTGCTACGTTTCTAACACCAACAAGATTAGACGCAAACCTAATTGCATGGCTGTTTCGCTAATTCGCGTCTTCCATTACTAAAGTGCCCCCAAGTAATCGCTTTACTTCTACCCGCCATTGTCCTATAAATTACACAAAACCTTTTTTGCCACCGAAAAAACCCTTGTAATCCAATAACACGTGACGGTTTTTCAGAAATTTATGAAGAAAAAGATAGTTTATCGAATTTCGAACCTAAAAATATCAACAGCGAAACGTCTTAGACAATTATATAAATTTTTTGTTTTATTCTCACCTATTCTCTGGAGCTTTTGTTTGAAAAACAATTTTCCTGCTAGTAATTGAATTGGATTATTAATTAATCCGATAGATTTCATAATTATTTTTAGTTTCAAAGCTTGCCTCCCTTAATTACTCACAAATTCGTTTTTGAATTATATGAAAAATTTATTGCGACCCATTGAAATAGGTCGTCATCAGCCTATATACGTCCCACTGCTGGGACAGGCCTTCCTCATGGAGAAACACATGAGGAGTATGGGCCGTAACACCACCACGCTGGCCCAATGCGGGTTACGTTATTGAAATAGGTTTTTTTATAATTGCTTTAAAATAGGTAAATTACTCAAAATAATTAGCATTTTACTTTATGAATTCATATTAACAATGTTTATTTCAATTAAATACTTTAAAAAATTTTGGAGTCGTATGGATCATAAAATTTTGAGAACAATTGGATGGATTTTGCGATTTAGGCTGTTTGTTTTTACAATCCTTTCCAAAAAATAAAGCCAAGCTCTTTTAATGTTACTACAGTCATTATTAAGATACATAATATATTTAATTATCTTGCTAACGACTTACCATTATTCTGTAATTATTTATTTATCCAGCGAACAACTGTATCTCTACCTATCATCATTATTGCAGAATTAAATAATTATCTTACTATGGAGCGTGGTCTTTGTTGCCAATTACTATTTTCCTCTATTTCCAAAGTAATTTCCATACTAACTTAATGCTAAAGTATTCGATGCACTCGCCACAGCGCAGGCCACGCGCAGAGACACGAATAAAACACCACATTACCAAACAACCGCTATCATTTGACTCGCAAAACATCTCGCAGCCCAAGAACTCCCGACGTAAACAATTTGCCATTCCACAATTACATTCGTGCTATTTCACGCTTTCAAACTACAGTAATTAAGAGTAACTTTCTGTCGAGGGGAATTTTAATAGTTTGTGTATGAAATAGGATGAATTGGGGTCGGGAGGGGTGATCCCGGAACAATGGGGACTTTCTTACTGTGAATTATTCAGGCTGTCTCCAGCAGGACGCCGAACGTACAAAGTTGCTTCAACGAAAAACCCTCCCGAGTTGTCCGAGAGACAGGTTTCATATAAAACAACGTCCAATTTAGCCTGCCCGAGCGAGTTTGGTGATTTTTGTAAACTGTAAAGGGAAAAGTTTTTTGAATGAAAATATGTCTCGAGAGGGTTGTCGCTTTCTCAGAGATTACGGATCGGACGCTCGCTTTTGTGAAGTAACAAATGTCTCATTACTGTTCTACCTGTCTATCATCCGTGCTTCGCTTGTTAAATATAAACGATTGTGATCTTGGAAAACGCTTGTTTCTAACTTTTAGATTTCTCTTTAAACGGAAAATAAGATGGATCTGAACAAGATGGATCTGTTTCCTTTTTTTGTGACTGCTTCGCAACACATGACCCGGGATGAGTCTCAAACAAATACAAGTGTACGTTAATACGATACAGTAACAAAACGGTAGAAGTCAACAGAAATAGCTTATTCTTATAATTGACTTTCTTTTAAGGAAGGATGTCAATATTTTATTTATTTATATAGAATTACCAACATAACATACAGCGTAAAGTAAAGTAAAAACACAACTAAAAAGCTTAATACTAACTGTTCTTACAATTATAGACAATTACAGCATGCATTTTCATAATATTGTTAAAAAAAGAAGTAAAAACAAATATAACTGTGAATACATATAGAACCAAAAAAGTAAAAGAACCGAAGAGAGTGATTAAGGCATGCTATGGTAGGTCACATTCTCTGAGTGAAGACAGAAACCTGGGAAGCGTTTCAGAGTGTAGATCCAGATCGGGAGCTCTTGGTAAGGTACGAGCGACCGGTAAATATTTTGGAAGATTTAATCTTAAAAATCGGCTATTTTATTAATTTTTAACTGAATATCGGTAAGACTGTCATCTCCTGTTCATTTCTGAAACTCATATCCGTGATTTTGTATTAAATAAATTATAAAAAATCTATAGGTATAGGACCTATCTATAGGACCTATGAAGATTATTTACTTGGGTGTTTCACTTTCGGAAAAGATTCTGATCCACATGGAACACTGAAACAGGTCCTCAGAAAGAAACAAAATATTTGTTACATAACAGTTTTCAAACGTAGTGTCTCCTGGTACTGAGGTCATTAATCATTGTTTATCTAGACAGTCTCCTATCCCCGAAGCTATCCTCGTTGCAGAACTACCCGTAAACTGAAAGTAGAGATGTGACGTCGCAAGTCGTCGGCAACTGCTGCTTGCTTTGTCATTGGATCTGATATTGCTGCACAAGTAAAATAAACAGCCCTATTCTGCTTTGTATTTTAAAGCGGCTTCGATGAACAATAAGCAGAATATTTTATGTCGCAGTTGATAATTTCAGCCATTGTCAACTTTTGCTTTTCCGTTGCAGGAATATTTTCTTTGCTATAGATTGATGTTTATGACATCGAAATTAGATACACATCAATATATAAAGAAGTGATAAATTAGAGCACTTTAAATGTAACGAGTTAAATCAGAATAAAGCAAGAAATTTGTATATTTACACATGGTTATGAATTTGCTTATATTTTAGGCCCTGTATCAAGCAGTAGTCTAATTATCGTCATTATTGGTAAAACCTTGTCACCTGTGCGGAATACCATTTCTGTACACAAACGTTTTTCAGAAACTTCTACAGATTACGAATCTTTCTCGTTACACTTTAACTGATGTGTTTAATTACGTACTTCACACCCGCCTCTTGAAGTGGGTTTTCGTCGTATTTTTGGCAATCAAACTAGAATGCCAATTCTCGTTAATGTTATATTTTATTATGTGTCTCGCGTAAATCGCATTAAGGACGACTCTATCTCGATGTGAGAACTCAAGTAAAATAAATACTAATGAGTTACAGAATTTATAGAATTATTTGCAATTTTATTATATAACAAAATTCTAGTATGCTTAACGTAGTGTGGGATGCCCTGTGACAAGATGGGATGACGATATTCGTAGGTTGGCTGGAGTGGGCTGGATGTGAACGGCCGAAGATCGAGAGCGGTGGCGTGCATTAGGGCCTATGTCCAGCAGTGGACGAGTAAAGCTTGATGATGATGATATTTAAAATGCTTTATCTTTTTGCTTTGCTTTTGAATGCTTTTTTAAAGCTTTTGCTTAACAAGAAAATACTTGACTTTCTTAAACTTGCGCTTTGATCTTCGGAGGAAAGAACGAGTAAACATTCACTAGAGTACTAGAATATTTATAATTTGTCTCAATATTTCTGAGTCAAAACTGCGTATCCTATGCCATAATTTGACCTTTAATGACCAAAATGTTTGTAAGGCACGTCAAGACATTTAACCCTGTTGTTCTTCCAACCATGTCTACCAATTAATCCCCATAGCGACCTTAATACTAATCTCTTGTTTCTTTCTTCTCAAAGAGACTTGAAACATACCTCTATATAAGCTATTTATAGTGATGTTAATATTAGCGTGTCTGTTATTGCTTTGTCCGCGAATCATGAATAGACGACGCCAGTCTAATCAATAGGTTCATCTATATTTCATGTTCCACTGATGACATCGGAATTCCCTCATGTCAGAATACGCATTTGTAGGTACAATCACTATTTTGAAATGCCTAGGTTATTGATATTATCAGGAGTTTCATCATTAACAAAATAAATGCATTTACAGTCACCATTGGACACGTTTATCTATTTCGAGTATTCTAAAGGTTTTTGGTTTGTGTTTAAAAATTTAAACAACAGAAACAAGTTATTCTACGACGCTATTAATTATTATTTTAAATAAGTATTTTTGGAACTGTAAGATGTTTAAAATATTTGATTCTGAAGCTGATCTCCCAACTTAAAACTACTATAAGTTGAATTTTCCTCCCCTTCTTCTTGGCTCAAGGCAGCTTGTGGCCTTTTTTTTTTTTTTTTTTTTTTTTTTTTTATACTACCAGGGTAGCAAACAAGCATACGGCCCACACAGATGGGCAGTGGTCACCGTAGCCTATGGACGCCTGCAACACCGAGGGCATCACCAGCGCGTTGCCGACCCTTAAAAAACCTTTTCACGCCCTTTTTGAAGGACTTTAGTGATCTGGTCTATAGTTTCAGAGAATTTGAAGTTATCTTAATGTTGTGTGGTATTTCTTGAGCTGTAGGTCACCGCTCGTCTACAACTGCAATTTCTTCCCAACAAAGGCCCGAAGCCTTTGTGATGCAAATCGTGGTCGGCAGATCTTTCATAAATGAATGTAAATTACATAAATTCCCTTCTCTTGTTACAGGTAAGCAAGCTGCGAGCGACTGTAATGATGAGATATTGCGACCCCCGCCCCCCACCCGAACACCCCCCGGAATTCGGTAAAAGCCCATTCGACTTAATTTTTATTTGCCCCTCAAAAGTGATGTTAGCGGGTTTATGAAGTTCTCTGCAAGTATTTGGGTTAGTATCTCAATTAGAAATAAGTTTTTGCTAGTTTTATGTTGAAACGCTTTTGTTTTATTCGAAAATGGAGGCGAAAAAAAAAAGTGAATAGCAGAGTGCGAAGAAAATACTGTTCTTGCAATCGCCTGTGTACTGATAGCTTATATAAAACAAAAATACATTTAATTCTCAACATAGATTTTACTGTAATATGGTTCAGAGATACTATTATAAAACTCGAAATTTTTGAAAAACATTCATCGATTTAAGTTCCCTGTAAGTATGTTAACTATTAACAAGCTCATTTTTTTTTTTATTAATAAGATTTGAACAAAAATAAAGAAAACTGCAGAATGTTTTTGTTAAGAATAAAAAATAAGTATTAGATACACATTATTAGATAGTTACAGTTTTATTGTGTAAAGTAAGGGATAAAAACTTATTCACGAAATAATTTATTTCACTCTATTCAATTTGAAGCTACCCTCGTAATAGAATCGCGGCCGCCATTTTTGATTCAGTCTGTTGTTTCCTGTTTCCTGTTTAGTTAGGACCCGTACAGCCGACGACTAAATTCAAATGACTGTTTTTTATACGTACATAACACTTATAATGTAACTATGGAATATTCCCGAAACGTCACCAAAATTCGTTAATACTTTGATTCATAATAATATGAGTATTTTAAGGCCGAGCTTGGTAGCTTGGTTCGGGCGCTTCAATTTCGATATTTTCATCACATCAACCTTTGCCATGGTTTCACTTTGGATGGGTAACCAAAGCTTATCTAAACATTCTAATAAGTAACATGTATCTCAAAGGGGTATATTATAATGTAATTTTCACTCCTCATGTGTTTCTCCATGAGGATGGCCTATGCCCAGCAGGGGGACGTATATAAGCTGAGGACGGAAGATAATGTCATTTTAGCGTGTGTTGATCTAATAATATTACTCTCATTAGAATTTTACAAACATGGTATTAGCAGTAGTAAACGCCATACTGTTAGAAGAAATACTGTGGAAAAGAATTGGATGCTATTTCGTAAATGTATTCAAATTATATGAGACGTTCTTGGAACGGCAGCTCCTGAGACTTGATCTGATATTCAGTCTTTGAGAATTGCAAAGCAAGACTATTACTTAAAAATGCACCGTCCATTACAAACTTTGCAACCATTGAGTAGGGTGTAATTCTAAATGAACCCGTTCAGTAGAAACAATGGTAAGATTAAATGTAAATCTGCCTAAATCGGCACAAGAACAATGCCCGAATTAAACGAGAACCGCTTCAAATAGTTTCGGCTCGAATTATAGGCAGCATAATGATTTCGCTGAGAAAATTTCGATAATGAGGAGCTCTCTCAACGTCGTACTGTTTTAAATGCCACAGGGGCAACTTAGATTGGCTGCCAGTGACCTTGGTAAATTGTAGATTTAGATTTTATAAAGTTATGTCCTTCTCTAATAGTGCAAGGTAGACTTCTTTTCACTTGCTAGAATCCTTATGATAATAGGTTGGGGAAAAAGTTCTTCGCATTTTTTAAGAAAATTCAAAACATTTTTTAATATAGTTTATTTACATTTAACTAAAGTATGTAGGTACCATTTTGTTCGATAACTTTTTGCCATCTTGTAGGTAGGGACATGATCCCATTGCTATAGAAATTTTGGGACTTCTGGTCAAAATACCGCGACAAGTGGTTTTGGCAGTCCTCTCGTGATGTTAACCTGACACTGCCTAAAGAATTCTGAAGAGACCGAAACAGGTGGAAATCTGAAGGTGCAAGGTCAGGACTATACGGCGGATGCATTAACACCTCCCAGCCAAACTCTCTTAATTTTTGCTGAGTGGCTAAAGATGTGTGAGGTCTAGCGTTATCATGATGAAAAACCACACCCCTTCTGTTGATTAATTCCGGCCGCTTTCTCTCAACTTCTTGCTTTAATCTCATCAGTTGTTCGCAGTAGAGTTCAGAATCGATGGTCCTGCCTGGTGGTAACAGCTCATAATGAATAATGCCCTTCCAATCCCACCACACACACAGCATCACCTTGTTGCGAGTTAACCCGGGTTTCGCCACAGTCTGTGAAGCCTGACCGGCCTTTGACCACGACCTTTTTCGCACGTTCATGTCGTACGTGATCCACTTTTCATCACCAGTTATCAGCTTCATCAAAAATGGTTCGGTTTCATTACGTCGTAATAAAGAATCACAAATGAGTACACGGTTCATTAGGTTTCTTTCAGTGAGCTCGTGAGGTACCCAAATGTCGAGCTTTTTTGTGTACCCAGTTTTTTTCAAATGCGCCAAAACTGTTTTGTGGTCAATTTCCAGTTCTTCAGCTACGTCGTAACTACTGACATGCCGATCTTGCTCCACTTTTTCAAAAATGGCATCCATTTTATCTGTAATAGGGCGACCAGAGCGACGTGCATCTTTGACATCAAAATTTCCGGATTGAAAACGCTTAAACCAAATTTGTGCTACTCTCACAGACACTGCACTGGGTCCATAAACATCGCAAATTTTTTTCGCGGCTTGCGTTGCATTTTTACCCTTTTTGTAGTAAAATTTAAAATGTATCGAATTTCTTCATTAGATTCACTCATCTTGGCGGTACGAAAAACAAATGAAAATCACACATTTTCCTAATTTGAATTTGGAATTATGTTCTTTAAAATTTAAACTTTCAATGATACCAAAACCAGCCAGATACAAATAGTATAGCCAAAGAGATTTTATTACAAGTTTATACATACTATAATGCGAAAAGACTTTTTCCCCAAACTAATATTTCTTTCGCTTGATCATCTGTCATTTCATTACATATCTCATAAGACATGTTTGACAATTTCGCGTATTTATTGATTTAAGATTTACTAAATAAATATTGGACTTGTTTTAAGGTAAAATATACTATGAAGAATAAATAATATCGCAATAATAATATCGCTGATTTTAGACATTGGAATCATAACGATGGTTGTTGTAAGTAAATAAAATATAATCAAAAACTTGTATTTTGTATTAAAGAAATACACAATTTTATCGCACTTTATTTAACTATGCAGCTCAATTTACATTCTGTGCTAAAACATAAGGCAAAAGAATCCTGATACATTTTTTAAAATTTAAATTGCATTGGTAATATAAATTAGCTTAATCGCTAAGAGAAGTCATGAGATAGATTTAGTTTGAATAAATTAATTGTTGGGATGACTTCTGAACTTAAGTGTACCCTACAAGTCGATGGGCCAAGGGCATGCATGGACCCTTTAGCCTTGACCTTTTGAACGGTAAATCTATACTAATATTTTAGAAGCGAAAGTATCTCTGTGTGTCTGTTTTGTTTTTACGTCAAAACTACTAAACCGATTCAAATGAAACTTGGTACACAGATAGTCTAGAGCCTGAAAATGGACATAGGCTACTTTTTTTTCCCGATATTCCCATGGGAACGGGGACCGCGCGGGTGTAACCGTAATATTCAATCAAAATGTAATTTCATTTTGAATTTAAAAATTTCTTGACATTGTAAAATAATGACACGACAACAGAGATTTATCACCATGACAAAATTTTTTCAGATGACACTGTTAAGAAATGTTATTTTCATTATTTTAATAATTAGAGGTTTTAGTTCAACTATTAACAATCAACATTTGCTAATAAGAGGTAGGAATGTAATGTTGAGCGCTTTGAAAAAAACAATGCAGTAAACAAACACACAAAAACTATTAAAAAACTTTTATCGGCGTTATATTAATAGCCACGCGAACGATGTCGCGGGCACAGCTAGTCTTTACATATGTGCGATTGGGTATGGTAAATAAGCAGTTAATGATGCTGAAAATCTCTAATGCTCTGTGTACCCCACTGGCAAAGATTACTCTTAATATTATGTATGAAACTCAGTATCTTAAGCGTAGCCGTCAAATATTAGGTCCTTACCTATGAAATTGGTGTTTTGTATGGAGATTTTGGGGGATGTCTGCATTTTAAATACTAACATTTTATCAGTTTTCTTCACAACGACAAATCCAGAGATAATAATATTTGGCATGTATAAATAGACAAGCTTTAGCAATATGTGTGTGAACACGCTTGATAAAAATTATTCATCGTTTTTATGTTAATGCAAATCAAATGATGTATTCGGGAGGCAGTTAAAAATAATTGTCTTTGTGTCTAATTTTAACACAATTAAACTTACAAAAAATTATCAATTTAAATAATCTCTTCTTCTTGCCCTTTTCCCACTCTAGGTGGGGTCGGCACAACATGTCTTCTTCTTCCATTCTCCTCTGTCACTCGTCAGCTCAGCATCCACTACATTTATCCTCATATCATTCTTCACGCATTCAATCCATCGCTTCTTAGGTCTTCCTCTAACTCTAGGTCCGTCCACATCCATGCTCAGCATCCTTCTTGTAATGTGACATTCATCCCTCCTCATCACATGTCCATACCACGCTAACCTATTGCTCCTAATCTTTTCTTTTCTCAATCTTATCAATTTAAATAATACGAGCTCAAATATATGGTCTATTTTTAGAACAGGGAAATAATTTTATAAGAATGTTCTGAAACTTAATAGTTACGGACAAATTGCTAAGACAGAATAAAAACACCAATTTCATAGGTAAGGACCCAATATTTATGATACCAAACATTCCCACCATCCATATTGACATTAAGAATGTTTTCCTTCCTTTCTGCAGCCATGGGTCCTTTTAAAGAGTAAAAAGGCTGAAAAGGTCGAACCGGAAAGCGGAATCATAAATAAATTAAGTAATTCCGCTAGTATAGTAGCGCAACCTAACGTAATAAGTCGAACGAAGGGATACAAGCAACAATAATAAGTTTTAGACGAACTAAAAACCGGGAATAGCGATCTATACTACTTAATTTATCTATGACGCACGCTGACAAGGTAAGTGAGTGGTAGATGCTGATTTTCTATCCGCACTTATTACCCTTGAAGTAACCGTCATAAAATAACTACAGAGTGTTTATATAAAAAGACTCTTTTCCTCTGCAAACATAATTTAACCACACATAAATTATAAAATGTTAGAAAAGAATGAGAATGAAAGAATTCGCGTTTCGTATCGTCCAGTCTTGTGTATATTTGTGTGTTGATTTGACCCGTAAAATCTGTATCAGTTCGCCTGATAAAGTACCTCCCTACGTAACAGAAGCCAAGTGATGTCCAGAAAACAAGAATGTTGGTTGAATATCAATATAATGCAAAGTCATTACCCTTGACCCGTCGAATCAAATTAGTGTACCGTCTCGCTCAAAAGTAATACTATTTATTGAGTTGTACTAACCCAAGGTCCATTTATCAAGCGCATTGTTTTAACGCTTGAAAAATTGCAACATCATTCCAACTCACATCGTAAATTACATTTACAAACAAAATAAAAGCTAAACATTTCACAAGAGGATTTTTATTAGTTTTTGTTCTAATATTTATAGCTGTTCTATTTAAGTTTTTTGGCAAATAATTGAAGTATTTGTTTTTTTCTAGACCATACAATATATTTTTGCAGGTAATTGTTTATTGTAAATGGTTTTCTTAGATAGCATACCTCCACCATGCTCACTCACTCTTAAATACAATCAAGTAGGCTGTATAACGACGTACCGGAACGTGTGGAACTCAAGTTGAGAAATTTTGGAAATGAAATGAAATAAAATGAAATTAAATTAAATTAAATCATTTATTCTGCAATTTAATTTACATTAAATTCTTTTACACTTCAATATTTTTTTTCCTACAAGCACTTCGACTTGAATGGCCTGTTTTCACCCATTGGTCACCCATAGATAAGGAGGTTTAAAATATCGAAAAAAATATATATTAATGAATCTAGCAAGCTAAACGCTTGCATTTACTATTTTACAAAGTTATTTAACAATATATTTGTTATTTGTTTAGTGTTGATTAGTGTAGTTGTTGCACAAACATTATATTACTGGTTCTCTTAAAACTAAATGCTTCACACCGTATAAAGCCTCTATTTACCGTAGCTTTGCAATAACGAAAAAAATACTGTCTACTTGTTCCCAGTGCGGGCGCCACTAAAGTTGCCAATTTGTTCAACAATACCCGCAATTTCCCGTTGCGTAATAAAATTTCATATCGCAATCGGGCGCTGATGAAAACTTTGGTCGCTGATAAACACGCCCGGCTCTGTAGTTGATTAAATTAAACGCTGAACTGTACTTCAAATAACAATTGTGCACCACTGTCAGATTACTATAAATAATTTTCAACCTTATACTGTTTGGCGTAGAGCGCTTAATTGGCTGAGAAATGGGTGTTATTTTTGACTAGTTTTCCGCTGACAGAAATATTTTTAAACAGTATATCTGACGAAAATATATCCAATTTAAAAAGTATGCAGCTATCAATGAATCTATACATAGAGTAATTGTATAATATACATACACAGTTATTCTGTAATGTTTATTTGTAATGTAATAAAAACTGATAATATTCAAATATTTGTAGCAACTTTTAATTTTAATAAATTTTATTATTATACACATACATACATACAATCGCGCTCAGATAATTTTTACCACCCTTAATGTAACAATTGCTTTCATGCATTGAAGTCACAAAGGGCGAAATCACGAAATGTCTATTTCTTAATAATAGGATGGGTGACTCATATCAAAAGTTATGAAAATAATGTTTAATTTACATAGGACCGTATTTAGTACAAGGATGCAAAATACATCATGTTAAATATAAATTACGGCTTGCTATAGAAATTCCAATTAAACTTGTTTTATTTTTACCTTTAATTCATCTACTAAAAACGCTATCCGCCGTGTTCGTGAAATTAGTGACGTAACGGATCAGGTAAACAATTATACGCATAATCAAAATCTCTCAAATGCCAGTCGCAACCAATCAACCATGTCTGTCGACAATGTCAGTCTGTGTCACGCAAGCGTATTGATTGTTGGTACTGATAATTAATAGACCATCATGGCCGACAGCGTTTTTGCCTGTCAAACAAAAACGTAATTTAAAATTTATTGTGTTAAGTATAAAAATAAATTAAAAAAGCCTTAAAAATTATATTATTTTTATGGTGGTAACAGTAGGTAATTAATCATTTAGGGATCAATAAAAAAGAGGGGTCAACTAGCCTATTAGGTTATTACACCTAGCCCGTCCACCTCCAGTTTTCTAATTCACATCAGCCTTATATACCTGCCTCGCGAGTCCGCTAACTCATGATTAACCTTTAAATCTGGTCAGCTTAACAAGTCATTTTTTTCCCTACTGATGGAGTTTCAACAAGGTAGTACCAAATTAAATGAAAAAAAAAAGTTTTGAGGATCTTTATTGGTTTTACCAACACTGGTATTTCTCGCAGACGTAACCAGTCGTTCCATGCCATCAAGCTATCAACGTAACGTTTCACCACAAATCTAGTCCATTCGCATGCAAAGTGGACAGACGGACGGACCCAACGCTGCTTTACATATCTATGTAGAGGACATGACTGTTGAAGATCAGCTCGGTTTCCAATATAGCCGTGTAATGATGTCAATAATAGGGGAGACGTATGAACTTCTAAAGACCAGTATTTTGTTCCGCAGTAAAAGTTAGTCCAATTGTTAAAATTCAATTCAATTGTCAAAACCTCAGCTTAACCAATGGCTAAATTTGCGATGAAAATCAGCTTTGCCACTAGCTGCCGTTTTACTTAGTATCGCCGCAATATCGTCTTAACTATGACTCGATTCTGCAATAATCATAGACAAGTACCATCTGTCTATGATTATTTTACATGCATATAATCACGACTATTATCCTCTTAAGGTTAGTGAGAGACTAGGCAAAGGCACCGCAAAAGCAGCCGACTGCCATAGTCCGCGCTTCACCAAGCAATGACTGCACATGTGCTCAGCGTGACAGGTGGTGAGCCCGGCGTCGCTATAAGCTATTGGATGGTTGTGCAGTTCTAAGTCCATTAGTCGCTTTTTACGGCACCCAAGGGAAGAAATTCTTTTAAAAACACGATTACCCAACTACAGTAATATCTAAAAATTTTCTGACTGGTCATGACATGATACGTTTATGCTATAAGTCAATATTTTAACTACTTCGTCAACCTGACCACCCACGGATCAAAAAACCTTCGAAGTCGAACATTCAAGAGGTCAATTCAGTTCGTCAATTTGAGCTTATAATTTTACAGAAGAGTTAGGGTTCTAACGTGTTTACTAATAAGCCTGTTACCTCCTAAAGCACGGGTGTATAGACAATTTAGTGAGGCAAACAAAGAGCATCAATCTATGCTATCAATAAAATAGCTGAAGTCGCAAATATCCGTATCTCAACACAAAGCCGACAGATATTGACCGACCAGCCGCCCCCACCTCCGCACTATATATTGGATAGTTACAAAATAGATCCCAAACTCATGTAAAATTCTTCGATAACACCCTCCGCTACAAATTTAAATGTAAATAGGGCCAAAACTTTTGTAATTACAAATAGTAAGGGAGATTAAAATATTCTGATAAATTACAAATTCGGTATTCACGCCTGAAAGAAGCCTCTTAAGATGATAATTTAGGAGAAAACTTAGCTCGGTGTTTTCCTGTGATTTAGCTGAGTAATTTTTTGAGGCATTTAAGTGGCGCTTGGCACGTTTCTTTGAATAGGTTACCATAGCCAATGAGGGGTTGTGATGCAGTTAACGATGATCACTTTTGAGTCAAAATGTACGTTTGAGATTAATGATGTGAATTATGAGGCTTTCTCTAACGATCTCAATAATCTTTTAAGAATCAAAATTTATAGTAGTCTTTAGTATAACCCTCATTGAGTATGCATGCCACGGTTACTGCCCAGACGATTCCCGTGTTTTCACAATAAAAACGCCATAAAACCCCATGTTCTCTTGACCAAAGTTAATAGCACAGTTTATTATCATGATGACCACTTAGAGAACCTTAAAAAGGGTCCGTTTTCGCCGACCAAGTTCTACGCACATGGCGACCCACATAAAAGCTAACGACACTAGCCTTGTTTACTGGCTTTTATCGACTAATCCTTACTAGACCAGTGCAAAACATGAGGTGGTTATCGACCAATTCCAAAACACTTGGGCCGCTGGATACACGTTTTTTCTAATAACAGTGCAAGCCCGTTTCTGGGCCAATGCTTTTGTTTTTAATCAAAGCCTGTCTGAAGTCCCGACGGATCTAATTGATAGCTATTTTAAGTTAATAAATATTTATCATATCTAATTATACTATCGTTTAACTGGGTAGTAGCATGAGTGGCTATATCACAAATTATTTGTCTCCGCATGATTACGAATGTTGGTAAAACAGTCCAGAATAAAAGCTTCATTTATTTTTCTTTCCTCCTCTATTAAGCCATTTTTTCCTATAAGACCAGTCTTTCAGTAAATACACAATAAGATCTACTATGATTACTAATCAAAATGATATATCAATTCCATGGCCAAGTAGATGGAATTATTATTCATAGGAATATAATAAGTAATATGTTTACGGCATATTAGGATCTTGGTCTTTTCAGAATAAATAGGGATTTTGCTTGAAACCTATCGGCGATAACTACGCGTCGAGGTTGGCGTAACAAAAGCGAGCGGATGAATAATGGTGTTAGTGGTTGTCCAGTTTCTTAGTGTATATGTATATACACAGGCTTAGGAATTGATCCATAAATTTGTGAGAAACACAGAAAGTTGAAAATAACATTTGTTTGCATACGCAAAATTCAATTTTATTTACCAATATCTATTTCTCAAAATCAATGTAAATACGAATTACTTTAGCAATGAATACGTCCATTCAGTTAAACCCACATGTTCATCTCTGTACAAAGAAGAATAACAAAACTAAATCAAAAAACTACAAAAAATTAAGGTTCTCATACACTTTTAAAATAATAAGTTAGGATTTTAAAAATCATAGTTGTGAAATTGTTTTAGTGACAAAATTAAGCTTGAACTAACAATTTCCAAAGCGTGTAAAGTCAGCAACATTTTACACCTCTCAAAATATCCGTTACAACAATTAAATACTGCGACAAAATCGTCAAGACAAGATTAATATCTCCAATCCCCATCAAGGACAAATAGTTAATGAGCTTTCATTTGCATCCCGCAGTGACAGATACCGAGTTGGGGAAGTCACAACTGCGATTTGGGAGTTCTCCGCGCTGATTGGCCGATTACTCTGGCTCGGCAACTTTTAATGAACCTACATTACAAGTACAGCCCACTGGCGACTCTGTGTTGTCTGATGCCACATTAGGGAAACAACCTGTTAGATAAATGGATGTTGATCACTCTTCATAAAAATGTAATATTGTGATGAAAGCTGATTTTTTGCTTGAAAAAATTTGGAAAAAACTAGAATGACAGGTTTTCATGTTTGATAAAGGAGCTTTGTCTAACATTATTATAATGTATCCCCTCCATAAATATCTACATAAATAAGTTCTGGAGGGCGTTGGTGTTGAAATATCTAGTTCGCCATTTAATGCGCTTTGTATCTAAATGATAATTTACTCCACCAAACTAAAATTAATCCCCTGAAAAACCTTTAGATAATCGCTCGCGATTAATCAAACAAAAAAAATATCCAGCTACAACTGTGTAGTATTTGTTTTAATATGAGTTAATTTACGGACAATGGTAATAAACCTTTTGTGTGCTGCCATCAAATAAGCACACTAAATGGGAAAAAAAACGTTAAGGCAATTAAACTGAAGGTACATTATCAAATAACATTACACTTTGTTTCGCCAAACAAAACGTCCCAAAGAATTGTTTATTTAAGGTATAACAAAGGATTTGCCTGCGGAGGGTTTAATCGCCAAATACCTCTCAGCCGAGCAAATTACAAAGTATAAATAAGAGTACGAGACGAGAATAATTAGCATTTTGGGCACCTGCATTCTTTGCTTACGTTTAATTCCACTGAGTCAACAACAGCTCCAAGTGGCTGACGGGGAATTTCATAACAGGCGCTTGCAAACAGTTGACAGGCTGTATTACTGTCAAATGGGGTCGACACTGACGAAAACAGAACCTTATGACATTTGTCGACGATCTATTTTTCACTAACAATAATTGCAGGGTATTGGTTATTCCTGTCAGGATGAAACGAAGTGTCTACGTGTGAGCGGGTGTCGACTGTTATTTTTTGTTTCCAATAATTTCCGGATCAAGCACTCTGAATCATAGACGACGCGCTGTAGATCTGGTACAAGGGTCTCGTTCATTACTTCAGTATCTAGTATTGTAATTGCTTTGTAAGCTTCTTTTATTGTAAGCTACAATTTACGATGAAAATACATTACTTGAGAGGGATATGATACCTTGCTATTTTTCTTGCTCGATCTAACTCGGGATAAGATCTTTCGGTGCAATTTATTATGCCTTCAAATTACTCGGTGCTTTAATTTTATTTTCCATCATTATTTGAATGTTTTCATTAGTTAGGAATAAATATTTTTTTCTTGAGACCGTTATTTATCCTGCTTTCCTTGCTAAGTCCATCCACATGACAACAGAAGACCCGATCAAATTCTTTTACTCCCTGCAGAGTAATAAAGCTAAAATTGTCCAATAGATTTAGTTTTTAATAAAGTTTCATGAGCTACTCATTTCATGTCTAAAATTAAACGTTTCAATTTTTTCATCAGCACTGTTTGGCACTTTCCCCGTTTCGAAGGATATTAAACCTTGCTCACCTCTATAGAGTAAAATTCAAACAGTACACGAACATCTATAAATAGAATAGAGCCACTGCGAGACCTGGGCCTAGTTGCTAACAGCCGCGTCATCTTGTACATCAATCTTATCAATATCTTTAGAGCCTGTCCAGATGAGGCGGTTTACGCGCGAGCCAACTCGCGCGTTTCAATATATATTGCGTTCCTAGCGTTCCTTCGCTGGGAGGGATTTGCCAGTTATAAACATGGACTTGGATACAGCGGTCGTGTTGTGGTTTCATACCATCTATGGAAACGTCGTAAATGAAGAGAAAGTCAACTAAATATTTTTGTTTGTATATGTTTTATTATATTTACAAAATAATTTATAATTGTGTATTGCAAAATTACACAGCGGGGACACATTAATTTATTTGGACGTCTGCCATTGCTCACACTCAAAAGCGGAGTGAATTGGTAGGGCAGTATGTAAACACACACTTCTCTCGATCCTGCCGCAGTATTTAGGAAATTATTACCGGCAACGCGAAGGGCAGGGGCAGGGGCTGAATGTAACTATATAACATATGAACATGGAACTGTTGGTCAGTGCATTTTTAAAATTATTTTGTAAATATAATAAAATATATACAAACAAAAATATTTAGTTGACTTTCTCTTCATTTACGACGCTTCCATAGACGGTATGAAACCACAACACGACCGCTGTATCCAAGTCCATGTTTATAACTGGCAAATCCCTCCCAGCGAAGGAACGCTAGGAACTCAATATAAATTGAAACGCGCTAGTCGACTCGCGCATAAAACGCATCATCTGGACAGGCTCTTAGCAAGCTTCAATATTGCGGTTCAAACGTGCGTTCAGGCTTAGCTTATATTTAACATCGTCAATTTGTATTCTGTATCGTGAAACATATTCAACTTCTAACAAACCATAACATACAGTTTGCGTTAATTCACAGTCACGTTCAGTTATTACTTTATTCAAACCTATCGAATTATACAATTTTAAATAATTTAAGGCAATTTGATTTGTAGTAATAATTTTCGAACTTTTTTCTTTGACGACGTGTAATTTGCATGATTTTTCAAATTACTCAAACATATTTTATTAAATCGCTTTTGATATTAAAATATATATATATATATATTTGTATACGTTAGATAAGATTTCTAAGTATAACGATTAGGCTTCAGGTACAAACTTTTAGGCTTCAGGTCCAAAGTTAACCTTAAGCTCTTTATATAAGTTCAACTAAGTTAGGCACCCAGAACACTTAAACTCAAAAATTATTTTGTTATGAAATACATAGTTTGTATACTCAGTCTTCAATTAATACTACAAACTTTTCCACAACAAACTATGTGCGGTCATTATAATAAATTACTCGCCAAGTCTAGACTGGCTTTGCATACGTGGCTAAAAATACTCGTCTATGAATAACCAGGCATCTTATTAATATTAAAAGCTATGTAAAAGCAATTAACGTCATAAAAAACAGTTAAGAACTAGCGGTACTGTCTATAAATAAACAAGGTTGGTCGTAAAGCGAAGTTGATTATTTAAAAGCGAACTTATTACAGCGATGTCGTGACAAACAGTCATACGCCCGTTTAATTGTGCCCTGATTTATGACAGCCTGCAGATAGAGGCTTGTAAAGGGGGAAAAGGGGGGTCAAATAATATCAACAATGAACATTTGTCTTGTGACTTGGCGAAAAATTCCCACGTTATAGAAATTCTTAGGAAATCCACATGGATTCCTTGAAGGTTATTATTTGAAAGTTTAACTTTTATTCTGCGGGTCTCCCCGTTTCTAGTTTTATCACGTGAGAAACTCCAATTTAAAAAAGTCTGGTAGGAGTAAGTACAGTGGGCAACTGTACTTACTCCTACCAGACTTTGATATCTGTGTTATTTTGTCGAACACTAGTTAGCATAGATATTGCAATTCACGAAGGCGACTAAATCATTCGCTTTTAGACTATCTTTAGGCGTTAAGAGCGAAGCTCCTGGCCATCATAAAATTCAACAACTATAAGAGTAATTGTAACCGCTCCCTAAAGCCCTCTGCTGTGATAGCAACATATCTGTTACTGGTGCTCAGCCAGTCCCTTAATAAAAGACCACCATCTGATTAGCCGCACAATAATAACAATACTCCAAAAGCGTTCCAGTTGATTTTAGCCTTTTTTTAAATACCATCGTAACAATACGTATTGTCCACAGGATTAGATCTGAATGAGTACAATCCATCGGCATTCGTTCGCAGCCTAATCCATCGTACGGAGATTAATTTCAGATTACCGATTCTGCCAGTAAGCCGCGTAGATATCGGGATTCAAATCTGGTTAGGCACTTAACATAATCTGGGCGCTAATCTTCAGCAGCATCTAACACATTGAGATGTGTTTAACACATTTGTTTATTGGGTGCGCTGTTTGCTATTGTCCTTTTTTTTAACTAATATCGAAATTTTTACTATGCCGGATTTTTGTATATGAGGTTCTCTTGGTGTGGATGTAATGAGGAGAGAGGAAGGATGTGACCAGGAAAGTAATCTATGCATGAATGGTTATATAGATGTTATGTATATGGACATAATGAATAGAACACTTTGACCATGCAGCTGATTTAAAATGGAATAAACACTGAGCAAGAAAAGCCAATAGTTCAAGTCTGTTAGTTGGTTAATTTAAAGTTTTTTTTATATTATTACTCCTATTTATTTACAGTTGGTAAACAGAAAAGTGGGTCATAATATATAAATGATTCTTGTGAGAATTGCATTAGATTTGCGCAATAAAATACTCGACGAATTCTGTAGAAATCAGTATTGTACGGTTTCTAGAGTACCTGCTACTTGAATGGTACATTGTAATATGAATTTTTTACAGAGACATTAGGTTTCTGCAACATAGAAATATGAATCCAGTTTTCATTAATTTCTCAACTGAATTTATTCAATTGGTTCGTAGTAAGGTATGAAATGAATATGAGAAAAATTAATTATTAACATCATTCGCTATTTAAAATGAATTTCTAATTAAGTATAACCAGTCATGGCTCTGTCATTGTCCTTGTCATTTCTCACTGCAGATTTTCCCATCTCTTACGACTCTTACGAATAATTTTCGGCACATGTTCAGGAAACAGTTTTATCAATAAGAACATCTACTTTAAGATTTTGGAGTCTGTTGTATAAAAGCTTTGCAGTAATCCTTTAAAGCGATTACACAAACCCGTCTACATCATTCAGATAGCGTTGCCCATTCGGTTGTTGATAATATTTTTATTGTTTCTACGCCAGAGCGGAGCATTTCCGCTAAAGCACCCCAAACTTTTTGAAGGTGGAAATATTTTGAAGGCTATTACATCAATTTTGAAAGTAAAAATTGAGATAACAGGGCCCTACCCCAGTTGTTAGGGAAGAATTTATTTACTTTGTGAGGGAATGGTATAAGCTAACGAAATTTCGGAACATGTAAACGAGTAAGTAACAAACTCATTATGTAAATAGGGCCGGCGTTAGACAGGAGACTTATCTACAGCCACGAATCAATTTGGGGTTAGATTAAGGTTGTCGAACGATCGCTGTGCTTCCGAAAGGTGTCTACCTGAAAATTCTGTATAAACTTTGAAAGCCACTAAAGAAAGTATAAGTAGAGTATTCAGATGGTAATCCGTAATCGGGTGCGCCAAAATTCACCTAAAATTGCATCTCCGAAAACTGGAACCCCGAAAATGTTCTTCTTAAAACTTTTCCCAATTCCTACCAACTCGGTTCCAATGTTCATTAATGAATTTTTTGGGGGATTCTCGCGATTGCCTTGACAATAACAGTAAGGAAGTGATGAAATCATATCGTTCAGCTTGGGCGTACCTTGAGCTGTAATGACACTCGCAATTAATATAAAAAGCCCTTCGCCCGCCTAATGTGGAACGAATTGCCTCCGCCGGCCCAGCTCGGCCCCATTTGCCAGCGAACATTCCACAACTCTGTCTTCGCACTTCACATCACCTTTATGACCATCAAATTAAGTGCCATTCTCGATAAACTCCACAAAAGTGAACGGTAAAGAATAGTGATCCAGTTTTCACCCCATTTCACAAACGTTTTTATTATTGTAATTTGGATTTCCGATTTTCACCAGTCAGCCTGGGACGGGCCGCGCTCGATCAAGGTTCTTTCCTTATACTTTTTGCACTATTTCTATCAGTCCGGAGAATTCTGCTATGAATTCCTTGAAAGAAACTCCAATTTGAAGCATCTGTATTTTCACGATCATTTGGGTTTTTTGAATGATGGTATTACGGAAGATGTGGCGACCACTAACGCTTTGATATTTATTGCAGAACCAAGTTGATGGAAATTTAATTTATTCTTTGAAACTTTGTTGAATGGGTGAGGACCGGAATAGCAGAGGTTGTGTAATTATTGTAAGAAATGCTAAAACAAATAATAATACAATTCTTTGCAGTAGAAACAAATAATAGAGCATTGACTCTCTATTATTTGTTCACCCTCAGTGTACATAAAAGTGTTACGTCAATAACTTCAATAGCCTTTGGACTATTGACACTGGTCTTCAGATATGAGGAAAACATACTACTCGTATTAAATAGAAGCGTCTCCGGCCGCCGCCAATCATTCTTATCGCGTGAGATCTCAGGTCATTTCTCTGTGATACATCTCTTTATCTGTTCCTGCGTCTCCTGCCGGTGTCGGTACCTAAGCAATTTGTTTGTAGGAACACTTGTCTACACGTCCATTAGGTACATTTATAAATTTGAACATTTATAAATTTCTTACCTGAAAGTTGCTACATTTTCTTGAATTTTTGGATATTTGAGAGAATAACGATAGGTGTTTCTACATTGATTAAATGGTAGGCGCTTAAATTATCGACATGTCTAAATCCATAATTATGAATCTTCGCTACAGACTTCATTCCAAATACTATTATAGGAATGGCACTGTATTGTGTTGAACTAATTGAAATATTAAAATTACTTGAAATGAAAAAACTGTTTTGCTTGACAATCTTGTTTTTAATAATCATTGCTAAGCTACGAACATAGACAGGCACATACATTACTAACGTTATCAACATTACATAATCGTCATTCAAGCAATACCTTATTTTGTACCCCAAAACCAATTTCACCGTCTATCGCCCTCCACCATTGGCACTGGTTCCGATTATTATCATTGTCTCTTTCATTGGTATTCACTTCGTGGAAGACAAGCAATTTCATTTCTAGCTTAGAACTGTTAATACGAATTAAATTGTTCTCAATGAAAATACGTATTATTTAGCTATTCTAGACCTTGGTGATTTGTGAATGTGTTTTGTATCCATGAATGTCTAAACAATGTGGATCTGATTCATTTTTTGGTCGTCTGGATAATAATTTACTACATTTTCTACTATTAAATTCTTGTTCAATTACGAGCTCTACTTACTTCAACACGTCCTCCTATTCTAGTTTAATATTGAGTAATAACTACGCCCTCTCCACACGTCCGCGCGGCGGATGCTAAAACTGTAATACAAAATACGTATCTCTAGACATTATCCAGTGGAAATTAATTAATACATCCCGGCTTATTTGAAACTTACTGTGGATCAACGTTTCCTGTCCGGGAACAGGTTATTGCGAGCCATTTACGCAAGGTTACTCCAAATTAGACCCATTATTCTAGGAGTAGGACGTGTGTAGTGTAGGTGATATGGAGACAAGTGCCGGCTGTTTGCAGCCTACGAAATTTCAAATTCAATTAAACCTTTTTCTGAAATTCATGCTGGTTGTAGACTTAGTAGTAAAATGAAAACCATCGTCAAAAAATGACACAAAACATGCAAAAGACCCTAGAAACCTGAATACCTCTCAACAAAAATCCTCTCAGGAAAAGATCGCCAACCCGATCCTGACCTGTATCACTGAGTTGGAATAAAACGTCAATACAATTTAATATCTATATCATTTGAAGTATTGTTAACTATCTACCTAGAGGTAGGTTCTTTTTTCCTCTAATACAAGTAAAAATATAACTCTACGACGGTCTACGAACCAACACCTATTAATTTTAATAAAACAACGCTTGACAAAGTGAAACAAGCAGAACAAAAAAACTAGTCACTCACCGTAAATGGATATCTTCCTAATTAGAACATCCGGCGAAGGTCACTAATTACCCAAATGTGATTCCACTGATGTTCAGCGCTGCTTATACGTCCCTTTACCGACTCAGCAGAAACGGGAACAAATTCGACGCAGTTTCATTATTGAAGATCGTGATCACAATACGGTTTCGTCTTAGGATATCTGCGAAGCAGAAGGTTTTGTTCTTAGATTCGATAAAGTAGAAAGTGTCGAAGAAGATACGCGCATACTAATAAAAACAGAACCGTGGTGTAAGAAAGGTGGTTCTATTATTTTTAAGAGTGTATTAAATACAATCTTTTATAAAAACAACTATTGCCATTATGATGATCGTGAGTTTACACACCCATCCATCAACAATCCTCATTAAGCCAGTGAAATGCTACGGCACATATATAATAAATAGTCTTCGTATTGTGGTACCAAAACTGCAGGAAGGTCAGTGCCAGCAAGGTGGAGGTGGCAAGAGCTGCTGTTCTCTGCGGCCCTACCCCTAGCTATCTCCGCAAATGGACTCAACTACTGCTTACCATCAGGTGGTGTTGAGGCAATTGCTGGACTATTTATAAAAAAAGACGTATGTAGGGTTATTCCTTGTAGGAAAGCCTACGTCGAGCAGTGGGATGTAATATGCTAGTGAAGATATTGGCTGGGAATGAGTGCTGTTCATGCCACATACCCCTAAAGTATTTGTTCCATGTAGATAGAACTGTGTACAGTGAGAAGAACCTAATCTGATGACAATTGCAATCAGTTTTACTGCTTAACAAAAACCGATCTCAACCAATTATTCCCTTTATCTCAAACGGGTTAAGATTGAAAATCAGTTGAAAGGCTTTCATTCTTTCCATAAATGCCTCCAACCTCACTTGCTTACGACCACCCTTTTTCCTACCATTCAATTAAACTACGTCTAAACATGAAACCACAGCCGAATATGAACTTTATTGCTTCTATTAATTTTATTACATTTTGATAATTACTGAGTTTTATTTGCCCGGTACATATTAATTAACTCCTGAACCGACAAATTTTGCCTAATCACTCTTCTTGCGTGCGAAGGCAAAATATTTTTACGGCTCAACAATAAGTTCCAGTTACATTTTTAACGGTACTAATTAATACCAATATTATGGTCTGTAACGATTTTGATGAACTTGGATTTGGATTAGACGTAAGTAATTGGTTTTTTTTTTTCAAAACAGGTAGGCAACAAAGATGATTGCTATTCTGGTTTTATGTCTAGACTACATGTGATATCAATCAAATAAACATATTATTATGCCAAGTCACAGCCCTAGCGAGTGCACTGTCTGTCTAGGCCTTCAAGCAAAAACAGCAATGTAACCACTGGCAATTTATAGCAAAAATGGATAAAACAGAGATTCTAAATATTAATGAAACTGATACATATAAGTAACACTGTGAGCAAAGTTTTATTGAACATTCAGGCGAAATTATCGTTTAAATACTGCTTGTACCTTTCGGTCGTAGGTGTAGGATATAGGCGGTTAATCGAGAATCTCAAAAGGAATTTTCATAATAGTTAACTCTTTATCAGCAGCTCGTAATCCTATCTAGTAAAACTTTTCAGTATAATCTTCCAGGTAATCTCTTGTTAAACTATCGGCATCTTACCAGGTGGAAGAGCCCCGAATAAGGTCATGTCAATAAATCCTGACGAGATTGTAAATGATAGCAACACAACTATAAACGGTGAACATGTACTATACTGAACGTGTATTCGACATTCACAGATCGACAGAAGCGATGCCAACTTACAAAAGCACCCTCCTACAGCTTTAAGAGGAGGCGATAAGGCCTATAATGCCGTGGCGGACTCCCTTCCCGTTGCTGGCCATTGTGTGCGTGTCACCGCATAGGCTGATACGTGAGCAATGTCGGCAGATTCTGTAGACATAGAGTCTAGAATAGATGCTTAAATATGAACTTTGTAACAAAGAACTTTAGGTATAAATAACCTCTGCTTACTGAGAAAACATACTGAAGAAGTAAATAAGCACGTAATATTGGGTCCTTACCTATGAAATTGGTGTTTTTATTCTGTCTTAGCAATTTGTCCGTAACTATTAAGTTTCAGAACATCCTTATAAAATAATTGCCTCTTCTAAAAATAGACCTGTATTTGAGCTCGTATTATTTAATTTGATAATTTTTTGTAAGTTTAATTGTGTTAAAATTAGACAGAAAGACAATTATTTTTAACTGCTTCCCGAATACATCATTTGATTTGCATGAACATAAAAACGATGAATAATTTTTATCAACACACATATTGCTAAAGCTTGTTTAAGGATACATGCCAAATATTATTATCTCTGGATTTGTCGTTGTGAAGAAAACTGATAAAATGTTAGTATGTAAAATGCAGACATCCCCAAAATCTCCATACAAAACACCAATTTCATAGGTAAGGACCTAATATTAAAAATATACTCTATAGAGTATTTCTATCTGGACTACACCAGCTTTATAGAATATATAAAGTCATCGGAATGAAGCCCATTTTAGAAAACGGACGTAGCCGATTAAAAAAAATATATATTAATCCAACATCTACTCATAGACAACTAGTGGCTTCCCGCGGATTATCGGGATAATTAGTAGTCTATGGCTTTTCTCGGGATCTAGACTATCGATGTACCATATTTCGATTAAATCGATTCAGTAGTTCTGACGTGAAAGTGAGACCGACAGACAGAGTTACTTTCGCATTTATATAATTAGTATGGATTATTTCTGAGTAATATACTAATAAACGAAAGAAAAACTGTGTGCGTTGATATTGGTTGAAATTCCTTGCTCTGTGATTTGAGATGTCCCCAAAATGAGCTCTTATGACATTCCTGCTTTTTACATTCGCCGAGTTAATCACAAACATATTGAGAACATAACATCATAATTGTCAAAGGAATTGGTGTGTTAGAAGTTAAATAAGATGTTTATTATGAATTCCTGGTAGGGGTGTAATATATTATGTTCCCTAAGTAGTAGGGTGTGTTGCTCACGAGATTAGTTATCTTGTTGCAAGTATTGAACAGAGCCATAGCTTGGTTTTACGTGAATCGTGAAGTATTTTATAACGTAATGAATACAACACTTCTACAGTTTAATATGAATTTTATTGTCATTTTAAAGCAAATGCTTGTATGCAGGTGAAGATGTTTGGAGATGTTTGTATGATCATTTCGCCTAATATTTTTAAAAATTTATCGATGAAACGTTGATAATAAAATTATAATATTAATAAAATTAAAATGTTAAAAAAATTAGTTTAGGAAGCAAAATTATTATCAGGAGACAGCAGTGAAATTACTAGTTACTGTGAATCTAGATGATAAACCTACTCGCTTGTCGCTTGAATGGTGGTTCACTTTATACACAATTTGCATTAAACAAATGCAATAAATATAGTAACTTGAACAGTAACAAATAACACATAATAACAATAACACAATACCTTACAACCGGTTTGGATGACCTATACATACTAATATTATCATTGCGAAAGTAATTCTGTCTGTCTGTCTGTCTATTTCGCTTTCACGTCGAAATTTGGTACACAGAAAGTCTAGAGCCTGAGAAGGCTACCTATTATCCCAATAATCCCATGGGGACGGGTGCCATGCGGGTGAATGTGAAAAAAAATTAATAACGCCTCCTAGAAAAATGAAGGGCCGCCACTATGAACATTGATTCTTATAATAGAGTAGGAGTAAATTTTCAATTGCACCAATTCAGGCTACAGTTCCAAGTAGAAAAACTTTTTCAGTGTTCAATAGCCTATTTATTGAGTAAGGCTATAGGCTACATACCATCACACTATCTCAAAGTAACTATTCTACTCGGACGAAGTCGCGGGCAAAAGCTAGTCTACTGTAAACTAAGTTATCGCGTGTAAGATAAACATATTAATGTTAAATATACTGTCTGTTACTCATCATCGCTATCTGTGCTTACCAAAGATCAAGACTACCATCTGACGTTTCAGACTTCAATAATATTTTAATTTATTTATGTCAAAATCAAAAGCGTCACTCCCAGCACTGCGTGCTTAACTATATTCACAGCTCTTTGTTGTTACAAACCAAATAAACCTTTTTTGATTAAAAAGAGAGCGTACTCCCTCCTTAAAGGCCAGCAACGCAATCTGCAGCTCTTCCGGTGCTGTGGATTAACATGGGCGGTGGTAATCACTTACCATCAGGCGAACCGTCTGCCCGTTAGCGCCCTGTTAACATAAAAAAAAGATTGTTCACCTAGTTACCCACTGTTGGCTGTAGAGAAAACTACCATAAAATATTTCAGTTGTTAATTATTATACGCGTTTAAAATTACACCTCATACAATCTACAAGTCCTTCAATCTTCTTCAATACAGAGCCCAAAACTAATTTAGAAATCCTTTGTGCCCACAAGCTTCACGTGGGTTCCGTCCTAAACAAACAAAAGTATACCTCCACGTACTTAGTTATACTGGAATTATTCATTTTCGGCTATCACGTTAGCATAATTCATTAAAAACAACCTTGATTTTTCACCCAGATTTTCATGATCCTTGTTATTGAAACTTGTATTGATAAGCTCCTGAGAAAATATTTACTTTTGTTTTACTTTGATTTCATTATATTGTCTTGGTGTTTATCTCTTTCTGGACGCGCTCATACTAAGCATTCTTATAGTTTCCAATCATCACTCCTCATCACAATCATGTCCACGCCCACTAAAAGGGCCAAAATACCCATGACTACCCTTCCGTGCGTGGGGGCAACCACGCTTACCTATTTAATGCTGAGATTTAGGGCCTGTTTCACAAACGACAAGTAAGCTCTGAGTAGCTTACTTGGCAGATCATTTGACAGTTGTAATATGAAATTTATGTCAATTGAACTGCCAAGTAAGCTATTCAAAACATACTCGTCGATTGTGAAACAGGCCCTTAGTGCAATATACCAAAGAGTTATTTAGTTAAATACTCGTACACCGCCAATATTAGAAACTGGCTGGTTCTAAACACTTTCAGTGTCCTTGAATCTTGTTAAAGTATCCATTGTTATGTGTGCGAGTGTACTCCAACGTAATAAAGTAAATGTTTGCGCTATTATTCTAAGCGGATGCTTGAAGCGTTTTATTGCAAACGTGTAACTCTCAAACGAATTTAGAAACCGATAAACGCGGTTTATTTTACGTAAACACAATTTTGTCGAAGCGAAGCAAATTTTTCATTGAAGTTTTGTATACAGAAACCCAATGAGAGGAGTATAAAGATAATTTACTTAAGGGTAATTATTTATTCTAAGAATCTGCTTTTCTTTAGTTTAGTCGTCATCTCCGTGCTTCGGAAGGCACGTTAAGCCGTTGGTCCCACTAGCTATTGCAACCATTCCTACGTAACGTGGTGGTGTAACGGCCCATACTCCTCATGTGTTTCCTCATGAGCAAGGCCTGTGCCCAGCAGTGGGACGTATATAGGCTGAGGACAAAACCTTCACCTGGTCATTAAGTTATGGGTTATACCACGTAGAAACGTTTGTAATACCTACCGAGACATATCGAAATGCGGAGGAACTCGAATACACAATATTTTTGGTAAGCATTAAAGGCAAAAGTTGCTTTGTTTTCAAACTGGAAACCAAAGGATATTATTATTATGAGCCACTAGGTGGGCGAAGAAATTAATATTACCTACTAAATGTACCTGACTAGACAAATATAGATTATTGTGTGTCCTTTCATATTAGGTCATGTGTCTCCGCATTGTTATAAAACAGGGATTTTATGAATACGATTTAGGTTAATACTATGTCAATATCAGATTTACTGCGTGAAAAACATTTTCCAATGGATATATTCTAGTTGAGTATAATACTGGATATCTTCAACGAGGACAAGTGAGACATACAAAGACATCTTTCTGTATTATGTTCTGTGAGTTGTAAAAACGAGCCGTGAGCTATTTGTGGCGTATTGAGGTCAACGCTCAACCAACCCTCCATACGTAGTTTCTTTAGCTTAAACTTTATTTTTGGTACTCACCTTTTTTCACCGACGCGAATAGGCATTCGCGCCGTAATGTACCGCCCTTGTCGTAGTCTATAGATGCTTCTAGCGCTCACGCGTTGTTGTATATTTCACACTAGCTGGACCCTGCGCGCTAAATACGAACGTATATTTTTTTCAGTTTTTTAGTCTTTCACACCTATCAACTAGCCTCATTTAAGCAACAAATGCTGCTTGTGTTACGGAAACTAGATGATGGATACATATATTTAATAGACAAATACAAATAAATATGCAGATTTTATATAAAACATATATAAACATCCAGGACTGGAGAACAAATGCCCGTATTCATCACACAAAATTTCCCCCCACCGGGAATCGAACCCAGAACCTCTCGAGATGGCGACGCCTTGAGACCGGCGTACAGACCACTCGACCATGGAGGTGGTCATATTTAAATCTTAAATGTAATTAACTAATATTTATTTCTAATGTTAATTTTGGCACATATTTTTTTTATACACCATTATTCGGCGTATGCATTGCGTAACAATCACATAGGTGTTTTTGACTGTCTCGTGCGATTGTATTGCTCAACTAACGATGCCGATTACCCACAACATCTTTTATTTGTAAAACACGTATTTGTTTTAGTTTTTTTCTTTACTTTGTTTTGTAAATTGTTCTAATATAGATATGTTATTATTGTTACTTTTGTTATTAGCGCCTCAAGCCGTACGCTTGTTTTATCGAAGCATTACCAACTATAAATCTAATTATTTTTTGTTGTTTCTCTTATAAGTGAATTGTGTAATTCTTTCAGAGAAATAAATGTCTTAAACCATATTTACCACAACAGAATCTCAGTAGAAAACTAAGGCTCAGTCGTAACGTTTTCTACTGAGTTTGGGAACCGCTGGTCTACATGTACAAATATTATGATCCAGTGTTTTCTAAACGAAGGGAACGAAGGGTCAAAAGAAGGGATGCTATCTCACTAAAGCTCTCAGGTCTTGAAAATACACCTTAACTAGCGCGTTTAGTGTTTCTTTTTATTCGGACATAAAAATTAGACGTAAGAGGTAAGCGGTCTGAGCTGCCGTCACGCGCGCCGTAAAACAGCTCTCAATTCACCAAATGACCAGGGAAAATGAACTCCGCAGTGTGCCAACGTTGGCTCCAACGGCGCCAATAATGGAGCTACACGTGACCAATGTTGAGGCCAAGTTTTATCTGCTGGTGATTTGTTGCAGCGGTGTGCGTTTAGTTTTTAATTTAAAAATTTGCTTTTTACCGCTCCTAAACTTTTTGCCCACCTTAAAGTACATAGTAGTAGAATAAATTATATTTTTTTAAGTAACGGCCTCTACCCCTTTGGGAGAAGGGCGTGATTACTTGTACCTATGTAAGTTTATTTTCACTCCCTTAGATCTTATTAGGTTTTAATGCAAGCAAATAAATTCATGTTCATGGCAAACTTACACGGGCATTCCATTAATAGCAATCTTAGTCTACGATGGCAAAATATTTGAAATATTAGTTAGAATGGAGTATCCATTACAATATTCATATCTAACATTGTGTCACTTTGAAATATTCCTAAGTTGTTTCCTAAATATTTCGTGAATAAAGCGTATACGTGAATTCTATTATGTTCAATCAAAATCAAATTACCCTTCAATATGACAAACCGGACAATCCCTTTGAGGGTAGGCGGAAAATGGATGACCACATCAATTTATAAACATCATCCCGTGGGTCCGACAAATGAAATTAAAAGTACATCGTTAGACTAGTTTATATACCTACGCATGCCTTCATTAAGGTTTGATATAAATAAACTAACACATTTTCAATTGTCAAACGAATAGAAGAACCTGGTGGTAAATGGGTAGTGTAAAAGACGCTCCCACCGTCTGTCTGTTGGTCCATAAGTTTTTTTTTTACATATGACAGGTAAGCATGGCCTTCATCTCACCTGATGGTAAGTGACGATAAGGCCGAAGGTGGAAGCGAGCTTCACCTGTAATCCTCAACAACTGAGGAACTGGCTATCTTACCTATGATTTCCGGAACACAACAATACTTATAACATTACATTACATTTTTCGACGTATAATTATTAACTGGCCGATATTTTGTAGGAAGTGTACGTTGCAGTATTGCGATCGTTACAGTGATTTTTCGATCTCCTATAATACCATAAAATAGATGTTTTGCAAGCATCCAATGCAAACAAAAAATGTAGCACAATACAATATTTTCGTTTAAAATTCACTTCCGAACTGTTTGTGCAATATTTTATAGTCGAGTAGACAACTTGCGAGATTGCTTACGAGCTGCAGAGTTTACGTCACAATATCTCGGGGATTCGTGTTTGGAGCTAAGATAGTAAACAACATGTGCGCTTGACATACTACGATGGTTAACCTAAACACTTTGCCACAAACGTGTTCTTGCCATAGCTATCCCACAATTTTGTGTAACCTTTATAATACTTTCGTTCTTTATAATTTTTATTGAAATGTGACTTGGAACCTTTACATATGGCGGTACATGTTGCCGATTTTTCAGAGTTTAAAAGAACTCGGCCATAGCTGTGTTCGCCAAACAACTTTCGCCACCCAACATCTAGGACTAATAAAAGCAATATTGGTAAGGTAACAATATCAGTTACCGTTTCAAAGTTTTATATCTCATATATTGAATATACGGCTACCAGCCCTAATAGAATCATATTTACGTAGAAGTTTTATAGTCTAACTATAAATACAATACACCCAGGAGATTAATTTTAGTTCAGCCTACGGAAGCTATCGATCCCTGACCCTCCAGTCGCTCTACAAGCCTTACGTAAAACTGCGATCTTCTTAATATTGAAACATCAATTTTTTATTTTATTGGTAAACGGTATGGTTATTCATGGCTTCCATAAATAACACGAAACCCCTTCAAAGCATTTACTCCTTTCCATAACAAATTGGTAAGAACGCCAATTTGGCTCAGTAAATCAAGAAGCAGACCCGGAGCCGTTATTTAATTTCTCGCCCGTCCAAGGAATGTCTGGGCCCATAATATTTCACAGAATCTTGTTTTGCACTGCTCAAGCTATGTTCACGAGGCAAGTGGAATGGCTGCCACAAATTTCCTCGAAACAGGAGTTTCTTCCAACGCAAATGTTTTCTAAAAGTTTTGCCTTCTTACGAAATTTGTGTCGTTTGGTTGAGACCATTCAAACTTATTTACGACTACTATAACTAAAATAAAACTATTCAGGCTTACAAAATAGTAAGCCATATATTATGTTAGTTATTAGTCACCTACGGGTACAACAGTACAGTTAGATAAGATTATTTTTAATGAACAATTTTGTACAATAGCTGATTCATTATTCAATTAGTTATCTCCTAACAGCAAGTTCATTAAATGCTTACTTCGCGCCGGATATTGCTTGTAAATATTCTGCTGTATGTAAGAAACCAATTCCAAAACATTTGCCAACGTTAAACGCAGCTAAAGCTTAGGCTATAACTTTTCTCCAAACCAATAAGTTTGGTCGGAGTTCCAAAGAGTTGGCCGGCGGACAAGACTGCCATTTGTACCGGTCGCATAAATTACGGGCGCACTCTAACTACTTCATTTTTAACCTTCCCAAGTATTGTAATGAGATTTCGAGTTCCAGAATTAATAGTCCTGAAAGTATTCAGACAATTTTGTTATTTGTTTACCATCAGCAGTCCTTAATTACTAATTTGCTGACTGGATGAACACTCGGTTGTTCCATGTAATTTCCTCGTTACCTCTGTTCTATCTTAAGTGAGTATTGCTTGCATTGCTGCGATCTGGTTTGAGAAGGGTGAGACGGTGAAATCCCTGAACACTGTGACTTCTTTTATCCAAGCTATCTCAACCCCGACCTAATATCTGACTAGGTCGGGAGGTCCTGGGATCGGAAGAACCCGAGTCGTTCCCGTAGTAGGGTTTTAATGAGTATATCTGGGAGTTTATTTGGGAAGTGCCCACGTTTTATAAAACCTATTTTACCTAAATTTTTAGTACACGTATTAGTTATATCAAGTTAGAATTACATTAAGTAGCAAACGCTTACGCCAACTTTATTATTTACAGCATTATTCGCACGTACCCTTATCAAAACAATCAAAAGGAAAACAGCCTGAAACGATAGCAGAGGGTAATATTGACTCATTGAGAGACCATTCAAATTCTACGCAGCTGTACCAGCCTCATTTCGTTTATGAAGTCTGTTTTATTCAATGAACCCGTTTATTCCAGACGTCTTCCCTCGCGTAACGAGGCAAGCGGTTTTGCTCAAAATATGACAGGTAGGAATAGCCCCGACTTGACACGTGCGTGAGCTGCAGAGCATTAGTTACGTCACGTCGCAATTACCACCGGAACGACCACAGCTGATAATTTAATTTGCGCCGGAACTTTATGGCGCGGAAAGATATTTGAGCGAGCTGCGGAGATCCTTACGCGTAATGGCTTTTTCCATTGCCGCAGTAAAGGTGTGGCTAAGGAACAGCGTAAGCTACGACTGTCTTGGCAGTTAGTCTAATTAAATGCTTAAAATTTCCTGCATAATCATGCATGGGAAAAAATATTGCTCAGAAACTGTTAGAGCGTCTAGGAATTACCTATGTTATTCGAGAAAGCGTGGCATGAGCTGTAGTTTTTATTATAAGTTGGTATCTATCTAGTTTCAAATAGGTATAATAGATTAGATTAGATTGGTACATAATGCCAGATATTATATTTTTTACCCCAATAGTTCTATTTATAAAGTTTTGATTAAAACTCCAGCGTCTAAAACTTCCAGAATCTATGATTGGTTTGTGGAAATTCATACGAGTATTATTTGTTCACTCACGCTAGATCCGCCGAATTCTGATCAGCTCACAATTGGAGGTATAACTAAACGGGATATTTAAAGTAGGGGGAAGTTTTCCACATCACGAAATTCCTGCGCGTTCGTTGTAGGATTCAATAAAAGGAAATTACTTTTTTGTACGATTCTCATTATTATAACATATAAGATAGCTGTATATGAAATGAATATTTATATTCTGGAGTAACAAAGGGCTTGTTTAACAGCAGCGTAGCATAAAACGGCAACATCCTTGTTGTCATTAGAAACATCCTTGTTGCCATTAGAAACATCCTGTAAGCTAATAATACAAATAGTATGAAAAGGTGACACACTCCTGTGACGGGGTGATAAAGTTGCTACTTATGTAAACAAAACTTAGGCACCACTATGACCATTGAGTTCTTAAAATACGAGTAAAGTTTGTTTTGGATATAATATTGGGTCCTTACCTATGAAATTGGTGTTTTTTTTCTCTCTTAGTATTTTGTCTGTAACTATTAAGATTCAGAGTATTCCTAAAAAATAATTACCTCGTCTAAAAATAGAGTATATTTTTGAGCTCTTTTTTTTTTGTTTTGATAATTTGTTGTAAGTTTAATTGTGTTAAAATTGGACACGGGGACAACTCTTTTTAAGTGCCTCCCGAATACATCATTTTATTTGCATTCACTTAAAAACGATAAATAATTTTTATGAGGTGTGATATTACACATATTACTAAAGCTTGTCTAATGATGGATGCCAAATATTATTATCTTTGGATTTGTCGTTGTGAAGAAAACTGAAAAAATTTTAGTATGGAAAATGCAGAATTCCCCAAAATCTCCATACAAAACACCAATTTCATAGGTAAGGACCTAATATTATTACTAAAATTTACCTAAAAGTTTCAGACCTGTAAAATGGGAAAGTCTATGACCATGCAATGGGCACCATTAACTATACTAATATTATAATGCTGGAGAGTGTGTTTGTTTGTTACGAAAAAAATTTTCAGTGTTAGGTAGAAGTTTATTGAGAAAGGCTATATGATATACATATAAAATAACGTTAAGACCAAAATAACTACACCACGAGGACGAAAATGCGCGCAAAAGCTCATTCGCAACTGGACAAAGGATAGCATATAACATAGTCTATTATACTTTATCTCCGATGATGGATACATAGTTTCATTGTACGTTAAACTGTTAATTAATTTCCGATAATCTTTACATGCCAGTACAAAAGCGGTTTGTTTGAACCAGACAAATAACGTGTTCTCAGTTCAATAATCTGGCTATAATTAAATGCTTCTGGTAGGAATGACAATTGTTTATGTTATTTATTTATTAGTCCACGTTTCAGTTTGTATTATCGCATAACTCAGTGTAAAAACATTTCGTTAATTAGTGTTTTCATTGACTAATTTGGATTTTCAGAGTTTAATTCGTTTGTAGAAATAAAACTGAAACAGTAGCAGATTTAATAAAAAATAAATATTTTTTGCGGAGAGTAGGTTCTATAATTTTTCATGTGGGGCTAAACCAACGTGGTTCGTAATTTCTATCCAAGTCACATCCAAGTCACATCCAAGTCACCGTCTCTGTCAAAAGCTATGGGGCTTTCCCTATCTAACAACTATACTATCTTAGCTGTGGTTTTTAACTTCCAGTTTGTATGTTGGATTTATCATATTCTATCTTTTTGTGTGAATATTTTATTATTGGGGTCTTACATATGAAATTGGTGTTTTTATTCTGTCTTAGCAATTTGTCCGTAACTATTAAGTTTCAGAACATTCTTATAAAATAATTGCCTCTTCTAAAAATAGACCATATATTTGAGCGCGTATTATTTAATTTGATATTTTTTTGTAAGTTTAATTGTGTTAAAATTAGACACAAAGACAATTATTTTTAACTGCCTCCCGAATACATCATTTGATTTGCATTTACATAAAAACGATGAATAATTTTTATCAAGCGTGTTCACACACATATTGCTAAAGCTTGTCTAATGATACATGCCAAATATTATTATCTTTGGAATTGTCGTTGTGAAGAAAACTCAAAAAATGTTAGTATGGAAATTGCAGACATCCCCAAAATCTCCATACAAAACACCAATTTCCTAAGGTAAGGACCTAATATATCAATACTATGAGGAGTTCGGTGGCGTAGTGGTCATTGCGCTTTGGCTTCGATCGAAAACAAAGCTACCTTCGCCATGGTCAGGCCGTGGATGGGTGACCAAGACTTTGTGATCTCGAGCTCCTCCGTGCTTCGGAAGGCACGTTAAGCCGTTGGTCCCGGTCGCATTTGTGACCGTTTCTACCCACCAACCCGCATTGGGCCAGCGTGGAGGTGTTACGGCCCATACTCCTCATATGCTTCTCCATGGGAAAGGCCTGTCCCAGCAGTGGGACGTATATAGGCTGATGGCGATAATACTATGAAACGAATAGTCGTCGGCGGCCTTTCCGGCCGGTTCGATATCCAGTCCGTCAAAAAAAAGGCGCGCAACGCACTTGTAGCTCCTCCGGTGTCCGTGGGCAGCGGTTATCGCTTACCATCAGGTCCATCAGATCCGTCTACTCGATTGCCCCCTATTGCATAAAAACGTTCATTGTGATCAACGCTGGTATGGTTCCCGTACTACTTGAGTTATTTATTAGGCGTTCACGCTTGCTTGTCAACCTTTTCAACTGAATCTCGCATATTTATGACGCCATTACAAGTGGTGCAGTGACAACGGTAATTGTTGTGAGATGAGTAGATGTCGGTGTGATAATAGTGTGCAAATTGCCAATTACCCGGCGCCGGTGAGCTTAACAAGAAAACTTTGAAATTTACGGCTTATTTCAAATATTACGGTTCTCACCTGTAAATTAGTGGTGCTGACATTTTTTTATTAAATGTATCCATTTCACAAGAACTCTAGAAGAAAATATGAAGAAAAATGTTTTTTGGGTATTATACCTTGAAGATTTTGTGCTCACTAAAGTATTGGAAAATAAGAATTTGATAGAAGTTGGACTTGGTTGGTTTAAACCTGAATTGAAATTCAAACTTATTAGAAATGAAGTTCCTACAGGAACTATATCCTATAGAGTTTTTCAGGAGTATTCATATTTTAAAAAAGATTAAAGAACGACATGAGTAAGAAATTGTCGGGAGATAGGATTAGATTCCCCATGGGGGCAGAAGTTTTTCTGCTTGGTTTGGTTGGTGGTGGGGCTTCTGGCCCGCCGGGCTAGCTACCTAAAATTATCGCCATAATACCAGTGTTTTAAACATTATTGTGTTCCGGCAATCAGAGGTAAGATAGCCAGTTCCACAATTGTTGAGGATTACAGGTGAAGCTCGCTTCTACCTTCGGCGTTATCGTCACTTACCATCAGGTGCGATGAAGGTGATGAATAATTTTTTTCATATAGCTACGTTTTTAGATAGAACGCGTTTTCCCTAGTTAGAAGAAATTTTTACGATGTGCCTTTGTGAAAACTAGAATTTACCATTGATATATTTGATTTGTCATATTCATTATAACCATCCAATAACTTAAGTTCCGAGCAAACTAAAATTGCGTCATTTGCGTCTCACCGCGCCAATCCTCCGATTGGCTTGCAACGTGTCGCTGACTCGATCATTTAATTTGTGTTCATTCGCCAATTTAACTCTACGCCGTCTCCGCCGTCTAGCCAGATAATAATATCTATTCTTATAATTAGCATCTATCAAATCTGATCGTGAATAGATTTTGTAATAAATAGTGTCAATCAAGTACCTTTAGTTCTTTAGAGTGTTAATATTAAAACTTAAAAAACAAGAACAAGTACTTGTCGTTACGTATTAATTATGCATTATCATCATAACTAAACTTTTACATACATACAAACAATCACGCCCTTCTCCCATAGAGGAAGGCAGAGATTACTTCTCTCCACTTGCTACGGTTCTTACATACTTCTTTCGCTTCATCTACTTTCATTAAAGTCTTCAAACATGCTCGACGATTTCGGGTACCTTTGTCCTGGCCTTTTCACAAAATTCAGCTCAATCAGGTAGAGACGGTGAAGATATCTGCTTCCACAATAAAATATTTTAAAAGTTCCAACCCGTTTTAGATAGAACGCGTTTTCCCTAGTTAGAATTTTTTTTAACAAAGTGCCTTTGTTATAACTACATAGAATTTAGAATTTACAAAATTGTATATTAGTTAAAATTTGTTCTTACCAAATGTGCTGAAGTTGTAATAAATAAGATGCGTTTTGGTAACAAAGTGATAAATGACTCAAATATTGTTTTTATGGGTCATAAAAACATAACCTTAACATTATTTTAGTCCTGCCTTGTTCCCGATTCTATTTGGGGTCGGAGCAACATGTCTTCTTCCACTCTCTTCTATCACTCGCCAAGTCAACACTCACTCCCATCCTCATCAAATCATCATTCACACAATCCATCCATCTTTTCTTTGGTCTTCCTCTCCCCACACGCCCATCCACTTTCAAGTCCATAACTTTCCTGGTGACATGATCATTCTCCTTCCTCATTACATGTCCATACCAAGAAAGTCGTTTTTCTCTCAGTTTATCAGCAATCGGGGCAACTTTCAGACTTCCCCTAATATATTCATTCCTCACTCTATCCATTCTCGTCACACCACACATCCACCTCAACATTCGCATTTCAGCTACATGCGATCTTTGTTCATCCATCCGTATTACAGGCCAACATTCCGATTCATACATGACGACAGGTCTAGTTATAGATTTATAAATTTTTCCCTGCAATCTTAGTGGAATACGGGGGTCACAAGCAGTTGCCGTAGCCTGCCGCCATTTCGTCCATCCTGAGCTAATCCTTCGCTTGACGTCTCGGTCAACATCTCCATCCTGCTGAAGTAGAGATCCTACGTAACGAAATGTAGTATGTTCGGCATACTGGAAGATTCCCTCATTCGAGCGCAACGGGCCAAGGATTTGAGAGACCGCCGAAATCGCAGTCGGTTTTGCTTCTGCTAATACTCTAAAGATCAACAGCCTTTAGAAAATGCAGTTAGCTGCTGAGTGGACTTCATTTTCATTGATGATTTGATTTCATTTTTCACAATTGCACAATTGTTCAACCTCAATTCGAAATAATTGAACTCTGTGCTTCTGTGCGCTATACAAAGTTTTAACAAGAATATATGATAATACAGTAAAATTAATCAGTAATTGTACAACTCTATACATTAATAGCTCAATATAAATACATGATACAATCGTAACCTAATTAAAATTGAACGCGTGTTCAGTATAGTAATTGACATGCTACGACATGCTACGCGGTCTTGCTACGTATGTTCGTAGCATATTTGCGTAGTGATACTACGATAGCGGTATTCAGTCGAATGGAAGCCACAGACAGTCGTTATACAGCCAGTTAACAACTGCTTAATTAGAATAGTAAATAAATTTATCGACATATTATTTAGTAGTGTAATACAAAGCTTTTCCAATGACGAAAAAATGTTACAGCTTTGATTGTTTTACTTTCTGGCATCAAAGTAATTACGAACTGTACGCTCTTATATATTAAGTTCAAATTATTTACAGACAATAAATAACTTCTCCCAGAGCAATATCCAAATTGCTTTCAAAACTGAGTAAACACAGCATTTTGCACCTTATTAACTTTGACTGTGACATAAATTTCTCTGGCTATTATCAAATAAATATTCTTAATTGCCAACATCTATTGCCTTATGCTTAAATCTGTGCGATAGAGGAATTTCGATTTAATTTACATAGGAGCTAGAGCGATTTTCAAATGAAGGCCATTGTATTAGGGAAAGTACCCTCCATCTTCTGCTTATTTATCGTACAAACAGCGAAACCAAACAACAGCATTAATTAAACGAACAATATGAACCAAAAACCGATCCTGAGTATAATTTTAATCTCTCGATATTTGCAGTAGTATCGAAAACAAACTGAAATAATACATGAAGGGTTCTTTCATGTGCTGTATACCCCCTCTCCTCTCGACCCTTATGCTTTGACTGACTGATATTCAATTATTAACTGTAGTCAACAATATTTTATACATTTCTTACTTATTGTAATATCTATGAGAAGCTTGCTTTCGTAGTTCATAGTTGTTCGTACATTGAGGCCTGATATTAAAAACAAAGCTACTTTCGTCGTGGTTTGCCCTTGGATGGGCAATCAAATCTTTGTGATCTTGAGTTGTTTTAGAAGGCAGGTTAAATCCTGGACTGACACTAATCCTGTTATGGACGAGACACAATTGATTTTCTATCGTGATGAGTTATGCCGTTAGTACCAGTTGTTATTAGAAGCGTTTCTACCCACCCATCCGCATTGAGCCAGCTTGGTGATCGGTTTCCCCATTAATTTCTCAATGTAAGAAGACCTGACCCCAAAAGTACGACGTATAAACTGGTGATGTAAATATGTGTCATTAGCCTATCAATAACCCATTATTCCAAACATGTTTCGTATCGGATCAAAATGTAAACAACAAATCCAGACCACCACGGAACCCTTCTCCGTCCAATATCCTTTTGTTAAAAATTTCCCACAGATACTTTCTGAACTTACAATTTCGCTTGTTGTTATCCCTTGTTCATCTATTGTTGCTTACATCTAGCTGATCTTTTATGCAAGCACAATCTAGCTTTAAGTTCACGCTGCGGGTCGGGATTCCTGTCTGGATTTTTAATAATACTCCCATTATTAAATTTATTCCTTGTGTCTTGTCAACATCTCGTAAATCTACAAGAACTACATTTAGTTACTCGTGAGATCTTTTTCTGAGTATTTCTCATATCATGTATTTTCGATTTCAGGTAAGACATCTGGTTGAGATTTTGTCACCAAGATGGGGTTTTAAGGTAAGGTTTCTCAATATTCTTTCCATAGTTACGACTGTCAGCCCGTTTCATCTCTCTGCTGAGTATAAACCTAGATGAGAGAGGAGGAGGAGGAGGACACTTCTCTCCTTTCTACTGTGCCACTTCTCACAACCCTGTGCCAGACGTATCCAACAAGAACCCACCAACCTCTCAACGTCTTCTGACCATCAGACCGGTGGTCTCCCTAAAGAATCCTTGCGCTGAATAATATCTCTACTGAAAATATTATTATCCAAAACGACCTTGAAAACAAATTTAGAGAATTAGTTACGAAGTTCCGAAAACTGGACTTGTTAAAAACGCTCTAATGAATCTTTGAAATTTTAAATTTCATTTTTAGTCGACTCTAGATTTTAGAACTCAATTATGGATTACAAAGATTTACAGAAACTTTTTGTTTTAGCCTTGTTTGTTAAACTTTAATTAAGATTAAAACACAACATGTTGTGCAAAATGCAGCACATGTTGAGGATTGTTGAGTGAGTGAAAATATTTATATTTTAACTCCCATCGCGAAAACGAGGGTTGAAAGGGTCGGTAAAAAAAAATATTTGATATTTAGACAGATTGACAATAAAAATATTTTTCTTTCACCTAGTGTTGGCTACCAGCGCCGAACAATTGTACATTTTTTGTAATTTAGTTAATCAGCTTCTTATTAGTTAGAACACGTCCTAGATGAGGTCGGAGCTGCGAGACAAGAAACCCATAAACCGAGAGAGCGTGCAGAGACAAACTAACGTGACAACAGCGAATAATGTTTCGGAAAAGCTTAAGCGACAACCATCCGAAAGAAATGATGTGGATGTACTCCAACGAAAATAGCCATTGCTTAGTGCTGTGTCTCATTCGTTTGCTCAGCATTTTACAAGGTGCGCTAAGTAATTTGAACTCATAGTAAACATGGCAAAGTTTTAGAACGTTGAGCGATTTTTATTGCATTCTGTAACAATTGCACGAGTTCCCATTCTTTAAAAAAATACTCATTAAATACATTAATGAAATAAAAAAAAAATTAAGTCTTGTTCTAGATTCTTAACCTTAAATATTATAGGAAGTAAAAGAAAACGAAACGTTTCGACACCACAAAAGAATTTAAATGTTCCATTGTCATGCGACTCCATTAAAATTTATACGCCGTATAAGGATTTATTCGGCCGCGGGCGCCGCGATTTAAAACACTCAGCTCAATCGACATAAATTGCACCGGAATCAATACTCGGACACAGATGCAATTTATTAACACGCCAAAAGAAAACTCCGGCGGGAAAGCACTTAATGCAAATCCAGAGTTACGATGCTAATCCCGGGCTGAGTTACATCGGCGGCTCGCGGCGGCGGCCCGCGGCGGCCGGTGCGGGCGCAGCGCTGGATTGGAATGTAGAATTTGTCTCGTGCGCTGATTCTCTGGCTTGTAACGCGTCCATCGCTCGTTTTGAATAAGTTGTGTGGCTTCCTGTGGAAGCCGGCAGGCAAGGGTTGCCGTGGGCGGCCACCGCGTCGCCGCGCACGGCGGCTGCGCGACGCCGCAATCGATACGAGCCTTTGCGACCTGGATCCGCATGCACCCTGTAACCTACATCAGGTCCTCACGTATCGGTGCACTGCCGTCAAATATTTCAATCTGATTCGAAAATAAGCTAAAACTGAAGCCGTAAAGCGTTTGTCGTAAACCCGCTCTAATGTTGCTCGTAAACTGATCTTGACTTAGGTTAGGTTGACCAAGTTCCACCTTCCACCGAGCCTTTATATCGGATCGTTAACAGCTCCATTAGGATTAACCTAGGGATAGTTCGTCACGTATACTTTCTGAACTTTGGACATAAACATGTTCATTAACCCAGTCTTAACATTAACAAGTCTTAACAGTCTTAAACATTAGGATACGTAATTACATTAACTAGAAATAATAAAACTTCCCTTCTGTTTGGAAGAAGCTCGAGTTCCCTTAATTCACTTTTACTTTTCATACAGCAATAACCTTTCTATGCCCATGCTTGTTTTAAGGTTAATGCTCAGATACAGTTTCACCTAGAAACTAAATATTGAAAATAAATAAAAAAGATTCGGTGTGAAACCAAATGTTTTTTCACATTTAGATAATCGACTCTGGGCCGTTTGCATGCAGTTGCTTCCCGCCACCAGTCACCACTGTACACACTAGTAATCCTAGAAATTTTTGTTGGTTTTGTACACGATGCATGGCATCAATCTATAAATGTAAACCTTATCCCACCAAAAACATTCTGTAAAAAACTAGCCAAGTCTCGATGGAGCTGCTTATCTCTAAAAAGGGGAAAGTGAAAAAAAAGGAGAAGTACTAGTTCTATTATGATGATCATGAGTGGGTGAGTGAATACGTGAGTGTTATAATTGCAAAACTTTGCTTTCGCTTAACTTCGGAACTATATGACCTACAGACTTCAAATTTTGGATTTTAAGAATGTGATTTTAGCTTACTGGATGACGAAAATTTCTGCGTTCTGGTCTTATCCAGAGGTAATCAAATAGGGGCCTGAAAATGTGGCGAATTAGTTCCAGTAAAGGATGATACGGCAGTGTTTACTTCGTGCTTGACTTGGCGGGGTCACTGCCGTGTCCTTCATTTCTGTGTCAATGGTCATTCGTTTTTCAGTAAGGAAAAAGTCACTTAAAATGTGTAAATAAAGTCAGTTCAAGTTACTCTCAGAAATAGAAAATTCCATCCTATCTCAGGCAAACAATATCGGATTTGTGTGACTTGTTTTTCTAGGTATCCTACGAAATATTTAAACCTTTCAATCCAAAATGAAGTCAACTATTTTGCATTTTCAACGAATGTCCGGAAATAGACTTTTGAAATAAATTTGGACATAATATATGCATAGGTAACTAAAATAAATAATTATAATATTATCTATTTTATAATCCACATATCGAAATAACCAAAATCACATTTATCCAAAAACGATTTTAGACGGATTTGTATATTGGCGCGTTTTTCTGTACTAAACTAAATATTTGTTAATTAAGAAATTTTGCTTTAAAAAATCCAGTTATAATTACAGAACTTTTTGAGACAGCGTTGAATGAATTGCCTGATTAATTACTGTCTCGTCCGACATCTTTCTCGGCCCGTCCTCACCACAAAACACACCGCGCATTAAATATCCTCTAACGAAGACAGAGGTCAATGACATAGATGGCTGTGTCTACATCATTAATGGCATCTAATATTCATTCCTCTTCAACTTTGCACTAAGATTCTGCGTTCTGAGTTTTGAGTTTATTTGTTTTTCGACTAGAATGGACGATTTCATACTTATATAATCACGACTATTAGCCCCTAAGGGTTAGTCAGAGACCAGGCAAAAGCACCGCAAAAGTCCATTGCCATAGTCCGCGCTTCGCCAAGCAGTTGTGCACTTCTAAGGACTTCGAACTGCACAACCATCCAAATGCTTATAGTGCGACTAATGGACATTAGTCGCCTTTTACGACACCCAAGAGAAAAGATGGGATGGTAGTATTATTTTACCGAGCCGCTACCACACGGTGGGCACGATTTAATATTTGGTGCATTTATAAGCAACGCTCAGCAATTAACTCAACACCAGCTCATGGGCAGCAGATGACTCCATTTACGTTTATTGCAGTCCAAAATATGACCGTTGTAGTTGTGTTTTATTGTCATTAGAGTATCATTTAGTTTGAAGTTGAATCACTGAGAGCGCATTTGTTCAAACTCCGTGTTAGTTCTACACGGATGCGGACACCAAAAAATGCTTCATTTATCGAATATTGTTTTTAGTGATAGAGTCCTGCGCACACGGCCGATTTTTGGCCGAGTACGCATCTATCCGCTAAAGCATATATGGTATTACTACACCAATATAGCGAATCGAAATTCAGTCGAATTCGCCCTAACTAGAGTGTTTAGAAGAACAAAATTGAGTGTTTTATTTTTATATTTAACGTTCACAGCAAAAGTTTTTTTATCATGTATCAAAGAAGAAAATTGATGTTTAAGATTCAGATTACTTAATGTAGCTAATATCGATTTAGTTTATAAGTACAGTTGACTCCAAAAATATGTAACCACTTTTGACTGCGACTGGGACCAACGGCTTAACGTCCCTTCTGAAGCTCGGAGGAGCTCGATATCACAAAGTTTTGGTCACCCATCCACGGCGAAGGTAGCTTTGTTTTCGATCGAAAGCCAAAGCGCCACTAACCACTGCGCCACCGAGCTCCTTAGATTTTTGTGCACAATATATTAAAATACCCATTAGAAGGCAATATCGCCGTGCTCGACGCGGGTGCCTTCGCGGGCTTCTGTCAATTAAATTACGCTGATTGCCATTAATATTCCAGCTGACTGGAGAATCAATTACAGAGCACGTGTTCCAGCGACTATATTGCCGCCAACATCACTTACGAGTTATGTTCTTATGGCATTTTAAATTGAGCGTATTTCTGTGGAGTTATATAAAAAATGTACTATTCTTTACAGCATGTTTTCCGATATTAAAAAGTCCTCTAGTGATAAATGTGAGTGTAAGAAAAAATAAAAATTTTTAGTTAAGTTATATTATATAGGGATCGATCGGCTGATCGAAGATGTTTTTTTGTCACTGAGGCCATTCAGTGGAGTGGAGTGGAGTGTTTTTAAACGTGTGACTGTAAAATAAAATTCTTGTATTATGTTCGAATGCGTTTGGGCGAAAGTCAGCGATTAAATGTTTTTCAATCAATTTCACTAGAAAGACAATTAAATTCAAGTGTATATATAGCATTAAAAATTAAAATTTATGTATCAAAAAATACCTAGGAGTTACTATTAATTCAAAATTGATGTACGACCAAAATATTTCTATTTTAGTTAACACTGCCCTCGGGTTTGTGATGCGTATATCACGTATGTGAAGTTGGCATATCAAATGTTAGCATCTCATAAAAAAGCTCAGTATTCATTGGCATCCCGTATAGTTCTACAGTTCTTGATAGGTTTCAACAATAGTTCCGGCGAATTTCATACTAAAAAACCAAATTAAAAAAATGAGATGCTAACTTCCAAACTTATGTCGCAGCATCTCATCATATTTCGTTAAAAGGATGACGGGTAAGGTTAAATCCGAGGAGTTCTAGGTGATAAGCATCTACTGTCAATAGTTCTGAAAAAAACAATAAAAAAAATTTTTTTTTTGTATGAAAATCTCATATTTTTGAAGATTCAGGTGAGATGCTGGATGAATATCGACAGTTCTGATTAGCATCTCACACGTTTCGAATAGTTCTTGGTATGTCCAATGCATTTCCAAAGAGTTCTGACGAGAACAACAGTTAAATAATTTTTTAACAATTATTTTGCCCAAAAATTTATTATTTTTGAAGATAAATAATTTTTGAATTTATTTAACTGTTGTTCTCGTCAGAACTCTTTCGTGTGAGATGCTAATTTCGTGTGAGATGCTAATCAGAACTGTCGATATTCATCCAGCATCTCACCTGAATCTACAAAAATATGAGATTTTCGGGCAAAATAATTGTTAAAAAATTATTTAACTGTTGTTCTCGTCAGAACTCCTTGGAAATGCATTAAGCATGCCAAGAACTATTCGAAACGTGTGAGATGCTAATCAGAACTGTCGATATTCATCCAGCATCTCACCTGAATCTTCAAAAATATGAGATTTTCGGGCAAAATAATTGTTCAAAAATTATTTAACTGTTGTTCTCGTCAGAACTCTTTGGAAATGCATTGTACATACCAGGAACTATTCGAAACGTGTGAGATGCTAATCAGAACTGTCGATATTCATCTAGCATCTCACCTGAATCTTCAAAAATATGAGATTTTCATACAAAAAAATTTTTTTTTTTATTGTTTTTATCAGAACTATTGACAGTAGATGCTTATCACCTAGAACTCCTCGGATTTAACCTTACCTGTCATCCTTTTAACGAAATATGATGAGATGCTGCGACATAAGTTTGGAAGTTAGCATCTCATTTTTTTATTTGGTTTTTTTGTATGTAATTCGCCGGAACTATTGTTGAAACCTATCAAGAACTGTAGAACTATACTGGATGCCAATGAATACTGAGCTTTTTAATGAGATGCTAACATTTGATATGCCAACTTCACATACGTGCGTATATCTAAGTTAAAGGCTAAGCGTATAAAAACAATTAAAATAATTTATTGTATTTATGTTCGTAGCCACCTCGAAAATGCCAGTTGAATATGGAATCCCTGTTAAACCTGTACGAGTATATATCGAGAGAGAATCCAGAAAAAGTTCACACTATACTTAAAGTTCAAATTCCTAAGATTCCCTTGACCTGTAAAACGTAATATTGTAGGTATTATATTATTTTGTGAAATTGATTAGGGGTTTAGTTGATTGTCCGCAGCTTCTAGAGAAAATCTCAATTAATGTACCAATGAGCAAGAGACATAACAATTTTATAAAATCCTTAATGCACTATTTGTTATCACCAACTACAGACGTAATAGCTATTCAATTAGAGTAAGTTATTATATAAATAATGTTAGTGGAGACATCTACATCTACAGTGATAGTCTAAGAGGGATACAATATAACGGATGCAGTCTGCTGTGACACCAATTTGATTCCATCGTTTTAGTTATATTCTGTATTGTCCTCTTTATTATTACTGGTTAGTAAGTAGTTTCCTATATGTGGTAGCTTATTATTAGCTTCTAGTATCTTATTTTGTAATTATTTTTTTATTTTAAAGCTGTTAAGCCTTAATTTTGCTGGCCTGGTGTCAGAGTTGCGGGGTAGCGAGGGGTATGCAGAGGTGCTTACACCCACATTTCGTGTGATGTGTGCAATTCCCCCCATAACATAGTGAAACAACAGGCCCATGCAAATGTCACAGTGTTAAGTGTGATTTTTTTTTATAAAAAGCTCAACAAATGGCTCCACACTACCTGATGACAAGCAGTAGAGGAGTCTATATGTGAAGATAGCTAGAGCAGCATGCTGACGTACTGCCCTAGCCACCCTCACCTTGCCGGCCCAAAAAATTCTTTTTCACGCCCCTTTTGAAGGAACCCATAAACAAAAATTAAGACTTTTTATAAAAGTCCCTTCACTGAATAGAATAAAAACTTCAGCTACTGCTGTTATATGTTTGTGCCTTGTTTTTAATGATATACATGAAACTAACATTAATAGACCGCTGAAAACTTATTTCAATAGACGTAACTTGTAATCAAGATTTCACCTCAACATTTTCCTTTTAATATAATGAAGGGTTGAAAATAAGCTTAGACTAGCGAGCTTGTTATTTTCTGGTTTCGTATTACTTAAACATTTTAAATTACCACGGAAAATATTATTAGAATAACAAATTGGTAATTATATAAATACATTATTAAGAAGCCCTTTTCAGAGTAATTGCTCCTAATTTAAACAAAGTTCAAAATAAATATTGTGTTTAAACTCAGTGAGGTTTTGAATACATTTTAAAGTAGTTTCTTAACTATGATTTCAGTTGGAGCAGATAAACTAACAAACTCAGAGCATTAAACATTGCATATCATTTAAGATTGCGTTTAAATGTTATAATATTGAACGCTTTGCTGAATAACGGCGCAGACATTCAACACATAATTTTAAATTGGCAAAGGTCTTGTAAAATATGTTGTATTATGTAATAGCTTATAATATACATTTTATGAGGAGCTGGACGGTTCGATTGGCTTGACCTTAATACTGAAAACAAAGGGATTGCAAACATACAAGAAGCAATATACCATTGTTTGCGAATACCGCGGTGCCCGCCTAGGAGTTAAGTTAAGCTTTCAACATGCTTAATGCGACTTTAAATAGGTGATCAAAATTCGAGATCTCTTCTTGCTTGATAGGAAAATTAGCGGTTGGTTCTTATTACTATTCGGCATCAAAAACAGTTTGTTTTTAAACAGTTTCTTTTGTTTTTAAAAATAGTTTTTTAATAATTCACTCAAAATACATGTTGGTGTGTCATCATAGCTCCGTAGCGTCGTTGCTTGGATGCTGCCCGGATTGAAATAGTTCTTGCCTTTAATTTATGAGGATCTGATTAAGCGCTTCAAATTCAAAAGGTCTTTGTGCAATATGGCTACAAAGGAGTTAGCAAATTGACATTACCGTTTTGAGTAATACCTTATTACCTTTTCTAGAGCATTTAATGAACGGCCAGTGCCGGCTGCCAGTAGATCAGCGACCGCTTCACGCTCGTGCGCTGATCGCGTCTGGTCTCCGACGCTTTACGCGCCGCGACCCCCATAAACCGTTACCACATTACGCCTCGTTCTCATATTTCGGCTTTGACTGGAAGGCCCGCCTGTAATAAAGTTATCCCATCCTAACACAATATTTTTATGCGAACCCTCGATACATTTCACTTTATTGCTACTCTTTCACGAATGAATAAAGTAAATCGAGATATAAGCTTTGTGAAACAGACAAATATACATTGAAATATTTATGGCACCGGCCGCACCGGAATCAGCGGAATAGAACGGAAACACGTGTTGATTAAACAAATGTTTAAATTTTGAGTTGTCGGAAAACCTGCACTCTACAAAATAAATATTCAAAATAGGTATGTGCCTTTTCAGCAGGGATTGGCTTGCTGTCAGTTAAGTTGTTTCTGGAAACGCTGGAGGTTGATGTCCGCGTGTGCGTGAATAGATTTATTTTAATAAATCTGCATCATTTGGGCAACCTAATAATTATGGTTTCCCTGAGTTGAATATCAGGATTCACACGACTTTTTTAAAAAATTTTAGGTACAATCGAGGAAGTTAAAGATAGAACATTAGAATTTTTGTAAGAACCGATAATAAAAATGTAAGAAAGTTAAGTCTATCCATACTAATGTTATAAATGCGAAAGTAACTCTGTCTGTCTGTTGGTACCCAGATATGGAGCATGCGAAAAGCGAATGCTACTTGTCATCCCGAGATTCCTATGGGAACGCGAGTAAAACCGCGAGAAACTACTAGTAGATTATATATCATGAAATAAGAGCCAATAATATACATTTTATTTAACTAATCAACGAGCACAAAACGAGACAATAGAATCATCAATTGCTTGCGAACACCGGTGATCGCGGGACCCGCCGAGGAGTTAACTTGTAAATGACTGTTAAAACTCTAGTACTTTTTGATAGAATGCTTCAGTACACTTTTGATTGTGTGCTCAGTATTAATACCTAAAAGTTTCTAAAATCCGAAGAGTTTAGTTATATGTTGTGATGTAGGGAACAAATCCAATATATCCTTTGCTAATCTATAGAAGAATAAATAAACGATTCACTAGGATGATCACTTCTTCGAGTGCCTAACCCATGTAATATAATATCATAAAACAGATATAATCCAGGCAACGACATTCGTATAAGTTTTCGAGCATTCCACCACATTATAGGAGTTGCTCAAAACTTGCGCGCTTTCACTCGCAACATTTGTCCGGGGCCGACATAAACAAGTACTTATAAAATTTCTTCCCGACACTGTTGCGAAAACATTCCCGCGTCACAAACTCGTAAACACACTTACATAACTCCAGCAATTCGCTTTGTTCTGATGGCCACCGATCTTTTATTGCTGACGCACCAAAAACACTTTGCGCGGCGATCGCGTTACGTGTGCGCCTTTTGTCCAACGTTGAAAAACAACTTTTCTTCCGCTCAAATAATTTCAGATCTGAAATTTACGAGGTACATTAATCCCTTCGCGCCGGCCGCCGGGAATAACAAAAGCAGATAAATTCGTGTTACATAATTAAAACGACAGCGGACATTATTGCAATCGTTGGTGGGATGATGCTATTTTGGCCAGTTTTTTTGCTGGGCTTTTGATACGGTCTTTAGATACTGGATATTGCTTGCAATTTTTCTGAAACCCTGAAATTTAAAGCGGAGAGCTCAAATAAACGATCTAACTCATTGATAAATGTCGCAAAACGATAAGTGACCAAAATGTTGCAACCTACAGGTTGAAAGAAGACGATTTTGATTAGATTACTTGGAGAACAAACAAATATTTTAAACTAGGATCCTTCAGAACTTTTGCCAGTTCACCACAGTCGTTCTGCATTCTTCTGTATGATGTTCATCATACACCACGACTCATTACCCCCTCGTGGAGTAATAACCGTGAGCTGTATATCTGCCACGATTATATTGTGTGCGTGGCCGCGCGCCCGCGCTGCGGGTAGTTGGCGATTAGACTCACCGCCTTTATGCGCCATTACAGTTTGGCTTTGTTTATTTTCCCCGGTTTTATTAGCCGCTGTTTACACGGTCACCAAGATTAAGTGTGACTATGTAATTATCATAAAGCTGGTTTAAACGTAAAGTTGCTAACGTGCTTTTACGATTATGTTGTTGTTTAACTGGCGGGCTTACGCATTTGAATTTGGTGAACTTGAATTGAATGTGGACTGTTTCGGGCTCGGAGCAGGAGAATTTTATTTTATAGCCTTTACTACATTCTGGGATAGCGATGTCCACAAGCAATATGTTACAAAGGAATTACCAAATGTCGATTTACACTGACACAGATGAAAAAAAAAATTTTTTTATTACTACAAATTGTAGTTTAATTGTTTATTGTACAAAACATTTTTATAGATTAAGGTATATTAACACCTTCATTTCGCCTGAACCTCTGTTTGCTTTGACATATTGAGAGAGACTTTATTGAAGTATCTAAGAGGCGTGCACGATTTAATGAATTATTTTTACCATAGCATTTTGGATATTTATTTCTTCCACTCACGCAGGTATTCAGGATGTGACAAGATCAATGCCCTTTTTATAGCTGTACCCAATTATGTTTTTGTGGTACCAAATTAAATTTCCGACCATTGGTACGAAGTGCAGCTCTAATGTCGTAAAAGCTAATAAAATGGCCGGTCAATGAGGGAAGTGGGGCAATTTGCATCGGTGCGTTTTATGGGGTACTAGCCGGACAACTAATAATAACACCCGGCTCGTCCACATTTCAGCTGCACGGGACAATACAAATGCAAATGCCCGCTCTTGATAATTGCGAACGAGCGAACGACCGATGCCAACTGGGCTCCCGAATGCTCTCCACTTTGATTGCCCTCAAACTTGTGCCTGCTTCTTTGTGCGCCAAATTTATCCTAATTTCGGAAAGAAAAATTAAGTTATTATGCTTAGGGCGAATTCGACCAAATTGAGATTAGTAACACGCGAATAGTAATACCAAACTGACCTGAAACGATTGGTCGAATCTGCCCTGTGTCAAACGAGATATTGACACATTCGTGCGCGAAAAACTGCGTACTCAATTAAAATAATATTACTCGCGTGTAACCAAATATGAAAAAACTAGGATAGCTAATCGGCTCCGCCCTTAGGGCAGATTCGACCAATCGTGTGAACTCAGTTTGGTATTACTATTCCCGTGTAATCTCAATTTGGTCGAATTCGCCCTTAGACTTATAAAGTCCTTGTGCCTTGCAAGGGATGCTTAATAGGCAAGCTGGCCGGCAGCGCCGCCGCCGCGCCCCGGCGAGATTTCCACACATTATGACGTATAAGCGCGCGCGTGTGGCTGTGAAACGAAATTAGTAGTTCCGTGTTATTGTAAGCGCGCGTGGCCGGCGCTGGCGGCCAACTAACCTATGAAACCATACTTACTGTATGATTATATGCAAGCAGATGCAAATATTAAAGTATCACATGTATGTATTGAGGCGAAAGTATAAACTTAACCATATTCTAGCTAGTTTATGTGAACACACATTACAAAATTCGTAACACAATAAGAAAACATAAAACACGTTCAGCACAATATAAAATTTTTCATTTCTTATTTATCAAGTATCGCTAGTCAAACCACAACTGTAGCCTAAACCAACTAGTGATATAAATCATGCTTAGATCCCGTTCTGTCTATTGAGCGTGACCCGGGTTGCGCTTCCGTGTGTCACGTGACGTATTCAAGCGTGTTAGCTTAGCTCGTCATCACAATATTACTGACAAATGGGCATTAGAGGTGCAATGGTGCATTGAACTGGTTATCTTTTATTATCAATCCGGGCTTTAAAGTCTGACTTTGAAACAATAATATTATTATATTGCTAATTGTGGCTGCGACAATACATATACAGAATCACGATGACATTGTTTCCAGTAAAGATTAGAATATATTCAAATGGTCTCCAGGCTGACGCTGTGAAAAATCTTGCGCCTTCTCGTTATTGATTGATATACTTTTTATGAAAAGAGTTTGGCCATAATACTAACTACACTGGCTCAACGCGAATCGGCTTATTGACTTTTAGTGCCTTCCGAAGCACTCGAGATCATAAAGTTTTGGTCACCTATACAAAGTCAACCATAACAAAGTTTTTTTCCAATATTGAATGTAAAACTTAAACAAATCACTAATTAGGCTATTCCTAGCATTATGGTTTTGTTTTTATCATTACAAAGTTTTTTTACAGCAAACCGTACCACCTAAAGTAAAGAATGTAAATAGATGTAAACGGACAACCATCAATAAAAACTGAATTAACGTTTAACCCTCGCCTGAATAGGCTGCGCTTTATAAGTCGGAAAGATTAAATTACTGTAGAAAATCCAGCGGAAAGGTCGTCCACGAGAGCCTCGACCGGAACCTGCAAATTGCTGCACTCGCACACTCACAAAAGATGCAATTCAAAGACCATGCGAGGTCCCGGGGCGGGAAGAAGTTAAAGATCAGCCTCGATACAAATCAGATATACCGCGACTGCGACGGAACTGGTCACAGGACGTTCTATTTTCAATCTTATGATTTAGGGAAAAGGTTCATAGTAATTATTTATTTAGACTTTGGAAATCTCAGGTTTTTGTCATAATTATGGAAAGAAAGGTGTGAAGCTACATTAGAATATAGGTTGGAGATGATGATAAGATGATTCTTAGGACAGGGCCTCCTGGTAGCTAAAGCATCTACCTAATGTTTGACGTTCAAGGTGTTTATTTAACAATACACTTTGATAGATAAGATATTTATATTTTAATTTCTGACTAGGTATTGTACAATTTGGTCCGCGTATAAGTCCAATTTTACTACTTTTAACATTCCAATTGTGAAGCATTGTATAAAATTTTTTACAAATATTTTTTAATTTCACGCTCACATGTTTTACTGTTCATAAAATGTTTACATTTCTATTTTAATACGCAAATACCGGCAAAAGTATTTAAAATAAATCCATGTTGTTAAAATTAAATATAGGTATCAACGAGGTTCAAAGTTTCATATTAATTTCGATAGTTTTGGCTTTTTAAACCAATCAATGCTACATAGATTTAGACTTCAAATACTTCAATATTAGTACTATGGCAATAACTGGAACAAATACTTTTCTTGTATCCACTACCTTTATCACTTAAATCACCTAACACATTAATATGCCGCTCTATCACAGAAGTCCTCTCTGTCTGTCTCTGTGTGTTTTGTAGTACATGAGTTTCAGGGTAACACCATCTGTGAGGTTCCCTATGTGTAACGAATACGAGCATGTCGATCATTTTATCTGAATCATAACAACATAACACATATCATCACGCCTCTTTCGCCGAATGGGTAGAGGTGTTAACTCTTACCTTCTCCAGACATGTGGACAAGTGGACTTAACATATCTGAATCATGGCTGAAAATAATACTTGCATCAAAAATATACTTACATACCTCAAAACACAAGCTTTTACAATTATCTTTAGAAGTCATTAGCGCAACTTTCAAACTTCCTGTCCAGAACATTAGTGTGGAATTCGCTTGGGGATATGTTACCGAAATATGTCGACAGCAGCATATCGGATGACAAAGATGAACAGAAGAGAAATAATTCTGAAAGCAATAAGAAGGAAACTGATTGGTGCATTAGCTGGAAGCTGAAACATTCCGATAGGAAGGACAAGATGGATTATGGTTATTAATTAATTCCATTAATATCCCGTCAAATTTCAATTTGAAATTCCACGGTGAATCAATAGCGAGCGCCGGGGCGTTCGATTGCAGCCGTCACGCCGCTTGATTTACAAACTTACCTGAGCTTATTACAGCGATAAATCTCTGAACACTATCAAGATTTGAGAGGTGTCACTTTTTAATAACTTACGAGTGACTACTTCCCAGTTCTCCGGGTCCTTGGGCTGTGCATGGAGATCTAATGTGGATTTCAGTACTAGATTGCTTCCAGGTGCAACTAGCTAGACTATATATCCTTCAGACTAGAAAGAACGCGCTTTAATTCTGAAGTGCAGCAAGCAAAGGAAAGCATCTGTCCTTTTCTCTCCTGCACTGAACAATATCTGAACGTTGCTTAAATCCTGTGGTCATATTTTTATTCTCCAGGGATCATAGAATTCCAACATTGACTTGTTCTTACTACTAAGAAAAAGATGGATGAAAATACTAAGAAAAAGGTGCCGAAATGCGAATTTTAAGATAGATGTGTGGGGTGACGAGGATTGATAGGGTGAGGAATGAGTAAATCAGAGGATGCCTGAAATTTGCTCCAGTGAGAGACAAGTTGAGAGAAAGCGGCTATCGTGGTATGGACATATTGAGAAGATGGACAAGAGAGAATGAGCATGTAACGAGAAGAATTATGAATATGAGAGTGGATGGTAATGCAAGGAGAGGACCGAAGAAGAGATGGTTAGATTGTGTGAATGAGGACATGGCTAGAATGGGAGTGAATGTTGATATGGCGTGTGTTATGGGAGAGTGGAAGAGAAAGACTCGTTGCGCCGACCCCAAACAACTAATGGGGTTTGTAAATATTGACAACAGACGCGCCGTTTTAAATACGGGCCTGGAGCTATCAGGCGAAAAGGCTCTCCCTACCCGAGGGTCATAAGCTTTTATATTTCACAAAATTCTTTTACCCAAAAATATTTCTAAAACCAGATATCATTCTTTTTAAGTTACTCGTATTATGTTGTTGGCGTTTACAGTTCTTAGCTTGTGCTTCTGACATCTATCTTATTTTCATCATGATTCACATAAGTCACTGCTTCTGTTAAATAAAGTGATATGCTAAACAGTTATGCACGCTGTTTCTTCTGCAATACAAAAGATTCTATCCTTGATATAAATATGCTTTGCATAACGTTTCGAATGATTGGAAGAGATCATTTGAAAATCAATTTTGATTTGAGCGTTGTACGCTACTTCAAGCTTCAAGCGTACAGATATTTGAAGTTTTAAAAAAATTCCCAATACATCCCAGTGTCGATTTTATTCGAGTTTTTGCTGTAATCAACCGTTCAAATGCCAATGGTGAAATAAATCCGATTCCCACTATCAGGCACGCAGTGTGTTTTTAACGAGCATGGTAATGGGGGAATAGTTCGCTCGGGCTCGCGCGTGATCGCCTCGCTCGTAATTGACTGGTGAAGTAGACAGCGTTCTTTAGCAAATGGATCTGTCTCGGGAGACGGCGCTTCTGGTCTGAAAATGGAAGCTTCTACGTTAAGAATATTTTTACAGTATTTGGGAAGAAAATTACCTTAGCTTGTTTGAAAAAAAATGAATGATATTAAAATAATGAAATGTTTAAAAGTACTTTCACAAGTGTGAAAGGTAACAAAGAAAAAATGTTAAAATATTTAAAAATATGAAGCTCCTTTCATATATTATTAAAACCAAGCACAACACATAATTATAACAAAGGAAAAAAATATCTGTGATGTTTGTAGTTACAGTTTGAGAAGTAGATATATTTTGAACCGAATTTTTTTGTGTTATATGTATCCTTAAAATATAATTATGTGTACAGACTGGTGAAACGCACTTGTAATATAACGCTAAATGAAAGAATTTACCGTCCACATCGTCGCAATATATTTTGACGATGTAACAATATTCCTATAGTGTAAATGCTCCATTCATGTTACATTCCATGTCACGTTTCACCAGTCTGTATACACCATTACTAGAAGTGTTGTTATTAATAATAGTGTGCATAGTTAGGTTCGGGACATAGATGTCCCATTTTCTTTAGAAGTTGGGACGGACGGGACACTACTCGTTCGAGAGGCCGCGGGAAACGCGGGTTCAATCCCACCGCCTGTACCACTGAGTTTTGACTAAAACTTATGTACAGTTCAACGTGAATATCGCTTGCCTCACATTGTGGCCGGTGTATGGCAACAGGCTCCCCACCAGTTACATGGGACACCTATGCCTACCCCTTCGGGGAAAGAGGCGTGATGATATGTTATGTTGTCAATCAAACATTTCCTCTATTACATCAAATAAAGGTATTAGGTCCTTACCTATGAAATTGGTGTTTTGTATGGAGATTACATACTAACATTTTATCAGTTTTCTTCACAACGACAAATCCAGAGATAATAACATTTGGCATGTATCATAAGACAAGCTTTAGCAAAATGTGTGTGAACACGCTTGATAAAAATTATTTATCGTTTTTATGTTAATGCAAATCAAATGATGTATTCGGGAGGCAGTTAAAAATATTTGTCTTTGTGGCTAATTTCAACACAATTAAACTTACAAAAAATTATCAAATTAAATAATACGAGCTCAAATATATGGTCTATTTTTAGAAGAGGCAATTATTTTATAAGAATGTTCTGAAACTTAATAGTTACGGACAAATTGCTAAGACAGAATAAAAACACCAATTTCATAGGTAAGGACCCAATATTAACAAAACGCTCTCCCCCATACCTTATAAATCGAGTGGTGTGATGACGTGCCTGCATGCGCTATTAATTAGCCGCTACGACAGTGCACCGCTCGCACTGTACCGACACTTCTGTAATGTAGGTGTGCATTTTGAAGCATGAATTACCTCTAATAGCTCACTTCTATCGTTATTTAGTAGAAGAGCCCTCACGTGGAAGGTGATTGAATAGTCTGTAGTGGTATTCTGGTCAATTTTCGTTGACAATTTACCACAATAATTTTCATGCTAGGTTACAAGTCTTAATTAAATAAACCACAATTTCATACCCAATAAACGGATTAGATTTTTAAAGATTTTTTAAGTGTGTTCAACCAAAATCTCACATGATGGAAATCTGCGATGTGTCTGCGATCAAGAACTTAAATAATGCAAGTTCTCTTACTTTGAAAATTCTTACCTTACTTTGCCTTATTTACTATTCATTCATTTACAACAATGATTGTATATTACCAACACTCTATTTTTGCCAGAAAGGCTCTTTCCTGAAACTTAGGGTTGACAATGTATTTCGATATCTTTCTTGTCCTAATTAATGAAGAAGCGTTTATTTCTCAAGGAACCGTGGGTACATTCAGTAAATAATTAAAGTCAAACTGCCATAAAACTATTTAAAGTTTCTAAACTGGTTATTATTGAAATCCACTGATGAATGTCGTCAGTCTTTTGTGAATAAAAAACAAATATTCACAAATCATCTTGAATTTTTAGCTACGAGTAATATTTCTTTTATCCTTTTATAGTCAGTGGTCACAATCAATTCACTATTGTCTCTATATAAAGTTTTATGATTGAGCGTCAGTTTTATAATTATTTAAACACCGGAAGCTGGAAGACCTTCAAAGAACAAAAGAGCCAAAGTAATTGATGTTATCACTAACGGCGGCGCCCCGTGAACGGGGACGGCTGAAACTGAAAATCAGTTAACTGAGGCTTTGTTCTTTCGTTAAATATTGAATTTAACTTAGCAGAGAGGATTTTCTGTATTAAGCTCGACTTTCAGCCAAAACTGTGGCGAACATTCTTGCTGATGAGAAGGCGTGTCTAAAAGATTCTTGCGATATTTCGCTTCGAAATGTATTTTAAGACCTGAAACTTGATTATCTGAGTTTGCTAAACAGTATTAGAAGCTAATAAATTCCTTCTTAGACACACACATGAGCCATGACATTACAACGTAAATGCAAAGCAATCTGTAAAATTTAAATTATTATAACTTTATAGTTAATAGCTATGTTGTTAAAACATAATTACACCATTAATGCAAATGCACTATAGTATTTTCTTACCAAGAATCAGGTTAGTCTAAATGGTTTTGTTCATTTAGACTTTTCGCCTCCAGTCCTCACTTACCCCAGGTACACGTTTCTACAAAATGTCGTGTTATTTTGGTGACATTTCCAAGAGAAAGCATTTCGCCAATCCAAACGAATACTGCCGTACTATTTTTATAGTAGTTTCAACGTTACCAAAGGATGGAGTATGTAATAATAATACTTTGATGGCAATAACCTCGTATATTTTTATTTTTAAAAGCGCTTCTCATGTAACTACTTATTTTTATATGAATGAGTTAAGTAGCATAACGTTTGTGTTGGTTGGGAAGTGAGCGTGTATATCATCAACCATTAAACGTCCCACTGCTGGCGCAGGCACAGGTCTTCCTCATGGAGCAACACATGAGGAGAATTGGTCGTAACACCACCACGCTGGTCCAATGCTGGTTGGTGGGTAGAAACAGCTTAACGTGCCTTCCGAAGCACGGAGGAGCTCGAGATCACAATGTTTTTGTCACCCTTCCACGGCCTGACTATGGCAAAGGTAGCTTTGTTTATAATCAAAAACCAAAGCGTAGTAACCACTTCGCCACCGAGATCCTCAGAGCAAAAGCGTATGTTATGATTGTCAATTACTCATAATCATTGTGATCCAAGAATTTCACAGCCATCGGTTCTGCGCTGCCATGCCCAGTTTTCCTCGAAATTTATCTACTCGTTGGTTCATCTTCCAACCCATCTTCCAACCCCATTGGGCCAGCGTGGTGGTGTTACGGCCCATACTCCTCATGAGGAAGGCCTGTGCCCAACAGTGGGACCTATATAGGCTGAGGACGTTAGTTGATCTTCCTAGTGAATTACTAACGCTGTGCCATTCGAGAACCTTCCTCCCCAGATAGGCGTCAGTTCTGCTTGCAATGGGACTTGGCCACTGCCATATAAGGATTAATTAATTGGGTTTTTTCAGTGACCTTAGTTCCTCTGATTACCTCGTTTTTGAAAAAAAAAGTGATTATTTTCTAACATTTTAATACCAATGTTTAAGCAGATCAATTGACAATAAATTGCCTTCGTAATATGGTGTGGCAGAGTTTCGCCAGACACCAAAAAATTCACATAACGACACATAAAACTTATTTAAAAAACCCCCAACGCGATAAAGCGGGAGCTCCACATAATCCCAGTAACGTCCCGTCAAATAATTTCATTTCAGCCTAACTTCAAAGACATTTATTCACTTTCCAAATTGCGAAATTAGTCCACAAACTCGATCGCAATAAAAGCCGGGATGCCTGCAATTTGTTTGGCCGACTTGTAATTTTTGTTGGGAACGTTCGGGTGTTTATGGCGGCGGTTTTACCGAGCACTTATTTACCTAGGTCGTCGAGCTGACCTAGTTTTACCAGTTCGTCGATGCCGGGTAATTCGAATTGCCAACTTTCGGCGTCACCCTTTGCAGGTATGCCGCTGGACTATTCGTCATCTCGGTCTTGCTTGGAGTTTCTGGAAGCCTTACTAGCTTATCGCTGCTACTAGCTGCTGCTTTATAGTCAAATGTAATTCCTATTATATATGTTAACCGTTAACTTGACGAATAACCTCATCTCACCTGGTGTTATGTAACAATGAAGTTAAGGGTAGCCTCAAAAAGCTCGTCAAAAACCGCATCAGCCATTCTCACTTTTTCACACTGCTTGTGAAACACGCTTTTACCTCTAAAGGGGTAGCCAAAAAACAGCGGAAATGTGTTGACATTTCTGGCTACGCCTTCGTAGACAGTAGTTCTACAGCCTCGACATCTCATGGATCCCCGTGTATAAATGCCAGTGCCCAGCAGCGGAACGTGTATACGCTGGTGCTGATGCTTTAAATCCTTTAGTTTGCAAATTCATAAGATTCTGTTTTCCCTGTCATATTTTTGCAAACATCAACTATATACAATTATACATACCCAATGAAATTTAAATAGTAAAAGCGACTGTACTAGAAGGACTTATAAAATCTCTTATCAAGCTCGTAGTAAAGAAAAGGACTGTAATAATAAGTTAAAATATTCAAGTGCACGTTTCTATGTTTCCGAGAATTTAATAAAACTCGACTCTTTCGCGGGATTCTCGGAATATTATCGCCAGGATTATCATGATTAGTTTTATTAAGACCTATTCAGGCATCTCGTTTACGCCGGCGTTGGAATATTTTATGGTTTTTAGGTATTGGAATATCGTGGATCGAACCATACGATATAATTAAAAACTTTCATAAAATGCTTCATATTTAATATATCTGACTGGCACGCTCTCTTCGTATGTGGTTTCCTTAAGCCGTTTACATGCCTGCCATGCCTTGCTTTGGTCACGCATGTATCACCAGCATAGCGCCCGGGGATCGCCCACTGCTGGACATAAGCATCCCTCCAGGATTGCTTCATTAGGGGTGACCAACTATCATCATGCTGACCCAGTGATGACGTTCATGTGAAATTAACGTGGAGTTAAGGTGATTAATACAATGTGATTTGATTAACATTTACACGTCACAATTATTCGTATAAGAGTCTCTTTAAATCTAGATGAGCAAAGTGATTTAAGTTTACTTAACATCAGAAAAGATGGAGTCAATTGACCATTCTTTTAAAAAATACCTCTTTAAACAGATGAACTGTTTCTCAGGAGCTGTAAACAAAGCCATTACGTCTAATCTCTGATACGGGCCGTAAAGGCTCACGATTTAACTGTGTACTTTGTTCATTTATTTTGGCGCCTATGTACCCACGAATTACTTTTGAGAGCAATCTCTCGGCTGGAATGATGGTAATAATGAATATCCTATAAAACGCTACAATTTCAAGTCGTTAAAAATGTATTTCACGATACTTAGCAGATTTTTTTACAACGTCAATCATTATGTTTGTACTCTCGTTTTACCTGATATGTTTAAATCCCTATGTCGAAATTTATTATTATTTTGTATTAATTATGTAACAAAAAATCTAGAACCTAACCGTAAAAACGACAGTTAAAGCGTTAGATATATTTGATTACTTTAACATTCAGTTATAATTAACTTTATTCATACACAGTCTACACAAAAGTCTGAAGAAACTTGAAAAGTCTGAAACGGATTACCAACATAAAGTCATATTCTCAACTAGCGCTTGGTGGAATATCTCTAAGCTGCGGAGAACAAGCGATGCAAACAATTCTCCCCTTATTTACTATTGTGTAGTATCCAAGTGTACACCTCAGATCGCACGATGAACGCCCCAAAAGACAGCGGTGGTGACATCTACTTCACTCCACGATTTCAATTTCGTTTGCTCGACGAATCCAAAACGCCAGTTTAAATTTCACTGCGAAATAGATTTTATTTTAAATTCCACCAGGAAATCCGAGGTGCGAAATCAGGGATTCACTTTGTGAAATAGTCGAGTGTATTTGGCGAGTGGCGCCTGCGACGCGCGGGCGGGCAGGGCTGCCGCGCGCGGTACGACGGATTCCACCGTACTTATGTCTGCGCTTATAAAATTGAGTTACATCTTACATTCCTGGGCTTTCTCAATCCTTTTTGCTCTTTCTGTAATCACATATTAAACGTAATAGCATGAACCCTTTACGGTTCTTGAAATGTTTTTATTGGGATAGCTGGAATATTTTTCTTAATCTTTTTACGAACGACATTCGCTTATAGAATTTATATTAGGACGAATAAATATACAATGGACAGTCGACTCAGGTCGAATTTTAATGCCTTAATTATTGCGTTCCCAAGTCCATATTACATTAATTTATACAGCTCTTCATATTTTAATTAATAATTAAAGCATACCTAAGGCAAAAGATCATGCGGTCATTCACTTAAAGAATGAAGCGATATGGGCCTGACCTTAGAGAAAGATATCATCAAAATCATTACTACCTATGTTTGTCAGGTGCTGGACAGGTGTCCCCTAATGCACACCATTTCACTCTCGATCTTCGGTCGCATCTCGTCTAGTCCACTTCAGCCAACCCACACATATCCTATTTTGACGCAGAGCATCCCATCTACGTTTGGAAGAGATATTAGTTAAAAATATCAAGTGTGTGGTAACCCTGTGTGCACTGTGTGCACGAGTGGGGCGACACGCCGCCCGCGCCGTGCCCGCGCCCGCGCCCGCGCCCGCGTCCGCTCGAGCGGCGTTTGTCGCGACTCACTGACCACCTCTGAAGTATGTCGAAGTATTATGACACTTCTGACGTAAGACTTAGATGAAAACTTACTGACTACTACAGTTCATTACACACATAACATATCATCACACCTCTATCCCCGAGTGTTAACACTCATACGCTTATAACAGACTGAAATAAATCAAATTTTTTGACGTCATTATAAACTCTGTTATCTCAGTCCATTTTAAGTTTGTACATTTTTATTGGAAGGTCGATGGGATAGTTTAAGGGGTGGAAAACAAAGAAATATAATCATAATCACTACCTATATTAAGTCCCACTTCTGCACGACGCAACTCCCAATGGAAGAAAGTTAACAAGAATTAATTAACACAACGCGGAACCAATTGGTGGTCAGAAACAGTTGCGCAAGTAATATGGAACAACGTGTCCCGTAAAGCACGTTTCCTTGTTCACAAAAATTCGGTCACCCATCATCAGTCTTACCATGGGGACGGTTAGTTTCCAGTATCTAAAAAGCACCCAACAAGTTACGCCAACTGCATTGTACATACAAATAGAAAATAAAATCTTCTCTGAACCAAACTCGTACGAATTTACTTGTATGCAGTGTTTACCACATCGTACCGGGAAATGCACCTTTAAGTCGCTGATAAACCGACAAGCCGCTCAGAGCGCTCTTTTATTACACGAACAGCTGTTGAATGGAGCCCCGCCCCCCGTTCTCCTCAACTAGCAAATCCCAGAATACTGTTTTTGGACACTTTAAAAGCCAGAATGCGATAGATTTTTAAACTAACTTGATTGACATGCGTCAGTTTAACAGCACAGCAAGCAGTTGCGTAATGTTTTGAAACACATGAGGAGTATGCGTAATGCAGCGTGCCTGGTGCCGCAGGCCCAATGCGGGTTGGTGGGTAGAAACGGTTGCAATAGCTATCGGGACCAACGGCTTAGCGTGCTTTCCAAAGCACGGAGTTCGTGATCACAAAGTTTTGGTCACCCATCCAAGGCTTGACCATGGCAAAGGTAACTTAGTTTTCAATATCTAAAGCCAAAGCGTACTAACCACAACGCTGTCGAGCTCCTCACCTTCGAAACATCGCCCTAACTTAACCTTGTGCTGTCGAGTTCCGTCGTACTCCAAAAAGACATTAAGCTGGCTGTTGTTTAATTCCGGCTTGTACCCACCAATCTGCGACTTCTTCCAGGAAGGCTTGCGCCCAATAATAGGACATAATTAGCTCAGTTACGTAAATAATATAAAAACACACACCCACATAACCATCTCGTCCGCGTGTCGCATTAGCATATAAAAATAGTTCACAATAATCAAATCAACAAAACTATAAATAGTATTTTCGTGTATTTGAAAATCAGACATATTTTCCCAACAAACCAATTCATAATGCAAACTAATACCTTTCCTCAAACCTGTCACGTCGGTACTTTAGACCCGGAGCCATATTGTTTTTATTATATTGACACCGTGACACGTGACGTGAGAAACTACGGTGTCGTGAAGATCAATCCGCGCCCGATAAATCACGGGGCCCGTAGATTGCATTTCATCTTTCCTCCGCCCTCGCCGATCTCTGTCACCCGAATCCATCATATCGAAAATACCACAATCTACTAAAAGGAACTTGTAACGAAAGCGCCCCTGTCGGATTACATCGGGTTTGCTGCTCGTGGTTTGTCACCTTACACACAAATGTTCGTAAAAACATGTGTGTTGTTTTTACGAATATGTGCCGTGTGTGCTCCTTTATAATAATAGGTCTTAACCTATGAAATTGCCGTTTTTTTTCTCTTTCATTATTCTAAAAATCGACCATATTTTTGAGCTCTTTTGATTTGTTTTGATAATTTGTTGTAAGTTTGATTGTGTTAAAATTAGAAACGAAGACAACTCTTTTAATGTGCCTCTCGAATACATCATTTGATTTGCATTCACTTAAAAACGATAAATAATTTTTATGAAGAGTGATATCACACATATTGCTTAAGCTTGTCTAATGATACATGCCAAAAATTATGATATCACTGGATTTGTCGTTGTGAAGAAATGTAAAAAAAATTTTGTATGGAAAATGCAGACTTCCCAAAAATCTCCTTACAAAACACCAATTTCACAGGTAAAGACATATTTTTATTTCGCAACCAAAATAATAATTAAATTAAGAGATTGATATTCGTATTCCTTCATATTTATGATGTTATATTATTTGATAGAGTTATAATACAGTTTGAACTTAAAAATTAAAATACTTAAAAAAATTTGGTCAGAAAAAATGTTGTGCTTTAGAACATTTGAATGTTAATATTGACTTTATTTAATTTGATACTCTACTCTTATTGTATTTTTATTTATATCTATCATACTGTTTTATGTAATTGACAATTGCACTTCAAAAGTGTCGTTTATTGAACCTAAATAAAAAAATTTACTATAACTTATTATACTATACTTCAGATGTGTCGTATATGCTGAATCTGATAAAAAATGTTTTAGACGAGTATAAAGATCATTAGTTCTACCCCGTTCTGAAAGTTACATAACTCAAATAGAGAAATAACTGCTGGCTGTTTCTTTATACGTAAATTCAGAACAACATTTCAAGCTTTACCCACTTTAAAATTTTTCCATTAATCAAACCAAACGAAATAAACCCTTGTAACCAATATACAGAGCTGCAATTTCTGTAATATATTACGTAAAAGGTGGAAGGGCAGGTGGCACTGAAGCAGCGTGCTGCGTGTCCTGATTCCATTCCCACAACGGCCCAAGAGGCATCGTAACCAGATTGTCTTGCGGCGAAACGATGCTGCTATCTTGGAACCATTCGAGAAAACAACGATAAAGTCCTTGCAAATTTCAATACCATTTATTTGCTTATATCAGTTGGGAGACGCCGCTGGACAAAGGTCTCTCCTAAAGATTTCTGTACACAATCGATCTGTCAAAAATGCTACGATATTTTTGTTCTAAGAAGGAACTAAGCTAATTTTCATTTTTCTTTAACATAACCATCGTCTGAAAAAAAATGCTATTAACCACAACATCATTTAATTTTTTTAGGGAAGGTTCTTCTCTAGGTTACCGTGATACGTTGCCCGATTACCTCAGTGGCTCATCACCACGCACCGCGAAGCAGAACATTAAAACAGACAGGAAAAACTGTCACTATTATAGACATTATGATTGATTAAATAGTTTAGAAGACCGCCCCTCTGGTCCAGTGTATGACATAACCGGATGGTTATGTTATACACTGGACTGGACTGAAGGTAATATGAAGGCCAAGTCAGTTCTCTCTACTAAAATTTCATGGAAAACTTAAAACATTGAAGCACACACTAGTCTATGATTGGTGGTTTGAAAAACTGTGCTAAAAGTTTTAAACAAACCCTGGTCTGCGATTGGTGGATTGTCGAGCGATGGCCGCATTGCGCCACAGGTAAGGGAGGTCGACGCGAGAATTTCATTTGGGAGCAAAGCCTGGACAGTGATGTTCCGTCGCCGGAATCTTATTCAGATCGGGCGGCTCACCACCGACTGGGAATGTACACCATTATTTATAAGACATTTATTTATTCACTAGTCTTTGGCTAGAGCAAAATTTACGGAACTATATTCTGCATTAGAATTTCCCTTTTAAAACATGAAAATGTCATTGTAAAAATAATATTTTTAAGGTCTACTTAATTTACACAAAGCGATTATTAACACTAATTTTGTTTTTAAGGGTCATAAAAAAATCACCTTTACCTAATATCCATAAAAATTTTTTTTTTCCTAAGAATTGATCCTTGATCCTTCATTGATCCTTTTCCTAGATTTTATATATTTCCATTACATATAATTATATTGCAGCCTAAATAAATATTTTGCAGCTCAACTAATTATTTTGATGCCCAATTAATTATTTTGACGGCCTAATAATTATATCGCTGACAAAATATTTGTTTGCTGCCCAAATCATTTTTAGGCTGTGTTTTTTTGCTGACCAAATAATTGAATGGCTGTCCAATTAATTACTTCCCGAATAAAATTGTGATTAGGCCAGGAAAAAAAAGAATGCCAGTCTCTATGATGAGCAGAAGAGCTTGCTCATGATGATGCTGGTAAAACTACAAACATTTAGCATACAACATCAACAGTATCTAAGCTTAATTATATCAGCCACAATTCAGCAAATGTCCAAGGCTTTTCGACTTAAAATAAAACTCCCTAAATGAATCCCCTTGTTTTGTATCAACTCAGTGGCAGCAAATTTAGGGCGGAGTGGAAACACGAAAATCTTTTACTAAAACTTTGTGAAATTTATAATTATCCCCTGTCGTCGGCCGGCATCGCGCGATTCGCGGAAATGCTCGTCGGCGTTTTTAATTTATATTACTCCGTTAAAATAAGCATTGTTCAAAGTCAAAGGGAAGGGGGTACTCGACGTTTTCCCGGTAGGAAACGTTTAAAAGCAGGTAATAAATTAACTTGTTGACAAATGACGGCAATTAACCGGGACGTAATTAAAGCGTAGATACGATCAGTGACGTAAGCGCTGTTGGAATAACACAAAGATACAGCAATGCTTACAACTGTTCTGCGCCATTAAAGGACCATTACGGACCATTGACGGACAGCCTGGTAATGAGCCATGAATAAACATCCGTTTATACAATCATCGAAATGTCTGTTGTATTTATATTGCCTTCAAGTGACGAATGATTTGTCAGAGAGATAGCTGATGGGCCAATGCATTAGGAGTTGATGCGTAAATAAGCGCAGCAATCTAATTATTCCACCAAACAATAAGACTGAAGAAATTTGTATTCTATCGCCATTCACCAATAACTTCATTAACAATGTCTTTAGACGACCTCCGTGGTCGAGTAGTCTGTACGCCGGTCTCAAGGCGTCGCCATCTCGAGAGGTCCTGGGTTCGATCCCCAGTGGAGGCAAGTGTTTGGGTGATGAATTTTCAGACATTTGTTCTCCAGTCTTGGATGTTCATTATATATGTATTATATTATGCATATTCTGAATAATTATGTGTATTTATCTATTAAATATATTTGTCCGTCATCTAGTATCCGTAACACAAGCAGCATTTAGTTGCTTAAAATGGGACTAGTTGATAGGTGTGAATGTTGAGGATATTTATAAAAAAAAATGTCGTTCCTTGAATATACTTAATACAAAGTTTTTGCCATTAAAATTTCTGTGGTTCTAAAAAAGTTTGCAACCAATGTACAGTCGAGTTCAAAAATATGTCTTTATTCCCTGCCAATAAGAGCCATGTACTGTCAAACGTGCATACATATTTTTGAAATCGACTGTATTATCTTACTGTCGTGGACAGCCGAAGTAAAAGGCGGATTTGGAAGTGAAAAGTTTAATAAATAAAATATAAATACGATATTAAAGATGGAACCAAAAGAGAAGGAAATATGACAGCAGAAAAGAGAAGTAAAAAACGAATAGATAAAAGTATAAATCCGTAAAGAGGTATGTCCTTAACACTTGCACTACAAGTTATTACGGTTTAGATTTTTTTAGAACACTGCGTATGTGTGATTAAACTAAAAGTCTGATCGACAACCGCGATTGTGTCAACAGATAATAAATTAGACCTCTTAAAACTCAGCGCAATTTATTTACCGTTATCATGTCTTTCCTCGGACAGTTATCAGTGTTGAAGCCGGGAAACGAACCTGCCCCTCCCTCTTCGCGTGTCGCTTATCGCAGCATCGTTCCCGCAGGAAATGCCGTAAACGCTGTTGGCTTCACCGATTTGTTGGCTTGCATGTCCGGGCGTCTAGCATCGGACGGGGAACTGCTAAATTGGGGGAACTTTTGGCAATTTTACGTTTTTTCCTTAAGCGAATTATTTACAGGATTGAAATTTATTGCTTTCAGGTTCTAATAAGTCACAAATGGTTTGAGTTTTATACAAAACTCAAAGCATAGTACAGTTTTAAACAAAACTCATAGCCATGATAGGCCTACATAGGTAGTTAAAATTAGCCATTTTTCGAAATTGCTAAATGGTATGCAGTGTACAGTACAGTTACACATGACCTCTAATTATTTCTTCTTCTAATTAGAAGGGGCCGCGGGAATCGTGGGTTTGAATAAATCTTATGTATCGCTTGAATATCGCTTGCCTCACATTGCGCCCGGTGCATGGCAGCATAGGAACATAACACAAAATGTGGTTGATAACAAGAGGTGCCTAGCCCTTCGGGGAAAAAGGCGTGATGATATGTTGTTAATAATAGTGATATATCTTTTGTTCAGTGAAAGGTATGGATGTATGTAAGGTAAGTATGGAAGGGCGCTTATCAAAATTAACTCTACAAGGTCTTGGTGAACTAATTGGGAAGAGTGTGCTTATTGCAGGTCTTCTATCTAAAAAGACGTTATAAAGTCAAACTATTTATTGCAGTCCTTATGTAAATTAGCTAACAAATGACCTTTGAATATGTTCATGTTCAATAAAAATAGTCGGTTGCCGTCAAAGAAATCGATGAAAACTTCTACTATAATGCTGTTATTTTTGTGGCATGAAAAATAAATAATAATTATAGCTATTGTAGTAAAATACTTACAATGATAATTACAATGTACATTGTTCAATCTTGTTGTACTTAGAAAAATATTTACAGAGAAGTTCAAAACTTGTTATCTAGAGCTTAGGCCATCAATCAGAATTGAGTTTATAAATATTGATGAGCAACACATCGCCCAATGAATAAATTACGTGTCTCCAAAAAACAAATTGGAAATGCGATAAACGAATGACCTTTGATCGAGTACATCGGGAGCAAACGAGGCGCGCCCATGCGCGAGCGTCCTCACGCGGCTGTGAGGGATTCAATTCAATGAACGTTACATTGTACCGAGTCTTCACACTGATTCCGCCGATGTTCGTTTGGAACCTGCCTAATGAGTAATGACATTTCACTTTGTTAGACTTCTTCGTTTTATCACGTTTTATTATTGGGTATATTGTTTTTTTAGATTTGCACATTTATGAAGAGCGATATTTCTCGGAACGTATTTATTAAGTAGAATTGTTCTGTTCTTTTATTATGATGACATAGGTTCTATAATTTTTGGATTGAATGCTCGTTATATTTAGGTTGATATTCGAGACTGACAGATAAGTATATTTTAACGTGCTTTTGACCGTATTATCCATAAGCGATATATAAACACAACGGGAGATACACTAAAATGATATAGTTCACCCTGATCTGGATCAGAAGTCTTTCTGAAGGTCACAGTTTTAGATTCAAGGTACTCCCTGAACTTCTCAATTATAGCTGTAAAACTGTTTATAGAACCTCACGTAGAGCTTAAACGAAGCAGTGTCCGAGGTAGCAGGTCCGAGGCACGTCCGTGGCATAACTCAGGCGAGGCTCGGGCGCTGGATGGTGACAGTGGACGGGACAAATGGACGCTGGCAGCTCGGCCGCTGACACACGAGAAATACAGAACAAGCTGCGGGGGCGGATGACTTGCATCATTTATTGCATCATAATTCATAACTGAGTGTCACGAAACTCAAAATGGGACCTATTTAACATTGATCTTGACCCCATAGAGTAAGTGAGGGATTTACCTATATGAAGAAAAAATTAAAGGAGAAAAAAAATTTATTTGAGTTGGGTAATCAACATGGTTTCATCCCTTATCAGTACAAAATGATAATTATGTGATAAAGAAAAAAAGAATAATAAAGAAAAGGATTGAGTTTTGCCTCGGAGCTCGGTGGCGTAGTGGTTAGTACTCTTTGACTTTTGATCGAAAACAAAAAGTACCTTCGGCATGGTCAGGCCGTGGATGGGTGACCAAACTTTGTGATCTCGAACTCCTCCGATGGTCCCGGTCGCTATTGCGACCATTTCTTTTCAACCCACCAATCCAGGCCAGCGTTGTGGCGTGACGGCCCATACTCCTCATGTTTTCTCCATGAGGAAGGCCTGTACCCAGCAGGGTTGAGGACGAGTTTTGCCTGTGTATAGCCAATGTCATCTCATTCCTAGTACCTTCCAAATGATAATGAAAAGGAACTAAGATCAGTATAAAAGAATTTTCAGTTTGAATAATCAAGAGAAGGATCCTGCCGTGTTTTAAAGGCACCTTTACCTTCCATCTAATATATAATGTAACGCAAGTACACAAAACAGTACACCAACAATACAGCCATTATATAACAAGTTTCCTCTCAGTGTGTGCCCCAATTCTTGTCAAGTGTTTGTTATACAGGATGGTTTTTAACGGCGCTCTTGGATGTTGCGTGCTTATTGTTTGTGCGGCTGATGTCTGTAAACACTGTCTTGAGTGGCAGCGCGGAACAAACATACCTGACATACTACCCTGTATGCTAGGAAAATGTTTTTATTGTTCTCCGGCATACAAATAATTTTGTTACGCAATTCTTTTAACGTAATCTAGAATTAGAGGAGTAACTTTAACAACTGTAGAATAAGTTCGTTACAATCCATACTAATGTTATAAATGCGAAAGTAACTCTGTCTGTCTGTCTCGCTTTCACGTCAAAACGACTGAACTTATTTAACCGAATTTGGTACACAGATAGTCTAGAGCCAGAGATAGAACATAGGCTACCTTATATCCCGATATTCCCATGGGAACGGGTACCATGCGGGTAAATGTTAAAAATTAAATAACGCCTCCCAGAAAAGTGAAGGACAAATTTACTCCACTATGAACCTTGCTTCTAATAATAGAGTGGCAGTAAATTTTAAATTCCACCAATTGAGGCTACTGTTCCAATTTGAAAAAATCTTTCAGTGTTGAATACCCTATTTATTAAGAAAGGCTATAGGATACATATCATCACACAATTTTGACGAAGTCGCGGGCAAAATCTAGTTTACAATATTATTAGATGTAGATTAGCGCGCTTTAATCAATGTGTTCTCTTGTTCCAGGTAAGCTCATCCGCTGCGCGCGTACTAATGAAGCGGCAAGATTATCAGGATCAGGTGGAATACGCGGAAGTACTCATTTAGGAACAATAACCATCTCAACATCTATATTATTATCCTCTCCTAATTCTTGTGCATTAGGTGCCAATGCGATACTGATTCTGTCGTCATTCACCGGGTAGAGTGCAAGGTAAGCAAAATTCAGAATCAACCGCCACTGTTATATTCAGAGTGATAAACATGGAGATTGAACCAGCGTAGGTAGAATTTTTCTCCTATGCTGACTTAAAGCATCAGAATGTGTAAACTTATGTGCAATTTATAAAATGCATCGTCATCTCGCCTCTTCATGTAATTTGACACTTTGCCGTACACACGGCGTCGGGCCTAATGCACTTGGGACACAAAGCCCCGTAGGCAATATTACGGCACTCCTGCGGCAAATGCGAAGAATTGCGGCAGCCGCCATAATTCAGATCTGCGTATAGATTCACATGATGCCAGACACGTATTAGGTACACAAAATACATACCATTTGACAACACGCATATATTAAATGATACGGCACAGTGGTTTTCACCAGTCGAAAGTTGAGCGCCCGACAGGATACCAACTCCACCTCACCCAAGGTTAATCTAACATATTTTTAGTGTTGTATTCCTATAGTCGTTACCTGACTATAAGTACCAATTCGTCATTCTTTTTCATTTCAGATTGAATAATTGTGAGCTATTCATGCTTTCACCTTCTTGACACAAGTCAACGCATACGTTCGTTAGCTGCGTAACGTGTGTAACCCTAATAAATATTTTCGTTTTCTGAAGCTTGTCACGCTCACGCGATGAAACTGTAAACTTATTCATAGAAAAAACCTTACGTAAGAAAGTTATGGTAACCGATAACATATTAATTACAATCACAATTAATTATCTTTTTGCGTCGCAATTCAGTTATAAATTAATAATTCCATTATTCAAAGGAGGACTAGGCTCGTTAGACGTATTATATCTTATGTTACCAGCAATAATGATACGTTACGCACTGAGAATAGAAAACGAAAGTACTTGTTTATTTACACAGCCATGTATTTGACACACGCAATTACGAGGTCTGTTTATACGGCGGCAATTTCTTCAGCTAGTAACATCTCTTTTGTCATTCGCCCTGTTTGTTTTGTTTAATTGTAATCATAAAGTCTGCCTTGCCCTAATTGTAGTAATTCCGAAGGAAAGTAAATAATGCCCTTCGTTCACTGGTGTAGCCAGCCCTTAATTAAGGGTCTTCAACTCAGAACCTAGAAACGATTTTTATTCACGGCAATAAGTTTTATCTTTTGCGTAAGTAATGAATTGCGCCTGGATTCTATTGTTGATAAAGTTCAGATGTAGCTTAGATTTGAGCTAGCTTTGTTGAAATAATGAACACCTCACAAAAGATCGCTTTTTACGAACAAACGAATATTACAATGAAAATAAACGGTTAAAATAAAAAGGCCGCGCTACCTAGCCAACTTAGATTATAAACACATTTGTTACCATTAGTTGCAGCAACTGTATTATTATTCATTGTTTCAAAAATTTTCCCGATGTGTTTCTTCTTAATCTTTTCTTTACACAAATGTACTTAATTTATTACTTACTTAAGATATATTATTAATAATAATATATTATCTATTCATATAATAAAACTGTAGAGGTCGAATGTCGATGAAAAAGAGGTAAAAATACAAAAAAAAATTATCTCTGGCTGATTGTACGTTCTAATCTCCGAAATGGCCGGACCGATTTCAATGAAATTTTGCATGGTGATACCCCTTATATCCCTGGTCGATATCTTAGATACTTTTTATTCCCATGTACATGTACATATGTTTCTTGCAAATAAATTTATCTTTATCTTTATTCCGGAAACTTAAAGGGTTCCTGTGGGATAGTTTAAAGCCCAGCAACCGCAGATGAAGTCGCGGGCAACAGCTAGTTTATGATAATATGTTTTATGTTCCGTTTTACCCATATAACGAGAATACTATTTCCTTAGAATATTTCATAAAATAAACTCAATGTGTTGCTCTGTAATAAAAGATTTATTTTATTCGTAAAATGTCTACATTAACAGACAATAATAAACACTTAAACAATAATTCTTACCTGTAATAAAAGAAACGACATTTTAAGTTTATTTTACAATTTAAAGTTATTTTAGATTAATACACAAAATATTTTATTTTCACTCCTTGTTATTCATGTTGTCATGGCAACCGTAAGTTATACGTATCTCAACCTAAACTATTTTGACAGTACCTCACTAAATTAACAAATAAAGAAATTAAAGAAATACTTTCTCTTTACACCCATGTGAAAAAAAAAACAGTTTTTTTGTGGCGTGACACTTTGCAGCATGAATGTGGCCCACATCATGTTAAAACAAATCATAAAAATAAATCTGAAATAAAGCATAAAATAAAATTGCAAATTGTGAACTCCAAATTCAATCCACACCCAAATCTATCCTGCGACCGCTTTTAAGATAAATTCCTCGCACAATTCCAATTCCATTCGTAGCCAGTCCCTCATCTGGCGGCAGTATATCAGGGCGCAAAAACCGCAACAGCCGACGACCTGATTACTGCCTCTTAATCTTCAGAATGACTTACTGCCCGTATCGCTACGCCTGCGAACCTTTGTGCCTTCAAAATAGCAGCGAGGAGACCCTTTGTTGCATTGTTTGTTGTTGAAGACCGGATTGATTCTGAATTTTGTTAATACTTATAGATTAAATAAAATTTTGGAAAAAGAGTTTCAAATGTTTTGAAAACTGTTGGTGACCGTCATTATAGAATCTTGTCGGACCTAGACACCAAAATCTCAGTATGGCATATTTTATAACCTTTAAAAATCGCACTATATGTTAGTTACACAATTCCAACATCATGAAAAAAACGTCAAAAATAATGTCTAAAACAAGCAAATATCTGCCCCCATCGAGATTCTTTAATGGGACCTCAGAGATGGTGTCACGTTGAAATCCACATTTAAACTACACATCCATAGAAGTCATCGACATCTAGCTCCACTAGGATTGCCTAACTAAATCTATCGGCGAATACTTCTAAAACTAAGATAGTTGGATCAATAGGTATAGTCCAACTAGTTTCAACACGCATGTAGGTTCAGGCGCAAGCATAAACTTTCATACTTTGATTGGGCGATGTTATCATTTACGTTTCACAACGAGCCGCCAGGTCCGTTCGTCGAATCATTAGTCACCAACGCAAAAGCCGCGGGCCGCCCCACTGTTGCACATTTAGTTTGTTTATTTCCACAAATAAATAACATTTTGTAAGTTAGTAAATTATTTGAAAATACTGTTGTTTTAATAATATTTAAAATATTTTTTCCACTATGCTAACTAAATGTTTATTAATTCTGTAATGCAACATTGTCATTATATTTAATTTCATTACACAACATATACGTACGATTTCTTTATAGACTGTTTCATCATTTTTGATCTTGTAAATTTTGATGAATATGTATTTCTACAAATGCCGGATTATTCTTTCATTGAGTTTAAATTATGTAAGTGTATTGACACCTCTGTCAGAATCTTTATAATGAGACACATTTTTTTTGTTTGTTTGCTACCTCTATCCAATAAAACGGAAAGACAATTCCTAATCTTCATCTATTCATTTACCGCCTTATTTTAAGATCCATTTTTGTTTCTTGGAAGTTGGCATTTACCTTTCCTCCTATAACAGTCCCCGACTTTTATGAGCATATAAATTATTATGTGGTTCATGTAATGTAAGTATGGTCAGTTCCATATTAGCGTCTTCCCTTCAGTTCAATATCAATCAGCAGAGAAAACACTTTAAACATAGAATTAGAAAGATTCCTATATCTTTACCCTGAAAGTATTCGGTTCACGCGTCGCTTCGGCCCATTAATAACGGCCCGAATACCACACACGTCATCTTTGTTTATACTTTTTGTCTACAAGCGATCTGTCACGTTACATTTGTCACGTCTCCCCCGTAATATGTCACATTGTCAGTCATCTTCAGAATATTCTCTTCTCGTGTACGTGTCACTATACGAACTAACGACGACATATTTCCTGTAACGGTAAATATTGTCTTGGGAATGTTTTGCATTTTTTTACACGCCGCTGCCTTAACGACCTTTGTAACGATATTAGAGACAGTTATTATTATGATGAATATAACTATATTTTATACGCAAAATTTCGAAATGTAAATCGCTAACTTATTGATATCTATTACATTACATTAAATGTAATGTTTATAATGCTTATATAATGTTGACGTGTAGGTGATTTTTTCTCGGTACCAAAATTAACAGATATTCTTTCACAAAATGCTCTCGGCTATTGCGCCCTACTCTATTGCGATCCCAGGTTGAGATCACATACAAGGAAGACAAGTGTCCAAATATTTTTTATGGAAATTGACTAAATAACCGAAGCTCCTACACGCATCCATACCGTCCGTAGCCTATAAACGTCCCACTGCTGGGCATAGACCTTCCTTAGGAATAAATACATGAGGATAATATATTTATTAAACATATATTAATTACATTTACATTCACAGGTTTGAAATGCTCACAAGTACTTTTATAATCATGCAACGATGCATAGAATACATCAGTCTCACCATCGGAATTACAGATCTCATTATGCTCATCACAAAGTTTAGTAAAATGAAATGAAATCATTTATTCTGCAATTAGATTTACATGAAATTTTTTCCTACTAGCACTTCGACGTGAATGGCCTGTTGAGAGGAAGGGCCGCAAGAAACTCAACAGTTAGCCTTTTTCAAACAGCCATAATAACAAAAGGAATTTAGAACATTTTAAATATTGTAAAATAAGTATGTGCAGAGGAGCAAATTATAGTAGCCACGAATTTTTATATTTAAAATAATCTTATAATACCCCTTTTTTATTTTTAACAGTTGAGTTAAATTTTACAAGATAGTTTTCTATCTAAAATAATTCCTAGATCCCGTGTGGACGATACTACGTTTTTTACGATACGAGCACGTTTTTTTGTGACTGTAATGTGTTTACATTTATCAGAGTTCAAGGGAAGCCAATTACTCTCTGACCTTGCATAAACAATATCAAGATCTTTCTGTATAGGTAAAAATTATGCAATGAGATAAAATTTGACAAGGATTGATCCAAGGAATAATTTTTAAGTATTGGAGCTGAAGTCTGGTGAGCACAACCAGGGACCCATTCAATATTACCAAGTTTGAAATCACCGGCGATCACTATATTATCTATAATTGATTCATCAAAGGTAAACAATCTCGTTGCGATGTTATAAAGCATCGAATTGGCAGTGGCAAATATAATGTACACATAATCAAAGTCCTAGAGGAAGTTGTTGAATCTTTAACGCTAATCCACAAATCCTCCAACGCGTTCTCCAAATGCGATGGAGGTGTTTCTTGGTAGAAAGAAGATGTGGTATTACAATCTGCCCGGAAAATTCGATAGTTGCCATTTAATATCTCCGCGTCATTCAACCATGTTTTCGTAAGAACAATCAGGGCTAGGCATACAGGTCGTGTTATTTACCACGTATACTTCTAACATTTTGGTAGGGAACTTTAAGTTGGCTTAGCTCTGTAAAGATTTTAAGGAAAACTACTCTAATATAAATATAATTATGAGTTAACGTTTGATCGTTTGCAGTATCTCACCACAACGGTTATATATAAATAATAAGCGTGTCTACGTACTGTCATTTACATAATAATGTTAATATATTTCATGTATCTAATTGCGATAAGTGTCATCCAAGTTGGTTAGCTAACACGGTCTCATTAATGAGAATTTCACTTCAATTGCTTCGTATAATGAAAATTGTGTTTCTACAAATTCTGCATGGCTGTACTAATTGGGGCGCTAATTAATATCTTTCCCGGTATAAAAGTGAATACATTCAATTAGAAAACACGTTTTATCTGCTCCGAGCCAGCCTCATTAATCGTCGCCGCAAAACCTCACGCTCTTAATTACTAGCGTTTAGTCTCGTTTTTTGTTCACCCCAGACTCTGATTCTTTAGTAGCCTGCGTTCCTCTATAAATTGTTGTTTTAGAACTTCGCCTACTTTATTCAGCTTTTCTATTGCTAAAGCTCAATGTTATGAAGTATTGATTACTTTTGCAGCTGTAATATCACTTTCGGTATTTTCTCTAAACCTACTAGGTACCCTAAATCCGTGAAAATCTCCAAATCAACATCGATGTGGATTTTTTTATAAAATCGGTCCCACATCATTATTAAATCTTCAAACATATATTTCACCTCGCTAAAATCCTTCCATGCCCTCCCCTCCTTAACTCCCCTAACCCCCTGCCCCAGTAACAATGAATACTGGTTTAACGTCAATACGAATCGCCACACCACTACAAATATTCATTAACTGAAACATTGCGTTTCGAATAAAGTTTTCGGTTTTAATCCGTAAACAAATTGCAATAGAGTTTAAAGTCCTAATTTACATGCACCTTAAAAGATTAAATGCCTAACATTGTAAGGCTTTTTCTGAAAGTAAATGTTGAAAGGTTTTAATGGACCCTTTATTGTAATAAAGGCGCTGGACGTAGGGTCACTTCATTAACTCCTAAATAAGCTGAAGCCGTTTTTCTTGGTAGCCCTTTGTATCGGAATGCAGTAAAACAAAGGAGGTAAAATTACTTAGGTCCTGAAACATATTCAAGAGAAAACCTTTGTTAGCCAAATATATGTCTATTCTTTTACTGCATCGGGTTTTGCATCCTTAGACAGCCGCAGAAGTCAGCGAATACAGACTAGATAGAGGAGCACGATCAAGATCAAGGAGCAAGATCTTGTGGGGATCTCAAGTTTTTCGAGGAAAGGATATTAACTCATCACCATATATATTTGTACACAATAGAAAATCAATTGTGTCTCGTCCAAACAGGATTGGTATCAGTCCAGGGATTAAGCGTCCTGACTGCTATTGCAACCGTCACCATCCATCAATACGCATTCGATGAGCGTGTTGGTGTTTCAGCATCATCATCAGCCTATGTTTGTCCACAGCTGGACATAGGCCTTCAACAACAATACATACTCCTTACGTTGCTCCATGTAGAAAAGCTTGTGCTAAGCAGTGGCTAACCGGCAACGTAATACGATTGGAGACAATAGCCAAGTGTTAAAAATGGGTGCCTGATTTCCCCTGGTACCTGGATTTTAGTTTTTCTGAATATCGATTTCCTTATATAGTGTCCAGTCTACACTCCAACGTTGTAACATCTGAAAAGAAAAGTTGAAATCAGCTGTAAGTATTATCAACTTCGTCTCAATATTATGTTCTCTCACTAGTAGTCGTTTTATAATGATAGCAATTGCTACAATCTGAAAGAAAACTAGCTCCCTAGTTACAGAAAAACCTTGTTAAAGAAATAACTAGAAAGGTTTTTAGATTCGATCGTTATCTGTAGTTTGAGCACAATGCGTGTAACAGCATAAACCTGAGAAAAGCACAAAATGTCAGCATAATAAAAATAATCGCTTACAGCATTTGTTATTTTCCCCGGCTCTTGTTAGCTTCGTGTGTGTTTTGTTGCGTGTCATCCGGGTAATCTCTGCATTTTACCTTTTCTATTTTTGTGGGTTTTTCGGCTAAATCTGTTTGTATGTATTGCGTACTTTTAAAAATTTGGACCTAGTTCTGCAGACAGCAGCCATATGGCACAAATTTTTTTATTGTGGATTTTTTCAAAGACAGCCATGTCGATATCTCATTACGTAGATATAAAACGTCAAATACAGCTATTTCATTTTATGTTTTGTGTAGAAAACAGTCACCTGGAGTTAAAAAATAGCCAATTTTGACGCAAACTGAAATATCTGTACGGCACAAGTCAGCCATCCTGTATGACTTATTTTTACAGTTTTCATTTAGTTTGGAGGCATGTTTGAGATACGTAAAAGTATAAAATATCTTTGAATATTAAACAAAAGAATTATCATATATTGAACATTTTCCGTAAACTGTCATAGGTTATGTATGTTTATTTGCAATAATCCAGGAGATAAAAGTGTTTTTATGAGTCAAATATTTAAATTGTGGGCCAGTGGTATATCGGAGAACCTTAAAATGCGAGAATAACTTGTATAAAGCATCATAAATGGAAGATGCCGGCGACAACGACGAGTTTAATTTGGAAGAACAGGAATGAGAAGAATATTTTGTGACCATCTTTGGATCATTAATTCTTAATAATAAAACATTGTTTACACAATTACCAAGTTTTGGGAGATTTATATAGAACAGTAGTGATCACGTTACACAAATGTAACAAAACACCATTCCCGATTTTGAATTTGTTTATACCATTAAAAAAAGTCCAAGGTTTATTGAAAATTTATTCATTTAAACGTTTACCTATTTATCTACCTACCTATATACCTATTTATTAGTTCTCTTTTAAAGAACAGTGACATTCACAATAGGAATACACGAAATAAGGGAATGCTTCTTCTGCCGTCCTACAGGCTGCAGAAAATCAATAGTTCATTTGTGGGCCTTAGTATACGCTACATTAACAAGATCCCTAGTAAAATAGTAGGACTTGCCTTTGCACAGATTCAAGACATATATTAAAATAAAATTAATGTCTAAAGGTTACTATACAGTTAATGATTACCTAGAAGACAAAAATGCGTGGCAATAGTTTTCATTATGTTTTCCTATTGTAATGTAGATACTATTTTTTAGATTATAATTTAGACTATCACCGTACATGTTTTGCCAACGAGTTAAATGTCCAACTTTTACGTCTTTGAAATCTGGACTAGGAACTGTAATTGGAGCTTCTCCAATTAAAAAGTGGCCAGGAGTAAGTGGCTGAATTGTTCCATCAGACGTGTCAATTGGGCACAACGGACGCGAATTTAAGCAGGCTTCGACGCTACAGAGTAGTGTTGTCATTTCTTCGTAGGTGACGTTAGTGGTAAGAATTCTTTTCAAGTGGTATTTTATGGACTTCACCCCGGCCTCCCAAAGTCCTCCAAAGTTTGGCGAATAGGCCGGAATGAAATGCCACTGCGTGCCAGCCTTTGAACTATTTTTATGGAAACGTTTAATGCCATTTCCAACTCCCTTGTTCCAATACTGTCATCTGTTATTTTCATATTATCATTTTTCTTCAAATTCAAAAACCTCTTGCAATAAACTATGGTTCTTAACAGCTCTGTTAAGGAATCAAATTCTTCAAATCTTTTCGATAACTTCTTATATGTTTCTTCTCCTGTGTTTGTTAAAACCAAGGTTTGTATTGTTGTCTTCTTCCTTTCTATATCAGTAGGTGTGATGTTAGGTCTTATAAATTGTATTTCTTCTTCTGATAACCACTGCGGTCCCCTCCACCAGAGATCATAGCACTTTAACTCATTAACAAGCATTCCTCTGGATGCTATGTCCGCTGGATTATCTTGTGACTGGACATGATACCACTGACTACCACTTACATTGGACGTTATTTCCACAACTCTATTTGCCACAAAGGTTTTCCATCTTGTTGGATCGCCAAACAACCAAGCCAGTACAATAGATGAATCGGTCCATGCAAAAACTTGAGACTCAGATATTCTCATCGCTTGTGACACTTGTTTCAGCAGCCTCGATACTAACAGTGCACCACACAGTTCCAAGCGTGGCAATGATACTGTTTTCAACGGAGCCACTCTTGTCCTAGCAGCAATAAGGGAGATTTTGTAGGAACCATCGTCAATTTTTACACGACAATACACTACCGCTGCGTAGGCGTGTATGGATGCGTCGCTGAAACCGTGGATTTGTATTGTATCTTTATTTGCGTTGGTTAAACCTATCCACCGATCAATATGAAGGTTGTTTACATTTTCTAGATCGTAGCGTATGCGTCGCCATTCATGTTTTAACGTCTCATTAAGATCTTCATCCCAGTTAACCCTTTCCAGCCATAGCCTATGGATCAATATTTTTGCTGACACAGTAGATGGTGCGATCCATCCTAATGGGTCAAACAACTTCTGTATATCGGAGAGAATGCTGCGTTTCGTAATAATGTCATTGGAAGGAGGTAAGTTTAACTTATATTCAAACTGATCCTTGCCTAGATTCCATTCAATACCCAATGCCTTGATTATTCCATCTACACTCAGTTCTAGATGAGCATGCGTAGATCTTTCACTTGGTTCTATACTTCGAATGAAATCTTTATTATTTGATGCCCATTTTTTTAGCTTGAAGCCTCCACGACGTAACAGTGTTTTTAATTCTTGGCTGATTTTAATTGCTTCTTCAACAGTGTCACTTCCAGACATACAGTCATCAACAAAGAAATCTTCATTTAGTATTCGAGCAGCTTCAGGAAACTGATCACCTTCATCGATAGCTAGTTGTTTGAGAGTCCTAATTGCAAGATATGGTGCTGAAGCTGTTCCGAAAGTAACAGTTAGAAGTCTGTAATCTCTTATCTCGTCAGATGGATCACTCCTCCATAGGATTCTTTGATAATCAGCATCTTCCGGGTGTATCAATATCATCCTATACATTTTTTGGATGTTTGACACGAAACAAACGGCGTGACCTCGCCACCGCATTATCAAATTTCTTAGGTCATCTTGTAACACTGGTCCTGGTAAAAGCTCGTCGTTTAATGAGACACCATGAGATGTCTTGCTCGAAGCATCAAATACAATTCGTGTCTTCGTGGTCTCCTTGTCCTGACGAATCACGGCGTGGTGTGGTAAATAAACTGACTTTCTTCCTCTTTCTTCTATAGGCACTTCTTCCATATGTCCTAAATCTTTATATTCTTCTATCACCTTTGTGTATTCTTCTTTCAATTCTAAATTCTTATCAAATCTTCTTTCTAGTTGCATTAACCTTTTTAGCGCTATGTCTCTTGAATTACCTTCAGGAATATTTAAACCCCCTTTCTTAAACGGCAGCCTTACTACGTAACGACCTTCAGCGTTGCGAGTGTATGTATTTTTGTAGAAATCTTCACAAAGCTGCTCTTCGTTTGTAAGTGTTCGTTTGGTATCAGAATCTAGTTCCCACATTGTTTTAAGCAAATCTTCCACATTTATTTCAGCATTCATGGCCAGCAATGACTTTTCACGCATGTTTGATTTAATACTTGTTCCTCCCATCACGATCCAACCCAGGTTTGTATTTTGAGCACAGGGAGCACCCGGGGGACCTTTGCACAGTCCATGTTGAATTATTTTTGAATATTCATTTACACCCAGTAGCATATCCATGGTTCCAGATGCATAAAAATTTGGATCTGCTAGATTTAAATTCTCCAGGTGGGGCCATTCTTTCATCAATTTGGATTTTGAAGGTAAATTTGTAGTCAAATGCTTGGACATCACGTATGGTTGTATTGTTAACTCAAAATTAGGTTCCCATCGTGACAAAACTTGAACTTTGACCCTTTGCTTCACTTGTACCTTCATCGATTCCATTCCTGATACTACAAGATTTGTTTGCTTGCGTTCTAATTTTAGCAACTGGCTAGCTCTTTCGCTAATAAAACTGGCTTGAGACCCTGAGTCGATGAGCGCCTTAAGCACAGTAGTGTGTCCTTGCTCTCCTTTTACTATCACTACTGCGGTGGCTAATAAACTTATTTGACGTTCATCTTCTTCTATTGGCGCCATTGTAGTGTATACCTGTTTCTCTTCTGTTTTCTCTTGAGTTGATGATGTCGATTGTATAGGTTCTGATTCTGATAGAGAGGTCGACACATCTGTATTTCTTGTCTGGTGAATAAGAGAATGATGACGCCTTTTGCAAATACGACAGGACATTGGCACACGACATTTGAATGCTGAATGCCCTGGGGCCAAGCAATTGAAGCAGAGTTTGTTATTTTGTACATATTGGCACCGTTCGGAAGGTCCCATTTTTGAAAAAACCTTGCAACGACACAATGTGTGATTTTCTTTGCACATAATGCATGATTTTTCTGTTGTTGACACATGGAAAACTCGTTCTCGAACAAATTTCTCCCTAGAGGCTGATGGTTGTGTGACTAGTTCTAATGTTTGAAATTTTGATTCTAAAAAATTACTAAATTCAGTCCACTTTGATAATTCTTCCTTATTTTCTTTGTGGGCAAATTGTTTCCATTCTTTGTGTGACTCTGAGTCCAACTTCTGAATGACCAGAAATATTATTATAGGATCCCAAGAGTCTGTAGACACATCAAGATTCTGCAAGCTTTTTAAAACCTCATTAGTCGTATCAAATAAGCACTTTAATTGTGTGGCGGTCTGTGCAGAACATTTCTTTTGTGCAAATAATCGTTTTAATAAGGAATTTACAATTAATCTTTTATTGCCATATCGTTTTCTTAATATGTCCCAAGCTTGTTGATAATTCGAATCAGTAATTTGCATGTGTTTCAATAATGCTGCTGCTTCACCTGTGAGGCTACTCTTTAAATAGTGAAGTTTCTCAACATTAGAAATAGCTGCGTTGTCGTGCACTAGGGAGACATATAAATCTTTATACGCGGGAAAATCTTCGTAATTACCAGAAAAGGTAGGCAATAGTATCCTCGGAAGTTTGACTTGCGACCCGTGTGCTTCCATTGATCTCACTGTGGTTTGTTGGTGCTCAATAGGTTTAACCAATAGATCTTTGAGATCGCCCAACATAGATAGATACAAATCTTCATGGAGAAAGTACTCTTCGTTTAAAAAATAAGGCAGAATCCCACGTTGTTCCCGAGGTGTTATTTTAACTAACTCATTATGAGCCTTTTTAAATGTTGCCCAATATTCCTCGATGCACTGTATCCTAGTTTGAATGTAACCCATAGTTAATCTTTGCTTTGGACATTTTTTCAAATTTATCTGAGTCTTTTTTAGTAATTCCGCTGTGTCTTCTATAATATTTTTAATTTCTTCCGAACTAGCCATGTTATGTTGCTCGAAATTCCACTTAATGAAAGTCCCACAATGTATTGATCATAGACGTAAACTGTTTATTAGTATAAATAACACTGTATTTTAATGCAATTCACTTCGTAGATATGTATTTTATAAGCCGATAGTCCACTTTTTATAATGATTTAGTCCAATGGTCTGTACCTTTTCACGGAAATAAAGTTTTTGTATCAATTACACTATTTAAAAATAAATACACTATATTTTCTAAGTTGTTTACGCTAAAACTTGTTTCGAATACTTCTTATCGCTGTGGAATGCGGGGTCTATTGTTCTCGGTTCCGGCCGCTCGCTCAAACTTGTACAGGTAAAATCCGGCTCGTTATCGACCATATGTTCAAGGTGTTAAGGTTGGTTTTAGATTGGCGGGTTTCTTTATAATAAATAAAACGTCTGTCTTCAATGAATTATATTTTGCGACTACTTTAAAAGATCGAACAATATCCGTGGACAGATTTGCTAATAAAAATAATAAATAAATAAAATAGTAAAATCTTATTAGTTATCTTAAGAATTTTTTCATCCATTGATATGTAAATTAATATGTAATCTGCTACATAAATTTCATTACACGTGACTATATCTAACACCGAATCACCTTCATTGACTTTGAGACTTTATGGTCGCAAACATTTATGGACCTCTAACATAATATTTGTTACGATGTATGTCTCATGTCACATCAGCCAGGTAATTATGGTAATAGAAACCCCCACCCCTCCCTTTCCTTATTATATCGTGGACTTCCTTCAGCTGACCTTTCCCTAATATATCGACATATTTTCCGAAATTCTCAAAATATGAATAGAGGACGCTCGTGTAATTAATTTTCCATGATCATAGTAGTAAAACGGAAGTTATGGAAGAATAGTCTTGTACGCTGGCTATTCGCAATCATGCCCTAATTATCTATTGAAGGTCTCACAACACCGGAGCATACCGTGATCAAAATTATTCTTTGTTTAAAAATATAGTATAGAGTATGCCCACTCACATTGTCATACCTTTACTCTCTAAACTTTGTGGTAAAAAAATAATTTGAAAATAAAATGAATAAAAAAAATTTTGTCATTTAAGATGATGAAAATGAAATGAGAGCCCTCAAACTAAGCCTAGCGTCGCAATTAGCTAAGCCCGGCTCGCTTAGACGCTGACAGCGCGCGTCCGCGCCGCCAACGGCCGGGCGGCTGGGCCAACGCAAGGCCGGAGTAAGCGTAAGCCGGGCTCAAGACCCGGCAAATTCGGCGCTTGCTATAATTGCTCCCGCACAAAGGACCACGAACTTCTTTCCTTTTTATTCCAGTTATTCACTTTTTGTTCGTGTACATTCGTGGTCCAGATAATCTGACGCCGTAAATTATGGCGGACTCGGGGTGCGACGTTTTATCCTACACATTTGAAATGATGGTTCGTATAAAAATAAACAAACCAACCATTGTACTGTTTGTAATGTTTCCTTTTACTCTTTCGCTAGTTTAATTCGTGTAGACGCTCAAATGTGATTTGTTTATTCCTTCAGGGAAACAGTATTGGTCCGAACATCCTGTGCGATTCAATTTCTACAAAACACTGCAATAGGGGCAAAGTCACTTACACTGAGTAACTTATGTGGGCGTGGCCGTATCGGAACACTGTTGAAATTTCTTTCAGTCCCGCGTCCGACCTTTTCTCTTATATTCAATGGAAATATTGGAAAGGAAATGTTTGTTTATGATATAGTACTGCCGTTGGTAGTTTTCCCTTACAGTTAACCCACCTACATAGCTATAAATTTCCGCAAGCAACAGTAGCTGATGGTATATCAAATTGCCTTTCTTGTTGGGATATTTAATAATAACATTTATTTACTGCATTGCAAGTAAAGGATTTATGTAAAAACAATGAACAACCCATAATATCATAACGAGCCTCATAGAAATATTTCGATCGCCAACTCCAAAAGTGTATTAGATGTTTAGTATTTTAATTACAGTAGAATTGAGTTTCATGTCTTTCACAAACAACATAGAACATTAGACCATGTCCAATATTTGTTTGTGATTCAGATCTTTTGTTAGTATTTTTGTGTCCTTAGCCTATATACGTCCCACTGCTAGGCACAGGCCTTCCTCATGGAGAAACACATTAGGAGTATGGGCCGTAACACCACCACGCTGGCCCAATGCGGGTTTGTGGGTAGAAACCACAGACACTGAGAGCCGCTTCGCTTCTTAAGTAGAAACAGTCGCAATAAGGACCGGAACCAACGGCTTGACGTGCCTTCCGAAGCACGAAGGAGCTCGAGATCACAAAGTTTTGGTCACCCATCCACGGCCTGACCATGGCGAAGGTAGCTTTGTTTTCCAAAAAAACCAAAGCGTATTAACCACTGTTACCACTACGCCACCGAGCTTCTCAAGCTCCATCATTTTGTGTTTGAACATAAATCTTTCAAAATAATTATCTGTACATAACATCACGGATCTTTAATCACAGGCGTATTTCTCAAAATAACATAGTAAGAAGTTTTCCTGAACCGAATAAAAGTCTCCGGCTGCCATTAGCCCCGCAAACACATTTATCACAAGTAATTAAATAGCGCTGCCTGGTTCCGTGCCTACCTGATCCGATTGCCGTAATACGTAACTCGTTAATCCTCAAAATTAGTGAGAACTTTCCCAATGGCTGGGCTCGTCCGAACTGAACCCTTTTTCGGCCACCGGCTCAACTCGCCTTAGAATAGCTTTTGTGAAATTTCTCTGCTTATGTTTCAAAGAGAAATCTTGGGGTAATTGCCAAAGAATGTTTTAATGGTATGCGTTTATATTGAAACGTTTATTGGAAGTCGAACATTGTTCTTTGATATAAACAATATGCTGCCTTTTAGGATTCAGTTAAAAGGCAATATCTATATTGGGCTTATAAGTCGAATTCATGCTTCTACTTCATTCTATTCCACATTATGTAAGTCTCTCGAGACTTCATTGTTTTTGTAATTATAACATCAACCGCCCGTGTCGCACCTCGCGGAGCGTGATTACGTACACCGAGCGAGTGTATATTACCACAATTTTCAATATCACATAGTTCCAACAGTCCCACCCTAGATTCTATCTCTGAAAACCAACTAAAAGTTTAACAGTAACCCTCTCGCGAACTTCGCTAACTGAACCAAGTACTCGGTGTTTAACTTCGGCCGCTATATTCAAACAAAACTAATGGACTACCATCGCAATACTATTATTAGAAACATTCCTAGCCCTTAGGAAATGCGGCGTGATCTTATTAACAACCTTATTGACATAGTGGCAGAGTAAATACTTCTCTGCTCCGTCAGCTTCGCGGGATACGCCTGTGATATCAAAATTATAATCAGCATCAATATTGTAGTGTGTGTGTCAATTTGGCGTTTCATCTTCGCGATGAACTCTTTGATATTCAAACGTAACAATGTATCACATTTAATGAATATGTATTTCTCGAAACTAATGTATCGTGATTCCTGCTTATAAATAAAAAAATGTTATTTAATATTTCAATATTTTATTCCGCAAATGAATTATCAAGTAACCAGTATGATTAATATGGAAATAGTGCAACCGTTGAAGGAGAATGGAGTCGAATCAATACTATACTCAACTACAACAGAAATTGGGCAGTAACGGGACTTGAATCACAATTACAAAGTTTCTAGATCCCATTCAAGGGCTAACGAAGCATTTTTTACGCGTAGCAAAGAACGCGTACTCGTTTCGATCGCTAGTTTTCCCTTTTTGCTGCGGTAATGCGGTATTTTATTATAGGTAATTTCCTCACGACTCTTAATAAGTTTTTCATGGTGGAAGACCAGTGCCCACCCGTGGTATCCCATCATTAGAACGTTGGGCTTTCTTATCACTTTATACCACAAAATGTTCTCAGTCTTATTTTCTACAGTCTAAAATAAATTCTCGGTAAAACCAATTCAATTGAGAAACTTTAAATAAACAGACCTGTAAAAGGCAGGAACGGGGAATTTTGAAATCGACCAAGTTCCCGAAGTACCTATGATACAAGTTTGAGGTGGCTTGCGTCGGCCAGCGAGTTGTCGGACCATATTCACAAAAGCACGGGAATATAGACTTTACTTCACATTCACAGAGCAATATTTTGATTGGCTAGTGACAAACGAAAAAGTCTTTCGTCGTAGTCGTCGCAGATTGCTAATGTGTAGAATCTAGGTTTGGTATTATCTGTTATACATGCATACATAAAATCCCGCCTTTTTCCCACAGGAGTAGGCAGCGATTACAATCTTCCACTTTCTACGATCGCTGCATATTTCTTTCGCTTCATCACTCATTCTTTTATAGCACAACTAAATTATTTAGGTCACCAAACTTCACATCAATTTATACACAAATATGAAATAATGTGGATTTGTGCATAATCATAATGGTCCAATGGGTTATTTGTGAGGGCATTTGATCAGGATATACTTTAATCGTTTTAAAACTATGTCACATTGTCTCTTTCGATGTTTTCCACGGCATTTCAACTTCCTCACATTGCATTCAATTTTGACAAAGTACGAAAATGTAAGCCTAGTCAGTGGCCCATTTATTTTTAACAGAGCTTGCTAAAGCGGCCAAAATTCTTGGCTAATTAAAAAAACTTTCGCATACCGCATCCTGTCAACTGTGCGTTCATCATTGTGGCCGAAATAAGGCGGCCCCGGCCTCTGCCGCCCCCCTCGGGGTTCCTTTGTCGCCTTTTTCATTAGTGCGTCGTCACCGCGACCAGATTAAGTACTTTGATGCGGTACTGCGGCTGGATCACTCATTTATTCACTCATTCATTTTTACTTTATATCTTATCCGCGAGAGGGATTTTGCTAAATAACATTTTCGTCATGAAATCACCAGCCATTTAAGTGGTGAGGATGACAATAATAATCTGATACCTAATACCTTGGAGGGCGTCGTGAGCACCGGTGTTCGCTAAAAATACATGTTTCTATTATGTCTCTTGACTAGTTAAAGAAAAATTGAGATCTCATTGTCTGTTTCGAATATACTTTAAGCGCTTTACTCATATTACAAGGGAAAATATTTTTTATTTTTGCGCGATTTTTAAGTCTATAATAATTTGATAATTCTACCTCGCACTTCCATAACAGCACATCTTGTGACACAAAATATCAAACCCATTCGGCGGTTGTGTGATTCCATGTTTTAATATTGCCTTCTAGATTAATAAGCGCTTGATAAGCCTTTGAAGTATTAATTAACGCCTATGAAAACAATATCAAAATAATAAGAAGCCTGGCTACTATTAACACCAAAAGTAAACAATATTTCATAGCAGGCTTCTAACCAAATCCCGCGCCGAGGGAAATTCCCGAAACATTCCGAGTCTCGGGGGAGGGGAGTTACCTTCATCAAAATACAATTCGGGAACGAACCAGTGTTATGGTCAAACTATGGATGTGATTTGGGATCTACTGAGAGATGTGAGCGCGGGACCATGTTTAAGGACATCTCGCTGTAAACTTGGCATTCGGTGTAATACATATTTCTTTCTGCCACAATCTCTTTTGGCTTTTCATGTGGGATTTTATAAGGTAACGGATGGACATACTCGTTGGAGATCGCTGGCTGTGATTAAGCTTTGACTTACGATGTTGAAACATGGCTTGCCATGGGCTGGCCTTGGATGGGTGACCAAAACTTTGCGTTTTGGTGTTCCTCTATACTTCGGAAGACATATTGAGCCATTGGTCTCAGATACTCAGTTTCTACCCATATATCGCATTGAAAGCCAAGACCTTGCCCGTCATATGTAAAAAGGGTAGTATTTAATACAGTGACTGTAAATTAATATTTAAAATTTAAAAAAAATGGGCGTAGATGAGTAATTTTGAAACAAAAGAAACGTCTAAAATTTCTCTTCTTCGACATTCTAGAACTGTAGCGTGACTCTACAAGTACTTTTACTAAACCAGTTTCACAGAAATCTATTTACCGAAGAAAATGGAGCAAGAGACGACCTTGCACGAAGCCTGTCACACTCTACATGAAATGATGAGGTTAAGTCAATATCAGCTTGACTTAAATACTAAAGGCCTCTTGCAGGAAATTTTAAACCTAAATTAAAGTCGATTTTGTCAGTTTTTGACAATTTTACTATGGCTGAAATATCAACAATCACTAAATCTAGTTTTAAGCCTCGATTTAAATTTCCTGCAAGAGGCCCTAACAGTTATAAATAGTAGATTTTAAACTTTAATTTTAAATTTTAAACTACATTGTATATAAAAGTTATAACACCAGAACTACACGCAGAAACGAAGGCGATAACGTCACAAGATTATATGTTTTAAAAAAAATATACAAAATTAACTAAAGAGCAGTAAGTAGTCCTCAGCATTTTTCCTTCGCAGGTGGGTTGGAAGACATTTCTATTAGGAATAAGCCCTACCTTTTGTACTCAATTACCTGTCTTCTTTTGTATTGCTTATTCTATTTTTTTTGTGTGTAATTGTTAAGTAGTGTCTATATACTACATTCTGTACGTCTCGTGTAGTCCCGGTGTTATAACTTTTAGTTATAAATAGAGATCGAATATTCGGATGCATATTGTGGAAAGCACTTTTTTACTAATACTTATAACTTTTTTACAATACTTTGTAATGGTTAAATAAGGAGAACCGAGTTTAATGAAAACATTTATATTATGTTTTATATTAATTTAAATTTGTTATAACACCTTCTTTTCTCTTACACCCTTCATCAAATTGTAACCTACTGTTCAAGTATGTATGTTTTACATACTTAAATAATTACAATTTAACGTTAACTAATAATGCATGTGATTAGTTATACAATCCCGAAATCCCGGGATTTTAATTTGAATAAAAATGTTTTAAGAAGCCGGTTTCATAATATGTTAACCAAAAATGTACATCCGAATATCCGATTTCTAGTTATAAATTACATACACACATACACACATACTGGGTCACTGTGTTCCTGAAGACCACATTTAGCCATACAAAAATTGGGATTGGTCAGATGAAAACTCGTGAAAGAGTAGTACAAGTGGCTAGCTCATCGCCAACACAATCACAGACCCAGTACCCAATATGCCCTTAGTCGCCTTTTATAACATGCTACGCAAGAAAAGCAGTTGGTACATTCTTTTTGGGTCCCGGACCAACACGGGACGGTTCTAAATTAAATTTTTACTAATATAACCTATAATTCATTTGTCTGCAATTACCATTTTTTTATGTGCTGCTACACACAGGCTTTCGTACGTAATAAGGATGTGGGAAAATGGCTTAACGTATATTTCAATTTACAGATGATCTAAACAAACAAAAACATTTGGTCACCCATCCAACTGTCAACCATGACGAAAGCTGTTTTTTTTTCGAATCTTGGAATTCGAAAAAAAAACAGCAGCAAAGTGTTCGAAATACTACGCATTAAACTCGCGTCTTGTTTATCTGTAGGCTAAGCTTGATAGCTTTCAGGTATCAATTGGGCCGCTCACGGTCAATATTATTTTACTTTACCTCAAGCGGCCGCCAGGATGGTAAGCTCCGGGGATTTTGGTCGTTTACTTAATAATGTACTTAGATCTGAGTCTCGGTTGGGTTTGGGCTTACCTGAAGGTTTATTTTGACTAATGATTTGATTTACTGTCGTATAAAAAGGCGACAATTCCGGCTGGATTTTAGACCCTGCTAATAAAACAAAAAGCAATGTTTTTTGACAAGGTACATATTTCTTTTGTGGTGTAAGGCTTAATATATACTTACGGCACATGTGATGACTATTCATTCCTATAAATTCATAATACCTATTTGATAAAAGAAGCAAGGATCTTCGCGTGTTGGCGACCTTTTCAAAACTATTCTCCATGCACTCTTTTGACTTTAACCATCACAGAAACGACGTAGTGAAACTCCTGGTGCGTTATAGCCTAGTTGACACAACACGACTCGTGCAGAGGTCGTCTGAATCCGCTGCACCGCTGAGTTTGAATATGAGCTGTGGTAGTTTATCGTGCTCGTGAATATAACTTGCCTAACACAGTTCACGATTTATAACATTTATGACAACATAGATATTTAAAATTATCAACCGAAATGTGCCTTTAGACACCACAGGCCAGAAATACAAATAAATCACATATATAATTATAATAAAAATAGCCCCGCTGGAGAACAAATGCCTGAAAATTCATCACCCAAATATTTGCCCCCACCAGGGATCGAACCAAGATCACTCGACCACGGAGGTCGTCACAAGATATAAATGACGTTATTTAGAGACGGGAGATCCAAACTGATTGAAAAATAATGATACCGCCGATGCACCTGCCGGCGATGCCGATATCACAGAACGAGGCATTTTTTAAGGTTTTGCAGCCATTTGGACGCGCGCAGATTAGTTGGCAGCGGCCAACGCCGACGTTTTGTCGGGATTTTCAAACACGTGGATAAAATAGTTACGTTAAGCTCTTTTACTAGTTATACCTTTTTTGATGTCGGTTAATACGCAATTAATATTTCCCGGCAAGTAACGGACGTATATTACGTTTCCCATGTATCAGAGATCGGGCGGATAGGCCGCTGAATGAGTTGATGAAATTGCTCCATTTGCGTCTCACCGTCTTGTGTAGGGCCCGGCGCACGCGGGCACGGGTGGAATACGGCATATTTATTTGATCATTCAACTTTGCTTTGCTCTCATGGGGCTTAGATCTATATTTCTGACTATTATATGTAATTATCCGAGTCAAGATAGTTACATTTAAAATAGTGTTTGCGGAAGAATAGTTAATTTTTCAATATTGTATATTTAATTTTCAATTCCATTTATGTTATTATTTATTTTTTTATGTATTTCTTCTATATGTGATCGTAATTTTTATTATGTTTTAAGCCATTCTTTATTCACGCAAAGACTTTGTTTATGTTCATTCAGGGCTCCTAAAAAGAAAGAATAACATTCATCCCAAGATTTGATTTTTTAATTTGAAGCTGTGTATTTAACGGAATTTAACGGAATCTGCATGATTGATGTAATTTTTTAAACAATATCCGTGATACTTTAAGGGACTTAAACATTATTCCATAATGAAAATGATTTCTATTTTAATCATTAGCTTTTTCAGTTTTAAAGGACATGGCCAGATTCTGCCCTAAAATGTACAGTAACGTACAGTTATTATTAATTTGTGAAAATTACTATAGTTTTTAATAAAAATAAATCGCAACAATTACATTTCATAAAAGATGCGACAAAAACAATGCCTTAAAATAAGTGTGTTAATTAATTTTTGTGTTCCGCCCGTTGCAATATGCAATTCAACGTGTTCGGATACACACTTACGACAAACGCGATAAACAGTTGACATATTAAGTACGAGTTAATGTTCAGTGCCCATTACTGCCAGAAATGTATTTTAATGGGGGAATAGCAACAAAAATGTCAACTTCTTTACGTTTACAGTATTCCACGAGCTACCGTGCGTCATTCATGCATATCGTTAGCTTATATCGACAGTAATGTCATTGAGTGGATACCTATCCAAACATCCTAGAATGATTTTGACGTTTCGTAATGTCAAAACTGTGTAGTTGCAATCTTGCGTTGATCGGTTGGTTGTTATTGTGCTTTTCGTTACTTATAACATTGGATATTTTAACTTGACCCACAATATCGTTTATCGAGCCTTTGTTTACGCTTCTCATATTCCATTAATAATAGGTACACGTACTTCTCGTGTTGATATAGCAATAACCCTTCCTAAACACCTTTGCTATTTAAAACAGTAAGGCGTTTTTTTATAACCTATTTATTGTATCTCTCGCTTATTTTCTGAAAATAAAACTTCAATTAATGTAAAGACATGCATGTCAACTTTGATATGACGTACTGTACATCAATGTACATGCATATTTTTTGTTTGGGCATAGCTCCATACAACTTCTAGCCATGTCTTTTAACATGTATCGTTTTTACCAGCACTGGCAATTATATTTAACCGACGAATTTAAGTTCGATAGAAAGTGCGATGTCACCCACCCTTTGGTCACTACACGGAAGGAGGGGGGATCCGGGGGAGGGATGAGGACGTTGCTCTCTCTGAGAGAGTTAAGAAATTTTATGTCAGCCATTAACTGTAGTGACACACAATTTAATAAGGGACCCTTGCGGCACCGAGGGTTCTTTCTCAGTGCGCACTAATCTCGTACTCGGCTGCACAAACCAATATTTTTGTGACCTTTGAATTGTTAAAATTATGATTAACAAATCTGCGTGTGGTTCTGTTGTACCTGCGCAGTGAAGAGGACTTACTCTTTGACTCAAATTAAAGCATTTTAACTTCTACTTATTTCTTTTAAGTATGTGACTATTCCGTGCATCAGTCCATCCATCAGCTTATAGATGTCTACTGGTGGACATAGCCCTCCCCCAATGAGCTCCACAATTACCGGTCCTGCACCACCCGCATCCCGCAACTTCCTGCAGCCTTCGCCAGATCATTGGTCCACCTCGTTGGGGCCTATCCACGTTGCGTCTCCCAGTATGTAGTCGCCACTCGAGAACCTTTCCGCTCCAACGGTCGTCAGTTATACGAGCAATCTGCCCTGCCCACTGCCGCATAAAGTTTGCAATTCTGATTTCTTCGCAGTAAGTAATTTAATTCGTAAGTAATTTTACATACAGTCACGCCTGTAATCCCTAGAGAGGTCAGAGTCCAAGAAGCACTATGTTCCTTAAGACCACATTAAGCCATACAAAAATTGGGTTTGGTCAGTTGGAAAATCAAAAATGGCTACCTCATCGCCTACACGATCACAGATCAGGTACCCAATAAGCCCTTAGTCGCCTTTTACGACATGCTAGGCGAGAGAAGCAGTTGGTACATTATTTTTGTCTTGTAGTAATTTTACTATGATATTATTTAGTTAAATGAGACCACTCGACTAACGCAATAAAAAAAACCGCAAAATAAAGCTATACTATCTGTCACAGTACTCGCAGGTCCCGGTTATAGATGAAGCAATGTATAGACGCGCCGCGTGCCGCCCTCATCATAAACTCGCTATTTATCATGAAGACTAATTAATTCGTACACCCGGCAAATTAGCGTGCATATCTTTACGCAAGCCCCACGCTATTTTAGGCAGTATTCCTGTGTTAATAAGACGTACAATAGCGTCTTGAGACCGCGCTTGAAGACATTTCTTTAGGTGCAGTTTGCTGTTGATTGTTTTGACAATGAACTGGGTTCGTTTATCTTGTAATGTAATTTAGGAAACGTCTTAGAACATTTTTCTACAATTAATTATAAAAATTTTGAGAAAATAGACATTTAAATTTAAAAATTATTATTAAATAGAAAAAGTCGACCCGTCTTTAACAGCTCCCTGATGGAACTCGAACCCGCTACCTTTCACTGTGGCCACATTATCAGCGCAATCCGTTTAGTAGTTTAAGCTATGCATTGATGGATCAGCTAGACAGTACCGGTTGGTTAAAAAGAGGTAAAAATTGGTATTTTTGCACTGGTGTCGTTTCTGCCACTATGAAATCTCACACATCTGTGTCGGGTTGACTGGAAGAGATCTCTGGATAATAGGGATAAGTCCTCCCTTGCAAACTCGTATTTTTCACTCTATTGTTTATTTTTGTTGGTGCAATAAATAATAGTTTGACCTCTAATCACCAGCTCACCCTTATACTCGAATGTAACCTAAAATAATATAACAATCGGTCCATACTTACGATCAATACTTAAAGAAATTATTCTTCAGCTCGAAGTAGTATCTTCCATCGCCAGCTCACCACAATGAAATAATGACAACTAGATTCAAATATTATGTACATGGTAAATAGCTACAACAATAGAGAATTTCTCTCAATTTCCGTGGGATTTCATCTTCAGATTTTAACTTTGTTAAAATAACTTTAGTCTAAATACGCATTATTCAGGATAACTCCAAAACTACTCGTCAGATCGTGATCAAAATTAAATGAAAAATGAAAAATTATTTTTTTGGCAACATTTTTAGGTTAACAATGATTTTAAATTGATCCCTCCTTTTAAGTGTAAAAACACTTGTGTCAGGAGAAAATCGCTCTCACGTTACTTAAAATGGTAACATTTGGCCATATTCTTAACTAATTAACATACACATACACATAGGATACACTTTACTGCATAAAATTATACTTGTTTGCTACTTTTTAACAATCTTAGTTACATAATTTCTTTTTCTAGGTGTACATTTATATAATTTAACCAAAATTTTTTATTATAATTTTAATTATCAAATACAAATAATAACATATAACATAATTTAAATTATATATTATCAATACCAACATGATTCCAAGAAAAACTTGAATAAACATGAAACGAATACATCCATGGAATTCTATTTAGATAAATACAACACAAGAACCATCACCTTTCAATTAAAAAAAGAATTATCGAAATCGGTTCTCAAACATAAGAGTTATTAGGTAACACACACAAAGACAGACGAATTGAGAACCTCTTCCTTTTTGAAATCGGTTAAAAAGTGATGATATTCGACCAAACACTACTCCGCATATCTACAATTCCTAGCGATCTGTAAACACAACAGAGATATACTATATTCATAGATTTTAAACGTGATTTAAAGTTATAAATAGTGGATTAAAACTCTAAAACGCGAGTAGAAAAACAAGCGTGTGAATATCTCGCGCAGCTCATTTAGCCGAGCGCCCCGTCACTTCGAGACTTTTATTTTGTTTCATAAGACTATTCATAGCGCAGTTCTAACTTTTGTGCAGTTAGCGAGTGCCGAGTTGACTTAACTGAGATTTAATTAAAAACTTCGAGTGGAGAATATCTTTGAGGATTCTCAGCTTTGGATAATAATAGTTGGGCGATTTTTGTTGGATATATTTTGATTTGTAATAAGTTTGAAAGTAAAGGTACGTCATAGCTACGCTGTCCGCCAGCGCTGGCCAACATCGACGGCGAGATTTCCATACATTTTGACGTATGAGCGCCCGCGTGTGGCTGTGAAACAATGTTAGTAGCTCCGTGTAATTGTAAGCGCGCAAAACCAAAAGCAAAACCCTATAGCTTTTGTTTATTTATAAGACCAAAAAGGTCAAAAGGGTAAAAATTTTTTTAAAGGCGCTGATGTTAGTCTTACCTCTAAGTAAGACTAACGTCAAGTAAAAATATATGAACTCTAAGTAAAAATATATATCAGCAGATGTACTATGCAGGCCGCCAAGGTGAGAACCTTGATTGAAAAGAACCTTTTTTGTTACTGGCGGCAAAGGGTTCGGCGTGTGAAGGACTTACCATTACCACTAATGCCGCCACTACACTTTAAAACCTTTGGTTGGACCTAGAGTTGTTGGAGGGACGAAATATAGCCCATTCATTTTCCCTTTAAAAGTAATAATAATAACAATTATGATAAGTATAGTTTTATCTATGGTCAAAACAACAACCAAATCTTAAATGAAGGAATAAATTTAAAATGTTAATTAAAATAATCTACGTATTTTTCTATGGCAGAAAATAATAATTATTTAATTAATTAGCAATTAATGTTTATGGTTTAAAATAATTATAGTAGAATACCAACAACCGATTAATGTTAAAATACCCTCATTTTGAGAAATCACAAGATTTAGAAGTACCGGCGTTACCGATACATCAACTGTCATTAGTAGACAGATGAAAAATAAGTTAATCACAATAACAATCTTTGTGTTTATATTTGTATTTAAAAGCAAGTAATTAGTTAATATTAGCTGAGAAAGTTTAATTAGATGTTTGCTGTTTATGTGATGCTATGTTTTTTGTATGGATTTTATATCAAAAATCAACGTGAGTATTGAAAACGATTGTAAGACGGTTTTAGAACCGTGACACATCTTATTTCTCTGCAGTCATATTGTCTTGAAGTCTCCCGCATTACGTAGTTTACTAGTCGGAGTCTGACCAATATACGACTACATCTACTCTGTCGCATAACTGAGTGTATATATAATCAGTGCCGGAATCTGCAATATTCATCACGTCCATTGTTATGTAAACGCAGCATCTCTAAATCAGCCGGTATCACAGACCAAACATACGTTACATCTTAATGCCAGATTTGATCACTATAAGCTAACATCCTCTGGAAAATATATAGAAATTCATTGTCTTTTTTAAATTATACGCTATACTTTTATTCACACAATGAAATTATAACTATTTCCAATTATTTTATAAAGTGCTCGTATGTTACAGAGGACGAGTCAGTTACAACGAGTACATTGTAAACTGAAGTTGCAAAAATAAACTGCATTGAAAATTAGTTATAATCTGACTATTCCTGTGTTCGTAAGGGTTGAACCTGTGACCTCTTCCACGAATAGTGCCATTTTCAACCGATTTTTAATTCCAATCCCGTCGCTGCGACAGACGCTCCATTGCATTGAGGATTTAGAGCAAATTATATGAATGCCCCTATCAAGATTGTAAAAACTCATTTGCTAAATCCCAACTCAAATCAATTTAAACCAAAACATAATTACCACAAAACTGCTTATCGCTTTGCTTTCCAAATTATAGGGGATCGCTTAGCCTGCATCCCGCGATATCTGCCCTAAGCCACACTTATCATTCTATCGCCGGAAAAATTTTCATTAACTGCCTCATAATTTTTATTTTCCTGAAACAATACCTTTTGATGATTGTCGTGATGATTATCCAATGTCTAGAAATGACCTAAGGTTGCTACATTATGGACTTCAACGGCAGCTATAACGCTATCATCTTTATTTTAGCGCGATACATCTCATTACATATTTCTATAGAAATCATCAGGATGCACACGCGACAGCTATTATGTTTATTTTTATATTTTCGTATATTATGGATGCTAAGTTGGTTTGAGGATGAATGAAAGCAGACTCTGGAGGCAGTTATCAAGTCATATGGCCAAATGGTAGGCGTTACGTAGTACCTTACATCCAAAGAACACTATGGTTATGCGGCTCCGTAGCGTGTCTACGTGTCTACGCCGTAGCTACGCCAATGAAGAGATAGCTCTACAGATCAAAGTTAAAATTTGAACTCTGAAATACTAGACTTTACTTGGCATGTTAAGAGATTTAAAATCGTTAATGTATATTGGAAATCTTACAGTAACAAAAAGACACAGCAGCTACAATATCATACGACCATCTCTCTCGGATTTGATATCCGAATACTTGTACGAAAAGGGTAAAACGTCAAGAATATTCGCTAATGTGGTCCTAGCATTAGAGTCATGGTATTTGTCAAGAGAGAAATATTGTAACGATTGCTTGTAAGGCAGAAAGACCCGCGGACGGCCCCCCGGGGGGCGATCCGCGATCGACCCGTACTCAGCTCATATGCTTTTTCCGCCATTAAATTTATGGCCCCAAATAAATTTATAACGAAAGAGCTTTTTCTAGTTCCAGTTAGTGTTGCTCTCGTAAAATCTGCTGCTGGTGTATGAAGCTGTATTACTATTAAAGCTATGTGATATAAAACCTTCAAAATAATACAAAAAATGCAGAAATTCTTCATTTTAGTCTGAAAAATTCATTAAACATTAAAACAATCTATTCATAGTCTTCTTTCTTTAAATATTTTGATTTTGTGCTTGTTGTTACGGTGCTGCACGTAAATGACGACAATTAAGATCTCTAGGTAACGCGTGAACCAATAATCGCTTGGCCGATGTAATGATGTTACAATAACATTTAAAAACCTACAACAATACGATACAACCGTAGTTTATAAGACTATTCATCTCTAATTCTACTTAGTGTTGCGAAGGTCTTTAAAAACAAACTTTAACAAGCTGCAACACAGAGAGTCCAGAATAAAAGGACCTATTCAGACTTGCATTCGTTGCACAATTGCGACGCTTCGTGGGTATTGTTAAAATGGTCGAGGCGGTTACACAAAATGCCGCGCGATGTAACGGCTGTCCAAATAATTCGTTGGCATTCAAATCAAGTTGTTTGTGCAAATACGAGTAGTTCATGTTTATTGCAGTGCTTGGTCGGTGGGAGGGGTAGTGGGGAGGGGAACGCGGGAGGTCAGTGCATGCCCAGAAACTCTATTATATCTTGATAACTTATCTTCAAAACTAATGCATTGTTTTTATTTTGTCCTATTATAATATTTGAAAATTGAAATTGAACCGTTTTAGGTTTAAATCAAACTAAGTACATGCGGGGTGTCATTACATAGAAAATCTTTTTTTTTTATTAATATTTATATATTATATTCTGCCACTTTTTGCACCACTTTACCTCGTTTATTACTAAAGGACGTAATGTAAATATTACCATGAGAATAAATACCCGTAAGCAGCTGCTTTTGTTTCAGTTTTTCGCCATTTTATGACGGAGGTCTTTATGCAAATGTTTTTTATTTACATTATTATTTTCCATAAAGTGTTCTTTTGAGGAAACTCCTTGCACAACTTTTGGCATAATTAAGTAGCTCTTTTGCCCTTAAATGTCCTATTCTCCATCAGTTACTGCTATTGTCGTACACAAGTAGTGATGCGTCGAATATACATTTTGATTCTTTGGCCAAATATTAGGTTAAGTTAAATCGAAATCAAACATCCGCCACACGCCTACACCATAACATTTCATATTCACGCGGATTGACGACACATTCATTATAACTATCATCGTAGTTTTATCTTAGAATTAAAGATTCATCGCTGGAGCTCATCGGTCGTTTTTTGACAATTTACCTTATTTCTCATACCTTTAGAATACATGTTGATTTGCACACGTATGAACACAAAGGAGGGCACTTGTTTGAAAGAGTATTTTCGTATTAGTTATAACTAATACGAAACTAATACGAACTAATACGAAAATACTCTTTCAAACAAGTGCCCTCCTTTGTGTTCATACGTGTGCAAATCAACATGTATTCTAAAGGTATGAGAAATAAGGTAAATTGTCAAAAAACGACCGATGAGCTCCAGCGATGAATCTAGTTATAACTAATACGAAAATACTCTTTCAAACAAGTGCCCTCCTTTGTGTTCATACGTGTGCAAATCAACATGTATTCTAAAGGTATGAGAAATAAGGTAAATTGTCAAAAAACGACCGAAAGAGGTTTTCGGATAAACATTAAAAGATACCGTCTTTATTAAAGATACCGTCTTTATTATATCAGTGAGGCGCAGCCATGTCTCGGTACTCCATACCTAACTCGCGGATAACCCTAAATCCTTGTATTCGGTCAGACGGCGGGCTAGTGACGTCACGCATGGACTTCTTGATGCTAAGGCGAACTGCCTTACTAGTTTCCTGTTATAGAAAACGGTTCGATTCTAAAATTAGAATTCAAGAGAAATGTTGTAGCTATGATTTCCTCAAATATTTCAAGAATATAAGAACTAGTTAAATTTGTGCAAAATTAACCATTTCCAATTGTTGCCGTCTCTAATTTGCAGGTACAAGTCCAAAAGGCAAATGTGTGTAACGGATCTAATAAGACGTTCTTTTCTATAGCTAGTTATATGTTCATTGTTTTAACAAAACAATAAACTTACTTTACTTCAAGGTTATATTTAGCTCATATTTCGCCGGTACAAAGTAGAAACCCACAAATCTAGCTAAGATTTGTTCCCCTGGCCGGGATTGGATGACAAGCGTTGACCTGCGTCATTGAGATTTTCGCAGTTGTGTAAACCTTTGGACACGGTAATCCGGCTTGATCCCGGCCGAAACACTGCGCCTGCCCTGCGGCCGTCTCCGACACGCGTGTCGACCCACGCACTGTCTTGTACTGGGCTACGGTTTTGACGACAAATAAATAGTCATATAATAATATGAGAAGATAAAGAGGTCGTTAGTGTTGTGGTTTTTACCAAAACAAAAATTTATGACCAAAACTTTGTATTGTTGAGTTCCTCCGTGTTTCTCATGGTTACTGTTCCCTGGTCGCTATTGCAACGATTTCTACTTACCAATTTGCATTGGGCCAGCGTGGTGGTGTTACGGCCCGTACTCATGTGTTTCTTTATGTAGGACGGCCTGCGCCCAGCAGCGAAATGTGTCTATACACTTCGCGCTGCTGAGCTCCTATGCTAGTGACGATAACAATATTATGAGCTGGGTGGTCAAAAGAAAACAGGTCACGTCGTCCTCGCTTACGAATTCGGTTTAATGTTAAAAATTAAGCCACTTCTATCCTTGGAACTTCACATATCATGTAATGAAACGGACAAGGAAATTTAAACGAAGCATTAGCACCTGATCTCTGCCTATCCCCTCGGGGATACACGCGTGATATTACGTTACATACGAGTTTTAAATCGTAACATATTTTAACATCCAATGCTCGCTCTCTCGGCACTAACATCACTAACTAGTATCGCAGCAGCATTGGATTATATCCAATTGACATACAGCCGACGTCACACGGTGTTGTGATCGATGACACACGAAGTGGGTCGGCGGGGCCGTGTTTGTAAACAGCTCTCGCGGACAGCGGCCGGGACGTGGCTTATGTTTAGACGCGACATTGATTGTTCGGGCTGTTGTGTCGATGGAGATTAGTGACCTACTGAATTATTAGACTTAAAGGAAAACGCAGTGGGAAAACAATTTGTAGTTTAAGTTTTGTAACAAGGGACGAGTCTATTGCAATACATCGAGATCAGTATGAGGCAAGAGACCTTCACAATTAGCTGTTGACACTGAAAACTAGCGGGCGCCCGTTCAATCCCCGCCTGTACAAATTGTGCGAATTCGCAACTGGGCTATCGCTGCCTTTGAAAAGACTAATTAAATACAAGGCATTATTTATAAAAAGTTATGGTTAAGTTTGATTCGAACTCACTGGAAACTCAGGTCACTTAGGGTGAATTTTTTGATCCGTAGTAATAGTTAAAATCTAGACCAATAGCGTCAATGGAAGCGCCAAAATGTGTGACGTCAGCTTGACAAATTGTTAAAATTCGAAGCAATATACATCAGCTTTGCAGCATCGTGTTGTGGTTAAATTGTCTATGATTATTTAACTATAATAATATTTGAAAATATCACGAGTTCTTACATTTTCGCCATTGGTCCATATTTTGACCTACTGGTCAACCTTACCACGGACGCTATATGTCGCTCGTGTATACTTCGGGTAATGGCGGCTATTTGAACATGGTGGACGTAATTTATGCATTGCTTAACCACATTACTGTACCTGCGCGGTATAGTCATCACGGTTTTGTCTAATGTTTACGTCATGGAGATGTGAAGTTGTAGTTCTATGAAGAGGTACCTTATATCTACTACAAATACTAGAGCGAACAATACTTCATATCGGAAAACATATTGTAATAGAGGGAGTCAACCTCAATTTTTTTTTGTAAACTCCTCTTTTTTCGTGCTCTTTTCCCAATGTTTAGTGATCTACACTACATTTTAAATATTTTCTTCTCATAGTTACCCGTCACTTCGTTGGTCACCTTTTCATTATATCGCCACCCATATACGAAGTTATAGGAAAACTATTGAAAAAGAACAAATCATTGAGCCGACATCCTTAGCAAGAGCTACAATCAGTTGGCCGTAGTATTAGGTTTAATTGTTTTTAAATGGTTTAAAGTCAATATCATAGTTCTTTAGAATAAAATAAATACCGGAAACTGTAGATGGCGCTTTTTGACAAATGGCCGACAAAATCGTGCGGACGAAACGATACGAGGCAGTCTATTCTGGACGACGAATGTGAACGGCCGTTTCTGATTTCACAGTATATTAAGTGGTTTAGTGGTAGTTAGGTTAAGTTTGACAAGGAATTTCTTGGGTGATTGGAAGGAGGGAGTGGTGCCAAAAAGGTTAACCGGCGAGCGGCAGGGGCTCCCATTTCCTTGTTACATTTTATGCAGTTCAGCTGTTGTAATATAATAGAGAACAAGGTGCAGTGCAGAATCTTACAGTGGGAACCATTTCTTCAAAGCAAATCATTTTTCTCCCAGTTCAAAGGTTGCCAGTTTAATTAAAAGAAAACCCGTGCTCCTCGGTAAAAGAATAAATTTCAAAATCCTATTTGGGCGCCCGCGCGCCGATCCAATAAGAATTAATTCGGGTTATTACCATATTGTTGCATAAAACAATTAAACCTTCACTTTTTTGTTGCCCAAATTAATTTTGACTGGCTCCTTTTCGAATATTTAATTTGTTTTCATGACAATTTATATCGAAATGAATTTTGGGCTTAGGATGGTGGTTTAATGGAATGATTAATGAACAAATTCTTCGTCGTATTATTCATAAATCTAGTAATTCGAATGCCTATTTAATATTTTATATCCAGGAATCTATTGCATTTGGTTTTTCACCTGCCCTGTACCAAATTCTATTTGTGATTAGTACAATGTTTTCTTCTTCGGTCACTCAACATATCACCAATCACTCGCTTTCAAAACACTCATCTCTCTTCGTCTGTCTCTCCATACATCACAATCCACTGTGCAGAAGCTATACTATTATATTTATGTAACCTAGTCCTGAGGTTAAAAACCTCAAAATCAGGAGGACTGGAGCCAGTTGGCCTCGATAAACAGAAACCAAATAAGAAAGTGTAGATATGCTAAATTCAGCCAACTCAGGGTTCCATTGAGCGCCCAGAGTTACAAATACCACACAAATAAATAGGAAGCCCTCAAAATTCATATCCGAAGCCCGGCCGAACACGCAGGATCTACATAAACAAAGTAACCGCCCAAACAAGTACACAATATAATTTTATTGTGTATGTTTCTTCGGCGCGGGGCGCCACTATCGGCGGTAGTTCGGCTCGCTGGCTGATAAAAAGCTCTCAACAATATTGGTTGGGTAAACAGGCCGGGCACAGTGCGCGTGCGAGCGGGACAACATGTGTCGCAAGGTCAACAGGAGAGGTCAGATTTAAATAAATTTAATTTAACTTAAAATTTTAACAAATTTCATTTTAAAAACGGTAATAAAGACGAGAGAGAAGAAATGTAGATATACCTGTTCTTTTGCGCTGTTGATTGGATTCAGTGGTTATTATTACTCTATACGAACACTTTTGTGAGTTAGGCAAATCCTCGAGTTCCCACGATCATCGCACACCTTTCTCTTCGTTTTTTCACCAGTTTCTAAATTGTATTTGTAGTTTTATCGGTTTTATAAGTAATGCTGTAGAAAATATGACCAAGCATGTATTTCGCGGTTAGAAGTAGCAAGCGTTCACTCAAGATCACAACGTTTTGGACACCCAACCTTGACGAAACTTGGTTTGTTTTCCATATCGAAATCAAAACGGACTACTTCAGCACCTCGCTCTCGACTCGCCTTATTCATAAGTGATTTAAATATAATACATAACATTAGCCAACGCAGTCTAGGGTGACTAATACTACTGCCGTCAAAGCAGCCGCGCGCCGATAAAGGCAGATCAGTCACCGCCGCCGGCCGGGACGCGCCCAATATATCACGCGAGATTTTCGCCGCGATACCGACGTAAGATACTCGGACGACTCGATAGACCCGATCAGTGAGCCGCTCAACCGACTGTATTCAATTACTAGGGGATTTAATATTATTTTTTGTCAATGTTAGTTTTTTTCTAAAATACAATTGAGAATAGTTTCCTATGTATAATTGAATATGATTATGAAATTTTGAAATCGCACTCGTAGTATTTTGATATTTAAAAATCGCCAAGCCCATATCCTCGTAGCGTAGGTAGAAGAACTAACATCCATATTTCACCTGATTTCAGTTCCGTTAGTATATGTGTAATATCAGTAAAATACATTAATACATATTGCTAGCAATGTAGCTAGCAATATGTATTAATCAAACTTACAACATAATGATAACAACAGATTATGGTCAGGTCCTAATTGGCCATTATTGTATGTTTAGGTTTAAGAAAATGTAGCTTTCTCTTGGTCAATAAATCTTTCTTGCTTCCTTTCTATAAGGTCGACAATCACAAGCCCAGCAGTGCATTTAAGAAATCATGACTACAATCAAAAATTCATGTCCGAGGAAGAAGAACAAAGAGCTGTATTATAAAGCTTAGAACCGCTGCAGCAATAATTGTGAATGTTCTCGGAGTGCTCCATCCAATATGTATAACTCAGAGACACCGCCCGACGAAGCGGGAGTTACTGCGTATCATCAAGCTCCGGCGATAAATTAAATTACACGGCCATTGTCATGCAAATATCGACAGTAACGCGGCATCAAGTCTTGCAGTCTTCTGTCCGGTGGAGATTATGAGGGGGGGGAGCGATGGCCGTCGCGGCGCGTTCGCTCTTTGTTGCGAAACATTGTTTGGTGTGGATATTGGACTAATTTTATTATTATTTGGTACAATTACGTTTCATTGGACATTTCATATAACGGTACATAACAGTATATGAAAATGTAAATAAACAGGGAGTGAAACTCCACGAAGATGTTCAGTAAATATATAACGCGAACAAAATTTTCATAATGATTATCGCAATTTCTAATTAAATTTCAAGTTCCCCCACAAATTTGTCTACAATGAAAGCAGATATCTTAATTAACAGTACACGGTAATGAAGGTAACAACGGCAGCCGTGTCGTGATCGCGGCCTGCGGTATTTATGGGGAAGATTCGTTTTGATTCTTAGTATTTGTGTGCTGAGGAGGCACTATATGAAGATTTTGGTTATCATTTAATGAGTCCTCCCTTGTATACTTCTGCTTTTTACATTGTTTCTTTTTGTTTATGTGCAATAAAGAGTAAAAGAGTTATAAGAATCAAGATGATAAAATTGCCTTTGGTCAACTGTATATTGGGTCCTTACCTATGAAATTGGTGTTGTTATTCTGTCTTAGCAATTTGTCTGTAACTATTAAGTTTCTGAACATTCTTTTAAAATAATTGCCTCTTCTAAAAATAGACTATATATTTGAGCTCTTATTATTTAATTTGATAATTTTTTGTAAGTTTAATTGTGTTAAAATTAGACACAAAGACAATTATTTTTAACTGCCTCCCGAATACATCATTTGATTTGCATTTACATAAAAACGATGAATAATTTTTATCAAGCGTGTTCACACACATATTGCTAAAGCTTGTCTAATGATACATGCTAAATATTATTATCTCTGGATTTGTTGTTGTGAAGAAAACTGATATAATGTTAGTATGTAAAATGCAGACATCCCCAAAATCTCCATACAAAACACCAATTTCATAGGTAAGGACCTAATAGTAACACTATGTGGATTGACGCTTTTTTTGCTCTAAGAATTGGTGATATTGATTCAATGTCACAGTTGTAAGGGTGATGCTACAGTGATATGCCGTAGTACATACAACCGTAGCAGGCTACGACTACGACATAATAATAGAGCTACAGCTGAACGTACTGTCGGGATCGATTTATAAAATACGGAGAATACGTGCGATTTTTATATTTAAGCGGAAAAGGTTAAATTTTCACAAAATCACTCTAGAAATTACTTATATCAACTCTCCAGAAACAAAAAGCAAGCATGACCTACTCGATTCACAATATTCTTTTTTATTTTAATATGGCCACCATGAAGGCCGAATCACTACAGTACTTAGGAAAGGTCATGAAGTACTTAGGAAATGCCTCGAGTTTGAAATTGTTGGGTCGAGCCATGGCGCAGGTTTTTATATCGAAATCACACCATACGAGCTTCTCATGCTGATCCCATGTGTTTATTTACACATGTGACTTCTAGTAGGTCTATGTAAATAAACATCTTATAAGAAAAACCTGTACAATTTAATTTAAAAAATACAAATAATTTTTTTTAAGTAGGTACAAAGTAGACTTTGAATCAAAATTAAAATTCTGAACTACGTTGTTCAGGGGCTTAAGAATATAATTAACAAGTTTGCTGAGCCCTGTTTCTATAATGAGACAGATTATTTTTTCAATGAACATGTTTCCGTAAATTAACTGTAAAGAGTTAGTCTTAGACTTATGTCTCGAACGAAACATGTTCATTAATTTCGAAGTCGAAACGAGCCTGGTTCTAAACATACTTCACTAGAAAAATGTTTATATATTTTGCGCATGTCAAGAGGGTTCCTTAAAAAGGCAAAAATAGGCATGAAACATGTTACATAACATATCATCACACCTCCACGAAGGTGCGCAGGAGGTGGAATGTTAGTTAACACCGATATTTTGCTAGATATGCTTTGTTTCCATTTAACAGGTAGCGAGCCTGTTGCCATGCACCGGGCAAAAAAGGCGTAAAAAGTTGGCGAAAAGGCACCGCAAGGTCCAACAAGGTGGTGGTCACCTGTGAACATGCATTCGCTCTAGGCTACTTTTTATAAAAATAGTTATTTGATTAATTTTGAATAGTTCAAAAGTACAATAATTAATTACATAAGCCTTAAAATAACAGTTCTTTTGTAACATTATGTACCAAAACTAGGAAACCTATACCGCGGGTTTGACTTAAGGACTGATATGCTGCTTATCGTCAATCTGACCGATAGAAACAAGTTATTTATTGAGCTCTATAAATATCGCTTGAATGCGAAACCTCGTGAATAATCACAATACATTTACCAGTTATTGATAACGATAGTTATAATCGAAAGATATCGAAAGTGAGAGAGAAACTGAGAAATTACAAACAGAAACTGCAGAGTAACTTACATTTCATTACATTTCCTCGAGCAAGTAAAACGTGGGTACATCTAAAAGTTCCAAGTCAAAATTTTAAATCTAGCGAAGTGTCAGCGCCGGCGGCGGCGCACGGCGAGTCCAATATCATATTTTATTAAATTCCAGCTTGTCTTCGATATTCGATACACAGACACGGCGGAATATTCTACGCCCAATTCCAAATGAAAAATACTCGACCTGGCAACGTTCAGTCCGCGAAAGCATTTCATTCCTAAACAATTGCAATCCTTGAAAGCTTTTCGTGGAAAATTATTTCTACTAACTACATTATGATTGAGTATACATTTCTGATACGAGCTCGTATTTTTTGCTTTTTTTTCCATAACCTGTACATGCAGGCCAGATAACCTTATGTATATGAATAATTTCCTATGGAAAATGTTTTGTTTTCTTATTGCCATTTTAAGCCAAGGGCACCTTACTATCCCGTCTCAAAAATACACAAGAAATTATCGAAACTTTAAAAACGCAAAACATCACTCATAGCGTCAACAAAAAGTACTTTAGTTTATATAGTTTCATAGATAAAATACATAGTTTAATCATAAATTGGTACGTATTGTAGTGCTGTCACTTGTACTCACAAGCACACCTCAGTTACGTTGAAATGTGCTTTTAAAAAAATAATGGAAACGTGACGCTTACCGTTCCAGCTAAAAATAACGTGGAACTCTTTTATTATTTTTGACCGGTACTCGGTAGCGTTTGAAGCTTATTTTTTCTGTTGAAGTGTACTAGATGTGTAAATATAAAATTTATTTCAAATTGGATAAAGTCCGAGGTGCTCGGTTGCGTAGTTGTAAGTGCGCATTGACATTCGACATCGAAAACAAAGCTACCTTCACCATGGTCAGGCCGTGGATGGGTGACCGAAATCTTTGTGATTTTAAACTCCTCCGTGCTTCGGAAGACACGTAAGCCCCGTTCCCGTTCGCTTTTGCAACCGTTCCTACTCACCAACCCACATTGGGCAGCGTGGTGGTGTTACGGCCCATACTTTCGCAGTGCTTTTGCCTAGTCTCTGACTAACCCTTAGGGGATAATAGTCGTGATTATATGTATATATGTATGTATAATATTTTCTCTTTTCTCTTTCTCGTAACTCATTTTCTATTGAGATTGTCAGTCGATTCTTATAGTTAAATTTTTTTATTTATCATCAACAAAATGATTTTGGCCTTTTACACATATGACATTTTGAATTCGCAACAACGTTGTAGCTTAGGCAAGACCACTACACATATTGTGGAATCCCAAAATCGACCTTATCGCTTCGGGCATTGCGGTTTAGGATCGAACAATCCGGTCTTAAAAGAGATTACAAAAATCCACTTACAAGAGAACAGAATTATTATAATCTAACATTACATTCACCGCAGAGAAATACGATAAAACACATGAACCTTTCTTTTTGATTACTTTCTGAGAATCTTTGGGTAAAGCCAAATACAGCATTTCATTCAAAGGTTCGTAAAGCTCTGAAAATGTTTTGATTTCGATGTTGAACACAAAGCAACTTACGCCGAGGTTGGAGCCATGATGGATGACCAAGGCTACGTTGTACCTAAAGTTTTTCCGTGGTTTCGAAAGCACGTAAGGCCCGGCGCACATTATCGGCATCGGCACGGCTCAGGATTTTAGGTGATAAATAACATCATATATTGGGTCCTTACCTATGAAATTGGTGTTTTTATTCTGTCTTAGTATTTTGTCTGTAACTATTAAGATTCACAGTATTACCTCGTCTAAAAATAGACTATATTTTTGGGCTCTTTTGATTTGTTTTGATAATTTGTTGTAAGTTTAATTGTGTTAAAATTGGACACGGAGACAACTCTTTTTAAGTGCCTCCCGAATACATCATTTTATTTGCATTCACTTAAAAACGAAAGAAAATTTTTATGAAGTGTGATATTACACATATTACTAAAGCTTGTCTAATGATACATGCCAAATATTATTATCTCTGGATTTGTCGTTGTGAAGAAAACTGATTAAATGTTAGTATGGAAAATGCAGAATTTCCCAAAATCTCCATACAAAACACCAATTTCATAGGTAAGAACCTAATATTAACTTCATGGCAACAAAGTAAAAAAATTCCATGATATATGATATATTCAAAAATACCGCTTCGGTATGCTTAAGGTTGCTGCATCGGCGGCCGTGAGGTCTGCTGGATCTTTTTCCCTTTCGGTAGCGGAGTTTTAGTGGACTGTATTTTCTGCGGTTTAAAAAAGCTACAGCAGGCGCTTGCAATAACGAGACCTATGTGTAGGAGATTATAAGATCTGCAAAGGACAGAAAAGAAGAAGTCACAGCTCTCTAAGGATAGGAAGCAAAATGCACACTTACTTGCTTTTCTGGCGGCAGCTCCTGCGGACGCGCTAGCGGCCCAGGCTCGCTTGGCTGATGATGAGGCGGTGTAAAAACGGCGGTAACTGAGAAACCACGGCGGTAACCGACGGGCAACGGGCGGCGGAACTAGCAATTAGCAGCGGGTAATATTAGCGGGTGACGAACAGCGGATGACTGGCGGGGCGCGCCTCTTGCGCGCGTTGTTAAGCTCTTCAGTGTGCATTGCGGGTAGGGAAAGAAACATTGGGAAGGATGGCCTACGTTATTTTGCAAGTACCTGCCTTCAACTAATTAACTGGCAAATACAATCCACCAAGGTCGTTTTAGGATACTTTGGCATCCTTCAGTACGCCGCCGCCAAGGCAATACTCGCGGGTAGTTTGCACGGTACGGCATGCTTAAGGACGTTGCAGCATGCCAAGGCATAGTTGCCGACAGTGTGCGCTTGCATGTAAGGATGCCGAAGGATTCCTTTCCTTGCCGATGCCGATAATTATTGTTGCCTATAGGTTGCTAATGTCACTGTTTTTAATCACCAATCCGCTACGAAGCGCTACAGTGTAAAAATTATAGGTTTATAAATTTGTTGTGTACTGCTGTTAACTTTTTTGTTTTAACTAATATTTAAAACAAAAAGGCAAACACCAGTATAACACAGCTAGTAGGTTATAGGCTGATAGTATAATAGGCTGGTAGCTACGCAATAAAGCAAATTATGCTACTTAAAATTACATACATCTAAATGAATACGTAATAATTGTATAACTCGTTACGTAAGTTATAGAACTGTTACGTAACGCCTAGCTCGAACAAAAGCCCCTTGAAAATGCGACACATCGTAACAAACTAAGTTTAAAACACATGGCATTACTTAGTTTGTACCAATGACTTGTTAGTTGTTAGCTCACTTACTAATAAATATATCAATCAAGCACGCAGTCACCCATCTGAACAGCCTCACGAACACTGCCGAACAAAGGGCTACGTCAAACTGTGGCACACAGTTACGAAATTTACCAACAAAGTATGTACCAAGCTACGACTAATATTAATTAGTTGTGCGAGGCGCTTAGAACAACATGTGTAGGGCCGCAGTCTTGGTGACAGCGACAGAGCAAGAGCGACGCGATGAAAAACGAAAAACCTTAATTATGTCGCTACAACAGTCATGTCAGATCTTGAATTACGCAGACTTTAAGTACTTTTTGGACTTATATAATTTGCTTACGACGGAAGTCTCTATTACACATTATGGCATGGCTTCGATATTTTTTTTCGATGTCAATAATGCTTATTACCCTGCAATATACAAATATTTCTCAGCCTGCAATAGAAAGTTTTCTTAATAAAAATCAGTGGAAGGATTTTAACGGAGCAGACAAGAGATGCATCATGCAGACGTAGACTCAGCGACACATGCACTCCACAACCAGCCCTCATCAAGCATCAGTAGACTACGCTCAATAGAGCGGAGCGACAGGCGATAGTAGGTATAATACTACCCAATTCACATGTTGCTCCGCTTCGGTGGAGCGACAAGAGTGCCAACGCTAGATAGGAATCTAGCGCATAGCCTAATCGCTGCCAGAGTCGCCCCGCTACTGCCCTACCCGGAGCCTTATCAGCAACTGAACGGTTACGCTCTACCCTACCCCGCTTGGAACAGGGTGCATCGTTTGAAAACAATTTCACAAAATCGCTTAATAATCGACCTCAGCCTATATAGGTCCCACTGCTGGGCACAGGCACTCGTCATGGAGAAGGTGACGAGTGCCTGCGCACATGAGGTGTATGGGCCGTAACTGGCCCAATGCGCGTTGGTCTAAATAATGGGTGGAACATTTTTGTAGCTAATAAGTTGGAAGGATATTTGAACAAATAAGCTATTGTGTAGAACCACTGGTACTAAACTAACCACAAAATTCAGACGTTAGAATTATATAAAGTAGTTTTGAATACCATTGAACATAGAAAAGGCTTTTAACTGAAGTTGTGTGGTAAATGTTTGACTTACAGTAGATACAGTAAATTCAACTCGAGGAATGAATTCTTCTTATTCTTTAAATTGATTATTAACACTGAAATAAAGAAGTATTTGTATTTATTTTGACTCCACAAATACTTTAGATTTCACAGCAGCTAGATTAGTTACGTAGATATTAGTTACTAAAGTTTCTCAACCAACATTTTGATATATTTTCGCGCTACGAGTTCAACAATCTGTATCTCGGTCCCCTGAACCCAACAAACAAACGTACTTGAAACTTTCGAACTGACATCAATTTTTTAATGCCAAAGCAAAATCGCGAAACAACTGGAAACAAAAATAAAAGTAGTGAACTCCGGGCGCTCCGGGACGGGGTTTGGAGCTCGAGGGTCTGTGGGAGTACGAGTAGGTTACGGTGGGCCCCGGGGAGCCGTAGACCTGGGGACTGCAGGTCCGCGGTGGGTCCACTTCATGTTACCCTTGAGCCATGCGATTTACACTGATAGCATGAAAGATAATGCCCACGTTATAAATCTGATAGATGCCTGTGCAGTTATACATATTAGGTTACCTATGAAATTGGTGTGTTGTATGGAGATTTTGGGGAATTCTGCATTTTCCATACAAAAAATTTTTTCAGTTTTCTTCACAACGACAAATCCAAAGATAATAATATTTGGCATCTATCATGAGACAAGCTTTAGTAATATGTGTAATATCACATTTCATAAAAATTATTTATCGTTTTTAAGTGAATGCAAATAAAATGATGTATTCGGGAGGCACTTAAAAAGAGTTGTCTCCGTGTCCAATTTTAACACAATTAACAAATTATCAACAACAAATTATCAAAACAAATCAAAAGAGCTCAAAAATATAGTCTATTTTTAGACGAGGTAATTATTTTTTAGGAATACTCTGAATCTTAATAGTTACAGACAAAATACTAAGAGAGAATAAAAACACCAATTTCATAGGTAAGGACCCAATATTATGACATGTGTTGTGTGTACGGTAACATGAGGAGACTGAAGGGTAACGGTGCAACACATTTTTGTGTTGCACCGACCACCACTGTACAGATTGATTTGACGACAAAATACGGTTAAGGTACGGTAAAACAACTAGTAATCAAGCAGATACTAGACTGGAAGTTGGGGATTCAAGAAGCTAACTTTTCAGACTGAATATATATTTTTTATATTATGTACCTATAGTTTATTTTTTTCATAAGCGTGTGCTTAGGGTGAAATTTTACTTTCAGATATCTTTTAAGGATATTTTTATTATTAAATCAGCGTAGGTTGTAACCTACAACTATCCCAGCGCTACAAGACCAATGCCTTAGAAGTCAATAGAAATGTAAATTACTGTCTCTTCAGAGAGCACCCGGAAATCGAAACGACGGCGATTTCAAAGAAGTTAATCTAAAGGAGTCGAGACCTTTCCACGAATGAAATATTTTCTCAAATATTTCATACCAATTCCAATGAAGCTTCGACACAAAATTATTATCAGCCGCTTTGCAGTGCCCGACAGGGTTCATAATGTTGTCAAAATTTACCTGATAAGACCTATTGTATGTACATTATGATGCAATAAATAAATAAAAAAAAAAAATATCAATGTAAGCGATATTATTAAATTTGACAATGATTTCCTTGCAAATTAAATTAAATTGAAATAGAAATGATTGATGAATTAATTGTAATTAATCATAACAAAAGTTAACTTTAAGGAATGGACGCCGTCAAAGATATTATGCTGAACATATTTGAGTGGAAATATTCCGGGAAATTAATCTGGAGAGCGGCGCCGGGGCCGTTATTATTTACGGCGGTTATCGGAGAATATAATCAAAGGAGCCAATTACAACTTCAGTTCAAAAGGTCACGTTGCGACGCATACGTTCGCGCTTACATATTAATTGTACTTTGTTTTAAAAAGGTCCACAGGGTAAGGAAAAGATGCGGTCCGTGAAGTTAATTTTACCAATGATTTTATTCTATAGACCTTTGTACGTAAAAAACATACATAACATGTTTGTTTGGTATGTTTTGTGCACCTACGGACCTCCACTAGACCTCTGTTTCTCCGGTCTCTACTCCTACTTAAAAACAGTTGGTGAGATGGAGTGAGTTGTCTCATCTATGAAAATAATCAAAGTGAAGCTTTTCAAAGAAAATGTGCCTAAAACAACTCGCTGCGTTAGGGTCAGTTTTTTAATCCGTGGCCAGGTTGATCAGTAGGTTAAAATATGGACCAATGGCGAAAACGCGTGATGTCGTGATATGACAGCTTGTCCAATAGTCCAATTTGCGATAGGCTAATTGACCCATTTTTTTATTGGGCCCCAAATGATTCATTACTGATACCCATCACCATAAAAAATAATACAAAATTTTTCTGAAGCCTATAACACAATAAATATTAAATTTATTGTGTTATAGACTTCAGTAGTTAAAGAAAAAAACTAATTTATTACTTTTTTTATTTAATGTCAAAAACGCCTTCGGTCCTTATGGTCTATGAAATATCTGTGCCGTAGCGTCACGATTATTGTAAACAATTCTATACGCATGCGTGACATAGCCGACAGTTATGCTTGATTGGTTGTGACTGGCGTTTTACAGATTTTGACCATGCGTGACCAACAAATTTCACGAACATGGCCAACAAATTTCACGAACATGGTGGATAGCGTTTTTGGCGTTGGTAAAAATAAAACATATTTAAATTGAATTTATACAACAATCCCTTATTTATATTTATCGAACGGTATATTTCGGGCCCTTGTACTAAATACTATGTGAATTTAAAATTATTTTCATTACTTTTGTTAAAGTTAAATAGTCATAGACAATTTAACCACAACAATTTAACACGGTGCTGGGATTAATAACATGGCGGCTGACGGCACAGCTGTTGTATATTGACTGACGTCACACATTTTTGCGTTTCCATTGACGCTATTGGTCTAGAGTTTATGACTACGGATCAAAAAATTACCCTTAGTACCGCAAGTCCACGATAAGCCAGTTATAGACTAGCCCGACGTTTATCTGGCTCCAGTCCCGGTTCGCTGCGACACGTGTAGACCATCCTCTTGGTTGGTGAATAACATACAAGCACATAACATAATATCATCTTGCCCCGAAAGGTACACAAAGATGGTAAAAACCCTCACCCAGCCATCTTGGCATGAAACCCGCATAACGATATATATCGGGATTTTATCACGTTCAACTGCCAATTCACTATCGAATTTGACAATGGACGCGATAAAAAATGTGATAAATATCATATCGCGCTGCTCATGATCATGCTACTTAGGCATGTGTTTCGCCTTATACCTTTTAATTCAATTCGAGTACACAAAAATGTACATTTTAGAGGTGACAATCTTTATTTCCGTCTTATAAAACTCATTTTCTGTAAAAAATGGTTGACCTTGAACTTGAGGAGGTAACTTCCATAAGCGATCTGGGATTTGAAACGGATAGTGAACTTCGTTTTACGGATCATTATGATAAAACAGTCAAGCTAACAGATCACTAAGGTTTATTTTAAGGTATTCGGAGGTCTTGAAAAATCCCTCTACCGTCCTCTATAATACTTACTTAAGAAGCAAGCTTGAGTACTGCAGCACGTTCGGGATCCAAGTTTCAAAGTGCATGTCAACAGGATCGAAGAAATTCAAAAGAAGCCGATTTGTAGCATGGCATATCGCTTTAGAGCTCCAAGAACGATAGATGTTTACAATAATAAGTATAAGTACATCCGCCTTGAAACGCTTTCTGCTAAATATACTTTACCTTAACCTTAATATTAACCTTATTGACAGCCCTAAATTGCTCGCTAAATTAGATATAAATATTCCAGTGAGAATGCCGCGGTACCCGTGGATTACAGGTTCCAGTGGATTATTTCGGAATAGATGTTGTCGAACAAGAATGGGACGAGATTCACCTATTATGCATTGAGTATGTCAAGAAAATACCGAAACTTGATATCAATTACGAAAGCCTCTCAAAATTTTATTTTTTACTGAGAGCGGTTGACCTACCTTTAACTGGAATTTGATTTTGTTTTTGTTTGTTTAAGTAGCTTCAACTTAGAATGACATTTTAGTTTTCGCGTGTTTATGTTTTTTGCTACAATTTTATTGTTTTTAACATTTCCTACTATTTGTGTTAAAATTGTTATTAAAGCATGCTGTGGTTACCTTTTTTTTACATATGACAGGTAAGCTCTTTGGCCTTCATCTCACCTGATGGTAAGTGACGATAAGGCCGAAGGTGCAAGCGAGCTTCACCTACAATCTTCAACAACTGAGGTACTGGCTATGTTACCTCTGACTGCCGGAACACAACAATGCTTTATATTATAACATTGTTATTATGGCGAAAGATTTAGGTAAGACGGTGGAAGCTAGTCAGGCGGGCTTAGAAGCCCTACCACCAACCAAACCGAGCAGAAAAATACCAGCCCCTTTGCGGAATCGAACCCCGGACCACCCGATTAACACCCAGTGGTGTCAACCACTAGACCAGTGAGGCGGTTGAAAAGTGTGAGTGCACCTATGAATGTGAGTACAGATAGCTATTGTAAGTGCTTGAAATATTAATGTTTATTTGCTGTAACTTACGTTGGTTGTCCTTTAATAAATATTTATGTAGCCGACTGTACAAGCGGCGGGAATCGATACGGCCGACGACCTCTTGCAAGAGAAGTGCCGCCCGTGAATGAACCCTCTATTCACAAGTCCGAGGCGTCCATGCCTGATGAAGCACGACTCCAACGTTAGATCGATGCTGTCTCGCTGAAATATTGATGTTGCAGAATATGAGCGTAGAAGGTTCATGTTCACCGAGACACCGAGCTAAGCTTTTCACTATTGGAAATATTGACAACAACAAAAACTATAATACAACAAAGAAAAAGAGAATGCCGTTTCTTGGTAGCGCGAAAATCTCTGTTGTTAATCTAAACCCTGCTTTTAATCTAAACCCTTTGAAGGTCAGCGCGAACACCGGTGTTCGCAAACAATAGATGTTTCTATTGTGTCTGCTTTTCTGACCATTGACAGGCTCAGTGTTAAAGATAAATCAAATCTTACTTTTCTGTAAAAAAAAAGAAAATAGTTTTGTGCACGGTTGGATTGTATATCATTGCGTATTGTGTTTTTTTTAATTTCACAGTTGGCTTAATCACTTGATTCGAATCAACCAAAATAATCGATTAAGAATATCGATATTTTTACTATTTATTCGGTACCTAATTGTTTATTCTGTCGTTTTGTGTCGACACATAAATACAGCACTAAAATAGTTTTAAAAACTGCAGTAAGAAGGCATTCTTGTAGATTCGATTAAGACCAATTACTCCAAAACCTTTTTTCGAAATAGACACTACCGGTAAAAAATGAAAGGTGTTTTTTATATGATCGTAATATTGTTTCGGAGTGGATCTTGTGCGTAAAATCAGTGTAGTTTTGCGTAATAAGTATCTGTGTTGACGAGCAATGTGGAGGATCATTGAAATAACTGTCGAAGTGGTGTGAAAAACGATGACATTTTTATCGTATCACTTCGGCGAAGTAATGCCACAGTAGCTGCCATCGATTATTTGACCTATTCGTTTAGTAGCCGAAAGCCAAAAAATTTGAAAAAAGGTGTTATAACAACACAACACAAACATTACAACACATTGTTATTCAAAACATTTATATGTGTTTATTTATTAAATATATTTATCCGTCATCTAGTGTCCGTAACACAAGCACCATTAGGCTGCTGAAAATGGGGCTAGTTGAAAGGTGTGAATGTTTGAAGATATTCATTTATTCATTCATTCGTTTATTTATTCATTCATAAATACTGGCGTTGTGATAATATGTACGTATTTTTTATTATAATGTTTTACCTGCATATTATTCTTATGAATTATAATATTCCTTTTGTACAGGTAACACAGTAAAATATAAGATTAACGATGGTTTACCTCTAATAAGAGTTTTTTTAAAAATCACCAAAATAACACACGGAAAGTTATCATTTTTCAATGCTCACCAATTATCTCAAATTTAAGCGTGTGTTAATCATTTTATCAGTACACGTCAAAACTACTGACTTTCTCATACGAATCTGACCTTTAGAAAGATTTATAAATCTGGGCCTTATTCCCCAAGTCCAAAAACCAGATTCGCACGCAGAGGTATACTAGTCCAAGATAATTGTGTCAAGTCCGTACGCGTCCTCAAAGGCGGTGATCCCTTGATCCGCCGACACGAATAAACTCACCTTTGTAAATACATCATGTAAGCCAAGCCAAGTGTAGTCGCGGTAATAGCTGCTTCAGGGTTTGTACCTTCAATTAACTCTGATCCTTATTGTGAACGCTATTGAGATGGGTTTACTCGGAACCCTTTATTTGCCCACTGAGAAGCAAGCAAGTTAGCACAATGTCTTGTTATCAGTTTTGTTTGTGTAAATATTTTAAGATTTCTGCATATCAGAGTGATTTCAAATCCAACCCAATATTGGCAAAATTAGTTTTAAGGATCTCATTCCTACGATCAAAGCGTGATAAGAAATCAGCGGGTAACAAAAAAATACACACAACAATTGCATTTTCTCGTCCTACCCTCCCCCCACATCTGACGAGTTCTTTTTTCCTAAACAAAAATGTCTACTCTTTGAACGGAAACTTTAATTGGCTTAAAAGAAATAAAATGCTATTGGAAATAACTTGCACAAATATTTGAGCACAACTACTTGCGCTCGTTCGGCGCCGGAATGTTATATTAACGTTTTTTCAAACTACCCTTCTTTTTGTCAGATAATAACGGGAGTATGCAACGAGAGAACCGGTTGTTTTAAGTGTTGGTACGATTTCTTTATTCACTACAAGTGGAAACGTGAAGCCTAATTTTAAGACTGCAATTGCTGTTATTTGGCATGCAATCTGCAGCTAACGATAGCTTGTGATTGCTTTCCTCGTAACATTGCAGTGTCGATCGTTTGATGTTTAAATTGAAAGTTAATTTGAACATCAAACGCCGTTCTTGTAACTGCATAGACAATAATTAAACGTTAATTGAGTGAGCGAATTTTTAAAATTTGGAGAGACTAAATAAGTCCTCTATGCATTAATTACATTCTAGATCAATGTGACATCCATTCTCGTTAATTCTCTTCACTAGTATATGTGTTATTTGCGAATGATTGCTTCTTTCTGATGTAGATCATCGTTATCGTGTTGCTGCTTTCCACCAGAGCACTTCGCGACAGCAAACCTCTCCGTCTGATATTGTTCATGGGCGGCGGTCATATAAGTTTCCATCTTGCAAAAATAGTAAACACTGTTTCCACTACAAGCTATTGTTAGCCCATGGCATAATCTGCGCTGCTGTAAGTTATTCCAATTTGTATCGAGGAACAAGTTGGAGTGTAATCTCTTACTCTCAGCAATACAAACTTGTCGCGGCGTTATCCCCCATACTCGAGCTGACACCGACTTAGCATCGCTCCGGTCTTAAGCCCGATTAGAAGCGACAGTGAAAATTAGTATTCAGGCAACGTTCCGCTAAGATTTTGTGTATAAAACGCCTAGCGACATGTTTCTGCACGTTTTGCTTACACAATGAAAAGTTTGTAATAAGATGGGTGTCGTCCGCGTCTTACTTCGCCTGTATCGGATCAGCGCCCGGGAGCGATCCGTGACGCGGAACAAAGGACGACAAAAATGAATATTAAAGATTCGGAAGATTTGAAACATTGTTAAGATTAATAAAAGGCGGCCTTCAAGAAAGACGATTGTGGCAATCGTCTTTTTGAACAAAACGCAAAGTGGAAACGAGCCTTTTGTCGAACTGGCAAAGATGAAATCATTTATTATTTCATTAAATATCTTAGAATTTCTCGCCAGCCTTGTAACTTTTTCTAAAGTTGATTAAAGGTAACCTATTTAATTCGTCCTCAGCCTAATACGTCCCACTGCTGGGCTCATTCCTTCCTTATGAAGAAACAAATATATTGTCCGTAACACCACCACGCTGGCCCAATTGGCGGGTTGGTGGGTAGAAACGGTCGCAATAGCAACCGGGACCTTCCGAAGCACGGAGGAGCATGAGATCACAATGTTTTGGTCACCCATCCACGGCCTGACCACGGCGAAGGTAGCTGTGTTTTCGGTCGAAAGCCAAAGAGTACTAACTACTACGCCACCGAGCTCCTTCTATTTAATTAATCGGGTACATTTAGAGTTACAAATACAAAAATAAATTATAGTTAGTTCGTTATTATAGTTTTCTTTTAACATGATAATATTCAAAATGGTACGAAGAATAAACGAGCGACTGAACCATATAAACCTAAACCTAATCACAAGTTTAGGATTTCATCACAAATACAACTGTCTTGCATTTAAAATACAAGTACGATGCAGCACCTAGTATCCCTCTGGTATTGGAGAATAAAGCTTAGTACTAAAACTTCAGTTTCTTTGCTGACCACACAATAAAGATATCCAACTCTCCAAGCAAAATGGTAATTCCAATTTGTGACAACGTAGATAAAGGCAAGAACACAACTGCAGTCCCCAGGGACGCTGACAGTTGGCTGCGCACTTGCCGCAAGTACTAACAAGCCCGATATTTGCCGACGGACATACATTTATCTCTGTATTTGCTGTTCTAACACACACACATTAGTTTCAGTTTGATTTACCGTCCGTGATGTTAACTAGAGCTTCGGTGCAATTTCTAGCATTGAATTTGATTATATTGAATCAGTTTGAGAATCTTCATCGTCATCTAATGAAGATGATTTTGAGCCAGGCGTATTAAAGTTGTGGCCCATTCTTCTCGTGTGGTTGTGTTTCAACCAGCCTGTGCCTACCTGTACCAGTAGGAAGATCATGGTGACGTGTACTTTATTTGGTATGGCGCCAGAAATGTCTTTATTGTTTTATCTTAAATAATGATTGGCAGGCAAACAAACTGCCTTTCTGGTCTAGTGGTTGATACCACCGGGTGTAAATCGGGACGTCCGGGGTTGGATTCCCCACGGACGCAGGGGTTTTTTTGCTCGGTTTGGTTGGTGATAGGGCTACTTAGCCCGCCTAGCTAGCTACCACCGTCTTACCTAAATTTGTCGCCGTAATCACAGTGTTATTAGCATTGTTGTGTTCAACAATCAGAGGTAAGATAGCCAGTTCCTCTGTTGTTGAGGATTACAGGTGAAGCTCGCTTCCACCTTCAGTCTTATCGTCACCTACCATCAGGTGACATGAAGGCCAAGAGCTTACCTGTCATATTAAGAAAAAAGGCAAAATGCCCTGTATAAGAAACTGGGCTACCATTGCATAATTAAGCACCAAAACCATAAATCAATTTAATGTACTTACTTGATTTGATTGCAATCTATTATTCGGCTAATAAATAAAACAGTAGTTCACCTGTGATATATAAGGCTACATTCGCAAAAATAAAATATTCCGCGAAAGTAAAAGCAAGCGTTTGGAGACAAAGGGTCGTAATATGAATAAGAAATACGTTCAAAGTGTAGTATCGGGTTCTATCGGCAAGGTCATGCGTGCAGCCGATCCATATTGATAACGTTATGATTCACCAAAGGCTTATGGCATCAAAGTGTCGCTTGACTCCGTTTGCATGCCGCCAGTCGCTTGGCGGCATCAATATTAATACCCAAAAAACCCCAAACGCGCCCTTTGAACTCGCCGCCAATAATCTCGAGTAAGACTCGAGGCTTGAGCCCAAAACAGCCCTTATTTTGCGACCTTTTATCATAATACCCACGTAGTTACGAAACGAGACTCAGGTATTCTGTGGGTGGCGCGACGTATTTTGTTTACGGCTCGGAACTGAATATACATTGCTGTTACTTTACGATAGGCTCAGAAATATTGCTTAGTTAGCAATCAATTAATATATTTAATATTAAATTTATTTAAGAACCCTTGAGTTGCTAGCCGCATTAATTTAGAGATATACTATTAAATGATATTATTATGACAAAACCATAAATACTGGTTCGTAGACACGATGTAATTAGAAATGTATTGAATTTCACAATATTACGCGATAGATTTCAAACCAAGCGTGCGCTTATGTGAAATTCCATATATTTATCGGCGGCGCAATTATCGAAATGCCTTTTGTCTGCGGACGGGGTGTTCAATTCGCAACGCATTTTGGACATTTCTTGTTCTGTATGTTTATGGACGACACAATGACACAATGCATGTGGCTATTACGAACTATTTAAAGCCGTTTTATTATTTCAAGTGATTATCGCCTTCATTAACGACTATTTTTATTGATATTTGTATTACGATAAAAGAGGGTCGTATAGACCAATCGAGCGGCTTTCGCTGCTCGCTCATAACACAAAAGAACTAAGTTTTCATAGCTGCAATAACAGATACAGTCTTACACAGAATTGCTCTTAACACACTCTCTGCTTCTGGCCTCCGCTGAAAGAATAACGCCTATAAAGGATAATGTGCCCTAATCCTTCCAATCCCTTCGTGGACGGCATGTGTAACGGACTCCACACTCGTATAGTTGGTATAACCGTCCATGCTGAGCAGGGCAACGCGTTCGTCCATACTAAGCAGATCTGACGAGCTTCATCTATTTAGGTGACTGTCAAGCTCATTTGATTATTATACAACTATCTTTTCTTGATTTATATAACAAATTGCTTTAGACACGCTCTATAGCAAATGTATTTTGCTTAAAAAATATTAAAATTTTGTCAGATGAAATGCTTTTTGCTTTTGCGTTTTACCCTGAACAAGAATAGTCAGAAATTGACATATTTATTTTTAACGTGTCGATGAAAACCGCCCAAAACTGTACCAGAGAAATAGCTCTCGCAATCATAGGCTTCCTTAATTTTAGAAGAAACATTATGCAAACTACCCAAAAATTACGACGAGTGGGTTTATATTTTTATACAATCATGAGAATATTAAAAATAATAAGAAAGCCGAGAACAATAAAAAAATTGGTCCTGTTACTATTTGGTTACTGTTGCCTGTGAACGCTATCACTGACACGCAGCTGACTCTTTAGAGACTTCGACGCCATCCTCAGTCCTCTGGAAGACTCGGAATGTCTTTGGCGATTCCTACTTTTCCTTAGATGTGTTAACTTGAAGCCAATATTAATCCACATCCTCGTCTCCAGGTGTCATGGATCCGCCACCGCGACCTGCACATCCTGACCGTGGGCGGGTACACGTACACGTCGGACCAGCGCTTCCAGGCGACGCGCGCGCCGCACGCCGACGACTGGACGCTGCACATCAAGTGGGCGCAGCAGCGCGACGCCGGCGTCTACGAGTGCCAGGTCTCCACGCAGCCCGTCAGCTCCTTCTTCGTCACTCTGCACGTTGTTGGTGAGTGCATTCAAATGTCAAAGGACTTTTTAAATTTTCACGCCTCTGAAATTCACTTTTTTCAACTCTCGGTGTTCTCGACTTGAACATAAACAAAGTTTTCAAAATTACTAGATCGAAAAGAGCCTTCATCGGATGGAATTGAATGTAGTCGAATCGTATTAAAACTGTTAGTGATGAACGAAGCTCGGCAGTCGATCCACATCAAGGAGCCTGTTCGGTCGTTGGGTAAATTGGATAACGTTCGTTCTGTCGAGTTTGCCCATACTTTTTACCTTCCAAAGACGTTTTGATCCTTCCGACACACTTACTGTTAGGAAACTTGTATATTAGCGCCCTCAACTCCAATATGATCGGTAAAACAACAAATACAACTTTCAACTCCGAGACTTGCTTTTCTTATAGATTTCCCTCCGTAAACATTCACATTCAAACTATTTCATTGGAAATTGAAAATGTTTATTCAAATAAGTCGTTATCGACGCAAATGTAATTCGTTAATTAATAAATATTCTTTGAAAACTTCTCTGTAAAGGGAACGTAAATTCAAAGCACGAAAAGGAATGATTACGTGACGTGTTTATTGAATAACAACTCGAACGAACTTACCTTTGGCGAACTGAGAAACTTCTGCAGAAAGCTTGACGAGCCTAAAGATAGAAAAACGGATTACCATAGATTGAAGAAGGCGCAAAACAATAGACGCTGAGACCCTCAAAGCAAACGAGCAATGAGAAAAAATTTGTAACCTAAATTTGCTAATATTATTAAACATCTTGGTTCTATTTATTCATTGCTTTATTTATAAATCACATCAAATATTTATATTAAATATAACGATGATCATCAAGTGAACTGAAAAAAAAATATTCTTAAAGGAAAAAAATTCGCTATTTGTGGTATAGAAATAGGGACGGTTTTCTACGTTATTAATATTTAGACACGTCGTGTCTATGCTGATAGTCGCGTCATGTCGAACATAAAAGTACGGAGAAAAACACATTCACTTTTTCTAATACTGGTATGTGACACTTCTAATAGCATGATAAAAACTAATTTAAGCCAAGTTAAATCAATACGTTCCAGTGACGCATTGAACCTTTTAACGACAAACGATTACAATTCCAATGTCAATTGGTATTTGGTTCAAAGTGCGTTTAAAACATAAATGGTTGTTCAGCTCGAGATGAGCGCGATTAGGGCAGACACTAACTGACACCGTTTATGAAGGTTTATGGCTAAATAAAGATCGCACGAGAGCCTGCTAATGGCGAGTCGTTTTTCACGAATGTGACAGAATATGAGCAATAAACGTTACGCATGCACGCGCGGCTCAAGGGCAAGGCGGCGTTCAGATAAAACGGTTAAACGCAGGTTAATTGAACACGTATATTCTGTCAGAACAAAAGGTATGACTAAAAGGCTTATTTACCAAGTACGTACTTTATGTACTATGTGAACTTTAAGGGAACTGTACTTGCATCTTTTATAGATATCAGATTGTCACCATGGCAGTCTACTTGCTCGCCAACAATGTTAAATAAATAAATGTTACGAGTTACTTTAAGATCTATATTAAATTAAATTTTAATTGTTTCTGCCCATGAATGGCCTGCAAATATTAAATAGAAAACTTAACTAAGTTGACAGTCTGCTACCTATCGGTATATTATCCCAACCGTGTAAACCAGACCTAAAGCCCAGCCACGTGTCTTTAATGCTTTCTAAGAACAAATCTAAATTAAACACTGTATCCATTATGAACTCAGTTAAGCTAATAGCTACTTAATAATGTAAAATCGACTTAAATGTCAAAGGGTTACTTGAATCAGCGTTCTGCAGTGTTGCTTATTAGGCTGTATTAATGGTATATTGAGATCGTTAAGGCCCGAGCTGCCGGTGCCGCCGTGAACTTTGCTTTATTACAAAAATTCCTTACTGTAGTGAAATTGAAAAGGAAGTTTGGTACAAAAACTTTTTTTTTAACTTTATTGAACCACGCGATTTTTACACAACCTTCTAAATATTGTTGTTCGTAGCATTTCTCTTTACCGTAGCAGTGCTAATGTCCGTAGCAAAATTACCAAAATATGTATTACGACTACCAGTTTCGTTACATAAATGATACTACAACCGATGTCGGCGACTGGACATGAACTGGCATGACGAGGAAAAAAGACGACGTGACAAATGGACGCCGACGACGAACGGACGGAAGTAAAACCAATATAGTGTGTCCTTTATTTCCTTGTACAAGACAGAATGATCATCTATATTCTTCAATGGTTAAACAGTCGGCATGCGGGTCATATAAATGATTAAATATTGATTTTAAATGTAATCGATTTAAAGAATACAATACACAAGCATGGCAATACCATATCTATGATTGTAAATTTAGACTAGCAACATCCAGCAAGTGCTGAATGTTGCGATTATTTGAATTAGATATACCTAATTCAAGTTTGAATATCAGAAACCGCCACAGCGACAGTTTCATGGCCCGATCCGATAATATTTAGCGCAAGCAGGCAATCGGCGAGTGTCAGCCGGGCGATATTTGCGTTCCATTCCATCCGCGACAATTTCAACAAATGGTAACTCGAAAATGCGATGCGGAATCGGCGCCCGCCCATTGTCACGGAACATTTTAACATATTTATTGGAGCGGATGGGCGTGCTTTGAATTAATCGGGCTGCTCGCGCCCAAAACAGCAATTTGTTGTAAATCCAGAGATAAAAGCTGGATACCGGCCGCAATCAAATTCATCACAACACGATTGTATTTGTCTAAATAAACGGACTGAAATCGAATGCGGATCGAATGGATGCGGGCGACCAATTTCATTTTGTACATTGACGCCTGTTCCACCGGGAATAATCTCATTACGAGCTGGCCACTGCTTAAAGAAAAGGAATAATCCGGAGTGGACGCCCAGGGGACTGCTGGCGCCGGCACCTGAACATGTGCCAACGCCTTATAAATTGAGATTGCACCATTTCAATCCATAATAACTTCCTACTACCAATTTAGAGAAACGGCGACAACTCTATTGAAATCTTTTATGTGAATATTAGCTCCGCGATGTTCTCTTAAATTTTTCATGTAGCAATTTCTTCCATAATATATCATACTTCAATTTCATTTATGGTGCATTCATATTTGATGTGATATGATACGAATGAGACGTTCCAAGCGAGTAAATTCTGTACTTTTCGCGAAAATAACCTCGTTTTTTATTATTTTGACATCTTTCGCACTGTTCGCTTATTGAAATGGACAATGTAATCTATCTGTGCTTTTATTAATCTTATAGAAAACTAGAATTACTTTTTATAGGTTTGATTCTTTTGCAATGTAGCTTAATCATGGATTACGAGGTTTGATTAACTCATGAGAAAATCTATGCTGATTATTACTAAACAGTCTTTGTCGATCTAATTACTGCTTAGTTTTATATCTTGGCAGCGCTTGGTGATGTTGAACGAATAATGGTCTTACTATTACACTGGACAGCAAATAAACCGGGCCACCCGGAACTACCTACCTAGGAACTTTGACTCGATTTTCTTAAAAAGTAAAAAAACTCACAAAAATCAAAGTTATACCTAATGATAGTGCACTACTTCATGATGAATAAAATGATATGAAACTCGGAAGGATGAACTAATTTCTCAAGTTTTTATTAAAAAATTTACAATGAAGTGCCGTTTTATTCTTGCAAATCGACGATGATTTTTTAAAAACAATAATAAAGTCGAGCTCAACTTACAATTATTATTATGTCTCACGAACCACCATCAGCGCTACTTGAAATTCTCTGGAGGCACTCTAGATAACAAGCGAGCTCCTAAGAATATATTTCATAGATAGCGGATCCCAGATACCGTCTGATATGACTCCTATCTCAGGCCTGATGAACTGACTGTGTTATTGTTTCGACAGATTGTGGCGAGATCTATCAGCGGATGTTTTCCGACCAAGGTCTGTGCGTGTGTGTGTGTCTCTAACCGTGTTACGTGTGCTTTCTAACAAACATTGTAATATGACTTAGGCTTATGACAAGTGGTCATCAATTTTCATCTGGTATACCGTCAGTCAATTAACCCAATTCGTTTCAAATTTTTTTTGTTCATATTATCAACAAGTACGTGGTTGCTAGTAACATTTATTCATCATCGATTCTAAATTAGTGCGATTAGTAACGTTCTAAACGAGTAACAAAACAAATTTTCTTTCTCTTACTCTGACAATACGTGATAGATGGATATTAATAAAAAGTGAACAATGTGTTTTTAATTCAAATAAATTGATAGTTAACTTGTTGAAATACAATGGTGGCTTTACTAACAAACTTTTGAGTTGATTTTTGATTATGTTTCTAAACATACTTTATAAAATTTTATTCGATTTACATTTTACAAAAACTTCCTGTTTCTTTTGAGCTTCAAATAATTTTTTACTGCAAGTTGCTGGAATATGTTGTTGTATAGGTTAAATCGAAGCAAGAAGAAAGTATCATAAGAAAACACTGTTTTAGCATAAATTTCGAGGAATATTATACAGAACTTTGCTTTAAAAGTACAGCAAAGTAAAATCCCGTAACCCGATGGCGCATGGCATCTGCAAAGATCGCAATGGCTAGGAAAATACGATGAAAACACAATCCTTGAACCTTTCATATTGTCAGGGTTCCTTCGTTCGTCTCCCGCCGCCATTGTCCTGATCCCCATGAAACTTAAACAGTTTAAAACAAAAAGATTGCGATGGCCGAAAAATCCTTTGTTATTATGCATCTAAAGGGAAATAAGATACTCTTGATGAGTTTCGTTAAAGAAACGCTGATGATAGCTTAGATTTGGTCCCCCGTCTTAAAACTGGACAATTAATGGGGTCGCGGGTAATGAGTTGGCTAATTTGGTTTTTTTCATGGGTATGTTTTAGCGAGGCACGGACTTCAGTAATATCCTGGGAGATTCAAGAGTTGATTCTTTTTCTATTTATGAAAAGTTGAAAGGTTAACACCCAGTTGCAGAAACGAATTTTAAAATTTAATTTCAGGATTATCTCTAATGCTCCATTAAATTTATTTATTAAAGTGTCAAAAGAACACCTTAGCGTAGTTTTACGTTGAACAAAACGACATTAGCACCCTGTCAATGCTAATGAGTTCTAGCACAAAGATTTTTTAAGGGCGGCATTTGTTAATGAGACATTTAAACTTTAAAGTTCATTAAAGTTAAGGTTGTTACACAAAACAGATCTAGCTAATGTCTCTTTAGCATTGACAGGGTGCTAATGTCGTTTTGTGCAATGTAAAACTACGCTAAGGTGTTCTTTGTCACTTCAATAAATAAATTTAATGGAGTATTACAGATAATGCTGACATTAAATTTTAAAGTTCGTTTCTGCAACTGGGTGTATGTATTTTAAAAAGATTTTTTAATTGGAAGATTATCCGATGTGTAAAATATATTTTATTCTCGGGCAAGGCAGGCAAATTATACTTCGCCCGACAATTTAAGTTCCAATGGAGAAAACTACATTTCAATAAATGTAAACTTCCTTATTTTTAAGGAAAAATGGAACCCATCTGTAGTATCTACTTATTCAGAGTGAACCTATTTCATTTCAAAAAACCTAACTGGTAAATAATTTTTTATATTTAACTTAGTTTTGATTAGCGAATTAATTAAATGAAAACATGCTAAACTACGGCTGTAAATTAATTTCCGCTTATAATTGAATTCAAAAACCTCGTCGTGTCATCCGCGCTCATTATTGATTAAGTTCTATTGAATGAGCAGCAGACCACAGCCGCGGTGTGCGCGCCCTAATATTGACTCTGCTTTGTTCGCCATTCGTTCGGCAAACAAATGACATTGATATCGACGCAATGATATCTCGCGTATTCAAAATAATCTGTGGATTTTCGCGGCCTGTTTTCATAACTACCTACTGGGCGTGGGTTACGAGTAGGTAGCGATGATTGAATTTGGAAATAATGCTACTCTTGCAAAGCAGGTAGTTCAATCCCCTCCTGTGCCACTGAGTTAGAATATAACGATAGCATTGCACTGTTCTCGTTGCATCTGAACTAATGAGTCGGTGTTGTTTGTCTGGTAAAATTTATAAAAGAAATATTTGTTACATATATTTAATATTTGTATACATTTATATAATAAAATAAAAAAGCATACATTCTTACAAATATCTCGCCACAAATATATCCAAAGGCAAAGACACGCTTAGGTGTAATAAAACTGCTAAACAGAGGTTTGGACTTGGTCGCTGCTTTGTTAAGCACAAGCGTTGCAGACAGCGTAGACTAGATATATGATAATTTAGCCCAGAGTCACCCGCTGCTGGCCATTCGCCTGCCCCTAGGATCGCCCCTGCCCACACTCGCTAAAGACTACACGATAAAACCAATGTTTGCGATAAAGAACAAAGGTTCTATATGATGACGCCCGCGCGAGCTCGCTTACAAAATGAAATGGCGCTAATTGAATCCATCCATTCTGATATTAAGAGCCGTCACCGACAGGTGGATGCGGCACGGGAAAGGGGAGGGGGGTCCTGTAGCAAATGTGACGTAATGTAGCACTTTACTAAGTGTTATTGTCCCGTAGACGATCAAATGCGCGCGCTGTACGATGTAATGAAATAAGTTTTGATCTATTCCAGGGGCATGCGTCCGCGCGTGTGCCAGATTTATTGCCAAGATGTTTCACACTGCCGTTAAATTTCTAATTTAAACCTCGGACCTCATAATTTAGACGCAAGGGTAGGTATTAAACCAGCCGACAAAACTACTTTTTCCATAAGCTATGTTTACCATAAGACCACCTCGCCGCTGACCCAATGCGGAGTAACATTTATAGGCATACGGAGAAACGTGTCCGCTGTTCTTATCTAAACACTTATTATTGGGTCCTTACCTATGAAATTGGTGTTCTTATTCTGTCTTAGCAATTTGTCCGTAACTATTGAGTTTCAGAACATTCTTATAAAATAATTGCCTCTTCTAAAAATAGACCATATATTTGAGCTCGTATTATTTAATATGATAATTTTTTGTAAGTTTAATTATGTTAAAATTAGACACAAAGACAATTATTTTTAACTGCCTCCCGAATACATCATTTGATTTGCATTAACATAAAAACGATGAATAATTTTTATCAAGCGTGTTCACACACATATTGCTAAAGCTTGTCTAATGATACATGCCAAATATTATTATCTTTGGATTTGTCGTTGTGAAGAAAACTGAAAAAAAATTAGTGTGGAAAATGCGGAATTCCCCAAAATCTCCATACAAAACACCAATTTCATAGGTAAGGACCTAATATTAAACACATTTGACAGCTATAGTCGTATTTGTAACTATTTCATTCTTCTCATCCCATTGGGTAAAGTAAGGCAATTCAATGGATATATCATTAATTTAAAACCGGCCAAGAGCGTGTCGGGCCACGGTGTATAGGGTTCCGCAGTTTTCCATTTTGTAAAATTTATTAAAAACTGTTTAACCCAAGGTTCAACCCATCAAGTTAAATATAATTTTCCTAGAAAGTACTAATAATGTTCACTTTTGAGAATTTTTTGAACTTATGGTTCAAAAGTTAAAGGAGGGAGGAGGCACATTTTTTTTAACTTCCGCAGCGATTATTTCAGAAAATATAAATTTTATCGTAATATGATGTTACACAAACCCCTATTCATTTTTGAATAACTATCCAACGATATATCACATGTTAGGGTCCGAGGAAAAAAAATCAGTCCCTACATAACGTGTATGGACACCCCCCTTATTTAATATTTTATTCCACTTTTGATTTGTGCACTTTGTCGGCGTTATAATATACATATTCAAAATTTCAAAATTTCAAATTTGCTCTCTAGTGCTAACGGTCACTGAGATTATCCGCGGACGGACAGACAGACAGACAGACATGACGAAACTATAAGGATTCCTAGTTTACTACGGAACCCTAAAAAGGAATAACCAAATTTTCTCGTTCAAGCTCGTCACACTAAGTTTTAAACCTTTTCTTTAAACTCCAATTAGAAAAAGACAAACTAATTTGAGATTGGAATATTTAAATTAGTCCACTTGTTGAAACGCAATTTAAAATTACTAATTTTAAATTTCGAATAAGAGTGTGCCTAACCGTTTTTAATTTTTATTGAGCTGAAATATAAGCATTGTCTATAGAAAAAATTGCATGATCTTGGCATAATTCTCAGACACTTTGATCTCTCGACATCGGCAGCCGAATTGGCACTACTTGTGCCAGAGGTGACCGATCTAACCTTAGTCTGATTAATTAATTTGGAATAGAACTTAAATTCATTTAATTGGAAATATCGCTTGCCTAACGTTGTGCCCGTTGTTATTGGTCATATTTACGTGCATTGAAAATGATTCGGATGCTGTTTTAAAGTCGTTCCATCCCGTTGAGTTGGTTAGATATTTAAGTGAAATAAAATAAAAATAAACATGCAGGTTGAACGAACACATTTCTAAAGGGTAAATAGCTTCAGAACTAGGTAATGATTCAAAAAACTCATCAGTTAAAGAGGAGATAACGATAACTTATTTTTATTAACAAGCGTTCTTCAACCATCTCAATTATTATATCTTACTCAATAAAATCGTTTTCAATTTTTTTACTGTACAGGTTGTGCTTGGAAGATCTAAAAAAAAATTTAAAAAAATGTAAACAACGTTTGACAAGTCATTTGATAGATGACCAAAGACAAGGAGTCGGTGTGGTTATATCTGAATCATAATCTTGTTTTTAAAAATGCCATGAGATTCTGGTAGCCATATATCAACATGTAGCTTTAGATATGTCCTACACCTAACATAGAAAGTAGGGGAATCAAAACGCCAGGAACACTCAGTTGAACGCATCTACTTTTAACTAAATTCTTCCTGTTGAAATCTGCAATGGTTTCAGATTTTGTAAAGGCCAATTCTGTTCGTAAAGGTCCTAAAAGCCAGTGCGGCTCCGGGCACCGCATTGCACACCCTTTGCCAAAGTATATATTTAAAGCAGTCAGGAAACTAAATCGTCATCATCACCAGCCTAAACTAAACTAACGTGCGTTTGCTTTCGTTATATTACCTATCGCTGTTCGCAGACTTATTTATTGCAAGCGTGACGTGTTATGTTTATCAACATCTTCTACCTACATTACCCCATTACTGGACATAACCCTTCCAATATTGAGCACATATTTATAGAAGATCTGCCCCCTTATTCTTAACTGTCGATTCGGAAGGTCACGTCCCGTCTCGCTCTATTTTGCCGCGAGATTCCGTGATTCGCTTAGTTTCCGAAAGTTTTGAATAAAAGGGCTGGCATCGTTAGGTAAAAACAGTTGCGTGACGATGACGTAACCTTTCAGACGAACTCAACGTCATAAATGTTAACCTATCCGTGGTCATAGACCGTAGTTGCCTTACTGCCTCAATACAAATGCACTGTGCCGCTGACCACTACCTCGCTAAATGTGCCTGCTACCGCTACCTCCGAATCTACATACGGAAGTAGTATACGATGTTCACTTAACACACGAACACTGTTAGAATATATGCTTTTGTTTTCCGGGCTTTTGTTCGGTTTTCAATAAATATCTTCAAACATTCACATCTATCAACTAGCCCTATTTTAAGCAACTAATGCTGCTTGTGTTACGGACACTGATGACGGATAAATATATTTAATAGATAAAAACAATTAAATATCCTGAATATATATAAATATATATATGAACAACCAAGACTGGAGAACAAATACTTGAAAAATCATCACCCAAACATTTGGGGGCAAAAACCGAGGATCGAACCCAGAACCTCTCGAGATGGCGACGCCTTGAGACCGGCATATAAACCACTCGACCGCGGAGGTCGTCAATGACAGCTCGACCGTGTGATTTTGATATAGGTAGCCTTAATATATGATTCCAAACTTTTCTGTCACCATATTATTATTACATTATTAGAAAGAGCTTGGTAGCGTAGTGGTTCAGACGCCAATAATGAAATGAAAAGACCTTTCACCATGAAAAACATGGATAGGTGATCAAAACTTGGTGATCTCGAGTTCCTCTGTACTTCTGAAGGCAAGCTAAACCGTTACATTGGTCCCTGGCAATTATAGCAACTGTTCAAAAAGTAAGTCTTCATACCGCTTATTTTGTTCTTTAAAGTTGATACATTTTCTGTGTTAGGAATAAATTATTTTCTTTCTTTCTTTCTTCTTTTCATACTTATTTTATCTAACTTTCCTACTACATCGTGCAGATGTAAATTGCCAAAATTATACTTTCTAGAATATGAAATGCGTAGTAAATCTTTTATTTAAAACCCTCGTTATAATTAAACAGCGGGCCGCGGACGTGCCTGAGTCAACTGGGCCGCCGCCGCAGGCCTAAAGGGGGGGTGGGGGGGGTGTCATTTTATAGTTACCTCGGCTTTAAGGTCAAACATTTTTAGACATGAGAAGGACGTATGGACTCTTTAATACGTGAATAATTATGGAGTTTAGTTTAGTTACAGTGGTTTTATTTGAGACATCGGAAAGGAAAAGGGAATTGAGAGACAAAGATATCTATCCATCTATTAATTTATGGCTTTATTTAACAAATGTTGTGCCGACCCCACCTAGAGTGGGAAAAGGGCAAGAAGAAGAAGAAGAAGATTTAACATAGATTGGTCACCCATCTAGGGAGTAACAGTGAATGGTATTACATTTTCGCGAACGCGGATGTGATGTTTTTGTGGACAGTACGGCTTCACTTTTGCATTTTTACAACGGCTTCTAGTAAAGCACACAACACCAAGCTGGTATCTGTCCCATACAACGTTACAACCAATCCGTTCATACGGAATTCATTCGATCCTCGTATATTAGCATGGGGTAGACTTCATATGTTGAAAACCTCTTTTTAGTTTGTTTTTTATATTTTATTTGAATTTTATGACAGCGGTTGACTTTAAAGAAGAACAATGGAAGTAAGTCGAAAAATATAATTGTTTCGTAAAATATATTAGTTTTCCTTCAATTTCCAACAAATGGCGACCGAGACAGGACACGAACCTACAATATTTCCAACATCATAACTGGCTGACAAATTTAAAGCTACAGTAGTTACAACCATTATCGAGTGTTTTCGTATTATTAAAAAATAATTTAAAAAAAAAACAAGCTTCATTACTTTGCTATATAACAGCGTGTTGTATTGTGATTTAAAAATATGTTCTTCAATGATCCATCAAAATGTAACACACGAATTTTTTATTAACAAGTAACAAAAGTTTTTTTTTATTATTTTTCCTTTTTACTTAATTTTTAATTTTTTGTGTTTAAGCTAAAGTACTCGTTAAGACGAGCTCAAACTTAATCGCATTGTCTCGTTTAATTACTCCTCTTATATGGCCACCTTCCATCTCCATCATCAGATCAGCTCCAATATTACATTGTCATCCAATTTACACAGGCATGCAAAATTTCAGTTCAATCGGTTAGAGTTATATGATACAAAATTTTGATGCAAAATTGCACTTGAACATACATACATACATTGCAAGTTAAATAAAAGCTTGTAATAGCCTCGCGTTACATCTCCGAGATGAACATTGAACAGGAGTTCTTTTTGGTTGTGGGTTATTCTAAAAAGTTTACTCAGACTTTAATCATTCAAACTGATTATTTAAAGCTGTTTTATTACTTTTACTCACGGTTGTAGAATAAAGCCTAGTATCATCTCCTGGCGCCGCGCCGCCCGCCGGCGTCGGTAGAGACCCGGGGCAACGATTAATGATTGATAATTAATGACGTTACCATACACATTACATCGTTCCCACTGACTCACAAAACACAACATATAAACCGACCGTAAATAATCTATCAAAGTGTTCCCAGAAATAGCTTTTTTGTAGCCTAGTCTTTGTGAAATATTCCACCCACGTGCTATTTAAATTTCCCGACAAACACTAGATAAATATTTGAAGCATTTGAAGCACTCGGGCTACGTATTGCCCCCGTGACCCCGATATTAATACATACATATACGTAATCACGTTCATAGCTAAGTCTGGAAGATGAGAGCAGAGCTTTAATTGCATACAAGGCCACATCAGGCCATAATTTAGTAACTAAATATTAAGTAATTTAACAACCAACAAGCGCAGCCGATACCTAGGACACAAAACTCTTTAATAATACCGGGTTAAACTACTAAGAATTGCGTTAAACCCGTATCCAGCTATCTTTTTGTGACCCGCTTCGGCCTGCTGTGTACATTCATGCTCATTAATCGTTTAGTCGCATGCCGTGCATTGCTTTGTCACTAACAAGCGATGGAAACATATTACGATTTTATGCAAATACAAACTTAATGTATAGAAAGTGTTAACAAACCGCTCGCCCGATAAAATGCTTCGCGTGCTTCTTGGGAACGCTTTCGGTATTCTGCATTTCGCGTGTCGCGCACACTCTTGCCAGGCGCCGTTCTGCCGGAATACTTCGGATGACACCGACACCAATTTCCGAGATTAAAAGTGTAATCATTATTAATTCTCGACATTGCTGCTCGCTTTAAGTATCGCGCCTCATTAACAATTTACGCGCCAAAGCCTTGGATTTTATGTTATTGTTTAATTTGCTTAAGGAACTTTGGAACTATTTTTCAATATGATGCTCGCGTTAATATAAGCGCTCAGGACTTACTGGATATTTGAATGTTTGTCGATTGAATTGTTTTCATGTTGAATGGTGTAGAGAAAAAGTAAGTCATTTAAGCTGCAGTAGTCGTAAATAATTCATGGCACAGCTGCGGCTACGTGCTACACTGCATCGTAGTGTTGGTCTCGTAGCTGTGCTACGGCGTCGCTAGTGTTACATTGATGTAACAAATTAAAGTATTTAAGAATTTAATTTTAACCTAATGGACATTGATAGATAAGCAGATATTATAAATTGTTGAGAAATTTGTGAAAGTAAACAAGATCACCCAAATAACCATAATTGTATGGTTACTCAGTCTTTTCTTTTCACACAAGAATGTTCTTTGTTAATAGACATTTAATTGAACATTTAGAATCAAACAAACATAATCGGATAAGGTCGCGAGGCTAAATTCGGACACAACAAAGTGGGCAGGCTAATTGGGAAACCCCCCCCCCCCCCCCCTCACCCCCTCTGAGCCCAATAAGCCTAATAAGCTATTAACGAAATATCGTAATAAATTGAGGGTGGGCGGCCCCCGCTCACAATCCCATTTTGTACACATACAATTATAATATTATAAATACTTCATACATTATAGAATACGTTGTAATTCTGATTTGTGTTATTAAATAAAAAAAATTTAAAAAAAATTGTAGCCGTGTTCCAAAAAGGACTTTTTTATATGAAACAAAACAACAACACGACTTTTAGCCGTCTTGTGCCGACCGCGGACACTTTATCGTGATGATAGTACTTAACTGGAATCTAAGAAGACGAGGTTCAATTGAGTGGAGCACAGCGTTTTTAAAAATGTTCTGTGCTACGCTGCGCTAATTCATCATCATCTTCAGCCTACTCCTGTCCACTGCTGGACATAGGCCTCCCCTAATGCACGCCACCGCTCGCGATTTTCAGCCGTTCTCATCCAGCCCACTCCAGCCAACCGACGAATATCGTCATCCCATCTGGTCGCAGGGCGTCCTACACTACGTTTACCGAGACGCGGTCTCCACTCGAGAACTTTACGGCCCCAACGGCCGTCAGTTCTACGGCTAATATGACCAGCCCACTGCCACTTCAGTTTACTAATCCGGTGAGCTATTTCGGTGACTTTAGTTCTCTGTCGGATCACATTATTCCTGAAGCGGTCTTTTAGAGATACTCCGAGCATAGCCCTTTTCATAGCTCGCTGAGCGTCTTTAAACTTTAAACTAGTCGAGCCGTAACCTAATTATTGGATTGAAATCTTAATAGAATTGGTCACATACTATTACTCACAAACGTACAAAGATATGGTAGGCACATGTCTTCCTCTTCCATCCTCCTCCGTTCCTCATTAGCTCAGCATTATCTCTTTCTCACATCAGATCACACTCTTGGATCTGCCGCTTGTATCCTTAACAGTTAACATTCAGAATTGCCATGTCATACATGCTATACTTATTATCTCGAAGCCTGTATTAAATTAGAGAAACGCCTATGTCACCATTTCTAATTTAAATGCAATAAAATTTGGCTGACAGTTATCGTCACAAGGGTTGATTCAATAATCCCGGCGGACCACGGCGCAAATACTATTAATATTTCAATATTTCACTCCCTAATTGCGTTACACTAAGTTCTCTGAAGTACTGGCGTCAGCTCAATCTTAAATGGTAGCTTTTAATTTCAATTAGGGATGAGACTGGATGAAATATTTGTTGTAACGCGGACACCGGGAGCTTATACATTAAATCGGTAAGTGGCCCGACTGTACGAGTCCCCGTAGGGTTCGTAGTATTGCAAATTATGTCTCTCTTTGTGAGTCACGCTGTGCAGTCACTGCTTGGTGAAGCGCGGACTTTGGCAATGAACTACTTTTGCGGTGCTTTTGCCTAGTCTCTGACTAACCCTTAGGGGGTAATAGTCAATAGATATTAATTTTTACTGTATTTGATTTTATTAAAATACGGTATTACCGAAATTATTTCAACACAGAAAAGAACACCTTAAACTTATGAAGAAGATATAAATTAAAATAATGTGACTGAAGTATTACGTTTTTCCAAAGTCTACCTATATTCAAATTTGCATACCTATAACCAACATCACTACAGATTAATATTAAGTAATTATATGATATATTACTAATAAGAGTGATACTTCTCCGCTAGTGTCCTCCTTCCTCCAGAATGTTAAGTCAGTTGTACGGAAACTTTCTGTCCATAACTTTGAAAATAGTTTATTATGAGTTTTATTTTATACATTTGGCACTGTTTGGAGAAACCTTTTTACCAACATTCAATTGCTATAAAAATTGTCATAGTGTTAGAGAACCACGGCTATTAGCTTGCCACCTAAATGATAACGAAGCTAATGATGGCTCTGGATGGCTCTATGAACTTAATGATACGTGATTAAATATACTTATCAAAATAACAAAATGAAACGTGACAAGGTCATGAGTGCCGTCTCCGTGAACTACACATACTCATAGATACACACTCGGGTGATAGGTGTCCGGGCTGTGCGCCCGGGCAGGTGCGGACGCGCCCAAATTACCACCGGGTCGTGCCCGCTCGCCTGTAAAGATTAACACGACTAGCGCGTGGACTAAGTCACGTACAACGCTGTATAACGCCGTTGGGTCTTATCACCGATGTGATATATATTATACAATATTTTTTTATATTATAATTTTTAACAATTTAATAACCAATAACCATAGACGCTAGCAATGACATAACCACTATACCCTGAGGTTTTCTGGCGATTGTCTGCAAGAGTACAATCAATAGAACAATAATGTGGTACTTATTTGTTGTCTTGATAATTGATACGAATTGGTGGTGTGTTACCCCATACCTTTATCATTTTATCAGCCGGATTATATTCACACAGGGCTCCCCCGAGGATTTCTATAATAATCAGTACTGCACTGTGCGCATCAAGCAACTTCCTTATGTTTATATCTCGTCGTTCGCTATAAATTATATCAGTTAGTCTATGAGTGTAGTACCTCCAATATCACATAATTTTATTGTAAAGGTACGCTAGGTGCATAAAGAACGATATCACTTAGCAAGTAATATATTGTTGAAAGCACGAACCAGCGTTCGTAGCGAACATAAATATAGTATGATCGTAATCTATGCAAATATCACTCGCTGGCTGCGCGGGAGTAAACGTGCGATAAACACGAGCCCCGCCCACGTACAGTCGACGACGCATTTGCATAATCTTTTTATTTAATCAGTGCAGCGTAGGTGAAACACTTATAAAATTTTCACAGTTCACACTAACGCCGAGATAAAGCGTCTAAGTCTATACCGGTATTAGGTGTTGTACACTCCTCTCTAAAGTAAGTGGAAGTGGCTGTTCCTGCTGTTTTCTGTGGCTGGCTTTCTATTTAGCTATTTCCGCTTAGAGTCATTTATTGCTTAGTATCAAAAAAACATGAAATATAGAGGTATATGACAAAACAGACCAGAAGAAGTCTGTACTTTAAGTACCTAGTCTGCATGTGTATCACTCCGGTCTCTGTCGCAAATTAAAATCCAATTTTTTTTTGGCGTGGCCAAATAGTGTTTGTCTGATAAAAAAATTTATTGTAAACTAAAGGTGTGGCTTAATATCAATTAATTTGGCAATAAGACGGGGGTAAAAATTAAGTAAAAAGTCTGATCTCTTATAATAACTGATCCCCCTCGAAATTTATGTCGCGGACAAGGTGCCCTTCGGTTCGTCGAAAAATTTTAGTCTTAAAACGAACAATTATTGCTTCGCCTAACAATTGTTTGCCACGCGGGAGGAGTTGATTAAATAATTATATTATGTTTACTTTGCCTACATTTGAGCCAAACCAGATAAACAAACAGCGTAACCTAAATAACCAGAGCCGATGATACATAATGTATAAAATTACTGGCTTATTAAATTTGTACCGCAAGGACTCGACTGTGCTGTTTTCATGCAGGATATAATAATACGAAAAACAACAATCATTTTTCCATTTATTTATTGAATAACAGAAACACAGTTATGGAATACCATTGCCGTGTCATACAATATGTATGTATGTTCGTAATATAGCATCGGCGCACCTAAAGGGCTCACCTCACTAGAAACACGAACAAATTATACGAGCGAATACTTGTGAAAGAAATATATTAACTATTTATCAGTATCATCTTGCAATATATACCGATCGATACATTTTTGGTAAATAATTTAAAAAATTAAAAACAGCTATATACTTAAGATAAATAACATTTTATATACTTAAGTTATTTATATCAAGTTTCAAGTTTGTTGTTATTTAGACAAGGGTCAAATATTACCTTACCCAGTATAATTTGAATATTAAAATATGATAGCTAAAAAACAACGTATAACTATTTAAAAAAATATTATGGATCATGCTGATTTATATTTGACATGCGCCATTACCATGCATTTTTAAGTATTTTTTTAAACTGCTTATTCATTTTCTAATTTCGTAATTCACGTAATGAACTGTAAGTTTTACATTACTGCAATGTTCATTCACGCGTAGTGATGAAGACGCTCCCTTTCAGCGTAGGTAATATGTGGAGTTCCCGGTCCCGGAGACACGTCGGGACCAATTGGGTTGCGTGACGTCACAAATACGTCATTTATTTACATTACGTGATTTGTTACTGTATGTAAAGTATCTCCGTATAGAATACACAACAACATTGTTTGCGCTAATTTGTTTCATTGTTTAAAATGTACTATAGGCAGTAAAGCGTTCATTATATTCAGTTATTAGTATGCACTATTATAGTGATTTTTTTGTTGTGTGGACAACAAATACATGCGCATATTTTACTGTGACGGCTATGTAGCGGACTTTTGTGGTTGCTACACAGAAAATAGTTTTTAAATTTAAATATTTTTGACGTTGTCAATGTAATTAAATAATAGAAAATAAACATCGCGTGTGATATAAAAAAATTATATTTCTTTAATATATTTGCTACAATTGGTGATCCCGAAATCAAGAATGACGTCTGGAAATATGGAACTTCAGCAACTGAATAAAAATTTCTATCAAGTTTTTTCTACCACCTTTCTGGACGGAAACCCCGAAATTTGGTATTACCAGGTAGAAGCTCAATTTTTTTGATAAACAACAATTACAAGGACAATATCGTAAATACTAGTATTTTTATCTAAATCAAGTCTCAATGACCATTACATTTTTTTTTTTTTTTCATTTATTATAGTTTACAAAATAATACATAAACATGAAAATAATACATTGACATAAACCACAGAGGTTTCGCTACAATGTAGAAATCAGATCAAATCATCACGAAAGTACACAATTTTAGTTTTGGTAACAGGTTAGCCAAATAGGTATTGATTTTGAGAACCAGGCAATGTTTCTTCCTATGTGTATTTAAACATTACACGGATCAACCAATCTTTGAATAAAAAAGGACTTAAGAGTAATTTTAATATTTTTCTCATTTAACTTATTTTTAATAGAGGTGGGTAGTCCATTTATTAAACGGGGAACAATGTACCGCGCGGTCCGCTGGCCGAACGTATTGCTAGCGCTTATTGTTCGCAGGCGCTCTTGAGCAATAGCACGAGTAAATACGGGATGTTCTATTTTTTCGCATAACACATGCTGACTAAAATAACACTCCTTAAGGAGACTGTATTTAAATTGCGTTTGAACCGGTAATATGTTGCAATGATTAAATAGACCCCGTTCATCATCTGTGTACTGCAATTTAACAGCTGGGGACACTATTTGCTTAATTATTCGTAACTGTAGCTTGTAAATGTTATTAATATATGTGTTAAACGTTCGGCCATAGCTACTAATACCATACTGAATATAAGATCCGGCCAGTGCGTTATACAGCATCAATTTAACTTTGAAGGGAATACGATCCTTCAAAATATACATATAAGCTAGGAATTGCCTTAGCTTGCTGCACACGTGATCAATATGAAGACTCCAGTTAAATCTACTGTCAATGACAACCCCAAGATGAGTGTAAGAGTTAACGCACTCGATGACAGGGTAGTCACAACCATAGGGAATATGTGAGTGCATGCATTTGTGGTTATGGGCTTTTATTACAGCATCATTTATAGTGCCTTTTAAGTAAGGTGACTTAATATGAAGAAACTTAGTTTTACCTGCATTCAATAATAAACTTAGTTTTACCTGCATTCAATAGATACATAGAGTACACAGCCTTTTTTTTTGTATTACTTAGGGTGAGTGTTTTGATCCGTAGTAATAGTCACCTCAATAGTTAAAATGTCTATGATTATATATAGTTATATTGGAAATTCGACTATTTGGCAAGCTGACATATCACGTCATCAAACTTTTTCACCATTGGTCCATACCTTAACCTGCTGGTCAACCTGACCACGGATCAAAAAACTGACCCTAAGTAAACATACCTAAACAACAATGGCGAGAGGGCAAATGGTTGTTTTAATAATCAATCAATCAATCCATTGTTGTTGTTATCTATTGTAATTTCTTTTTAAATGGTGTTAACAATAAAGTGTCATCTATCTATCTATCTATCATACACTAATGCGACTGCAAGTGAATAACTCATTGAATAAAAATAAATTTTATTAATTTATTATGACAGCTTGATATGAAGGTCGTAGGCTCAATAACCTGTCTGTACCACGGGTTTTAATAAGGTTTAACTACAGCTCGATGTGTATATCGCTTGACTTCACTATGTCTCTGTCCACTGCCACGCCGACAGCGACAGTCCGAATAAATATTGGGATCAAAAAAATAGCAATATTAGCTTCTTTCTCCTATATTTAATTATGCTTAAATCCTATTACTAGGGTAATTTAATCTAAAATTCTCAGTACATGAGCGTCGGTAAACATCGTTGTTATTACAACAAGCCGACAACACGTCCGCTTGCCAGCGGTGCTCAAACAGCACAGCCCGGGAGATTACACCGCGGGATTAAAGCCAGGGTTACCTATGCTCAAATTATCCAAAGGTTTTAATATCCATAGAACCATTAATATAGTTAAATTATGGTAATTAAAAAAATATGAGGCAGTGTGATAGCCGAGTGGCAATCACAACCAGTCTAGCAAGAGATCGCCGGTTTCATTTCCGCCTATCGCATTGTGTTTTAATAAAAGTTTCGTCGATTATGCACATTGATCGCCTGCCTCACACTGTGCTCGGTGCAATAGTCTAAGGTTGTTTCAAATAAATATGAAACAAGACGCAAAATGCAGGCTATGACAGGAGTCTTAACCGCCTCTCTGGTCTAGTGGTCGACACCACAGGGTGTTGATCGGGAGGTCCGGGGTTCGATTCCCACGGAGGCAGGGGTTTTTCTGCTCGGTGAGACTAGCTACCACCGTCTTACCTAAATCTGTCGCCATAATAACAATGTTATAAAGCATTTTTGTGCTCCGGCAATCAAAGGTAAGATAGCCAGTACCTCAGTTGTTTAGGAATACAGGTAAAGCTCGCTGCCACCTTCAGCCTTATCGTCACATACCATCAGGTGAGATGAAGGCGAAGAGCTTGCCGGTCATAGGTAAAAAAAAGACAAAACCTGTAACTTCCATTCGCTGCAACTATATAGAAGAAGCAGCTAACTAGAATTTTCTAAAATCAACACATCCAAACGGCCCTCACAAAAGTCCCAACCAGCAAACTAGTAATTGTTTAAATTTTAACTACATTTCTATGCCATGAGCTGTACCTTATCGAATTATACGATGTATTTAGATCGCAAGCAGCATCCAATTAGGAGGCAAGGTGTACTGTGTGATAGTCCAGTTGCCGGCCACACCGGCGTGCGCCGCACAGTGCTATGGCTCATTTACATAACACAAGGGCGTAGGACAAACACACGAATTAGATTTACATGTACACACGGATTTACTGGTCGATTGTAAATAAATATTTGCATCCATATGCCTAATCTCACTGAAGAATAAATACAGAGTGGAATAAAGTCGTAAATTCCAGACTCTATTTATTGAAATTCTTTGATCTCTATTATTCTATTTATTGAAATTGAAATTCTTCATCATTTGTCCTCTTTGGTAAAAAATCCTGGTACGTATTTTTAGCGAAATTACTCTTTCGAAAATCATTCAATAACAATAAATGGTTGTTGCACATTAATCTTTATAAGCTGATTTTATATTTTGCTACTTCAAAAAGAAGTGCAAAAGTGTTTTTCTAAATAGGATAAGTTAGGATGAATACACAATACAGGTGGTTTCTGCGGGCCCATCGCTTCGTTAGCAATGATTAGCACACAACAGAAAAACGCGAGAAAAACGTGAAGAATATCACTTTTACAATTCACGGCAGCAAAATTTTGTTCTCAGTCCTCTACATATTGTGTACGTTATCTTGCCAGTCTCCGCGGCAAAGCAGCAGCATTTGAATTTACTTTTAAACTAAAGTTAAAATTTTGAACGTGATCCCTGTAGAAGATGCATGCCGATACAGCTCTTGTAGATATCACATGTAGTCTAAGCGCCTGCAGCTTCTTACCGTCCGGTAGACAGACTGCTTGGAAAAAAAACTGTTGGAAAAACTGTGTTTAATAACAAAAGCAATTCACCCACATCCCATAGATAAATAGACTTACTTATCTGCGAGCTCAAATACACTAAAATCCACCTCTCATATTATCCTCCTGATTGTTCGCCACATTTATAGCTTGGAAACAATTTAGTAACATAATTTTGAGCTGTGCAACACAATTACAGCAGAATCAAAGCGAGGGACATTACTAACGAGCCACCGAAACTGCACTCCGCACAATCGCCCGCCACCTGCGACCGAATTGGCACCTTAACGCTACGAGCAGAGGGTGCAATGCGACGGCCAACTTCGGCAGTAATATGCAAGATTGTTCACTCCGAACTTAGATTGGGATCGGGAATTGATGTACCGGGAGTGGCGTGCGCCGTCGCTCCATTAGCTGAGAATACGACGATGGCTCTCAAACTTAGATCCGTTTAAGATGTAAATAAAAGCAAAGCGCTAAAATAATAAATTAAGAAGTATTAAAAGCCTAAGATATAATTCAAAATTCACTATAGTTTATTCAATTTAGATGCGTCTTAGCACACGCTTATGGACGTCAAAAGCATTTTCAAAATTACCTACCAGGAGGCCTTGCTAATTTAAGAATATGAAGGAATTAACAATGTGACAGGCTGTTTGCGTAAAGAACAGGCTCGCCCTTTTTACATAATAATATGGAATTAAATAACAGGCGAAATCTTAACTATCATGTGGGAGAACAATTTTAAGTGTATCACTTATCTGATATAAGACTGATTGAAAATCTACACAGGATTACTTGTACTTTTTATAAATAATTTCATTAAAAATTAAAAAAAAACTATGAAAATGTAAAAAAGAAAACCTACCATAACTCGTTAATTATAAGTTTTTAGTCATTTTCTTTCATTCTGCACCAGCCTGTGGGCGCCTTCGGCACCTTTGGGAACCAGTGACCAACGCCTATTATTTATTAGTAAGCCAAAGACGCCTATCGGCGTCGTACATCATAACTAACGACTATAGACGACTTTTGCTCACTGTTACCGTCTGTCTAATGATATACTGTTACCGTTGCCCGAAGAAGTACATTTTCTACCGCTATAGGAAGGAATGTAGCAAGGGCCTCAGTATAATGGTTTTTATTGCGGGAAATTTATATAAAGAAAATAAAACCACTATCGTCATGGTTAGACTTAGGATGGGTGACCAAATTTTTATGTTCTCGAGTTCCACCGAGCTTCGAAATGGACGTGACATAGCGAAGGTGATGGCGAGGAACCACTACGTTACAGAGCTGTTCCAGAAAATGTATAAATGATGTAAAACCCCAGTTATAATTCCAAACCAACAAATTCAAGATCCAAAGTACGATGTCCGAAGCGTCGATATTATATTATATCCATCGCAGCACAATACCATTAATACAACTTTCTATTAACAGCATAAGCTTTCATCTGAAGCAAGCGAGAGCTGGAAAAAAATATAAAGGCTGTTTATTGAAGTCCTCGGCTTAATGACGGCGGTGAAGTCTCAGTGTTTGGAATAAACTTGACGGCTCCGCAGCTTCTTTATTTGACTAAGTCATATTTTTTCTATTATTTATATTTTTTGCCGCTAAGGTTACTCAGTCTATTCTATTACATTATAACAACAAACACAACAACACAACAATACAATACAATACAATTACAACACAATACAACACAACAACACAATACAATTTCAATTTTTTATACAATTTTTGTTAGTATTTAGATGTATGCAGTGCAGTGGTGGTCTAATAATAAAACATATTCTTTGAGCTTACTTTTAAAAATTTTTTTTGTAGTGCAAAGTTTTAAGTCATCCGCTAGGTTATTAAACAACTGCACTCCTTCAAAAAGTATCGTTTTTTACCCATAGTTAGTGCGTGCGGAAGAAAGTAGTAATTTATTAGTGTTTCTCAGATTATATTTCGTCTCTTTTTTATGAAACACGATATAAGATTACATACTAATGCATTGTTTTCGCTTTCAAATGACATATTCTAAGAAATATTTTAAACTTAAAGCGAAGATTAACAAATTAAACACAAATTCAATTAAAAATTTTCATTGTTATCTTCAGAAATTGTTATTAGAATATATCAAATTAAAATAAAATGCGATGTAAAAACTGAAATGAAAAGTGTTGTAAACCAATAAACCTCGCCGCCCGCTTATTAACAATATTCCAACACCTTATACGTGTTAACTATGTTTAAAATTGAATTTGTTTTTATACCTAGGAATATTCTGTTTTTAAAGATGTATGATGATAATGAAGTTTACCGTAATAGTCGATTCCTTTCTTTCAAGTAGCTAAGACGACGCTTGCAATACTGGTTGCATGCTCCCGTCACCGATCCTTTAAAAAGATATTCACGGCTTTTGAAGCACCCGGGCTATACTCGTACATGCCAGGGATAATATTCCGATGAAAAACCTGCCTTTGAGTACATACTTTTGATTTGCATGTTGCGATCGCTCCCAGGCGACACTAGTTACTTATAGCGTTATAGTTAATTATAGCGTCAATGTATTGATATATTCCCATAGTGTATAATTGAGTTGGAGACGCCGTTATCAAATAAATGACAATACTATGCAATAATATGTATACAAGTGTTCTTATAGAGCTGTAATAAGGTTCATATTTGAATAAGATTGTATACATGCTAGTGCATATGACCCTACATGTAAATCTCTGTCCGCAAACATTCCGAGGGTATTGCTCCTTGTCATATGTTATTCGCTCTCCTTTACAGGGCGATCTTATGTAGCATTTTTGACCTTACCGCCAGGACATTATCAAATTTTCATAAAGATATAAACTCTTCTTCCTGCCATAAAGTGGGAACTACATGTTTAGCTCCTCTATTATTCGGCGCCACTTGCCAGCTCAGCATCCACTTGCTTTCTTCCCATATCCATCCACATTCTTAACAAACTTCTCATCACATGACCGAACCACGCTAATCTATTAAAGACACTCTTATATACTATACAAACCTATATGTATATTAATATGTCAGCGACACAGACAATCAACATTTAGGTCCGTAAGCCATTCGAGTGGTGCAGATTGGGATCTCAAGACCCCCAAGGTGTACGTGCTGGTGCTATCTTAAAGCATAATCTTAGTTTACCCTTCACTGATGAAAGTACTTGATTGCTCAAAATGCTAGCATATTTGAGATTTAACTCGAAAATCAGCTTAGTTTGGAAAATATCTGAAAGTATCCTAAAGAATCCGAAAGTATTTAAATGTATAGAAAATCAATCACGATATTTTTGGTATCGGACTTTTTTAAGAAAAAGCAACTGAAGATAAAAAAAAATATAACTCACTAGTGAAAAAATAGTAATGAAAAGTCACAGTGTGAATAACAGGTATCATTATGTGCCTGAATGCGGTAAAATTAGAGCCACTTTATGAGCAAGTCTGTTGAAAAATATGTTATCGGTCTTTGTACAGATTCTTGGGAGAGGCTCATGTTGAGCAGTGGACATCTCTGGGTTGAGATGGAGATGATGATAAATTGCTAAGTACTTATCGCTATCGCAAAAACAGAAACCGCATGATTTGTCGTAAGCTAGCGGTCCGAAAGCTATCGAACACAATTGCCAAATTCTAAAAATTTTCTATTAAGCGTATTTCACCGATTTCTTTCCCTATTTCACGAAGCCGCCAACACCAATCGGCCCTACTTTCCGAGGCCCAACGCGTTCTCTAGTACCAACACTAGAACCTAATGCTTCATTTGAACATTTTAAGTACACTAACCTTCTTAAATCCTTTATTCGTCTCTTAGTCTTTAAATTCTTTGTAGCAATTAACGAGAATACGTAAATCTTCCGCGTAGTCCTGAGATACAATATACCTACAAGTATCTCACGTATATGCCAATTAATTTAATTAATTAAATAAGTACATACATGTGTAATATATAATGACAGACTTCATGTGGGGTGGTTCCTTAACATTTGGCATTTATGTTTGTAATGAAATAAACTCCAGACATAAATTGTCAACTTCCATTTAATATATAGCTACAGAATCTGCACCGATGATGTCCACTATTTTTAATTTGTGTGTTACGTAATATAAATCCTCCACTGGTTACAAATTTAGAGGAACAAGCCGCATTAAACAATGTATAAAGCTGGTCGCACACGTGTTACCTCTCTCAATCTCGGACAAAATTTGGGCTGCAGCAAAACAATATCGTATTCAATTTCGTATCTGAATTCTAAAGCGGGGTATCTATTGCGCATGCAGTCTACACTACAAATTACAGTGCCGTAAAATAAATAAAAGGCTCATTTGTCTGGATGCGCTGCGCCGGCGCGGGCGAGAGGTGTGCAGGAGGGGGGCGGGGGGGTTGAGAATCACATACATTGTTTATGAGTAGCTGGAACAAGGTATATGGCCCGCTTAGGATAACAGCGCCGAAGGATTATATGCAGGCTCGAGGCCGGGTCGTGTAATGGTGGGGTACTTTAAGTTTTAATCCTGATAGTATTATGTGCATCATTGAAGTCTAGGCTACCGCACAATGGACTTAGCGATACTAATGATTGTTAAAAACGTTAAAGATACTAATGAATGTCAAAAACGTTAAAAAAATAAGTGAAAGAGAATGACGCCATCCGCTTTTCGTAACTTCTAGGGAGAAGAAATCAAGAATATTTTATAACTTAAGACGATAGAACAGAGTTTTTCGAAATCATATTGGAACTTGTAGAAGTTATAAGGTGTCTACTAGCCCTCATTTACGCCTGACGTCATATAAAAGAGTTAGTTAACTACATTACAAAACTGTTATTGTTTATGGAAGCGTACACCCCCAACGTTTTTGAGAGGTGTTTACTAATGCTTGATGTTCTAAAACAGAGTAAGTGTAACTCTGTTTTAACACTTCAAGAGCCTTGTGATACTTTTAGAGATGCATAAAGCATCGAATCCTAAAATAATAAAGTCATTTAAATCCCAAAAAAATAAACTAATTGAATTGCATTTATAAAAACAAAATTAATTAATTCACTTTTTTTTTCTTTTTAAATTCAATTATAATTAAACAATATAATAAAATACTTAATATTAATATTAAATTTTATTTGGGAGCCCATGATAGGGCAGAGGCCTCCTCCATGCATCTCCATTGCTGCCTGTCTTTGGCCACTCTAGTCCATAGAGGGCCCACGCCACGCACGATGTCGTCCACCCACCGGCGGCGCGCGGATTCGCGCGGCCACCAGTGCAGTAATCTTTCGCTCCAGCGTCCATCCTGAGCGCGAGCCACAGGACCCGCCCAACGCCACTTTAAAAGACACACCAAAAATAGGTTTAGTTAAATATCTTGTGCCACCTAGCATGATCTGTGGTGCTCTAAGAGGTAACAATAAGATCATTAGAATTTCAAAAGTGGTAATAATAGCCCTTTTAGAGCTAGATGCTCTAAGAGTCAGAATAAATCTTTATGTTACTATCAGATTAATGCGGTCAAATCATTCAACTTAAAGTAATACAGTGGTTTTTCATATAAACTTAGCTTTTCGCAATTGTTATACCAAATGTTACTTGGATTGGGCTCAAAAGCTTAGCTCGGACAAAGCTGGCGTCAGTAGAAAGACTCGTGGTAACTCCCTTCCCCCTGCCCTCCCCTACGAGCTACGGATGGCGCCTATTATTCATCGGCCACACCAGCTCATACGTCCGCCATCGCACGAGTGATTGTCGCGCTTAATCTCTTTATCTGGCGCCGCCCTGGAGGTCGCGGCGGCTCTTTATGATCCATGCGTTCCTCCATTGTGGGACCACTCCACAACGATCTGCTCTCGGTCTTGATCAGTTTCATTTTGATGGCTCGTGGCGGCGAGAGATAAAGGAGCAGATTGTGGGTTTATTTTACAAACATTTTTCTGAGAATCTCCGTGGTCGAGTGATACATACACTATTTATTTTATTTTATTATTTATTTCATTGCATAAACATGTGGTAGTTATAAAGGTGTTACAATTAATTAGTACAGCACATGCACCCAGCAACGGCACAGCAATACAAAAGATAGGTAGGCTGATATTATATTATACATTGGCAACGAGTACAAATAGGATTCATAATACTAATAACATTATCTTGCATAAATATGTACCAAATTGAACAATACCAGATAGAACATTTCATCAAATGTTGCAATTATTAAAATGTAAATATAATACCTATATGTCAATTAGTTACTAATTATAATAAAATAAAATGTATTAAAAAATATATCTAATTGCATTATTAATCATTATTAATTATATTGTATAAATAATCAATTTAAAATTATATTTATATCAATTTAAATATTATATAAGGCGGAAGATGGGGGGCGACATTATTTATAATTTTACATAAAAAATTCGTCTAACGAATAATATTATTTAAAACTCAACCATTTTTTTTAAATCTTTGAAAATCTATTGTATCTTGCTTCAGCTTTTAAAGTCTCCGGTAACTTATTATAAATTTTTATCGACATAGGATAGAGCCCAGATCTATAAAGTTTGAGATGCGATGCTTTGGTGGTTTGTACAAGATTTTTTTTAAAACGAGATACCTTTTTCAAGGGAACGTCTTTTACTTTTTTGTAAAGATCTTCGTTCTTCCGGACAAATTTACACTCCTCTAATATATATAAACATGGTAATGGTAGGATTCAATCAAGTTTCAATCAAGGTCTCACTGATGTTCTGGGTTGTCCTAATAGAGCCAGATATTTGTGCGTTGAATACCACGATTTCTACCGTTTGTGTAAACGTAAGAGATGTTGAAAGATGTGTGCCAGGATCGTACCAAGAGAAGATCTTCGATCGCTGCCTACGCCATCGGGAAAAAAGTTTGATTGTATGTATGAAAAAGATATTTATTTAATTTCTCAAATACCGAAAAAAGACTCAAAATATTTGATTTCGTAGTGGCTCAATAGACTGATTGTAACAATTTAATAATTTTTATCTTAATTATATTGGTTTGCGGCGCTGACAAAAGTTTTATGATATTAAAAATAAAAATGAGAAATCAACTATTAGTATGCACATTTAATAGTCCTTCGAGCCGGATAATTATTCGCTTCCAACACGTTCAATGAACTCCGAGGAGGTTGAGATTAGTACAGAAGAATAACACAAGCGCCGTAGTGTTATATTGCTCTTCACCTCAAAAAACCAAGAATAATACCGACTTTTTATTCTACCCAACGTTATATTATATTTGAGGAGCGGTATTTGATTGTATGTGTCTGTTTACACTTGACACAGATGGAATACTTCCTCAACAAAAATAAATAATGACGTATTACGTTGGACAATAAACAACCCAATAATACTGAGTATTTTATTGGTTCTATTGGTTTTAGTATCATTCCTTGTTTTTTATATGTAATTTTATATATTTATCCTTTTCTTAAGAACGATACTTTTAGCGTTTCTTTAAGTCAGATAACTTAGTTTTCGCAAAAATGTGGTAAATTGATAGTTCTGAAGGATTGCTTTTCATAATATTTTATAATTCTGTTGTTAACGTCAGTAGGTATATATTTTTATTAAAACATCAAACATGTTTTCGGAATTTATTTCTTTTCTTATTGAAATGATTACTTCTGAGAATTAGAAAGAATTTTGTTGATAAAGTAATTGATTATTGCACGAAAAAATCACAAATATATGTCAATATTTTTTTAATCTATAATATCTGTAACCACACTGTGAAAAGCAATAAAGTATTGAGTATTGAGTAATATAAACAGTATCCAAGGGAAGACTTATTCCTAATAGAGATCTCTGCCAGCCAACCCGTCACAGATTTGTGATATGTAGTGTTGAAAGAGAAAAATAAAATAAAGATAAAAAATAAATTAAAAAAAAATTTAATTTATCATGTCTTCATCACCTATCTTTGCCCACTGCTGGACATAGCCTCTCTATGTACACACCTTACAAAGCTTGCCTCGCCAGCCTTGCGAAAAAGAAGAGTTCGTCGCTTCAAAAATCAGTACATCTGGAGGGTTATGACCTGAAAAATACACAAAAACGTCATAAATATTTCTATACGGTTATTTCGTCTAGACTTTACGTAGGGACGGCTCATTGTAAGCTTATAAAAATCCCTTATATTCTTACAATAAGACATGTAGCATTTTTTTTATGAACGCTCCTTGATTTCCTTCGGTCGTAATCACGATCTCAAGGTGACATCCTATCGTCGCTCACGTATTACGAGTTCACGAATGGATTCAAGTACAAGCGTGCTCGCCCCCTCCCTTCCGCACCCCCACTCCCCGGCACACGAGAATTGCTCCTGAATGCTAATGTGACCAAAAACATTGCTAAATCCTAGCGCGACGCCGCCATTACGGGGTGGTCAGGCGGATATTTTTATGTAAAAAAAAATTGCGTCGCCTTCTTTGGAAGCTGCTGAGTAACGAACGGGCTTGTGTTTTTCTTATCTTTTGTGTACATCAAGCATTTAGTTAGGACGTGTACTGGAGATGTCAGATTAAGGCTTAAATAAGGAGAAGTTATAGATTATTCCGAAAACTAACGCACCGTATAAATTGTATGACTTGCGCAGTAGTACTTAAGTACAGCATCGGTTAAATATTAGGCCCACTCTTGTTTATCCTCTATATAAATGATCTACCTCTTATCACTACACATAAAACTATATTATTTGCTGATGACACCACATTCATAATTAGTGCTGAAAACAGTGCTCAACTTAAAAGGGAAGTAAGCCTAACTGTTGGTAAAGCGTTGAGCTGGCTTAGTGATAACAATTTAAAAGTAAATATACAAAAGACAAAAATGATGCATTTTCAAACCTACCAATCTCAGACCGGTTCTGTTACCATAAATTATGAAGGGCAGGTAATAGAACAAGTAAATATGACTAGATTCCTAGGTATAATAATTGACGAAAACCTTAGTTGGAAATTCCATGTAGAAACTGTATGTGAAAGACTAAGTAGATTTGTGTTTGTCCTAAAAAAGCTCAGAGAAACAGTTTCTGTAGAGGTGGCTGTACAAGCCTATCACGCTTATGTGGTGTCCGTACTACACTATGGTCTTATAATATGGGGAAATTGTACCGACATTGAATTAGTGTTTAGAGCCCAAAAAAAATGTATTAGGGCTCTCTGCCGTGCAGACTATAGGGACTCATGTAGACCATTGTTCAAAAAAATGGGACTACTAACCCTTACGTGCTTATATATTAAACAGATATGTATATTCGAAAAAAAGAATCCTTATTATTTCTCAGGAAGACACGTAGTTGCAACTAAATTCCTAAGGAAACGTCCTGCAAATATGCTGCAACGACCTGCATTTAGGTTGACATTGGTAAAGAAAAACGCGTTTCAAATGGCAATCCAGGTATTTAATTCAATGCCTGATGACTTAAGAGCTCTTGATGGCTCTCTATTTAATTCCAAACTCCATTCATGGCTCATGGAAAAGTCATTTTACTCGCTGACTGAATACTTCAGTAGACATACTATTATATAAATGGAAAAACTATTATTTTTAATTCTAATCCTAATTCAATTGTGTGTTAATAATATATATTTTATTTGACATCTTTAATGGTATAATGTTGCGTTTAATTACTTTTTAAATTGTTTTGAATGACACATGTTTGAATTAATTAATTGTATAACTTTTTATTATAATATTTGCACGCTTTGTAATTATAAAGCAAATTTTAGTGAAACTCTCTAAAAATTATAATATCACAATACATGTACCTAAAATTATGCAAATAAAATTTCTGATTTCTAAAAGTGGCGATCAATTCTCCAAAATTCTAGCGTGAAGGTATGATTTGGATTTACGACATTACGACGATAACGACACCTTTCTGTGTTAAAATCAACCGTACTGCAGTTTTATCCCAATAAGCCATAATTTAGATTTCATCACCGATATATACTATGGACATTATATGTGTATGCAACAGCGGCAGCCGAGCTGGGACTGACGGGGCTCTACTCGTTCAGAGGCCGCGGGAATCTCAGCAGCGTAATATATTTCCCTGGCACTTTTATCAATATCAATCATCAACACATCATCAATATCAATACATATAATAAAACTGTAGAGGTCGAATGTCTGTACATAGAAAAAAATGCTTAAAATCAAGTCAGGGGCATGTAAAAGGTGGGAAAATACCAAAAAATTTTTTTTTTTATGTTTTGTGTCTCTGTCTGTTCGTCTGTTTGTACGGGCTAATCTCCGAAATGGCTGGACCGATTTCAATGAAATTTCGCATGTGATACCTTATATCCCTGGTCAACATCTTAGATACTTTTTATTCCGGAAAATTAAAGAGTTCCCGAGGCATAGTTAAAAAACCGGTAACCGCGAATGAAGTCTCGGGCAACAGCTAGTATTGAATAAGATCATCCACGCGTGTCCGTTTTGTTTTGAGACTTGATTCAGTGAATTCATATATTGGTGGACGTATCATTCACTCTTCTGAGATAAATAATTATTATTTATTTATTCTTTATGCACGACGTACAAGCACGGATTTATGAATGCCTGAATGCCGGCGGAATGTCTGTGTCTTGACGATATCTATCGAAATGATTGTTCATTTCGCGTTTCTTTAGAGTTTTTCAACCATTCTTTAAATAAGGAAAAAAATGAATATGAAATACTTGTGAATAAATGTTACAATAAGAGTTTTTAAAATACGTTAGTATACGAATAGGAGGATTTCAATAAATTTGAATACTTCCGGATACATATGGGTATTTTTGGATTGTTTCGGATTTTTCGGGTATTTTTTAATACTTTCGAATACATTTCATCCACTTTCCCAAAAAGGGGTAGTATTATTTAATTTTTATTCGCAACTGTGTTGAAAAATATCGCCTCAGCGGTAATCACCAACTTTACACATTTGTACCATAATGTACAATTGTATTTAGTTCTAAGTAATGAAATAAACGTTACTGTGGTGAAGCGGTGTCGGGCTCGCCCCCTGTCACGCTGAGTGCAGTCACTGTGGTGAAGCGCGGACTATGGCAATGGACTGCTATTATCTATTAAGGAGAAGATAGTATTTGAACCCAGACTGTGAGCATGTGGGGTTAAAGTTATAACGTCCTGTTGTTAACGCTTATATTTTATAGCTGAATTTTAGCATTAGTTTCATCATATCGTCTAGTTAAAACTACGGATAAGTTATTGTGTGTGTTAGAAAACACATATATATTTTAGGATGAATCGTTCGCAGGCTAGTTTCGCACTTATAGGGATCGCCACTTATGACCGTTGACTGTACATTTAATCATAAGTTTGCAGATTTGTATAAATTTACCATAATTTGATATTTATTTATTTAAGCATTCATGTCCATTACAAAATAAATGTACACATGGCGGACTTAACGACTAATATCGCTCTCTAACAGTCAACCATCAGGCAAAGCAGGCATATTCTGTCAAATACGTCTTGTCATCCTGGGTATAATAAAAGTTTTTAAAAATAAAAACAGCCCATTAGCCGACTATATCGTGATCACCACCCTGCGTCGGTTGCATCCTGCTAAGTGGAACATGTCCCAAAGAGCAGCATTTCCCAAAAAGAAACATGTCCCAGAGAGCAACATGTCCCCGCCTCAAATTTCCGCTGCGAGCGTCGCGTCGCTCACAAAGGCAACTTCTTTTAAACCAAATCTTCAGCACCCCGCACGTGTGCTGAATCTCCGCGCTAAGTTCTCGCTATTTTACCCGTACACCGTTGAGATTAATAAACAAATTAGCTTCCACTGAAATAATTTAACCTTTTGACTCTAGTAACACGCGGGTTGTACTACCTACTACAGTCTTCTAGCTATATTAACAATTTGACTTGAAATAATAACTTAACATAAGATTTCATAAATTTACTAGTAAATTTAAAAAAGGTAGAAAATTTAAATTTATGTCAAGAACGTAATATGTGTGTGCTATGGCAACTAGAGAATTTATATTGGAGAATACTTTTGTTTAGATATTTTCAATGAATGATTCAATCAATGCTATGTGTCTAACATTTTCTCTTATAAGAATCTCAACATAAAATTATTATTTTATTGGGTCCTTACCTATGAAATTGGTGTTTTTATTCTGTCTTAGCAATTTGTCCGTAACTATTAGGTTTCAGAACATTCTTATAAAATAATTGCCTTTTCTAAAAATAGACCATATATTTGAGCTCGTATTATTTAATTTGATAATTTTTTGTAAGTTTAATTGTGTTTAAATTAAACACAAAGACAATTATTTTTAACTGCCTCCCGAATACATCATTTGATTTGCATTAACATAAAAACGATGAATAATTTTTGTCGAGCGTGTTCACACACATATTGCTAAAGCTTGTCTAATGATACATGCCAAATATTATTATCTTTGGAATTGTCGTTGTGAAGAAAACTCAAAAAATGTTAGTATGTAAAATGCAGACATCCCCAAAATCTCCATACAAAACACCAATTTCATATATTTTTATAAGGACCTAATATTTTGACTCTCGTAATCCGGCCGCTTGTATCGATTACAATCATAGTCAAAGCGCTGAGGTTGTACTTGCTGCAAGCGCTCGCGTTAATGAATTTTAATATTATACTTTTTAATCATTATTAAATTTAAAGTTATGTAAAATGTTAACGATTTTAAGTGCTTAGTTTGGCCAATAAAATTAAAAGGGGTGTTATGATTTTGTTGATAGATGGCGTTAAACGTTCTGGATAGCTCTTCAGCAGGGTCGACCTCCAGCAGTTCGCTTGACCAATATTAAATGGACGTGGATGTGTCACATAGGAAGGCACGATAAGTGATGAAAGATTTTTCCTCAGGGACGCAGAAGCCAATAGACACTTCTCCAGAGTGTAAATTTGTACATTGTTGTTCGTATATTATGTAAATAAATTTTGCTACGCCCTAGATCTCGATGCAAGCACCGGGTAAGGCCACGTAATATTTCTAATAAAGTGATCACGACACGCGACGACACAGTCGCGGCTGCGCCTGATTGAATCCAATAGCGCCCTTATTTAGCGCGCTGCGAATCGAGCCAATTTTGAATTATATTGCATTTCTATCACTCGCTGAAAATTTTGTACACATTTTTCCATGTGAATATGCCCTTTATTGTTAAGTTCATACGGCATTACATTGATATCGCTGGAATATTACTGCAAAATATAATGTAGAGATTCAAGAGTAGTTTGATCATGATAAAATGTTTTTTTATTAGCTACTAAGGCTTTTTACAAATCGCAATGATATAATTACAATGTTTATGATAGCTTCAGATAAAAGGTTTTTTTTTAATTCCATATAAATAAACCTCATAACTTTATGCATTGCAGGGAGAGAAGAGTTCTCCAGATGCAAAATCCTCTACCATCAAGGTTCTACAAGAGGACGTAACATACAAGGTCCTCTTGTTCTAAAATCAGCACGTCCCGTGATCAAAACAATTAAAACACACACGAAGTTCGCTTCCTGTTCCTGTATTTAGTTGTCAAGTGGATCCGTCCCGTCTATGTTTGTTCCGGTTCGATTCAAGTGGCATCAAACATTCGTTTGCCGCTGATGAGCACGCGTCGCGCGCGTGACGAGCATGTAAGAATTCTACGAAATAACGCCTCAGATGGGAATGTTGAAGGCCAATATCAGAAACACACAGTGCGTTTAAGAAAGGAGCAAGAAATCTTTCTGTGACGGGCAAGAACTTTATTTGAGAGACTCCCCCCCTCCCCCCTCTGCGAAAGTGGTCGAAAAGGACTTTGATGCCGATCAAGTTATGGTTTGTATCATAGATAAAATACTCTTGAACGGCCAACTGTCTAAAATACTTTGGAATTCTTCGAAGATATTGTGCCAGTTCACATCGTGAAGTAGTTATATAATTACGTGTTGCGGTTGTCATGTTAGTTTGACTGGTGCATCAAGAAAATTTTGACGTTCAACTTTAAATATAATACGTAACTTCAATGAATTTATTGAAAGATCAAAAACTTATGTACAGTTCATTGTGAATTTCGCTTGCCTCACATTGTACCCGGTGCTAGGCAACAGGCTCGCCACCTGGTTACGTGGGGAGTTAAGATATCTGACGAAGTGTGGGTGTTAACACAGAGGTGTTCTCACATTTCCCCGAAGAGGTAGCCGGAGTGCCTGCCTCTTCGGGGAAAAAGGTGTGATGATATGTTGTAATGTTATTGAGAGATAAACAAGGCGACACCATCGAGTACACTGTTACACTGACCCAAATTTATTTTCCCCGTACATTAACAATCCCTTGCTGGGACGGGCTTGTAGGCCCGGTTTCAATTAGGACGGAGTTAGTTCGTCCATTTTTTAACAGGGGGCGGTAGTCGCCCGCCGCAAGCCCCGCCACACAGCGCAAAATATCACTTACGTATAAATACTTAATTCGCGCGAGACAACGATGTATTATTAACAGGGCTTAAAAAGCTACCGCTGGTGGACTGGGCGATTGGCTTCCAAACTTCCTCTGAATGGAATACTGAGCAGAGTGGTGGTTCGCATGAATTGCGTCAAAAACAATTGCAAACCACTACTCTGTACTATAAAATAACCAAGAATGATAAATTCTTAAGAAGAATAAAAATTATATAGTGGACCAGACAAATGACACTGACATCTTTGCTTTGAGTCTACTAACACCATTATTTTTCTCAATAATTTATTTTATTACATTTGAATGGGAGACAGACATATAATCACGACTATTAACCCCTAAGGGTTAGTCAGGGACTAGGCAAAGGAACCACAAAAGCAGTCCACTGCCATAATCCGCACTTCACCAAGCAGACAGACAATAGGATCAATTAAAGCATAATCATCATAATCAACTGAAAGATGCCCAGTGACATAATTGTCCTAATGATCTCCTTTATATGTATATGTCGCTTTATCATGATAAAATAGCCTACATTAATAAAATATTTATGGTTATGACTAAATAAGGAATTGAGTTGTGTGCAAACTCTATAATAATATATTTATCCGAGGTATATAAAATATCACAATTTCATATTGTTTCCTTTAATATCTTATGACAATAAGGAAAACTAGCAATTTACTTATTTATTGCGGCATTACTATTAACGGTCCGCCATCGCGCGTTACAGCACTGCACATATTATTGTTTTATTTTCTGCAACTTTCCGAAGCTTTCCTTTTGTGAAATTGTTAACGAGTATACTTTAAATGGACCAAGTTTTGTAACGAACATGTAAATTGTAGCTTTATCACTACTATGTACTCGTATGAGTCATTTTTTTTAATAGTCATATGCTGTTAGCTTCGTTCGATTTAGAGATAATTAAAAGCGAAAGCTGGAATTTTTCTCTCTGAAATGTATCCCCTTTGGGAGTCCCAGTACCAGGGAAAGTCATCAAGGTGCGCAAACTGGAAACGAAATTAAGGTGAAAAGGTCTTTGTCAATTATAATAGATAGTGCACCGGGATACGGCGATGCTATAGATAACTAGACGAGTTTAAAAGGAACTACACTTATCTAGAAATGAATAAAGTTTATACTACATAAAGCTGTTGCCATAGTCAACAAATGCAATTCCAGAACAACGAAAACCAAATAATAAAGACACGGGTATTTTTATTCGCTTATTTCCTTTGAAGTTGTCTTGTATCATATGGCAGTCTTTTATCAAGAAATTGTATAACACAGTAACCTTTTTATTATATTTGACCCGAAAACATTGGCGAGTCCGGAAAACAATTTTTGTGTTGTTAGACGGATTGCCGGACGCCCGGCGGCGGAGGACATGCGCGTTTATATTTAATGCGAGCTCGAGACCGGGCTCCGTGCAATATTAATGGGCCAGCACTGTACCGATCCCTCCACACTCGCAACACACATCCGACCGATTTCATGCTTTCTGTTTCACAAATTTAACTTCATTATACCGATTAAGACAACGAGTATCATAATTAAAACCCGTCCAGTTGTCTTTTTAATTGGATACTCTTCAGTGAGCGCACGGGCCAGATAAATCAAAATCAAAAATCAAAATCAAAAATAATTTTATTTCATAGGCTAAACATAGCACTTAAAATCGTCAACATTCATAAATAGTCACATTTATTATACATAAAGTAAATTTTCACTGCCGCGAGCGCTTGTAGCGAGTACATCCACACAGCGCTTTGACTGTGGTTGTAATCGATACAAGCGACCGGATTCCGAGAGTAAGGCATTTCATGAGAAGAACCCGGTAAGAAACTCATGAGCCACTTTTTTAAAATAGCCAATCATACAATCTTTTAGTCACAGTGTTACATTTTTAGATTAGAATAAGATTAAACATTGTTATCTCTTATTACATTAACTTGTATGAATGATACATGTATTAACGTCTCATAACTTTAATGTGGCAAATTTAACTAAACATTATTAAGATTAAGCAACGGATGTCCACACATTCCTATCATCTAAATAATCCTGAACTTTGTAATATGCCTTTCCCATGAGGGTTTTCTTAATATGCGGTTTAAACCTGTGCAACGGCAGTTCAGTTACATGTTGTGGAATTTTGTTATATATTTGTATGCAGTTTCCCATAAATGAGTGACTAGTTTTACGTAGTCTAAAACCTGGAACAGCAAGCCTGTTCCTGTGTCTTGTGTTTAGACTGTGACCGTCGCTGCATTTTAAAAATGTTTTTTTATTTTTATAAACGTACATAATGTTTTCATACACATATTGGGATGCAACTGTCAAAATATTTATTTCTTTAAATAATTCCCGTAGTGAATCACGGGGTTTAAGTTTATAAATAGAACGTATTGCTCTTTTTTGTAATACAAAAATGTCGTGAATATCGGCTGCTGTGCCCCATAACAGCAGACCATACGACATGACACTATGGAAGTAACTAAAATATACAAGTCTCGCCGTTTTAACATCCGACAACAATCTAATCTTTTTAACGGCATAAGCAGCCGAACTGAGTCTTGCCGATAGGGTGTTAATATGAGATCTCCACTGCAAACGAGAATCCAGGGTGATCCCTAAAAATACCGTTGTATCAACACATTGAATTATCTCCTCATTAATTTTAATTTTTGTACTGACCTGCTTTACGTTAGGCAAAGAAAATTTGATACACTTTGTTTTTTTAGAATTTAATAATAAGTTATTATGAGTAAACCAACACATTACTTTGGAAAGGGTGTTATTTACATCGTTAAAGTCTTCTACGTTTCTATTGATTTTAAAGATAAGAGATGTATCATCTGCAAATAATACTGTCTCACATAGGTTGTTAACATAGGATGGAAGATCATTTATATAAATAAGAAATAGTAAGGGTCCTAATATTGAGCCCTGAGGTACGCCCATTAGAATTGGAGCCCCTGAAGACTCAGTTTTATTTATAATCACCTTTTGTAAGCGATCACTTAAATATGATTTTAATATATTTATCGCATTTGCTGAGGCGCCATAATGGTGTAATTTTCTTAATAATGTTTTATGTTCTACACAGTCGAAGGCCTTGGAAAGATCACAGAAGACAGCTAACGCATCCTGCTTATTTTCCCAGGCATCAAATATTTGCTTCATGAGCTCGACACCCGCATCAGTAGTACTTCTACCTTTAGTAAAACCGAATTGCCTATTATGAAATAATTCGTTTATTCTAAAATGAGAAATCAGCTGATTGTAAATGACTTTTTCAAATATTTTGCTTAATGTTGGTAATATTGATATGGGGCGGAAATTTGAGGGGTCTGAATTGTCTCCAGATTTAAATAATGGAATAATTTTACTATATTTCATGAGATTAGGAAACACCCCATCGTCAATACATTTATTGAAAATATTCGCTAAACAAGGAGAAATATTTTTAATTATTCCTGAGATAACTGTCACTGATAAACCCCAAAGGTCCTCAGTTTTTTTCTTATTAAGGATTTAAATGCCTTAATTATGCAATCAGTTGTAATTTTATGGAAATCAAAAGGACTATTAAATTTATTGACACTACATTCTAAAAGTGAAAGTGCATATTCTGTAGACGAATTCAGGTTACTTGTGATTTTCGCGGGAATTTCTGAGAAAAAAGACTCCATAGCATTTGCAACAGCTTTGTCTGTTATTATTAATTTGCCATCAATGTTAAGTTCAAAAGAGCTATCTTTAAATGATGTTTTACCGGTTTCTTGATTTATAATTTGCCACGTAGTTTTAACTTTGTTGTCGGATTTTCTTATTTTATTACTAAGAAAGTTTGCCTTTGCAATATTACACACTTTTTTAAATATTTTAGAATATTTTCTGACATAGTTTATAAAAGACTGGTCGGTTGATAGGGACTTTTCATAATATAAATCGTAAAGTTTTCGTCTACTAATATAAATACCTGGAGTAGCCCAATCACTGAATTTCTTTTTTGAATTTATTGAAATAGTTTTTTGCTTAAATATGCTAGTAAACTCTGCATTGATATGGTGGCATAGATTTTCATACAATTCATTTATATCACTAGAATTTTTTAAAAGGTGGAGTCTGTTCTCAATATTATTTTCAAAGCTCTTTAAGCGACTGTCTGTTATTGGCCTAAAAGTAATTTTAATATTTTTGTTAGCTTTATGGCGCTTTACAATTATTTTCTGCCCAGTGTGATCAGAATCTAACCAGTTAGCAACACATTTATCCAGTATAATGGAATTAGAAAATATGTTATCCAAGCAAGTAGCTGAATGGGGAGTGATCCTAGTTGGTTCAAAGAAAACATAATAAAGATTATATGATCGGAATAAATTAATAAATCTGTTTGTATAATTATTAGACATTAAAATATTTATATTAAAATCTCCACAGACAACTATATGCTTGTTATTGTTAATGAATTACTTCCACCAGATGGAGAGCCATAATCGTGGAATCAGATGAGCAGGTTTTACACAATTACGGGATTCACATAAACCGCACAAAGAGTGCCTTTGAGAGAGCGCTTTTAAACTACGATGGACAACAATACGATTTGGTACAATTTAGATATTAAAGTTAAATTGTATTTAATAATTAAATTATCATTTGTGTGTATTTTTATATTGTGCATTAAGATAATAACACCGCAACATAGACGTATACAGTGGGTTATGACAGAACTGAACCAGATAATAACCCCAAATTCCCCCTCTTAAATGTCAACAAGTCGACGGAAGCAAAAAGTATACCTTTAGGAGCTTATTACGTCGCGCGGCACCCTCGGATTTAATTTCCAATATCTCTGCTATCACGCTGAATGACAGCGGCGTTGTGACTAATAAATTGGGCAGACGTCAATATATTCCTGTTAATTACTCCACTTTGTTGGATCATCCGTCGTCGCGGAATGTGGCAGCAATCGCATTAAACTAGCGTCAGAAATCTAATCACTAATATGGCGCCCTTCAAACGCTTATGACCTCTAAAGTTACGCCAATTATAAGACCATGTACTCACAATCGCTAATTACTGAAGTTTACTCTTATCAACGACGTGAAACGCGTAGACAGAACTTTCGTATGGTTATGGGCTACGACGGGCTCTAGGGTTCGTAGATGTGCTACAACATTCACTTGTGCTACGGTCACTGCAAACAGCTTAACAAAACAGCCAACGCTGCATGTGGAAAGTAAAGAAAAAAGTTAGTTCTCGCATAGTGTTGTAATCTCGCAAAATTTTCAACTTCTAGCGAATATTCCACAACAAACAAATGTACATTTTCAAAATACGGAAAATTTGCTAGTCGAGATGCAGATCTTAGAATGGAACCAATTTTTAATTTACCACACAATTTAAAGCTTCGTAAGTTTGGCTTACGAATCCTTTACTTAGAGCTGTTCATAACCAAATTGAGGCGGGATCCCCGCGGCGCCTTTTATGACTCAATGAAATCACATTAAATTAGCTCTCTAATAATTACGGATCGGGACGAGCTGCGGCGCGCACAACTCTGCCATACTTTGAACACGTCCTCGCGAGTTTCCCTTTGACTACCGACCCGTGAAATGGGTTTACTGGTAATGTTATTATATACCTGCCTTGACACCCCCTCCCCTCCCCCCTCCTTCGCGTGCCCCGCTGCCCTCCACTAAATAGAGTATAAACTTGCGCTGTTTAGTGAAACTTCCAAAGCCAATTTTGACGGATTCCCGACGTTTTTGCGGCGCGACGAGTTATTGCCGGCAAGTTGCGAGTGTGTTTTATTATGATTGTTGTGTGTGACCCAGTTGCGGAGTCGCCCGTGCGTGCGATGACGGCGTTATGCGATAGAGCTCTGTCAGAACTACTTTAAGCCGCTAATGTCCACTTTAATACCTTTTGGTTCGATTCTGGTTTATGAACATTAGTTATTGTAACTTTATTTACATTACCATTTTCTGTACTTATAGCCATTGTGACATTAGAAAAGATTTAATTTAAGGTCAGTTCTTCGTATTAAATTAAGACAATGATTTACGGATACCTTTTTGAGTAAAAGCTCTTCGCGCTGGCCGCAGCTCTCTGACCAGCAGTCAATCAATTTATTTGACAACAATACTTTACTTCCTGTATCTCGCTACCATTAAGTATTCAAGCTTACATCCATTGTAGCACTTTGTAAAATTGTACTGTTTAAATATTAAAACGAGAACCTAATTCCCACGGCTGAAGTAAGTTTTATTATGATTTGCAAACGTATTGAGAGTTATGTTTAAAAAATTTCCTTTATATCTTCAATTAATATTATTAGTAAATTAAGTGTTTACGAACTTTCTAGCCGTAGTACTGCAACTAGAGGTGAAAACGTACAGGAAATTTTCCAAATCTAGGGAAATATTCCCGAAAACTTCCTAAACTTCCGGCAACTTGAGAAGTTTTAAAATTGTTATTTTTTCTTAAAATTAGGTAATAATACGATAATTTCGTTACATTTAATTTAGTAATTATAATACTTACTTATAATATATAGGTACGCACTTTAAATATGAAGATAAAGAAAACAAAACTACGATGAAGCGGCGGATGTTTTTGATTGATGACAATAAAACAAATGTAATTTATAATATTTTGTATTTAGCAATAGTAACACAGGAAGTAATGGTCAAAGTGCCCCTTGTTTATTAATTAAATAATCTATGTATTTTGAAAACGTCCAAAGTTGCTGGTAATTTTGGAAGTTATTAAGAATACTTCCAGTAGTTCTCCTGAAACATTCCAAAGTTTCGGAAACATTACACGTAGCGTCGCGCGTCGTAGCTTCTAATTTTCTACTACGACGTAGCGACGTAGCTTCAACAGCGGTACGAGGAACCTTAATCCCATAGAGCTAAGTATCTATTAGCACCTGTTTACTCTACGTACAAATTAGAACTAATTATTTTTTTCAGCAAAATCTACGTTTTTCTATTAAACTGCCAATTTTATTCATGTGTAATGCATTGGCAACTGAAAAGCACGGAAAGGGCGGGCACTTAATTTTGCCATTCGCAACTGATGTTTTAGTTTTAGTAATGAAACATTATGTAACTAATAAATTATTGTTAGTTCTTTAATGTTCTTATCACTGACATAATCCAAACTCTACAGATATATCATATTTGTCTCATTGTTTGTCTGGTTGGATTTTTGTAACTCAATTTTGAGGCATATCGGGACTAGCTATCGGGATGAAACTTTGTGGAATAGTTCAGAACTCGGTGACAATTCAACTTGCAACTTTCTACGAGCATTTTCAGGCAAATTTCAACAACTTTCAGGTTTTGTAAGGAGAGATTACGTACTGAATAGATGGCGCTATGCGTAGTTAAGAAGAATAAAATAATAATATTATGGCCGAATGAGGAGTCAGTCAAAACGTGGGGGCGCATCTTTGTGACTTACACATATATATGCTGTAAGAAGAAGGGAACACGTGTGCCTGTAGAGAATTCAATGCTCTGGATGTACAAGCAATGTATGATTCCCTAAACCTTTTAGTACGCGCGGGCAAAGAGGTCACCGTCTATGCGTGGCTCCGCAACCCAGCACGCGTGCTCCTTAGCAGGAAAGGGGAGGGTGGGACAAGGTTAAAAAGCTCTTCAGAACATTCCCCGTGGTACATCCGGTAAAAGGCGCTTAACGTTTAAGGTATAAACGGCTACAATAACTACAGGGACCATTGTCTAAACACGGAACAACTTGAGATCTCATCAAAACATCTCCAAGATCCTAGCAAACATATTTTAATATAAACAGAACAAGAAGTACAATTATTGTCAACCATTAATTTTGCAATTCGGTTCTCTGAAAGGGTATTACATTCTTATGTCCAGCTCTTATTAGATTTCCTTGCAACGCAGTGAATAATATACGTTAACTCGTCCCCTCTTAAGGGCAGGTGCGCGACATAAAAATATTAATTCAATACCCCACATTTATCTTGTCACGTGCTTCGGTAAAAATTCGTATCATCAACGTAAATTAAATTTTAACGTGACGAGGTGCTGCCGCCTTGTGTACTTGTAGGTATGAGGTATTATGTGTGGAGGTAGACATCAAGTAGGGGTAGGTGTGCCGAAGAAATATACTTACACATCATTAGTAGATCTGATAAATGCTTAACTGGGAAACTTGTTTGTTAATAATCGTGATACGTAATGGTTTTTTTACTCTTTTTCTAAAATTATTCTTTCTTGTAAAGATTATGGATATTCTACTCGTAGTCTCAGTCGCTTCACGCTTTTATAAAACCTGAACATTTTAGTTCGTCATTATCCATTAAGATAATGGATAGTAATTATATTATTAAAAATATAATTTTAGCTTTATTATACATATAAAATTAGACATTGTAATGAAGTGATAATTAGTATATTAATGTGATTTATGTTATTTTGTTACTTTCCTTGAAAATAAAATATTACTAATCTATTCCATATATTGAGTAGGACTTACAATTTTTATCCAACTAACATCCAGTTGCAGAAACGAACTTTAAAATTTAATGTCAGCATTATCTAAGTGCTAAGTTTGGCCTATGAAATAAAGTTATTTTATATTTTGATTTTGATCTCTAATGCTCCATTCAATTTATTTATTGAAGTGTCGAAAGAACACGTTAGCGTAGTTTTACGTTGCACAAAACGACATTAGCACCCTGTCAATGCAAAAGAGACAATAGCTACATTAACTTTAATTAACTTTAAAGTTTTAATGTCTTATTAACAAATGTCGTCCTTAAAAAATCTTTGTGCAACTGAGTGTAAGTGAGCGAGAGGTGTCAATTGAGCCACAGCTGAAACAATTTTAAGTCGAATTATTCATTACACATTGTTCTCTGTGGATTGAAAATGAACACTTATCAGTGCAAGCAGTTCTGGTAGTCGGAGGTACTACAGAGCGAAGGATATCTTTCTCACTCTAAATTTCTTTTATAGCCAGGAAATTCACTGTTTTATCTTGAAAAGTAAAGTCTAAAGTTTTTAAACTTAGATATTTTATTAAAAAATTTCTTTATTGCTCTCTTAAAATCTGTACTCTTCGACCGCGAAATTGCTCGACTGTACCTAATTTCGCTGAACACTAGAGTTCACTAGGCCGCCGCCGCCGCTGCGAGCGCTCCGCACACAATACAATCGGGATTACAAACCTAATTTCGCCAGCACACGTGGGATCAATTGGTTTGAAGCATTTCAGAACTGAACGAAACAATTTTTTTTGAAATATAAATTTTATTACAACGCTTACAGCACCTCGCTCCTATCGAGATAGGACAGTGTCCACACATGTTTAATATCCGCTCGTATCTCACATTTAAAAATTTGGATTTTATGCCTCGTAAAAAATTCATACAGCTCTCCAAAATTTACACTTTACATGTGGCTATTAATTTGTTTGCATATTTACTGCTGACGCATTCTTCAATGTTAAAATGTACAATGTTAAACTGTAACATGACACATTATCACGCCTGTACCCGGGAATTAGTATCTGCAGGCGTGTTCACATTTCAATACATTTATTTCGTTCGCTATGTTTCCACACTAAAAAAAACTTCGATCCATATGCAATTACATTTGTGTCACCAACGCCGAAGTAGACATCAAAAACAATTCGCCACATCATGCCATAACACGGAAGTATATAACATCCGCATATTTGCGTACAATGAAGAGCGTCTCGTAAAACGTTTAACGTGTATCTAATGTCTCGTAAATTTACATACAAAAATGTCTAACGATATATCATTGTTAGGCGCCGCGCACATTCAACACAAACATTTGGTACTTATTACAAATTTTTCTTTAAATATTTCAAGCACTTCCTCTGCTTTTATTTATGAACGTAAACAAAAAATATTTTTTATAATACATATTATACAGGTTGAATCTTTATGACACGACGGTAATGGCACCACGCTTTTATATTTCGCGGGATATTATTTAATTTTCGTTAATGCATCTCTCAGCTCCTTAACACAAAATTTTATAAGGAAAAACATCCTTTAATTACTGTTTTTGGCCGGCTCCACCCAACGCACAGTTTGGTCAGTAAAGAAGTTGACTCATTAACCGAAATATGTGGAAAAAGTATCTCGCGATTTCTTTAATTTCGAGTACCCATACCTTAGATGATGATATATAGTCTTCTGAAATTTACCAACAAGGACTGAAAAAACTTTTTAATATTTTTCGAGAAAAATTTCGAATGTAATTCAGAACGTTACTTTTAAAATACCGATAAAGGTTAGGATGCCTACTCTTACTGTCGTTTCTGGCACATAATATACGCGATAACTGTAGACAATTCAAACTCTATGCTACGGGCAGGAAAATGTCTTCGTAATATTAGTGAAAGTTATAGCGAATTTGCAAAAAAGATTTATTTACAATTTTTTATTCAATGACAAATAATTATGCACGTCTGAACGCAGACTGAATACATTACTGAGTGATATATTGTACTCTTAAGACCTTTTAACCAGTGAATTCATGCAAATAAATCCTTTGACTTTGACGAAGGATACTTTAGAGTATTTTCTTCTAGTATTTTTAGTGCAGCATCATAGATAATGCCTAAATTATGCAGCACGCGCCCGCTGCGTGATGGCTTCGATCAGCTGCTCGCATTAAAAAAGGGATCGCGAACTTATGAGAAAAGATGCTTAGTGACATCCATCACCGAACTCGACCCTTTTATGAATATCATTAGACATGTATAACTAATACCAGCGACAACCAATCACGGTTTTAGTGATGTTTATATTGTTCGTGGTACACTTTTTGGTAGTTGCGGATATATTTCGAATTACGTTTGAAATGGTTTTATGTATTTTTTTCTTTTACTTAGAAAAAGATCAGCTGATGACTACCTCTACGACTATCTCATCATTATATTAGCCATTGAGTTCTGCGTTTGTACAAATCATGTAACGTATATCAATTAATATAAATTAACAAATTAATATTAACTGTATGTATGTTCCATTGGATAACTGTATTCATTGTTTTTAAAGTGCTGGTTCATACCAAAACAGCGTTGATAGTGGCATCAGTGTACGCAGACTCATTTACTAATGACGGGCACTAAGCAGTCCGATGATCGCAGCGTCCGCGTGAGTCTGTGCGCCAAACATTGATACGGCGCCGTTAGCCGCTGCTATCACCATTATAATAAAAACGACCGCCATTACCGTGTTTTCGCATACTTTGAAACAGATTTCAAGTCGTAAAGAGTGTTTGCACGCGCCGACGCGAATGTAAACGTAATGGCGCGGCTTTTAGATTTAATATCGACGCGCTTTATTGAATTGTTTTTGGAAGAAATATTGCTCAGCGATCTTATCGAGTTAATGTACTCCTCCCATGTAAAGTCAGTAAACCCAGTAAACAGTTCATTGGTTTTGTCTTCTTGCAATATATCTTACTAGAAGATAATTATTAATACGCTAATTGTACAATCATAATAATTATGTATGTATGTGTATTTATAACACAATAGTAATCTGGTATCGCCCACAGACTTGCTTATTGACGATGCGACAAGCGATATGAACGTTATTGCCGTAATAATTCTATTACATCTCCGATGTCAAGCGGGATCTAGTTGAGAACCAGGGCTTAGAGGCAGGGGCAACTTGGCCCGACTTGCCTTGAGTTAGACTCGGCTTTGTTATTAAGCCCTTGCATAAGTTCAAAATACTTCAGTTGTTTTTATACATGATTTTACTTTATACAAATCTTTATGTTATGTAAAAAAACAACAAAGTACAATGCAAATGTATGAGAAATGCTTAAATTTAAATTACCTGCTCTTAGACTTTACGCTAGACTAGACTAGACTCGAGTCGCTGAGTCTATTAACTCTTAGAGCGACTACCAATGTGACAAAAGTTCCCATAATTACGGGTAGAAAATTCGAGTCTTTTAAAATAGATTGAAATCAGCCTACTTAATTTTTTTTATACTTAAACGCATTATATCATAAAATTAAGAGGACGCTCGCATTTTCGAATTTAATGCTGACTGATGATGACATTTTAACCCCTGAAATTACGGTAAAAGACTTCATTTAAAAACGAATCATCAGCGAATAAAAGTGCAGAGCAATAAAGATCCATCCCTGAAGACTGCGGGGAGTCTTTAAGACTGCGCTGTGGCCGTAAGGAGGGTCGCCTGAGACCGCCCGGCGGCGCGGAAGGACTCCCGACACCCGGCCGGTAAGCCACCGCTTATTTAGCCCGACCCGGATTAACTCGCTAAATAGAAACTGAACCGGCGTCAACATTTTAAAACCACTATTGTGTAACGCTGGCTGTAATTGCAAACCAGATTAGAATGCACAAAGTGCACGCTTGGCGCTTTAGTGAATCCAATAATAAAATTTTACAGCATGACGCTTAAGGCAAGCGAGGCTTCCCATGGTCTTTCGAGAGTGTATAAATAATTACATAACATATGTTATTTTAACATAAGTTAAATGAAATTTTAAACTTACACTTGGCCATTCGAGTTTTAGTTTAATTGTGTATGTTTATAATGTGCTAGATGAGTTTTGTTGTAAATTTTTTGTCGGATTTATTTTTGATTTAGTGGCAACTTTAAATGTTTTATAAAAGTAAAAATGTCGATTATACATTTGTCTTTGGCATTCACTGAGAAATATATTTAACTTTTACGATTTCAGTAAGTGCTGTGCTATATTTTACTTATTTTTAGCGAAAATTCATAACTGAACTTTCCCAGGCGCCTCTTTGTGTCAGTATCAGTGTAGTCCGTATCACCTTCAGGTTGTGTCTGCACAAAATTAAATTCTAATCAATTCTTTATTACACAGACAAAAGATAAAACAAACAAACAGAGGACTTTAATACTTGTAAAGTTCTCAACCGTGTTGTTTACGACAGATATGTTCGAGTGAAAGCTCCACGCTAAAGTTGATTACGGCGAAGCTCTGATAAGTTTCTGGCGCTACGAAACATTGGGAACAAAACGAAAGAGCTAACTTCCAGTGGATGGAATAAAAGTCCGCGCAGCGTGACTCGAGTCCGCCTCTAAGCTATTTAGCAGCCTAATTCCTCTTAAGTATCCTTTTTCGTTTCAGAAGTTGGCGGTAACAATTTTGGTTCGTTCTGTAAGCGAGCGCTGAGAAAACGGATGCAATTTACGCGGCCATCAGCTCGCGGGGGCGCCGCCAAACCTACTTTGTTACCTGCGCGTTACACTGGAATTAGCTCGGCCTCCAGCCGTAATGGCGACATTACACGGATGTGTTCCGGGAGCTACTTTATCGACAAACAAAATGTTGGTTCTGAAAACTTCGGAGATTTTTCTTTTGACACAACCGAAGCTGATACAACCTGAGGGCCGTAAATCGTGGCAAAAAAAGATGAGAGCCCCGATAGCGCCATTAGCCGCAGTGCGATTTATCTCAAGTTTGAAGAGGTGCTCGGTTACCTAATCATATTTGACCGGCTGCTTGAATCAGTTCGGTGGTCAGAGAAGCCCTGGATTGGACACTAATCGCGGTAGCAGATGTTAATGTAATGAATACAATCGGTTATTCTTATAGTCATAGATATTTCTCTTCTTCTTCTTGCCCTTTTCCCACTCTAGATGGGGTCGGCACAACATGACTTCTTCCATGTTGTCTTCTTCTTCTTTTTATAGTCATAAATATTTATGTTTATTAACTACAGGTATTATTAATGTAGTTTAATTATTATGTATATTTAGGTATCTGTTACCTAGTATCCATAACACAGCCGCGTAAACTGCTTTTAGGCTAATTTAATTTATATTACATCCCCTTTCAGTTATCTGTCAACTCTGAATGTTTGATGCTTCGGCCAGAGTTGGGATACTTGTGACGGAACCGACTCAAGACCTCTAATTGGGGGTTTGTTTCCGGCCACGCGTGCGCTTGCAGTTACACGGAACTAGTAACTTTTCACAGTCACACGCTGGCCGCTGGCGCCTCTCATCCAAGATCCAAAGATGACGAAGATTGCTTCATTTTAATATGGATCGAACATTTTAATTTCAAAGCGTTCGATCCACTAAGCTTTTGAATTTTGTAAAGAACTAACTTAATAAAATTATTGTCAAGTAACTTCAGTACAAGGTTTCGCAAGAAGGTCCGGCCACCACGAAAGCGTCGGACTCATCTTACGGGCTGTAATTCAATTACGGGAAGATTTGAACTAGTTCAATTGATTATCTCGGATTGTGGCACTCGGCGGCCGCGGTCACGAGGTGCTTAATTATTACGGCGTTCCTTGAGTGTCTTTACATTAACTTACTTTTGATGGAAGCTTTCCAACGGTTGTATTTGTGGTAACATGTTTTATATCATGTAATAAATATACGTATATCATTATATAATGATATTATCCCCGCTCTATCTGTTTTCGAGCCGTAACTGTAAAAAGAAACACATGAGGCTGTAAGACCGTCACGCTCGGCAATACAAATTCATGGTTACCAACGATAATAGCAGCAACCGGTAACAACGGGTTAACGTGCTTTCCAAAACACGTCGAACGGGATACGTTGTTTTCGTTTACATTGAATTTTCCATTAGTGAAAGATAATATCAGTCTCCGTAAAATTATGTGACTGATATAAAATTTAATAAAAATGAATGATGACTTACAAACCTGTATTAATTTAAATTCCATTCCACATAACGCGTAGCCTCCGTAGAACACAAGTCTTAGTAATATGAGGAAAGTTATTGAAACAATAAAACAGTCGCACTGTTAACATTCCTCAGGTAAGAGGAAGTCACTGAGGGGAAATTTATGGCATCTCGGTAGCGAACGAAGGCCGCAGGCTGCGGCGGGCGCTCTCTTTAAAATATTTACTTGATTTAATTATTTTATTATCAAATTCTCTTCAAATTCAAAATTGTTTTTTTAGAATAGAAAAAAAGAAAATATTTTATTAGTGACTCTTACACAACCACCATGGTGCTAAGCGGAGATTAGACGCGTCTGGGCGCTTCTGTCTTGAATGTCAAAAACGTTTTACTAAATTCATAAGAGAAAGTCTATGTAGGTACTTCACAAATATAAATTAGGCAAGCATGAGTTGACCGACAGTGCATGACCCATGAAAATCAGCTGACGCTACCTAATAAGTACCTGTCCTGATAGTAACATAGGTACTTATATAGTTTCCACATTGTCATCTTAGCTAGTTACCTAAATTACCAGAAACCAGTTGTTGTAAGTAGATTCGATTCTGTAGAATACGGAAGGCATGATTGTTGATCTCAGCCTATGATAGATGCGAGATCGTTACGTCGTGCGTGTTTGTTCCGCCTCGCGCCGTGTAACGCGACCCTGCGCCGTGTTTGGGCGGACGGAAGCACTCGCGCGCCTAATGCGAGCGCTAATATTTATTATGTAAACACCTAGATTTGCCAATGACGATAACAACACCCAATTTATGGGGATCGCCGACTAAATGGTTTATTGTAATGTTTTTAATTTAATAGGTATTGTAGTTTTTTTTTTCAATATTGTAGCAGAGTAATGCTTGAGGGTTATTTATAATGTTTGCGTGATTAATAATAATGGAGTCTAAATAAAACTGAAATAGAGCTTACTCTGAATATTGAGTTACTTGCTCTGCGCCAATACTTGGCAAAAGGCTGTTACATAGCAGCCTTTTAGATACAAACGCTGTTTATGGTGGAATAGAAGTATGGTATTGTGGTATACGAGTGTACGTAAATTCTTCTTACCTCGACAACTTGTTGAAAAAGGTTCAACGCCAAACAATAAAACAAAAAACTGAGTCTTTGCGCAACGCAAACCCGGGCATACACTGATAGTTTGCCACACGCTAGAACAGAGGCGTCTTAGGGCTCGTTTAAGGAGACGCCGCCAGAAAAACAAACAAACGGCGAGGTATTTGTGCGTTCAAGGAGACGCTTTTTCGCAAGCTTTTGTTTGAGTTGTAACGTCACATGCGGGGAGCGATGCGGCGTCGGACGCGGCAGCTGAAGCGGCGAGTGATGCCGCGGCAAGGAAGGATTGATTGCTTTTGTGACAGTGACAGTATTACGTATAAAACGCTACGTACTATGCGGCGGATGCAATGCCGCTTAACGCGGCGCTTGACGAGCCGCCTCGCCATAAACGATAAATCCGCACGCCGCGCCGCGGGAAGCGCATCCAACCGCGCCACTTGACGCGTTGCGTCTCCTTAAACGAGCCCTTAGAGTTGCTTTTTTTTGCTATTTTTTTATGATTTTAAATTTCTATACATTATTTAAAAAGTTTTTTTCTTCTTCCACGCATAGTAATAGAGAAGAGACAAGTATTACATTAACGTACTAGCCTTTCAAAAGAGAGCCTTTCCAATAGCGCTTACTGGTGTCTAGTTTGCCTATGGAATGTAAATCTCTGTTTACCTAAATTGTGGTTTGTTTGTCATTTTTTTTCGGTTATAAAAGTTACAACTTACAAAATGTAGTCAATGTCATGTGGAATTAGCTTATTTAATCTAATTTTCATATGTTTTGTAATTCCTGTGAAAAATCGAGATCCCTGCCGATAAAATATCCGTTGCCTCGGCTTAACACCTTTAACCTACCCGGAGAAAGAGTCGCGATGATAACTAGGTATGTTATGTTGTGTTTGTTGTAAGCTGTTCTAAGCGTCCGCGGGCGATTGCGTCTAGTCCCATTGGGTCCTTACCTATGAAATTGGTGTTTTTATTTTGTCTTAGCAATTTGTCCGTAACTATTTAGTTTCAGAACATTGTTATAAAATAATTGCCTCTTCTAAAAATAGACCATATATTTGAGCTCGTATTATTTAATTTGATAATTTTTTGTAAGTTTAATTGTGTTAAAATTAGACACAAAGACAATTATTTTTAACTGCCTCCCGAATACATCATTTGATTTGCATTAACATAAAAACGATTAATAATTTTTATCAAGCGTGTTCACACACATATTGCTAAAGTTTGTCTAATGATACATGCCAAATATTATTATCTCTGGATTTGTCGTTGTGAAGAAAACTGATAAAATGTTAGTATGTAAAATGCAGACATCCCCAAAATCTCCATACAAAACACCAATTTCATAGGTAAGGGCCTAATAGTTTTGTTGTTTATTAGTTAAATGCGTCGGAAAGTCACCACGAACAAACAACAATAAGGTTATGCAATAGTAGTTTATGTAACGTCACATAATAAAGGTTATTAAAACACGAGCGTGGTTTTAAAAATCGAGCATTGGCGAGTTTTTTAATAGTATCGCGAGTGTTTTAATACCGAGTTATGTACAGTTACATACACTACTTTATCTACACTCATTGTTCAAAGGATAAAACAAAAAAAAAAAATATTTATTGTTGGCTGTCTGGAAAACATTTGCAATAGTTTTGTGCGTTTTTAAGAAAAATAAGTATTGCATAATGAGTCCAACCTGTTGCATAATGGTCATTATGATACAGTTTCCATTTTTAAATTTTCGTTTTTATCATCTGTGTTAAAAAGTATGTCATTATGAGTTCTAGTCTAGTTCATAATTCGAACATTATCACATGCATGTAGTTAAATAAGTTATGACAGTTTAAAGTTTTTTCTGTACATAGTTTGTTATTTATGTCTGTTTCTGTTCTAATTTATTAAGCATTAGGTACTACTGGAAAGTGTAGGTATCGTTGTTAAATAATAGGATTCTGTCTGCTAGGCAAACAAATAAATGAAAGTAGGTAGGCGGGTCATTAATATTTTAATATCTAAATTTGAATATATTCTACTACACTATCAGTAACAGACATCGATTCAAATATAACTTATTGTAGGAGTGACCCCCGCGGGAGGGGGCGGCGGTCACCCCGGGGCACTTTCGTGAACACAATGAGAAAACTCGTTTAAACTCATTAGTTCGCCGATACATCGGCCTAATGGCCAAGTACGTCATTACTGTGGGCCGTGTACGTGCTAAATAACAGTATCGGCGCGAGATACACTCTTTAATATGGACGGTTTACTCGCTGGGTCGGGGCAGGACAGACTCACCAGACGTGTTACATAACCGACTAATGGAGTTTCTAATCCGGTCATTTGGAATTGAGCTTTGAATAGACCTCGCGCGTTTGTTTGCGGCTAAAATTACACATTATCCAAGCCACATCCCTATATCAAATACTAGCTTATTTGAAACTAAAGTCGATTTAAAAAATCTCATCTGTATAGATTGTCCGAACTTTAAAATGGGCAATATGCCCCGGGCAGGTGATTAAGCTTGTAGTAAATGCTTGAAATGTTCCTTTCACGAAAATCTAACACCAAATTCTGAACTGAATTGATATTTAACGTCGGTGAGCAAAGCCGGCGCGCGTCGTTAGTGTAAAATGTGAACAGGGCGCCTAAAAGCTTGCGGAGCGCAGTGACAGAACTTAAACCGATTTCTGAAGATGCCCCTATTTGCCCCACTCTCAAGGTATTTTGTTGTGAAAACATCGCATGTTTAGACACCGGGCGGGGCGCGCCGCGTGTGCTACACTGCGGGCTCGGCACAAGCCGCCGCGCGAGCGTCGAGCGGCGCCGGCGGTGTACCGCGCGGCTCAGCGACTCGCCTCCGCGCTCTAACTAAATCATTCTTTTATTTTCCTCCGAGCTCAACTCGCTTCATGTATAATGGTAGTGAAAAATGTAAGCAGCAACGTGAGTGAAAATTTTACAAGATATTATTCTGGAGCCCGAGACTGTTAAGAATTTTATTTACTTTTAGCCATTTATTTCCCAATGACTTCTTTTAGGACACGACTCGAATGACTCTCTTTTGCGCGCAATTCGGCTTTCCTTGGGGTTTTTGAGTAATCGAATCAGGAACGAGGAGAGACGCAGGAAATGGTTTCTTTGCTGTTAAAACGTGGTTGGCTGCAACACGAAACATTTTCTCTCGTTACTGATAACCGATGGCGCAAAATGGTTTTTGAGTGACAAACAAGTGCAGCGCAGCGTCGGTAGAGCACCCATAAGGTGCCTATGCCCAGCAGTGGACGTCTAGGTTGAGATTATGAGTTTTAGAATATGACAAAAATGTATGCTTGCTATTCATGCTATAGGGGCTAATGTGCTTCCCATGCTATAGTATAGTCAGCATCCTTTTTGCACAAGTTGCACAGACAACCTCGTCTAGACATTTTTTTTACTTGTTTGCTGTACTGTTAGTCTCTAAAAACATATTTTTAATTAAAACACCGCACCACAATATACACAAGCAAAAATATTTGATCAATATTAGCATTCGAAATAGATTGGAAATTAATGATGCAAATCTTGTTTTACTTTATACAGTACCTAAGTTGGTTACACAGTTAGCGGTTTGGTCGGAGGTGGCAGACGGTCACGGCTTCATAAATCGTTCACCCTGTAAAGTGCACATTCAGGTTTATGCTGTAGTTTACATTACACTATTTAACCTAAACACAGACATCACACGCATTTTTATAGACTTTTTCTAACAAATTTGAAAGAAAAATAGTCTGAAAGTTTAATTGAGTATAATTTAATACAAATGAACAGTATTTACTAAAATATTTTTGATACTATGGTATATGGTATATGAGAAGTAAAAAAACATAAAAATTTTGGTATTTGGCAAGAGTTTATTGATTTTATAATATTAGCTTCAAAACGGGGACGTTCGTGCCGGTAGGTCTTTACGTCTACCACTATCCGCGCCATCGCATCGCATAGAACTAATTTCTTCTCGCCGTTCGATTTTTAATCCAAAGTTTAACCATGAGGGCCGTTGTGTTGTTTTCAAATTTTCGATCAATTCTGATCTCTTGCAGACATTACCGCAACGCGCTGGCTTCGCTCGCTCGTGGGCAATACTAACCTAATCAAAAACTTTGTGTTTTCCGATAACATTCTGTTTAATTTTAGAATCTTATCACGAGTAAACTTCTTGCGAGGTCGAGAATTTGTTGGTTGTGCAATTAAAAGTTTTGAATACTGTTTTAAAACATCACTTTTTCAAACAAAAACAAGCCTTAATTATATTTTTAATTCACAGTCTTATTGTCAACATACAGAAGTTCTCGTCAGCCTACAGAATCTGGAAATTCCGTAAGCAATAAATCATATTGATTCATTTTATAATTGAAAGATTTTATAAAAATCTTTTAATAGCGTAATAAGTGCAACTATGTTTATAAAGCCTCGCATAACCGCCTCCTTGGTCTGGTGGTTCACTCCACCGGGTGTTGATCCGGAGGTCCGGGGCTCGATTCCCCACGGGGACAGATATGTTTTTCTCGGTTTGGTTAGACCTTCGGCTTTATCGTCACTTACCATCAGGTGAGATGAATGTCAAGAGCTTTTCTGGCACAATGTAAAAAATGTAGGTAAATTTTCGTTCCACTATACAATACCTATCTACTATCTACCCATCTTCGCCACACAAACAACGAGGCAGCGTTATAACGTCCTACTCGTTGCGTATTTCGGCTTTTACGGCTATTGTACACTCGAGCGAGTGTAAAGCAAACACATTTTGCATTCAATTTCAAGTTCTATTGAAAGGCCGAACGACGCAAAATCTAAAGAGCTTTGGTTAAGTGTATCATATCTGATACATGAAATGAAATAATAAATTCTAAACTCAGTGAGCTTCAGTCGAGTAAAGCGCTGTCCGAGGTCTCGTTCCGCGGAGCTTTCTAACGTCAGCAAATAATAGAATCCTTCGCTCTCATGCAATCTCATTCACTTCTAAATTAGCTATAACATCTACTAGTAAATGGAAGTCTTGCTTTAAAGCGTGTAAGCTTTTTTATTGCTTGGAGATGATACCGGATGTTAAATATGTTATTGTCTTACTATCCATTCAACATCAGGATTACAATTAAAAATCAAATTGAACCATTATTATCAAACATTTCTAGTCTCGAAGTCTCCGGTGCAATTTACTATTTAATTTGTATATCAAATGTCGCAAACACTTTACTGAGCCCGATGCGTGGCCACCAGCTCACTCCTTGCTCGAATTGGAATTTTATAGGAATTAAGCGAAATGGCATGATAAAATATAAATTTTTATACCATATAATGAAACCCTTCGTTACGAGTTCAAACATCGAATACGATTACGGCTAAATTCAAATCTTCACAAAATGCATTTAAATTGTTACAACAGTGCGCTGCGGCGGGAATTACTATCGGGATTGTTCGCATAACATCCGAGGAATAAAACGAAACACACAATTACATCTCAAAGGAATAATTCAAAGACGCAATTTGCTAAAACTGTGATTGCGCGAGGAATGCCGCAATCAGAGTCGCGCTGCTGCGGCGCGGCGCCTCTGCTCCGCCGCAGCACGGAACGATCATGCGACAATTTACAGTCACCATTCATTTTTTAGGAATAAAATTGAACAATGTACAGCATAATTTCTGACATACACTTTTTCGTCTTTTGTTATATGGAATTTTCACCATTTAACACCCTAATATTAATATTATTTATCTTACTCCTGATTTTAGCTTTCTTCTTCTTCTCTCTTTTTTTTCTTATTTATTTTTGAATCTCTGACGACGGGTATGTATGTTTAATATTAAAAAGCTGTTGTAAAATTTAAAATGAGTGTTTTTGTAAATTTTCTTGAACTTTTGCCGCTGACAGTACCACACTAAAATGTTAATACTAGTGTGAACATTGTACCCGCGAGTGTCATATTCAGAATGCTATTACGAGACAACATTGTATTTGTGTCTCGAATGTGCAACACCAGCGGCGTGATTCCAGCAGTTTGCTATAAAACGTCACATCATTACCAGGAAGCGAGGAGTGTGCGCCATTCTTTGGCGGAGCAAGAACGTGCGCTTAATGCAACAAAGAGTCAGCAATTAGACCAATTTGCGGGCCGGCGCGCGCCGCCACGCCGCGCGCCGCAAAACCTTCAAATAAAGTGCTAGCCCTGACACTAATTTATTCTTCGACACAGACTCCCGGGTATTAAACGGCTCGTTACGGCCCGTGACACAGCACACATTAATCAGCACGTTTCCCGACTTCCGCACAAGTTATTGTCATTAAACTTATCAAACGACGCCGCTTTATTATAATGAACACTTAATTGGTAGCTGCGATTAATATGTTCCTTCACTCCGCTAACTCATGTTTTCCAACTGAGTACGCTCCAATAAATAACAAGTAACTGATACACTATGTATGTAGTTGGGTGGATGGAATAGTTAGTTTGCTTCAATATTACACACATAATACTAACAAAACTAATGCACATCATTTCTTCAACACTACACAACAATGCTATGAGGAGGTCCAAAATTAAGAAGTACAAAGATGTAACGATTTCGGGATCGAGACATATTGAATTGACATTGAAGCACTGGATAGTGGATACTAGTAATGGAACGCTTCATAGTTATGAAATAAAATAAAATACATAGAGCATAGCAGCATCTACTTTGAGTGCTTATTCCATCAATGCACAGTCTGTGGGACGACGGAGGCCTTGTTTACATTGTGGCAGGCGTGACATGGGTGCGAAAGAATCGTTTTTAGGCTATTCATTAATCAATGACAAGATTTAGTTCATCCCAAATAAATGCTATCGTATTGCACCGTCAACCAAAACAAATTCTTGTACATATTTAGCATCTGGCTACAAGGCATCGAAAATATTTTCAGCAGTTTCCAGTCAATCGACACTGAGGACGACGATTTGTACATATTATTTTGTCACGCACATGCGAGCAATAACTTGAAGAGCACAAACCTTGTTTCCAGATGAGACGGCGGCGCGTGCGCCGGCCGACCAATATTACGATGATCAGCTCTACCGTAACTATCTCTTTACTTTGGTTTGAGTGCATCCGTCCAACTGTACATAGCATGAAAACATTATTAACATATATATTAGGTTAGGGAAAAAGTCTTTTCGCATTATAGTATGTATAAACTTGTAATAAAATCTCTTTGGCTATACTAATTGTATCTGGCTGGTTTTGGTATCATTGAAAGTTTAAATTTTAAAGAACATAATTCCAAATTCAAATTAGGAAAATGTGTGATTTTCATTTGTTTTTCGTACCGCCAAGATGAGTGAATCTAATGAAGAAATTCGATACATTTTAAAATTTTACTACAAAAAAGGTAAAAATGAAACGCAAGCCGCGAAAAAAATTTGCGATGTTTATGGACCTTTTTTTTTTTTTTTTTTCTCGAGGACAAAATCCATTTACGGACCTACCAACCGCTGGCGAGGCGGAAGGCGTGTGTGGGACTCGCTCGGCGGCGGCCGAGAATACCCACTAAAACTCCCCGTTATACCTCCTTGCCCTTCCGTGGGAGCGACCCGGGGTCTGCCGAAGCAATTCTCCGAGCCGGTCCCAGGGCTTCCTGACCTAGTCAGACACTAGGTCGGGGTTTGCGCCAATGGGGGATTCCTGGGTATATTCGGGAGATCCCCAGACATGGCAGCCGGTGGAATGCGTGCGTGGAAGCCATCCAACGCACGCGGCCGCTCGCGGGGCAGGTAGAAGGAGGGACTTATGGCGCCCGCCTTCTCCTGCCCACCCGTCTACGCCGGAGAGGAGCGGCTAGAGCATCCTCCTCCCGCTCCCTCTCCGCTGCCTCCTTCTGCAAGAGCACGTTCTCGCAGAAGGAGGCGGCAGCCTCTCATACTCTCTTGCTGCCCACCATGGCCGTGACCAGGGTAGGCAGCGAGAGGTATCTCCCGCCAAGCACCGCGCAAAGTTCGCGGCGCTCCCGTCGCCAGGCCGGGCACTCTACTAGGGTGTGCTCGGCCGTATCATCGGGGGAGTCGCAATGATGACACCGCGGCGACTCCTCCCTCCGTGCGACGCGGTGCAGAAAGTGACCGAAGCACCCATGTCCGGTCAAGATCTGCACCAAGCGGTAGGTGAGGCTGCCGTGCCGGCGCCCAACCCACTCCTCCAACACTGGACGGATCGCGTCGATCGTCCAATGGCCGGCTGCTGGGGAGGCGAGTGCCTCAGCCCATTGGCCCAGAGCCTCCCTCTGAGCCAGGGTACGAACCCTCCTCACCTCCTCGAGGATGGGCCGTTCCCCCCGTTCCCAACGATGTTTATGGACCTAGTGCAGTGTCTGTGAGAGTAGCACAAATTTGGTTTAAGCGTTTTCAATCCGGAAATTTTGATGTCAAAGATGCACGTCGCTCTGGTCGCCCTATTACAGATAAAATGGATGCCATTTTAGAAAAAGTGGAGCAAGATCGGCATGTCAGTAGTTACGACGTAGCTGAAGAACTGGGAATTGACCACAAAACAGTTTTGGCGCATTTGAAAAAAACTGGGTACACAAAAAGCTCGACATTTGGGTACCTCACGAGCTCACTGAGAGAAACCTAATGAACCGTGTACTCATTTGTGATTCTTTATTACGACGTAATGAAACCGAACCATTTTTGAAGAAGCTGATAACTGGTGATGAAAAGTGGATCACGTACGACAAGAACGTGCGAAAAAGGTGGTCCAAGGCCGGTCAGGCTTCACAGACTGTGGCGAAACCCGGGTTAACTCGCAACAAGGTGATGCTGTGTGTGTGGTGGGATTGGAAGGGCATTATTCATTATGAGCTGTTACCACCAGGCAGGACCATCGATTCTGAACTCTACTGCGAACAACTGATGAGATTAATGCAAGAAGTTGAGAGAAAGCGGCCGGAATTAATCAACAGAAGGGATGTGGTTTTTCATCATGATAACGCTAGACCTCACACATCTTTAGCCACTCAGCAAAAATTAAGAGAGTTTGGCTGGGAGGTGTTAATGCATCCGCCGTATAGTCCTGACCTTGCACCTTCAGATTTCCACCTGTTTCGGTCTCTTCAGAATTCTTTAGGCAGTGTCAGGTTAACATCACGAGAGGACTGCCAAAACCACTTGTCGCGGTATTTTGACCAGAAGTCCCAAAATTTCTATAGCAATGGGATCATGTCCCTACCTACAAGATGGCAAAAAGTTATCGAACAAAATGGTACCTACATACTTTAGTTAAATGTAAATAAACTATATTAAAAAATGTTTTGAATTTTCTTAAAAATTGCGAAGAAACTTTTTCCCCAACCTATTACATTGTGTTGCCTCATGTACTAATTATTTTTGTATTTAGAAACAAGATTTATTTTTGTGACTATCATTCAGCGTGTTTTCGGCTATCATGTTGGCCTGTATCTTGTTGAATTTTTTCTGTGGAATTGTTAAATTTAGTACATACCGATTGGCTTGGAGTGCGGTTACATTGACTGAACAGGGAGGCTTTGTGCTGAAAGAAGTTGCTCTAGAGAAGTTGGTTTTAAAAATTGACTTCAATAAATAAAGAACATATGGGATTTGTCAATTAGACAAATTTCAATTGGATAATGTAACAATTACAGCTGAAATAAGTTTCACATTTTCACATCTATGTGCCGACTATTGAAGAATCATTTAAAACATATTAACACAGCACATCATGGTGATTCACAACGGTTCTCGGGAACAGCTTAACAGATTTCGTAATTTCATATGTTTCCGTTATTAACAGCAAATGTTCGTAGCTGGGCAGAAACCACAGCCGGGCTTCAGACTAGGCAGCCCCCCCCCCCCCCTTCCCCCTCCTCTCAAGGCGTGCATAAGTCACGGGGCTTGAGAACAAAGCTCTGGTCATACAATCGCCACCGCCCGTAGCCAGCCGTAATACTAACATACGCTGTTACACTTTGAACGTGACGACTGCGAACTTGTATGTAATTAACACTTGAAGTACCAAATCTGCGGTGCGATTCATTGAACCATCTGCTTTTTTGGTTGGAATAAAAAGTAGACGGCTAGCCTGATGGTCCACAGTCTCCGGCCCAGGGGTTGGATACCGGTATATTTTTTGAAATGTTATCGGCTTAAATGCCTACAAAGCTTTAAGCTTCGTTAATGTTCAAACGGAACGTTATAAAAAACGTTCATGAAGAACAAAAAATATATTGAAGCGTGCAGAAATGCATATGCCGCACCCTCAGCGAAAAGGGAAGATCTTCCGCCGAGCCAGGTGTACGCTCGGGGACCGCGGTCCGACTGATATTCGTCGGAACTTGTATATATATTAACCTGTCTTAGGAATTGTGCCATCGTGATTCAGACATTCAGACTCTGCCAATCTTGTATGCGCCTTATTGCTGTACTCAGTAGGTCTTGTATTATCTTGACTCCAATATTATTATTCACTATTTTACTTTTCGCTGATCAACCATATCTCGGTTACGTGATACCGTAGCGCGCTATGACGTGGCCGCAGAAAACAACAGGCGCCGCTATCCACCATGGTGAATGACATACTAGTTTTATTTTTATTATTGTATGCTTATATTTTATTTCCGTATTTTTATAATATCATACACGAAGCCTGCATACTCTAAATTTATACACGTAGCTTGGCTAATATTTATGAAGAAATTTGTTTTTTTAAATCGAAATTCGCACTGCTGCTAACCGAGTTCCTCCGAAATGAGTTATGCAGAAACATATTCAGCTAAACCTGAAACTGTCGCAGAACGTCCGAAATGTTAAAGCTCCACTGTGGGCGCGACCGCGATTGTTGGCGCTAAGCGCGTCCCGGAGTTATTCGTCTAATGATGTTTGCTCTCCATTATGTGTGGCTGTACTTCATTAAACCTCCAGTGATTCTCTCTGGCTTTTTAATGTACTTTGTTATTTTAATTGCCGTGACAGTCCCTGGGAAGCTTCCAATAATACTCCACTTCAAGTTTTTGTCGCAAATCAATATCATAGAAAGAAACAGCCAAATATTGTTTGTCGTGCCTAATTTTTCCCCTGTCTTTTATTTCGGTTGCAGTGCAATTTCAGTTGTCAAATATTGATGCATTATTCAATTACAAAGGATTCTCAATTCATTCTAATCCTAGTCTTAGAAACTATTTACGCTAACGTAATGTTTAAGATTGTAAATCTTAGTTAAAATTTTAAACCTACCTTTTAATTTTCCAAGAATGAAATATCATGTTCTAAAAGGAAGGTTGGAAGGGATCCTTGTCCGTAGTTCTTAGAACAAGGTCCTGGCAGCCAGTGAACCGTTGCGTTGGCATAACTTTCGATGTTTACATAAACATACTTTTGTCTTCCGGATACCCTTCCGAGAAGAGGTCACGTTTCGCTTGTTCAGGTTCATAATGTTCCTATGTAACTTAGGTCCGTTGCCATGCACTGGACACGGTATAAGACGAACGATATTTTTCTAAAAAGTACTTAACTTGAAGTTTTGACCCGTTGCTCGAGCAGGGCCGTTTGTCCAGCTCGGCTGTCGCTGTGTTAAGAATTCGTCTTTTTATGTTTGAAGAGTATGTAAAATATCTACTTGAATGCAATGAGCGATTTAACTTTGAATCCATCGGTCTGGGCAGATGATCTACGTGTTATTAAAATTCTTTTAGAAATTGTTCAAAGCATCCATCTTTGAGATTGTTCGCTTACACGAGTGGTTCAATTATTTCTAAAAGCTTTTGAAAGTCCTTTTTTAAAAATTATTTTGCGTATTTCTAACCTTGTCAGTAGTATGTTTTGGCTCGTCTGTCCCGTATTTATACACTTAAATTGAACATGTAGCAAAATGTCTGAAGCTTAATTTATGTTCGTTTGAAGTACGCCGCTGAGCGCAGGCAGCCCGCCTACATCTGCAGCGACCCACGTTCGATGCTCGCCCGCGTCACCTAATGTGGCTCGTACGGTGAACTTTACTCATATCATATTACGTTCTATAAAATTTCATTCGTCTTCATTATAGACGTCTTTTTGAGAGAAATTGAAACGTCTGATTTAATAATAGAAAGGAATTTAATAAAGAGGGACGTTAAATTTAGATATAGAATTATCAATATTCAAACTGCAGAGCAATCACAGGGAAAGCTAAGCTTGTTACGCGTGTGCGGCGGCGCCTAGAGGCTACGGTGGTCGGAGCAAGAGTCGGAACCGTTGCTTTAAATAACGTTTTTGAAACGTTTCAAACGTATTGTGTTCTTTGCATTGCGTTTGAAACGAAAACAAAATGGGAACATTTTCAAAAACTGGTTTAATGGGCGGGTTCCAAGCGCGGGTCGGGCGGAGAGTCACCGCCCGCTGCGGCGATAAATATGCACTCTATGGACAAATTAAAAAACGTTTTACAAACGAAATCATTATATTGTAGCGGCTCTTTCCTGTTGACGAATCCAGAGCCATTTCTATAGCCATAGATGCTTCTCTTCTTACCGTCAGATGGTGCTGGGTCATTTCCCTTGCTTTTTATTGAAAAAAAAAGATAAACAGGTATAGCTGCAGATGGAGGGACTTACCGATATACCTACATGAACCTCCGAAAACAACAACTGTGGGTATCTTTTACCAGACTAAAATGTAAAAGCTTAAACAGTAACATTAAATAAATTCCCCTGTGCAGTTTGATGAGCCCGCATGTTTTCTTACAATTAATGCTCAACCTCATTTTGAAACATACATGCAAAGCTGGCTTTCGACGTTCAGCATTATCACTGACCGTGGGAAATCAGCTTACAAAAGCATACAATACTTCAAGCTTTTCCAGAAGGTTCCCATTGAACCAAAGTGATATGAAACCTCAAAGCATTTTAATTTATCCTAAATCCTGTGCCTGAAGACCTGTCTGTTTGTTGCAGTGCCGTCGGCGCGCATCCTGGGCGGGCCGGACCTGCACGTGGACATGGGCTCCACCATCAACCTGACCTGCCTCATCCAGTTCAGCCCCGAGCCGCCCGCCTACATCTTCTGGTACCACGAGGACGAGGTGAGCGGACAAAAAGTAATTATTCACAACTTTATTAACACCTTTAGATTAAGGATCCAAACTGGCCGATGAGTACCTCTCGACTTTAACACGTTCAAACACTTTGTAACACTCTTTTCTTTCTGTACGTCTCTGGGACAATATCCAGAAAGGTTTGAGAGTTGTTCATTAAGGCCTTTGGACTGATCACTCAGTGGTGAATTTCTCTAACTGTTGCAGCTATCGATCGTGTACTTACTATTTCAGTTATAATTTTATCAAACAGTGGGCGTTACTTTTCTTAGTAACAGTTCATAAATGCTGACTTATTCCTTCTTTTGACTTCCAATGCACCAATGAGTGTTCACCCTAAAAGAAATATTATAATTAAGTATACCATACGTGACTCGCAAATGAATAATAACTATAAATTGGTGAAAATACGGGTTTATTTTCACGTTCCAAAATGTAATTGAAACTCGTTGAAACGTAAATAAGATCTGTTTGTTATAGCGCGCGCCTCGGGCATGTCATCCGTTGGGTATTAAATGACTGCCCTCGCATCCGCAGTTAACTCAGTTTACCGCAGAACAAAAATAATAGACATAGTTTGCGCTTACGATTGCTGGTGAAATGAAATTAATTTCAATTTTGTTCGTACAGCACAAATTTTGGCTAAAACTCGTATAAATTGAATTTCATTTCAAACGTTTTTGCAATGAGTACGGAACTACTGATTGATGAATTACAAAACGTGTCAGAGAGCGCGGATCAGGTACAGCAGCAAAACTACCATTTTCATTTGCGATTTTGCATTTACAGTTCAAATTTGACGTTGAGCATTGAAACCATGTAATAAGTTATAATACCGTACACAGTTAGATGGTATTTACGACGAATATGAATTTATCTTATAATGTGCAATTTTTTAAAGATGGCGACGGACGACTGCCGAACATCGCTAATAATGCTATTACAATTGTATCATGTACATATTATCTTTTATAAAATAAGCAGTTGATAAATTCGGTAGTGACACGCTTAGTTAGAAGACTAAGGCCCGTATTACAGAACCAAACTCAAGTGTAGATCTCTGCTTGAGCACTGTTAAAAAGGGATGGCGCTGTGTGAGATCAATAGCGCCATCCCTCTCTAACAGTGCTCAAGCAGAGATCTACGCTTGAGTTTAGTTCCGTAATACGGGCCGTAGTCCGGGCGGCGTAGGCGTCAGATCGTGCACTGAGCACCGCATGGTTTTTCATTGTCGTTGCGCAAAACGTGTGTAATTAATAGTGTGCGCGCGGCGCTCATTAGTTGGCGGTGCGGGCGGCACAGTCAGCAGCAGAAGTAGCTAATCACTTCAGTACCATGTCACATTCTCCATATTATACGACATTTTCCTAGACACATCATTTTATTTCTTTCTAACATTTAATTCGACAAGGTACTTAGATGGTCATCTATTGATGCTGACTGTAATGGCGGCTCATTGTTACCACGGAAAGAATAAAGTGGTTGTGTTACCGTGTCGCAGGTTTTACCCACCATTGTTCAATGGAGGACCTCACTTGCGATATTATCACGATGTCTCGTCCTTTTCTACTATTTTCTACAGTCTATTTGTACGAGTGCAGTAATATTGTATTTATATAAAATGACTACCTCACTGGGAATTGGCAGCAGAATCCAGATACTAGGGGAGGTAGTACAATAAAATAGGTCCTTCTACAAATGTTTATTTATTGACCAAATACTTCAACTACTTCTAAACAGCAAGCAGGAAAGTCTCATCAGATACAGCCGTTATAAATCGTGCATTGTTTCCATTAATTGAATTCTTAACGAGGAAATTAACGAGGAAATTCAATCTTCAGACGGAAACAGTGTCTTGGGATGGGACAGGGGCTGTCCCTAACACAACAGACCGGTGACTCTATACAGATAAAAGATAATAAAACAACGAATGAGAGGGGACTTAAGCCACTCCTGTATACAAATGTGTGTTGCTGCTGTTTATATGAATGTGCTGAAGTATCTTGTCACTAAAATTATGTAAGTGTTGTACAACACTAAAGCACAGATCATAATTTTCAAAGTGCACAACTTCAAGAAATTCAAATCGCAATAACAATAACATAAGAACGAGAGCCGAGCCCTCAGCGTTGCTCCACAGCAGATAAATGTCTAACTCACAGTGTAATTACTAAAATACGTAAATGAGTGGTGTAGTGCGCCGGCCGCACACTTCATTAAAACAATACAAATTCAAACAGCCCTCCCCTCGCACCCCTCGCCCTCACCCCGTCCACACCCCGCTCAATGTGTAATCCATTTAAAATTACTGACGGAACAAGAGATTCGTCGGATTCTAGAGTAAGTCGGCGCCGCGAACAATCACACTGTGATATGTTTAGAATGTGTAATGCATAAGATAATTTAACATTGAGAGATCGCGGCCGTATTTTTTACTTTAGTACCGACCGACTGAGGCATGTACATGCATGCAACAAGCGTGCCATCTTACCTCTGATCTGGTCTGGCTCCCTCCTATCTCCTTCTGGGTGTGGTGGCAACAAGACTTCCTGTTTTGTTATATATTAGGTCCTTACCTATGAAATTGGTGTTTTGTATGGAGATTTTGGGGATGTCTGCATTTTCCATCAAAATCAAAATCAAAATCAAAATCAAAAGCATTTATTCAGTTTAGATGCGTCTTAGCGCATGCTTATGAATGTCATAAACATTTTACAATATTTCGTGAAAAAGAAAAATTACGCCATCCGTTCACAAAACTACCAGGAGGCCTTGTTCTGAGAAGAACGGGCAAGAAACTCAGCAAGTTTCTACCCTCCCTTTACATAGCAACATATAAAAAAAAATGTCATAAACTACAACGTCATTGAAGTTTAAAAACAAAAAGATAGATATCTAATTTGAGTAATATTCTGCAGTTTACCACATTTTTCATTACAAACATGTTCGGTGATAGTCTAAATTATAATCTAAAAAATAGTATCTACATTACAATTATTGCCACGCATTTTTGTCTTCTAGGTAATCATTAACGGTATAGTAACCTTTAGACATTAATTTAGTTTTAATATATGTCTTGAATCTGTGCAAAGGCAATTCGACAATTTCACTAGGGATCTTGTTAAAGTAGCGTATACTAAGGCCCACAAATGAACTATTGATTTTCTGCAGCCTGTAGGACGGCAGAAGAAGCTTTCCCTTATTTCGTGTATTCCTATTGTGAATGTCACTGTTCTTTAAAAGAAAATTAATATTACTTCTCACAAAAAGGATGCAGTTGTAAATATACTGGGAAGGAACAGTCAGAATATTAATTTTTTTGAATATGTTTCTAAGTGAAGTACCTGCTTTTAAACAATAAATTGACCTTATAGCTCGTTTTTGCAGAATGAAAATAGATTGTATCTCTGCTGCTTTACCCCATAAAAGGATACCATAAGACATAACGCTGTGAAAATAACTAAAGTAAACTAATCTGGCAGTTTCCTCATCTGTAAGTTGCCTTATTTTTCTGACAGCATAGGCCGCAGAACTAAGTTTATCCGAAAGTTTTGTGATATGGTGATTCCATTGAAGCTTATGGTCCACAGTAATACCCAGAAATACAGTAGACTCAGTTAAGCTTAATATTTCCCCGTTGAGTTTTAATTCTATCATTGCTTTTCTTACATTTGGTAAAGTAAAATTTATGCATTTTGTTTTTTTGGCATTTAATTGTAAATTATTCACAGAAAACCAGGACATTATTTTGGTAAGTGCATTGTTCACATCGTCAAAATTTGTCTTATTTCTATCTACTTTAAAGATTAGAGACGTATCATCAGCAAACAAAACAATATCACAAAATAGCTCTGCAAAAGAAGGCAAATCATTTATATAAATTAGAAATAAGAATGGTCCTAGTATTGAGCCTTGCGGGACTCCCATTTTCATATGAGATCCTGATGATTTCGTCCCATTTATATCAACTTTATGAGTTCTACAACTTAAATAAGAGCATATTAAACCAAGAGCTTTGTTTTTTATACCATAATGGTTAAGTTTGCAAATTAAAGTATCATGATTCACACAATCGAAGGCCTTTGATAAATCACAGAAAACTCCCAGCACATTTTGAGCTTTCTCCCACGCATCAAATATATGTCTTAACAGCGCTACTCCAGCATCGGTAGTGGAGCGACCTTTAGTAAAACCGTATTGTGTATCATGAAGAAGACTGTTTAAATTAAAGAATGCCATCAGTTGTTCAAGTATAATTTTTTCAAAAACTTTACTAAGAGTCGGCAAAATTGAAATCGGTCTAAAATTGGTCGGGTCATTTTTGCATCCGGACTTAAATAAAGGTATTATTTTACTATATTTCATTAAATCTGGAAAACTGCCTTCATCAATACAATTATTAAAAATGTACGCAAGATCTGGGGCAATTATATCAATAATATCCTTGATAATATGAACAGACATATCCCACAAATCTCCGGAATGTTTAAGTTTTAAAGATTTAAAAGTTTTAATTATTTCAACAGGGTTAACATGTTTAAATAGAAAATTAATTTTGCACTCCGGCACGTATGTTTTAAGGTAGCTGATAGCCTCTTTAGGAGAGGAATTAAGTGAAGCTGTAGTTATTACAGGAATGTTAGTAAAAAAATTTTCAAATGTATCAGCGATTTGTGAACTGGATACAATAATCTTATTGTTTACTTTTAAAGATATTGAATTACTACATGATTTAAGTTTACCTGTTTCTCTATTTATGATATTCCAAGTAGTTTTGATTTTATTATTCGATTTTTTAATTTTTTCGCGTAAGTGCAAAGCTTTTGTGTATTTACAGACTTTCCTAAAGGTTTTGGAATAGTTTTTAACATATTCAGCAAAAACTGCGCTGTGATTATATTTTCTTAATGCATATAATTCATATAATCTATTCCTGCTTTTATAAATGCCACTGGTGGCCCAGTCGTCAAATTTAATTTTATTGCTACACTTTATAGTCTTCACTGTGTATACGCTATCAAATTCTTTTTGAATGAATACTAACATTTTTTCAGATTTCTCCACAACGACAAATCCAGAGATAATAATATTTGGCATGTATCATGAGACAAGCTTTAGTATTATGTGTGTGAACACGCTTGATAAAAATTATTCATCGTTTTTATGTTAATGCAAATCAAATAATGTATTCGGGAGGCAGTTAAAAATAATTGTCTTTGTGTCTAATTTTAACACAATTAAACTTACAAAAAAATTTCAAATTAAATAATACGAGCTCAAATATATGGTCTATTTTTAGAAGAGGCAATTATTTTATAAGAATGTTCTGAAACTTAATAGTTACGGACAAATTGCTAAGACAGAATAAAAACACAAATTTCATAGGTAAGGACCCAATATTTTAGTAATTTGACGACCTCCGTGGTCGAGTAGCGTCCGGCGTACAGACGTACGCCGGTCTCAAGGCGTCGCCATTTCGAGAGGCCCTGGGTTCGATACCCTGTGGAGGCAAGTGTTTGGGTGATGAATTTTCAGACATTTGTTCTCCAGTCTTGGATGTTTATATATATTCAGGATATTTATATGTATTTATCTATTAAATATATTTGTCCGTCATCTCGTATCCGTAACACAAGCAGCATTTAGTTGCTTTAAATGAGACTAGTTGATTGGTGTGAATGTCTGAGGATATTTATTATTTATTTATATTTATCTTCTGTTATGCCTCAGCTCACTAGCCATACTTCTTTTCTTTTCATTGATGGATTGATTATCCATCGCTTCTATTATCTTCTAATTTTAGGTCTACCTACATTTTCCAGTTTTCTACAGTTCAGGAAGCTCGCGTTCTACCAATAAATAGTGTTTTAGGTTAATTGAATTGTTATTTTTATTGTAATTGTTATATATAGGCGTCTGAGTTTGTGGACAATGAGGAAAACGAAGAAATATAGGAGTTTTTCATACAGAAGCCATTAAATTATATGACATGGTTCTTTATTCCGGTATTACAGTCTTCGAATCTTCAATCAGTTTCCGTAATATTGAAAAAACCAAATAATTTTGATCAAGTTGTAAATCGATATTTAGGACCACTTGCAGGACATTTTGTCGATTTTGTCAATTTTTGACATAAGAGCCATAGTAGAATGTCAAAAAATTACAAAATCGAGTTTTAGATCTCGATTTAAATTTCCTACAGTGGGCCTTAACAATTTATTTAAAAAAAACAGCGAATGAAATTTTAAAAGAAACAGTGAATATCTACGTAATTGAGTTTATTGATCAGTAGTAATAGTAACTTCAATAGTTAAAATCTAAACCAATAGCGTCAATAAAAACACCAAAGTGTATGACGTCAACTTGACAAATTGTTGGCGACGAGGATTCGAAGCAATATACATCAGCTGTGAGGCCAGCTGCCAATTTACTATTAACTATAGTAATATTCGAAAATTCGACTATTGGACGAGCTGCTGTCATAACACATCATATTTTCGCCATTGGTCCATATTTTAACCTACTGGTCAATCAGACCAAGGGTCAGAAAACCGACCATAAGTAAGGCATTTTCTATTACGTAATAGGAACCCCGTAACCCAGTGTAGCGCCTAAGGAAAATAAAATTAGGTATATGTTGAAGCGAGGCGGCGCTAGCACTAACGCGCGATGCACGCCCGGAATATTAACTACAGCCACCCGCGGCCGCGCTCACACCGGCTTAGGGTAAAGGTCGTCGCATTCCTAACGTGTTTCACCCGGACGGAACGAGGCGGGTTTTAAAATTAATATAGTTTCAAAGAAAATGTTTTCGAAAGTGTATCGTCACGAATACACGGCCGCACCGGTAACGTGGCACGTACGGGACGGAAAAAAATCGTGGGAAACGATGTTTAGCATGTCCCAATTGTTCAAATGAAATACTTAGCTATTTTACAACACTAGCGCATTAGTTATCGCCAGACGCTATCGCATTTAATATGTAGGTACTTGCGATCCGTGAAACGCTCCGTGTGCAACGACCTTTAGTAAGGGCACTCGCGGCTCAGCGCCACACATCAACTATCTTAAGCTACGAGGACCTGCGTCTTATGAGCTTAAGGCGAGGCTTTCTCGAGGCTCTTTTCGTATCTTCTTAAATTTTAAATCAAATTTCACACTATATACTTGATATTTCAATTGTTATGATGGTACGTTAGGCGATGAGAAAAGTTGCGTAATAATGCACTTGATTATTTACAATGTGCACACCAATTAGCTTAGCTTAATGAAAACCCTGTGGACGTGTTCATGAAGTAAAAGTTGAAAGTCTTACAAATTCACGTGCATTGCCTTCACCGACGCAAGCGCCTACCCTCATGATGTCTCAGCTATTAGTCCCCATTGAAATTATCAACTGCTTCTTTCTTTACTACTGCATCGAGCTCAGTTTTAGCCAAGCGATACAAAAAATTAAATCTACTTATCAAATTTCAATGTTACAGTCTATCCTAAATCCGGTTCTCTGACACTACGACGCTTACTAAGGTTGGCTATATTCTGGGTTTCATAATTTATTATATTATTATTATTATATATTATACGTGTTATCTCGTAACAAATTGTAAAGTTCGCCAGAGTTTAAGCTGAAACAAGACCAGCTAAAATGTTTTAAATCATGTTTAAAAACAATCTATGGCAACAAAGTCAACCAAAACGTCTACAAAACGGACAAGATGATCATTCGTGTCTTTTTACGTTACGTAAAGTGTAGATGTCTCTTATTACTTCGGTGCCATCGAAATATTTGTTACAGACAAATTCTCATAAATGCCCGACAATGAAGGTCTTTGCCCACTACACCAGAGCATACCAATAACCATTTAAGGCAAATCAATATTTTTTGTATAAAAATGTATGAGAACTTGCTGCAAAATATTAGCTGAAACGGTCTTAGCACCGGTGTAATGAGCAGAGACCACAAACGTGTTAACAGTATAAGTAATAAGCGTCAAGCCCTGCACACTGCACAGTGCACACTGCACAGTGTAGAGTAGTGTGCAGCGTGTGCGACGTGTAAGTGGAGGCGCGTGGTGTGTGAAGCAGGTGATCTCGTACGACTCGTCGCGCGGCGGCGTGTCGGTGGTGACGGAGAAGGGCGCGGCCACCACGTCGTACCTGCTGGTGCAGGACGCCGCGCCGCTCGACTCCGGCCGCTACTCCTGCTCGCCCTCCAACGCCGAGCTCGCCTCCGTCAGGGTGCACGTACTCAACGGTGACTAACCCTCACGGCAAAGCGTAGGCGCAGCGTGAGCGCACTGAGCGCGTCCTACTAGAACATTTTCAAATATATTATTATATTGATATTATTATTATTTTTTTTTCATTTACATTTTTTTACACACGATGCGATCTCATCATATTACGCTACGCTTACGCCTCGTGTGCGAAGGGCCTAACACTACACTAATACCCATATCTATAGTGTGTTCGCACTTCGCCTCAGCAGTGCCTCACTACAGGATCTGGAGTGCAAAGATATAGTTTCCGAATTAATTTATTAATCCTGACATAAATAAATATTTGTTAAAGAAAGGTGGTAGTAGCCACACATAATAATAAGTAGAGTAGACATGTACAGTTCACATCAATTTCTGTACGCAGAACAGTTACAATAGCGATCGAGACAAACAGCTTAACGTGTCTTACGACACATGCAGGAAGTGGAGATCAGAACGATCACTCATCCGAGACGGCGTAAGATTGTTTCGAAACGCCGCTCGAAGTAGGCAGGGGCTAAGCTGGAAGACGGCGGGCTGCGCGACGGCAGCGGCACGTTCAGATTGTTCGCCGCCGCTCTGCTGCGCGCCCTCGCCGTGTCGCCGTGTCGCCGTGTAATATATAACCGATGCGTGTGCAGGCGAGCGGCCGGCGGCGATGCAGACGGGGTCGGCGGGGCTGTCCAACAGCTCGCGCTGCATCGCGGCGCTGCTGGCGGCCGTGCTGCTGCACGCGCGGCTGCTGCGCGCGGCGCTCGCCAGCTGATCGCCGCGGGAGCGCCGCGCCGCGCCCGCGCCGCACCCGCAGTGCGACCACACTCTCGAGCACATAGCGAATATTTAAATGAATGTTACGAAGTTTCTCGTCTAAATAAATTTTAAGCGAAAACTTAGTTTTCGATCACCTAGTTAAGTGAAGGAGATTATATGATGAAGTTAGGTTATGTACCTAAGATTTTTATCGAAAACCTGGGTGCGTCAGTCGCGCACCCGCGCGGCCGCGCGGCCCGACCGGGCCTCGTCTGCGTTATAATGATATGATCAGTTATGAGAGTAAAAAATATTGTTTAAAAACTGTACCTAAATTGTTTATGGAAACGAAATTACCTAATTTATCTAGCTTGAAAATGTTATTTGTACAGATAGTTAATTATAATTATAATTTTTTGTACCTTTAATTTACCATACTCTATACCTGTAGGATAAAAGTGATGTAACATTATAAAATACATAGAACCTAATGTATAAAGGGAGGCGACCAAAATTAGCGATCGTTCTGTACGCGTGCTCCGGCGGCTCGCCGCGCTCTTCGCTCGGAAACTTAAATAAACAATTAACTATTTAATTCCCAAATGATTTCCATCAATTCGTGAAGATGCAATGAACTACCGTCTGCGACGGTACCGTTAGAGAAAACACGAGTTTTCAGTTTTCGAGTGAAAACGCGCACAAAATCACAATAAATTTTATGGAAGTTCTTATTACTTTGTGAAGACTGTAAATAAATAGATAAATTACAATTAATGTTTTATGAGAAAAATATAAGATACATGACATAGTTGTATGTAATATAATATCGTTACGGTCGCTGTCGAGGTCCGGGACGCTCTGCACAAGCCCTTACTTATAATCACAATGTATGTCTACAATAGTGTACATTATACATGTTAAAGAGAATAGAATAAGGATTTTTATAACATCAATTGTTAAAAAATTCGACTCTTCAGAGTTTTTGACTGTCATTTACACATCACATATTTAGGTTTCTGCCTGGAATTGAATGTTGATTCACCGATGTATTTATTACTAAAATACAGACTCCATTTTACGTGATTGTAAGATCCATGCGTAAGAAGTCGCGAACAATAGCCAGTATTAACACAACGAGCGACTCACCGGAGCGCTTTGTAGTATTTTATATTATTACAGCACAAAATAACGTAGATATTTACTTTCTCTTTATTAGACATTATGTTTTCGTAACGAACTAACACAAGCAATACGAACTACAAATATAACAGAATATATCCATTTGTTCTATTATATTTCTGGTCTTTATTTTGCAACAGATTTATTTTGTATGTTGGCATGTGTTGGCCAATAGAGGTGAGGAAACTGCCACGGCCACGGAAGACCAGCGTCGGATGTCTGCGACAACTGACCCATGCTGAGTGGCTCGCCATTTAGTGTCACAATTTTCTTAGGTATTAAGCTTAGTACTAAGGTTGATTCTGTGTCACTATTAAATTATTTTCTTTCTTTCTTTAAAACTATTGGCTTATTCACTCTGTGCTATTGATGTTCATTTCATAGATGAAACTTATATAACATATTTGAAATATTAACTTAAAAAGAAGAATGAAAAGTCCGCGGTATATGACATGGAAAACGGCCGGCATTCGGCGCGAACTTTTCCTTTTCACCATCGTAACTTTTATCGTATTAGTCCAGTGTGCAGAGCGTTTCGTAGACCGCAAACATGTATAATAATTTAGATATTTTCGTTTGCTAATATGATAAAATATAGTATCGATGTGTGCGCTCGGATTAACGCGGGGAACTCCCGGCGATTTTTTTTATATATGACAGCCAAGGTCTTGGCCTTCATCTCACCTGATGGTAAGTGACGATAAGGCCGAAGGCGAACTTCACATGTGATCCTCAACAACTGAGGAACTGGCCATCTTACCTCTGATTGCCGGAGCAACAACACAACAATGCTTATAACATTGTTATTATGGCGACAAATTTAAGTAAGACGGTGCTAGCTAGCCAGCGGACTTAGAAGCCCTACCACCAACCAAACCAAGCAGAAAAACATCTGCCCCCATGGGGAATCGAACCCGGACCTCCCGATCAACGAACCACTAGACCAGAGAGGCGGTTAAACAGGTAGAGAGCGGTCGTACAGGCCGCTGATTCTGGTAAGGTTTGAAAGAATATACATATTTTAATGGTGGAAGGAAAATTAACTGAAACGTCTTGAGTGCTTTATATACAAACCGGACATTTTTTCTTCTATAGCTCTGAATATAAATATGTGACTTTTTCCTGCCCACCATACGTGGCAAATATAAAAATTTGCTTATTCCATTGTGGAGTACGAGATTGCAACACTAACAGAATTAGAAACCTGTTCCTTTGAGGAAGAAATTACATCAGGGACCCTATGTTTTTCTTGAATGTTCGTTGATGGTGTTGGAGGAGCATTATTTACAACATGTGACTTTGACAATCTTTCCAGGTGTGTTCGTTTCTTAAGGCAGCGTTTAGTTGACGGTTCTTCTCGTTGTTCAATACCAGTAGACTGTTGAATGTCCGGCATTGGGAGACAATATCTTATAAACAAGAAAGGATAAGGATATTTCAAAAAACTGTTGTTCTAATAAATCATAAATATATTTAAGTTCCCCAATGACGGACTTACCGTAAATGCTTCCGAGCAGTAATGTGAGAGTGACTGAATGTGTTATAATATGTGAGTGACCAGTCAGATCCCTGATGTAGTGATGTACGTGGCCTGCGCCCGCACCCCGCTGGCATAATCACCTCACCGCTGGTGCCTTCGTGTCACGCCTCACGTGTCCCGCGCCGTATCCATCAACTTGCCCGACCTTACCTTTTCTGCTGTCGCAAAGTAGCAGTGCTTTCATTGCTGTGCTCCGCTTGAAGGTGAAATAACCCAATTCTGTGTTTCAAGTGTTATTAAGCGATCATCTGCTTGTTCGCCAACTGTGTTGAACAAAAATCAATTAGAGAAAACCTAAGTCCAGATCACGTCTCAGACCACCACTTTACACATAACCTTGCTCTGATTTCAAAAACTCTACAATTATTTTCAAGAAAAATGAATTGAGAAAAAATTTAAATGAAATAATATTTATTTGATTATGCCTGCCGGGGATATATGGGCTCGGCGCTCGAGTTTGTGTAAATATAAATAATTTTATAGCAAATCTATTGTTCGGGCGTTATTTTAACGTTAGCTAAGATAAGGAATGTACCGAATAATGTAAATTACGACTTAAACAAATTGACACGTTTTGTATAGAATACAAATGTAAATATAATATAGAAGAGGTTTTACAATAAAATTGATCTAAGTAGGAGCCGGCACGCCGGGCGACAGACTATGTATGTGACACATGCGACTTTATGTATACCTACATCAACATAATAAGTTTGTTTTCAAATAAAATATTTAATATTTAAACCATGTTTTATTATTAACACCCTAAACCTAATAGAAAATTAAACTTAGGACAACAGAGAAAGGAACTAGGCAGCTTACCTTAACAGCGCCGCCGGGGGGAGATGCAGCGGAGCGGGGGCGGCTCACCGACCCCGCTACATCCCCGCAGGGGCACCATGTCGCAGCATTTTCCCTCCACGTAGAAAAAGTAATACATATTTATTTTATGTAAAATTCACTTAAGTTTATATTGGTAGCGTACGATATTAGACTAAACGACTAAAATCGTTCTCCAACAGTCAACCATCAGCTAAAAGCAGAGATCTAGTAGCGGCTTAATTGAAATTAACACGTCATACATAAATTTAATAGTATTATAATATTACACTTAAACTACGCATATAACTTGATAAATATAGATAGATAGATAGATAGATAAACTCTTTATTTGCAATTATTATATATATAGACATACATTTTACATATAAATTTATTTTTACCTAAGACAGGCTCTTAGCCTCGCCTGATGGAAAGTGGCGTTAGGGCCGAAGATGGAAAATGGAAGCGAGCTTCACCTGTATTTCTCAGCAACTGAGACAAAAATACTTGTATAGTCAGAATTAATTTTCAGCGACTAGTATTAAATCAAAACTTAACACTACTGTCTACCCTATCGAGGATACAGGTATTTCTTTTTTTGGTGGGCTTAGTTCCCTTTGGAGAGAGAACCTTTTAAAGGGACGAAAAAGGGAACTAAGCCCGTAATAGGGAACTAAGCTTCGTAATAATGTCCTCAGTAGTTTAGATTGAAATGCTAATGTAATGCATTTTAATGCATCTTCGGAGAGTTTGGCGTCAAATAATCGATGTAAGATTACTTCGGTGAGATAGATTCGTCATCAACCTATATATATATATATATATACGTCCCACTGCTGGGACAGGCCTTCCTCATGGAGAAACACATGAGGAGTAACACCACCACGCTGGCGTAATGTGGGTTGGTGGGTAGAAACGGTCACAAATACGACCGGGACCAAAGCTCGAGATCACAAAGTCTTGGTCACCCATCCCCGGCCTACTATGGCGAAGGTAGCTTTAATTTCGATCGAAGCCAAAGTGCACTGACCCCTACGCCGCCGAGCTCCTCTTGGATGAGATGGTTTACCACGATAAAATCCTGTTAGGTTTAGAAAATTTAATAGATAAAATATAATTAATATTTGCATATTTTTAATAAAAATAACATAATTTTATCGATAGTATTTACTGTGAACGTTTCCGAACGAATACGACTCACTTTAACTTCCGGGTTTTGGATATTGACGGGTAATTCGGACATAAAAATGATGGCGGCGGGTCGGGACATCGAGTCATTCTTTTTGCGGCATCGGTCACGAACAGACTTGTGATCAGAAACTGTACCAGTGTTTGGAGGAAATATAAGCGGTTGGATATCCATGTGAGTTTCTAGCTTGTAATATAATTACCTAGTGTAGACTCTTGTTTGTATGTGTTTGGTGGAATATAAGTATTTATGAATCTGTGGGTTTCATTAGACTCTCTTTAATAGTTCCCTTACATATCAGAAGTGGGATTGTAACCATTTAGTCCTAAAAATTAAAAATGTTTGAAAAATAACCTATTTTAAAATTGTCACCACGTGTTTTCTTGTTTAAATTTAAGCATCTATAAATGGCAGGTAGGTAGTATATTTATCTTTAATTTTAAAGTCATAGTCATTTATAGCTAGTTCAAACATTGGACCCCAAGGTAATGATTGAACCAGGCCATACACTAGGGTCTACGGGGACCGAAAATTCCGTTATTTTTGAGCTACGAGGTTCCGTTTAGGAGATAATTGCACATTTAAGATTTGTGCTAAAAGTTTAAAGTAAAACAAGCGATTTGAATTTTTCTGTAAATAAGCTTTCACTTCAAATCCCAACAGGTTAAAACGTCATTATTAAGGCTATTTGATACAGGTAATGATTGAACCAGGCCATACACTAGGGTCTACGGGGATTAAAATTTCATTATTTTTGAGCTACGACGCATAGTTTCAGAGATATTTAAAAAAAAAAAGAATCCAATCTAATGTAATAATTTTATTATCATATACAATTAGCTTGATTGGTTATTAAGGGTAAATCTGACACTTTTCTATTTCGATTTTAGAGCCAAGAAAAAGTATAATCATTAAATATAATTATCTTAACAGTTACCAACAACACTTCTAACTACCGTCTTGTTATAACAAAATACAAAGCTTGTCCTTTTCGAGTTTCAGAAAAATGCCGTATGAGGAGGATGTACCACTGCTGCGATGCTTAACTACACCCAATAGACAGGATGGTAATAACAGCCGAGAATCTGTGCGACGAAGTCGCAGTCGCAGTCGCAGCAGATTGCGGGATTCGTTCGACGAACGCGAGATGGAGTTGGAACGTGAACGCAAACGCTTACGGGATCTAGAAAGCGAGTTACTGAGGGAGCGACGTGCACGCCAGCAGCACAGTGAACACGCTGAGAATCAACCACAACGCCGAAGCAGTCGAGACAAAACGGGGAACGCATCGGTACAGCAACATATACGGTCAGACAGTCCATCTTTTACTATTCAGGATGTTACAAATATAATTAACTCTTTAAGTAGCTTTAAATCTCGTTCTCACTCGTCCCCTGTGGCCGCTCCAACAGCAACACGCTCTAGTAGCTTACCTTCCTTTAATATCATACCAGATTTTGACCCATCTTCAAAGGGACAACGTATAGATATCTGGATCAGAAATGTGAATGAGTGTGCCACATTGTACGGATGGGACGAGGGCACGATAATACCTTACGCTATGCAAAAACTCCAGGGATTGGCTAAGTTGTGGTATACAAGTTTAAATTCCTTATCATATACGTGGACTGAGTGGCAACAAAAGCTATTAACGGCTTTTCCATTTGAACAGAACTATGGCCAATCCCTGGAGGATATGCTGAAAAGACGCAGTAAATTTAACGAGCCCATCGAACTTTATTATTATGAAAAATTTGCCCTATTAAATCAATGTGATATCGAAGGCAAGCGTGCGGTAGAGTGTATAATCCATGGCTTAAGCGATAAAACCCTACGGTCTAGTGCCAATGCATTACGTTGTACTCAACCGGACCAGTTATTGCAGTTTCTCATGGCTAATAAAGAGTTTCCACAGTCTTTCGATCGCAATAGTTTTAGGGCAAGGTCTAATGATTTTAATTACAATCATGCAAGTCGGCCCATTAGGAATAATTTAAATTTTAATGGTAGTCGTGAACTATTTTGCTTCAATTGCAAAGAAAAAGGGCACCCATACCTGAAATGTCCGAAGCCTCTTATTCAGTGTAACAAGTGCCGTAAATTTGGTCATAAAATTGAAAACTGCATGGTTAGGAACGTTGGTGTTGATTCTAAGGATGGTACTCACAAAACTATGCGTATATCCACGTCAGGTACAAATTCGAAGTTTATCAAACAAAGCAAAGTAAATAATATCCCCATGCAATGTTTTGTAGATTTTGGTAGCGAAGTTACATTAGTTACAAAATCAGCCGTATCTGAGTTAGGACTGACATACCGTGACACTCGTGCACCTCTAAAGGGTTTTGGGAATGACGTCGTTCTTTCTCTCGGACAAGTAGACATAGAGTTAGATGTTGACGGTGTCTCTGCAAATATATCGTGTTATGTAGTGGACGATGAACTTCTTGATTTGCCAGTACTAGTGGGACAAACCTTCACTGAACAGACTCATATTGTAGTGCTCAAAACTTCCGAACAGTTAAATTTCTTTAATATTAATAGCGAGCTCCCATTTTTGGACATTGATAACGTTGAAGATACATCAGTCTCAATATCCTTAATAGCGGACGTTAATATTTATGGTCCAGTTGCTGTTAAAGCGGTTACCAATACTATGATAGACGGTATTATCCTACTGAACGGCAAGGTTATAGGTAAACCAAATCAACAGTCTAGTATCTCTGGTGGAGTTTATAGTGTAAAGGATGGTCAGCTATACGTATACATTACACCATTGTCTAAAGTTTGCCAATTTCACGCGGGAACTATTATATGTAGAGGTTCTAGGATACAGCTAGTTAACAGTGTTTGTCAGATTCCTGAGGCCAATGATCTGCATGAGGAAATTGACAGTAGTCAGGTTAATATTGGTCAGTCAGTCGATCAGGTCCATAAGCAAAAACTGTTATCTCTTTTAACACAATATAAGCACTGTTTTGCATCGACCTTGCACGAATTAGGGTGTACCAACTCCACTGAAATGAATATAGAGTTGAATAGCAAACAACCTGTCGTATATCGTCCCTACAGGTTATCTCATAAAGAGCGCGAACACGTTAGAGAAATGATAGGTGAGATGCTCGAGTCTGGCATTATAAGAGAATCTGTTTCGGAGTACGCGAGTCCCATAATATTGGTTCGTAAGAAGGACGGTAAACATAGGCTTTGTGTAGACTATAGGCTACTTAACTCATTAACCGTAAAGGAACGTTATCCTATGCCGGTGATAGAAGACGAAATCGCGAGATTGTCTGGTCAAGCATATTTTATTACCTTAGATATGTCCTCAGGGTATTACCAAGTACCGCTTTCAGAATCTTCCAAGCACCTTACTTCCTTTGTGACACCCGATGGCCAGTACGAATTTAACCGTATGCCGTTCGGTTTGGCCAATGCTCCCGCGGTGTTTCAACGAATGATAAACAGGGTGCTTGGATCCGCTAGGTTTACAGAGGCTACAGCCTATATTGACGACATATTGATATATGCTAGGGATATAGAAGAGTGTCTAAAGCGACTAGAAAAAGTTTTAAAATTATTAGAAGAAGCAAATTTAAAATTAAATTTATCTAAATGCTCGTTTCTTCAGGACAAAATCATTTACTTAGGTTACGAGATCAGTTCTGTCGGTATTCGTCCTGGAGATAAGAAGATACAATCGGTGATAGATTTCCCTTGTCCTCAAAATGTACACGCTGTGCGCCAATTTCTAGGATTAGTCGGGTACTTCAGAAAATTCATTAGGAATTTTGCTATAATAGCGCATCCTTTAAATAAACTACTAAAAAAGGATGTGCAGTGGGTTTGGGGAAAAGAACAAGGAGAGGCATTTACGACACTCAAAGATAAATTGATCCATAGACCAGTTCTTACTATTTATGACCCTAACGCTGCTACGGAACTACATACCGACGCTAGCAAGGTCGGTATCGGTGGGATATTATTACAGCGCGCTAATGACACTGAACCTTTTCAGCCTGTAGCATATTACAGCCGGCAGACGTCTCCAGAAGAAAGGAATTTTCATGCGTTTGAACTGGAGACTCTGGCCGTGGTGTGCTCGCTGAGAAAATTCAGAGTTTACCTCTTAGGGCAAAGCTTCAAGGTCGTCACTGATTGTAGTGCTTTGCGTTCAACTTTTGCTAAACGCGATTTAATTCCTCGCATTGCACGATGGTGGCTTCTTTTACAAGAATTTCAGTGCACTATCGAGTATAGAGCAGGTATAAAAATGGCACATGTGGACGCACTGTCACGAAATCCCATTCGAAACGACTCTGTGACTGAATCTGACCGATATCCGAGCGTAATGACTATTAGTAGCCAGGACTGGTTACACACACTACAATTAGGAGACTCTGAAATTTGTAGGATTCGCGATATTATCAATTCCGACTTAGATGCAGACGGATGAAAGGCCATCAAAGAAAATTACGTGATCAAAGATGACAGGCTATACAAATGTTTAGATGGAGACCAATCCAACTTACGGTGGGTAGTGCCTAAAGGTGCCAGATGGCAGCTTTGTCGCATGAACCACGATGAAATTGGACATTTTGGTGTGGAGAAAACCTTAGAACGTATTCGAAAAACTTACTGGTTTCCCAAAATGTCCAGGTTCATCAAAAAGTACGTTCAAGCATGCATTGAATGTGCTTACTCCAAAAAGACTAGCACTAGCGGCGGACACCTCCACTCGATAACGAAAATAGAAGTACCTTTCCACACTCTACATGTAGACCATCTAGGTCCTTTTGTTTGGTCAAAGAACGGGAACTCCTATTTATTAGTCATAGTCGACGCATTCACAAAGTTTATTTTTATCCGTCCCGTACGTAATACTAAAACACAAACTGCTGTTAAAGTACTGGAAGACATTTTCTTTATGTTTCGTATTCCGGACCGAATAATTAGTGATCGTGGTACATGTTTCACGTCCTATTCCTTCAAACATTTCGTGACAGATAAGGGGATAAAGCATGTACTGAACGCTGTTGCGAGTCCCAGATCAAATGGACAGGTGGAGCGATATAACCGCACCATCCTTGGCTCCTTAACTGCCCAAAACCTAAATTTTGATGAAAGAGATTGGGACAACAAAATAGGTAGAGTTCAGTGGGGGATGAATAATACTTGTCAGAAAACAACAGGTAAGACACCATCGGAAGTTATGTTTGGGCCGGGCATGAATGCTGAGATAGATCCAAGAATGAATGAATTAGTTAATGAGGCGCGAGATACTACAGACTTAGTTCAAATTAGGGAATCTGTCAAGGATAAGATAGAGGAGGAGCAGGAGAAACAAAAACGTGCGTATAATAAAAATCGACCCCCTGCTCGAAATTATAGTGAGGGTGATCTTGTCAAAATAACGCGAACTTCATTTGTTAGCAACGGCAAAAGTAATAAACTTATATCTCCGTATGTAGGCCCATATCGAGTTACGGCGGTGCTAGGTAATGATCGGTATAGACTAGCCTCTATTCCTGGGTTGAGCGGGACTAAAAATAAGCGTAAAACTACCGTTGCGGCCGATAGAATGTTACCTTGGGTTCACGTGGCCGCTCTAGACCTTAATGAGGGGAATGATGGGGATGATTTCAATTCAGGCTCTAGTGATACAGATATATAAATACTAAATGAATATATAATTATAATTAGAATACTTTTTGGAATAAGTTTATCCTTATATTTATTTATCATGATATCTTTAGCGTGCGTAATAACGCTAAAGTTGTAATAACTTTAGCGTTATTATTATTAATTACATTTATGTTATTACATTAATTACATATTTACTGTGTATACCTATGTTAAATTATTATAAAGTATATTCTACATTTATTATGACAAATTATAAAGTCATACTGATTTAAAAATAGATAAGTTTTTCAATATTATTTGGAAATTATTAGATGCAATTTACTTTTGATTTTTGTTTGATGAGATGAGCGCCAATATGTTATTTTGTTATATATTTACAATATTACGAGTATTGTTACTACATTATGTTATTAATAAATGAAACTTTTGATGAGCTTTTGTTTTGGTTTTTATATGTAATGTTTTTCATGAATAAATCGTGTTTAAGGAAAGAAAATAATCAAATGTTCAATATCAATAGTTAAGTTGTTTAATTAAATGATTGATTATTGTCTTAATTGTGTGTGTGTGAGACAGACTTGGAAATATTGAGTTAAATAATATTGAATTGTATGGAAGCTGTTTTTAATTGAAATTATTAAAAGAATAATTGGTATGACAATTTCATTATTCTGTGATAACTTTTCTGAATATATTATTTGTGAGCATTAATTACTTTTGTTAATATGAAGACTTCTGTTCTATGTGTATAATTTATGATTCTATGAGAAGGAGGGTTCATAGAACATTGTTGAATAACACTTGCAAGAAAGAGGGTTTGCAAGTACGTCTTTAGTTAGGGTTCTATGAGAAGGAGGGTTCATAGAACGTTGTTAGCCACGACACTTGCAAGAAGGAGGGTTTGCAAGTATGTCTTTGGTCAGGGTTCTATGAGAAGGAGGGTTCATAGAACATTGTTGAATAACACTTGCAAGAAGGAGGGTTTGCAAGTATGTCTTATTACGGTTCTATGAGAAAGAGGGTTCATAGAATTTTTGTTTTTTTTTGCAAGAAGGAAGGTTTGCAAGCAAGTTGTGTATAAGTTTTACGTATTCATAAAACTGAGTTTATTGAGTACGTTACTAAGATATGAGATTACGTGATAAGACATTATTGTTAAAATGACTCGATATTCCGAATGTTAGGTTTAACATGGTGCATGAGGACATGCACCTCGTCAGGATGGACGAATGTTAGGTTTAGAAAATTTAATAGATAAAATATAATTAATATTTGCATATTTTTAATAAAAATAACATAATTTTATCGATAGTATTTACTGTGAACGTTTCCGAACGAATACGACTCACTTTAACTTCCGGGTTTTGGATATTGACGGGTAATTCGGACATAAAAATGATGGCGGCGGGTCGGGACATCGAGTCATTCTTTTTGCGGCATCGGTCACGAACAGACTTGTGATCAGAAACTGTACCAGTGTTTGGAGGAAATATAAGCGGTTGGATATCCATGTGAGTTTCTAGCTTGTAATATAATTACCTAGTGTAGACTCTTGTTTGTATGTGTTTGGTGGAATATAAGTATTTATGAATCTGTGGGTTTCATTAGACTCTCTTTAATAGTTCCCTTACAATCCCATTGTTTTTCTCACTACTTGACGATTATTTCAATGATCCTCCACATTGCTCGTCAACACAGACACTGACAACACACAATATTAGTATGTAAATGTAGCTCTTATTAGTATGTAGGTCACTAAATATTTTTCATTCTTTCTTTCTTATTACACAAAACTACACTGATTTTACGCGACAAGATCCACTCCGAAAAAATATTACAATCACCGAGATAAAAATCACGTCCGCCATAGTTGAATGGCGACTAAAACCCCGAGGATACAGGGTTAGTGGTATGCAACATATAATAAATAACACAAATATCGTAAGTAATAATAACATCGTAGTTGCGAGTCCAATCGCCTGTACCCCTGAGTTTGAATAAAATTTAAGTACAGTTGATGTGAATAGCGCTTGCCTCACATTGTGCGCGATGCATGGCAACAGGCTCGCCACCTGCTACATATATCTGGCGAAATGTGGGTGATCATTAGTAATAATTTGATTTTTCAGCTGTGATCATAAGGATTAATTTGATTTTTCACTACATCTCGGTACAAAATAACATTATTACTGTTAGTAAATTGATTCTCTTTCTACAACATCGTGGATAATTTAACGCTACCAAATATAATCCGAAAGGCACGTCCTTTCGCTTATGGACTATAATTCAGAATAAAAAAAAAGAGTACAATTATCTATAAAAATAGAACTGTGAGGGTAGATTAGCTTATCGCCGCGCCCGACACGCGCGCCGACGACACACGAGCGTCAGACACCGGGAGGAGCCGGGGGTGGGGGGAGACAAACTCATCGCAACACGGTCTTCCGCTGCTTTATTTTCTTTCTTATCATTAAGACCGTCAAAGGATGTTAGCAAAATGTTCCCCATTTGGTAAAAGGGAGATCGTTTAGTATTCACATCTCGTTACTGTTACTAAATCGTCGTTCGCATTACAGGCATTCAAAGCGTTAAGGCATTCACTTCGTTAGTGTAATATCGCAGTCAGTAATTAGGTAGCGAGCGCCGGCGCCGCGCGGGTGACGCGCGGGTGACGCGCGAGCACGCACAGCCGCCGCCGCTCCCGAAGCGCGCGCCAACTGTAAGCCTTTGTTAATACGGAACTTCCACGTACAGTTACTTCCACGTTACACAGTTTCACGGTCCATTTGTAACAAAGTGCTGCTGTGACACCGCTAACAATACCCGTGATATTTATTGTTTTGAAAAACTATTGGTGTTTCAATTAGAGCAATACTTAATGGGAGTGTAATCTTATTTTGTTTACAATTTATTGTAATTGGTATGTTACAAAACAATAAGTTTAACTTAACTACTCAAATGCTGTAGTGTAGAACTCTCACTGCCGCACTCAGAATCCTCCATTAGCTTAATGGTTACACATAACAAAAATTATACTTATTTCAATACACATGAAGATTATTTTTAAATTCGTTAATGGTAGGAACAATAATAAGTTACCGGACATAAAGGGAGGAGGACCCTGTTTTCTTAAAAGACAAGAAAATATTGGTCTGGAAATATACAATTTAGTTCCATGGTTTAGATGTGCGCGAGAAGATTTGACGCAAAAAATTTAGGGCTATAATTGGCCATTTAGATGATGATTTTTGATTGTGCTTTAAGAAACAAACCACAGGAATAAAGGACTTGCGGTATGTGCTGCCAGTTCCACCCACCTTCGCAGGTAACCAACCACTAGCCGCTAAACAGATCGCTACGACCGCCGCGTCAGGCTCTCGATCGATTCGATCGCATCACCCGCTGGAGCTCCTCCCACTTAAGTGAGCGTTCAATGAAGGTGATGCCATCGCGTCTGATTGACACACAAACGGAAGTACTTACATACTTTCTTACCTCCAAATACAAAATACTTGAATGCTTGAGTTACTGACAGGAGCCATCGTACAAATGCAAGCAATATTTTTACTTATGTAATTTAGAGATAAATTAATCCGACCGACCGACCGATCCGAACCGAAACAAACATTTATGAATAATGTTATAAAAACTCACGTGCCGTGCGCCACATCCGTGATGGAAAAAAAAAATTGGCTGAAAACTTTTACTAAAAATTATTATCGTTACAAAACCTAACGAGAAGAACAAATTTCTCTTTTCCTTGACCCCGATTACTGCACAAATTTATTAGAAAAGGCTCATAGTAAATTCTCGGATATAAGAGGACATTCTGCGGTATCTATGTTCGACGTCCGTTGTGTACGTCCCGTGTTTGTCCGTACACACACCATATATACTCGTACGCAGATTAAGTTTTAAAAATGCACGCGCGCCTCAGGAACGTTGCTGTTAAGAGATTACCAAACCGTGTCAAGTTTTAGGGTTCTTTGGGCAAATTTAAGCGTACACTAGCAATATCATATTAATAGAGGAAACCAACCTCGCTTGCAGAACTTACAGCAGAGTGCCGATCATTATGAAAATTCCTAGAGACGACACAGCATCCGTTTAAACTCGAATATTCATAATTGCTATTTACAATCCGAAGAATTACATACGTAATATTAATAACAAAACCTAGTCAACCCACTGAACCAATTTTATGGCCTTTCCTTGAACGATGACATCGTACATTTAATATTGTCAAACACTACACCAAGTTGATGGACTAGAAGGCTAAGGGGCAGTTTTAATAACGCAAAAGTGGTAGAGCAAAGTTATTGCAGCGTGGCTCACTGAATCGGAAATTCGGAACACTAAAACGATCCCGTCATAGTTTACACAAACCTACTAGAACGCAAGTTGGTGCTGCTGATGCATATTGCAAATCTCTACCAAACATTGGACCATCGTGCAAGTGTTCCCTGCATCTACTCCTTGTAAGTTTCTTCATTGTAGGAAGGTCGTGTCCAGAAATGGGACCTTCATGTATAAAATAGAAAACAAATATATTTTATTTCAAGCATATAGAATTACATAGCAGCATGATATATATACGCAACGAACAACATTTCGTCACCTTATTTTTTAATAGCTTTTTTTTTTGTTTTTGAGACAATAATATGATGGATGGGTATCGTGTTACAAAAAATGAATTAATATTGTCACTGAACGAAAGGTCTGGAGTAGCAATTTCACAAATACCAAACATTTACCTTCATAAAGCTAATGAGGCAAATTTAAAAAAAAGCCTGTATAATTTGAAATAACAAAATATGTAGCTACATTTTAAAGAAAATGATAAATTCAATTGTTAATAAAAATGTGTGTACTTATTCACGGACCGTTTTATCAGGCTTAGCAAAGAGTGATCGCGGGCGGGCGCGGCGGCGCGCGGCGCGGCGGCCGTGATGGATCATTGGACCTGCCGCCAGGGATATAATCATATCCCTACATCTAATTCAATGCCGTTTTGTACGAAGCCAGTGGTGCCCGATAGCCTGGCCAGTGTCTACTATTATTCTGTTCCAGCGTTGCCCGACAACTGTTGAAGCCACATGCTACATGGTGTCTTAACAAATCTGGATAAATGTGGGTGTTAGCACCTCTGCCTACCGCTTCGGGGAGAGAGACGTGATGATTTATGTTGTTGGTATGGAAGAGAAAACTGACTAGCTAGATGACAAACAATAACAAGTATCATAAATGCCCTACAATATTCCTAAAAACTGTCAGTCCACGGATGGTGTCCATCTGCGGTAGCTTCAAAGTGGAAAGCGTCTGTGGGCCAGTGTGTATAGAACATCTCGTATACACGACACTGTTCCTCTGGGACAATATCCCAAGTAGCATTTTTTCTTTTAACAGTCTACATTTAGTTCACAGGCGATCAGTAAGCATTAATATTAGCCATACGTGGTCCATTGGCTGTATTGAAGAGAATAAATAAAAGAATAAAATATTAAAGGCATGTATAAGAATATAAACTTGGCCTATTATGTAACTATTAGTGATATAATAGGATAAAATTGCTCTTCTAGTCAGCTTTAAGAAGGGGAAAATAAGGCATTAGCTACATAGAGGTCCACTTTTACGATGTTAAATTGCTTGCATTGTAAAAGTACACATATGAACTGTAATACAGCAATAGGCTGTAATAAATAGGCTTGTGTGGAGCGTAAGACATATTACCAGCTATTGATAACAGTAGTTTAATTCTTCACATGGACCACACTGTTATTCTCTAAGCTATTTATCTAAATATGGGTTTCTTCAACACTTTCAGGTAAGCTTTATAAATGCTGGTTCGTACACAACATAGGTAAAACTGATGGTAAACTCAGTTGTAGTGAAATTGAATATGAAAAATATGTATATTTTCGTAATAATAATATATTTATTATTTTAAATATTGAATTTATTACATAATTTCATACAAAAGTATCTGAAAAAAATTGGTTAGTCTACCTTTTTGAATTCTAAAGGTAGGGCTACATACAATAGTGCCCTATAAAAAGTTATTAAAGTTCTTTAAAAATTACTTATTTAAAATATAGATAATTTTATTACGTAAGTATATCAATTTATACATATAATATATTAAGTATTATATTATTAATTAAGAATGAAAATTGGAGAACAAAAATAATGAGAAAGAGACAGGTTAGATAAAAAAAAGATACAAAGAGAATAAGGCCAGAGAAGAGCGCAATAACAGCAAAGAGTCGCTAATGCTGATATAGCGCCTCGTTATATGTCAATATGGGACAGGGTCCACCTGGAACAGTGTCTATACAGGACTGTGTACAATTGAAACAGTGTCTATACGGGACAATATACACTTGGAGCAGTCTAAAACATTGTCTATATGAGACAGAGTTTACTTGAAACTGTGCCTATATAGGAGTGTGCACTTGGAACAGTGTATATATGGGACGGACTTCATCTAGAACCGTGTCTATACGCGACAGTGTCCATCTGAAACAATGTCTATACGGGACAGTGTTCACCTGGAAGTGTCTATAAGGGAGTGTCCACCTGATACAGTCTCCATACGCGACAGTGTCCCCCGGACAAAAGGTCTATACGGGACAGTGTCCATCTGGTCTACCTCCAAACAGCGATTGCGGTTTTCTAAAATTGATTATCAACTAAAATGTCGTCTTCTACGAGATTTCTATCTGGCGCAGTGTTTCTGTTTCTATGTTAGCAATTGTTCGATCTGACATGAACTGTTAAAACAACTGTTAAAAGTGGTATTTTATCAATATTACTAAACAGTCATACTCTTACACTCGGGAGCGCACCTCCCGCCGTGTGAACTACAAACGAAAGGAAATTGTTGTACCATTTCTGTACTGAGACAAGAGAACCATGCTCTCGCGTGGTATCGAGGTCACTGCTTATTATTATTTAACAGTAAAATTACGAGTATGATTTCTTTAAAAACTATAAGTACACTAATTAAAACAATAACATTCATTGTTATACGGAAGACAGTACGACTGAAAGTCTTTACACCGGTCGCACCAACATTTCTCGGGAAATCGTTAGTGAGAGCCGAAACAAACTTGTGTCTAATATAGAGGCCTCTTTAGAGAAGGTCTCAAATTGGGGAAACTTAATTTGGTTCAATTTAACCCCACCAAGACACAATTATGCGCGTTTACCGCAAAAAAATGCCATTCTCCATTTGTCCTTGTTGGATTAAACGTTTGTTTTGGTTTGCAAAAACTAATCATTTAATATAAAAAGTGATTTTATTGTAATGAGACAGTGTTTAATGATTAAAGAATAATGAAGTAATTCAATTGATTATTCTCAATCATAAGTTCATTCCATGGCCAATCATTCGTTCATTCTCACGCTTCACCCGATACAAATCACTTCCAGATTATTATCGATTCTGCTGTGCTAGGAGTCAGTCGTATAAGCTTCCTAGTGAAAGTATTGAGAATATACTTTTTGTCGTCATAATTCCGTATTTTAATTTAGCCCCTCTGACCTATAAAAACCTACAGGTTATGGGCCCAGTAACTAATCGCGTGTGAAAGTGTTTCAGTTTTTTTTCTCAATTATCAACTACCCCCGTTATAAGTATATTTTTCCTCTGTATGGAAAATTTAAAAGGAAAACGGTGGTGACTATTTGATGGTGAAAATTTCAGCGTTTGGAAGTTCAAAGTGCGTGCATTGCTATGTTGGCTCGATATTATAAAAGTTTTAGAAAAGGAACTAATATTTCGATGCAGCACGTGGGATTAAAACAACAAGATTGCAGAAAAGTGTGATTATTGAGTTTGTACTTTGGATCAATTAAAGAAGATGCTACAGCAAAGGAAATATTGGCAAGTCTTGATTTTCTTTATGAACGTGAAAGTATAGCTAATCAATTAGCTTTGAGAACAAGATTATTGTCGTTGAAACTTCAAGAGATAATACTAATTATAATCAGTAGAATTACAAATCAAAGAGGAGAAGAAAATTAGATGACAAGATGTGGAATTATCACCTCCCGATAAGTCAAGCGAATTTTCTGGGTTTGCATTTATGCCTACCGACTTCGAAGATCAAGAGATGGATAAAAAAAAAACATTTATTTTAGACTCGGGCGCTTCTGATCAATAAATAGGGAAGAGCTATTCTCTAATTTAGTGAATTTAAAGGTTCCTTTAAAAAAATGAAGTTGCTAATCAAGGTGAATTTGTTTTCAGCAAACAAGAAAAGCAGCGTTTATATCATCAGCAATGCTGGAGTTGCTGGAGTTTGGAAGGACACTTATACTGCCCGGAGGTTCCATACAATCTTCTGTCGGTGTCAAGGATGCAAAAAGCTGTACTAACAGTTCTCTTCAACTATGAAGGCGCACAAATTTGTAAAGATGGTAAAACCATCATGAGAGGTAGGTCTTTAGAAAATTTTATCTTTAAATTTATTGTACCTCACCATATAAATTGTGCTGCTTCCTAAGTGTACATACAGTGCACAAAAGATCAAATGTTAAGAGATGTTAACCAAATTGGCACTATTGTTGTAAATGATAATGTGTGTGAACCATATAATATATAATAAGGAAAGCAGACGCGACTCTCATTTGCAATGATAGACTCATATAAACGCCTGTAATGGTAGAATATGTTAAGAACTTAAAAAATAAAATGAATGTAGCACCGAATTGTACTCGTGTTCATGCCAATAAATATTTTGAAATGAATTGAATTGAATAAAACGACCTATGTATGTCGTCCATCAGATGTTTGTGGACCTAACTCTCCCAACGATTGACAATAAAAATTATTTAGTGCTTTTTCTTGATCAGTACACTAATTACTGTTGTATATTTATTGACATTTTGGTCGGATGTGTTTAATGTTTTTAATGATTGGCTTAAAGTGAAGCAAAATACTGTTTAGAATTATTTGGTTTATATACAGAGAATAAAGTGATTAATTTTTGAGGGGGCGTGTTGGATTTAACGTTTGTTTTGGTTTGCAAAAACTAATCATTTAATATAAAAAGTGATTTTATTGTAATGAAACAGTGTTAAATGATTAAAGAATAATGAAGTAATTCAATTGATTATTCTCAATCATAAGTTCATTCGATGGCCAATCATTCGTTCTCTCTCACGCTTCACCCGATACAAATCACTTCCAGATTATTATCGATTCTGCTGTGCTAGGAGTCAGTCGTATAAGCTTCCTAGTGAAAGTATTGAGAATATACTTTTTGTCGTCATAATTCCGTATTTTAATTTAGCCCCTCTGACCTATAAAAACCTACAGTCCTCGTCTCGTAAACACTCCCCTCCCCTAGCTGCCTCAGCCAGTTTAAGGATTCTCGGTGTCTACATATCGAGCGAAGCACAGTTCCGTTGTCATTTAGAGGGTAACGCTAAATTAGCCTCTAAGAAGCTTGGTGTGCTCAATAGATCGAGGCAGTATTGCACACCGGCCCACCGCCTGCAGTTGTATAAGGCACAGGTTCGGCCCCATATGAAATACTGTTCTCATCTATGGGCGGACACCTCAGTTCCAGCTTCTTCCTCTCGACCGCGTCCAACGCCGAGCAATTCGAATAGTCGACAGCCAGGCCATTTCAAGCCAGCCCGGCTTGACCCCTTGGCGTTGCGTAGAAATGTGGCCTCATTATGCATCCTCTATCGCATATATTATGGGGAGTGTTCCGAGGAATTGTTCGGTTTGATACCTGCCGCCACTTTTCGTCATCGTTCAGCGCGACATGACATCCACTCCCATCGTCTAGATGCTTGGTTGTATTCCACTGTGCGCTTCTCCAGGGACTTCCTACCCCGCACAATTAATCTGTGGAATGAAAGTCGTCCGCGGTATTTCCGGACCAGTGTGACATGAAAACCTTCAAGAAAAGAGCGTATTCCCACTTAAAAGGCCGGCAACGCACTTGTGACCCCAGTGGTGTTGCGAGTGTCCATGGGCGGCGGTAGTTGCTTAACGCTTGCCCCCTATCCCATAAAAAAAAATAGTAGCAATTATTATTGTGAAAAATTCAGAATTAAATAATAAATATTTATTAGGGAATGGTTGTTATGGGACCTAGTGTAACGGATACAGATACATAGAAACATTGTAAGAGCCAAGACTCAGATTCGCAGACAAACACAAAATAAATATAAAATAAAGAATAAAGATTTGATTTTGCATTTGCCATAACGACGACGGGAAACAAGTCGACACACCTTGAAAGAAAAAATTACACAGCCACGTAATTGAATGTTTACAGAAGTTTTATTTACCTTAACCTACTCAGAATGAAGCAACCATGACCGCAGCAATAACGTAGGTCCTTCCGCAAAAAAGCTTTGACTAATTTTGGCGACGCCTTAAAGTCATAGAAGAGGTGTGGAACTGGTGGAATATGAATCTCTTTTTAATTGTAGCAGACAACAATGGCGGGGGTTCGGCGCGCAGGGCGGACCATTCATCACCCGTCGATCGAGCGCTCATTGTATGATCTGTCTTCGGCACTCCGCGGTAAATGATCGTTTGCTGACGCGTAATTAGCTGTTTATCGCTGATTAACTATCTGGTTGAATATTGGTTCCCCTCGCCCTACATTGTTTAAATTCTGACTAAGCGCTGATTATTTATTTATAATGTGAGCGAACTACTGTATAACGGAACAACCTAACCGGGGATCCCTTAGCGCCACAGCTCGGGACTCTTCCTGGCTTAGTTACATTGAATGTTGTTTATTTACTTTATGATGGAATACAGAACAAACTGGATACACACCGAGGTCGGCAAGCCACTCCGGGGAAAGGTTTAGTAGTGTCTTATGCAAATGCACGAGAAATATAACTACTAACTACTACTTAAAATGTAAGATAATGTGTTTTATTCATAAGCAGGGCAACGATAGTCGCACTTAAAGAACATTTTATGTGTCACCTAATATGGTAGATATTATTATAACATTTGTTGTTCTAGACAATTTGTGTGAACAAAGACATTGCAAATTGTAATGAATGTGTACAACATAGTCGCGTACGTGATTTAGAATTGAACCGTGTACGTTCGTACAAGCAGTTTATTGCTCCTTGTTGCCGCGGATGCGGTGCTGCAACAATACGCGGCTTGTGTCACAGCGCGGCGCTAATGCTAGCGACGCGACGCGACACGTCGCGCCCCTCATTAACAATACTCGTATCTAATTCACTACATCTTTACTCAATACAACCCACCCACCACTCCTGCCACGCTACACCTTCTTTGTTCCTCTGATGTTGAAGTATTGCATCCAATTAGCTTATTTTTAACAAGTACAAAAGGATATTATGATAAGGTATTTTGTCTTCGCACTTTCTCATGTCATATCATATTACACGTAAACTCATAGACACACCTATCAAATATTCTATTCAACCGGCTACAATAATTAATTAAACCTTCTAATTCTCCCAAAGATTATAATCGTAGGATGGATATTCTCTTCATCAACATTTCACACGTCATTCTATAAAAAATACTGTATCCCGGGCTTCGTCAGCTTGGTCACATAAAGTCACATTCAATTAAATTTGAATTATTCTGCAATAAAGAAAAAAATATAAAGTCCATGTAAGCGCAGACTCAAACAGCCGAGTTGGAAACTGTAAATAACGCCATCTGGCGAAAACCAGGAGCACTTGCTGCTCTACGTAATGCGGTTGATAGCAAGCAACCGAGGTAGAGTCGCTAGCTTAGTAGTGTAGACAATCTGTACCAGTGCTTTGTGGATTGTTTGGTATTGTTGTGAAGTTATGACTAATTCATTTCTATTGTTAATTTATAAAACCTTTATTCCCCACAACAAAGAAACATTCACACGCGTAAATCAACAAATTCATTTAACAAGTCCGTGACAACATAATTAATCTGACCAGACCCTAAAAAGGTTAATGATGGAGACGAAAAGTATCCGGAGCAATAACATTTATTATTCCCTCGGTACTAAAATGGTAGGAGTCCTTCTACTGAATACTTGTTCCTTGGTTGACTTTTTCCATATGTTTGGGCGGCGGCGGAGGTCACGTCGATACCCGCTATTTTTCACGCGCGACACGGAAACGCTCTAAACAGCGGGACGGGACCCCGCGCTAAAGGTCGTTGCATACATAACGTGGACCTGACAAAGATGAAACATCGTCCTGGGACGAGAGATATATGGCGAATAGGGCGGACTTCTATTTAAAAAAAAATTAAATGGGTCTTGTTGAACACCGAAATTGACGATATTTTTCCCGTGGGTGCCATGTTCCCGACCCGCCTTTCGTCACGAAACGATATGACTAAAACATCCTGATCCCTTCAATCTGCATAAAAACGCGTTACGTGTTAATAAGTAACAGTTTCAAAGTAGAAGCATAAATATTTATCACCACTATATCACTCTTCACAGAGAAATATACCAATAGCAGTATACCATTCAGCAGTAACCAAAAGCATTCTTACCGAAATGGACTTGTTTGTTTTCATCTAGAGTTGGCATAATATTGGAATGAATGAACAATATCAACAACACAGTAAAAATACTGTTTAAATAGTAACTTTAAGGTTGGTACCCAATTTAATAGTTTCATAAGAAATAAATTAACTAGATTAAATATTGTCACATAAAAGAAAGAAAAACAAATACAAAATAAGAGAAAGCAATGTCTATCTATTTGAAATCGATTATATTTTCAAAAAGTAGGTACAGTGACTGTAGATGTATTATTACATAAATTAATAGTAGTGTTGGCTACAGATCTGGCCATAGACACATTGTAGGTAGCATACTTTTTGATACATTTATGTTTTCTTTAATTTTTGACTTATATTCTTTTCTTGCCATTTTTGACATTGATTTTTTGTTACTAATTATTAAAAACTGTTAGACGGAAGCTCGGCTTCTTATTTATCTCATTATACATTAAGGGGATAAAGCAGTGTTTTATGTCGAGGGCGGCATATTGATTCCAGAGCGGAATGATGCATTCTAAATTAAATTCTGAAGACGCGAGGGATTCAAGCTGTCCCAGTGTATATAACACTTTTATCCCCGAAAAGTATACTCTACTTTATACACCAACTGTAGCAACATGTAAAAAGTAGTAAAAAGATGAGGATTCATGATAGTCGTTCGTGCTAGAATCTGAATCACGTTGGTCTTGGAATTGTTTTATTTTTTTTTATAATCAAAACAGCCAAATACAACCCAAAGCAACCAAACGACCAGAACAATCAAAAAAACCAAAAGCGACAAAGGCAACAAAAAGAACCAAAAGCGACAAAAAGCAACCAAAACACCCAAATATAAGCAAACGCAACCAAGGACGACCGAAAGCTACTAAAGCAACCAAAAGCAATCATAAACAGGCAAAAACAACCAAGAGCAACCAAAACCTACCAAGAGGACCAAAACAACCAATAAGGATAAAAGCAACCAAAACAAACAAAAGCGAATAAAACAACCAAAAATAACCAAAAGCGACTTAAACAACAAACATAAAACATATCATCACGTCTTTTTCGCCTAAGAACAAAAAATCACGCAATTACTGAGTAATTGCGAGATTTTAAAGCCGTGTTTCGTTTCAATCTTACGTTCATTTTTAACAGACTTCAAAAAAAGGAGCAGGTTATCCATTTGACGAAAACTTTTATGTTTTTGTTGATATTTTCACATTCTAAATTCAAATTACTTTATTCCCTAGGGAAATTTGATTACTTTATTTTCTTAGGGAATACAATTTTGCTTTATACATGACAAAGAAAGCGTACACTATGTGCAGGTGGTGTATAAAATATTATAAAAATTTTCTGTTCCTTATATTCGCCTGTTAACATTCGTTCAACTTTGTGTTGGCCGTTTACGGCTGGCTAGTCTCCATCTCTACTAATCTAAAAGCACGTACACGTAGGTATGCCCATAAAAATTAAAACGTGTCATGTCAAATATGTCATGCTCGCACGCGCAGGCCGCTGCAATGACAGGCGCTGCTTAAAGTACCTACATTACCTACTCAGTCTCAGACTCTCAATCCCGGAGTCTCAATAGGTATTAGTTAAATAGTTAGTCCTATTACATAACGCCACCGCAATTATTTTTATATTAAACTTGGTCGCTGTACAGTCAGCGATACATCGTAGTCAACTATATCCCTAACTCGTTGATCGTAGTGCAATCCGGATACCTTCGACCGTTCGGCTCGTTTTTATTCATAATACGATAAGTACGTATGGTTTAGTAGGAAAATAAATAACCGAATAAACATTAAAATTCCATTCATATTAATTCGTTATTTAGCGAATTGAAAATGATCTTTGGATTTCGGATACAACAAAAACGTACCTATACCTACAGTTACTTACGTACCCACAACACTTAATTAATTATAACCATATTCGTGATTATGTACAATTCCAGAAGTTAAGTAGGTTTATAATAAAACAAATCGTTTATACGGGTGCCTAAGGAGGTAGAGAAGATATAGAAAAATAAAGAAAAAAATAATAGAGATCTTATTATATCTGCCGCAAAAGAGCAATGCTAAAGTACATAAGGGTATTAATTAGATTATAGGTGACTGTTCACTGTACTACTTGGTTGAATTATGAAATACAATACGGGTACAGGTTATTCTGTTATCGTGTGCCTGCGCCGCACGGTGCCAGCTCATCGCAACAGGCTCGCCCCAAAACATATCAAACCAAATGCATATAGGTGCTAACAACATCTCTGCCTCCCCTTCGATGAAACAGACACGATGACATTCGTGCTATTGGTTTAAAATTGAACATTACCCTGGCCTCTGAATCTGCATGATTTGCAATAAAAATATTGTATTTGAGGTCAGTGTGTAATATTAACAGTCACAGGTATAATAGGTTTACTTAGTTAATGGACGTCAACTAAAAGTTGTAAGTCATCATTGGTCATTATAATTAACGATGTAACCACTACGGCATTATTATTTAATGGTTTTATTTGGTGCTAAAGTGATTGTCTCCACACCACGTCACGCGTTGAAAATGTTAAGCTGATAATATACTGATAAATTAGGTTTATCGTGTCGAACATTGTAGAAAAAATTACGACCGGTTGTAAAATGACTCGCAGCAAAAGTATTTAAAAAAAAATTTAATTTCACGATTTTACAATTAAGTAGATCTGGGTACGAACTCAAAATGGTAACTGTCTTAATATCTACTTTTACAAGTATTTATTTGATTTTGTGAGAATAACAAATAAATCGAAAATTGGAATCATTAAATAAAAGTGTAAATAACATTATTAGGAAAAGTACAGGCACTTATTATCTAATAAAAAACATAATTATTGGTATCCGGAACCATGAGTAATTACTTTATGTCTAAAGTATTTGGGAATCATTACATTATTGAGAAAGAAAGTCATTATTGTATATCTTGATGAAAAGTTATTATTATCTTTTATTTCTTTTTTTTTTTTTATTATTAAAATATTGTAATGTTAGTATGTAAATTTATTATTGTATGTTAGTTAGGATCATAAGAGGGAAGTGTATAGAGACTGTCGAATTTTCCTGCAAACAATCGTCAATGGTCGGAGTCACGGAAGAGGCACCGTGTGCCCGGTGTGTATCTGTGGCCCGCCGCGGCCGCTCATGCGTGGAGCACTTTCACCGCCGGCACACGTGCCTCGCTGCATTACTACTATTGATAGTTTTTATTGAAACAATAACATTGTTTGGCAATAAACAGGTATATTGGTAAACTAAGATAATCAAGATAGTTGTCGCGCAGTACCAGTGATGACTTGTTCGCGTACCTACTCAATATTTATTCTATGAATCATATTAGCAGCGCCATCCTCAGTCTTTCCCCCTTGTTTACACTCAGATTTCAACTCAGATGACAATTCTCTGTTCCTTGGAAAACGTAACCACATATTAAAATAACATAAACGTTTGCAATTTGAATTAATTTGAATTCCAAATATCATCTAACAATAGCTATTTACAATAAGAGAAAACATGCGCATTTGACCCGCCGCGCCGCAACCTTCGCGCATTTACAAGTGCACAGAATAATCTAATCTGGCGCGCATCTCATAAAGCTATAATACCAACAAAATGTTCTTAATTTTTAACGTTTATGATTCGTGCAGAAAAAGTGTAGATGTTAACGACGATGAGCCATTCGCTACACTTTTTATAGAAAATAAGTGCACGCAACAGAAATGTTGAGCGAGTTAGATGAGCCAACAGACTGAATAGAGTTTTAACAAAGATTATGTAAAAGGAAGTTTGAAAGAAACGCCCGAGGCAAAAAAGATGAAGAAAAAATACTAAACTAATAAGGATAAATGTGTGTGAAATAAAACTGTAGGGCAGATAAAGAAGAAGAGTGGCTGCATCCATAACATACATACAACACAAGAATGAACAGCATGACTCATATATGTACGATATTTTCACGCAGTGTAAATCAGGGCCCTGAGGCCTGAGTGCTAATTTACAAATGGCACAATAGGATGGCAAGAGGATCTCAATGGTCAAAATTTGGACATTTCGTAGTCTGATAGTTAATTTTCTTCAGCTCAACTAAAACAATATAATGGAATCAATGTGTCAATGATATTTTTTTTTACTTTTGTGGTCTGAAAATCAATTTTTTTAGGGTGTTATTTAAACGGTTAGCAAAAAATACAATTGGTCAGATTAAAAAAACAATTTGGACAGCCACTTATGGGCAGCAGATATGTCTTATTTATCAGCCAAATAACTACTTGGGCAGCAACTGAAATGTTTTTTCTGCTGCCAAATTGTTTAATATATGTTTTGATGGCACAAATATTGTTTTTAAGGGTCATAAAAATTACCTTAACCTAATATCTATCAAAACACATTTCCTAGGACATTTCCATCATTGATCATTTTCCAAGATTTTATTCTTTTCCAGTACATATAATATATTGATGCAGAAATAATTATTTTGCAGCTCTTCTAATTATTTTCCTGCCCAAATAATGACCTTGCTGCCCAATTAATTATTCTGTTGACCAAATAATTATTTTGCTGCCCAAATAATTATATTACTGAAAAAATATTTGTTTGCTGCCCAAATGATTTTTCAGGTGACCTTTTTTGCTTACCAAATAATTAAATGACTGTCCAATCCATTACTTTCCTTTTCTTTAGATTTACTCGTAGACTATGAATGTTATGATTTTGAAAAACTATTGCCATTATATCGCCATAGTTGTATATAGCAGAATCGGGATCAGATAATTTCTCTGTCATCGATAACTCCACGCATTCTTATGAACTGTGGCTTCCTGCGATTTCACCCGCGTGGTACCCTTTCCCACGGGAATATCGGGATAAAAAGTAGCATTATGTCCTTTCTCAGGCTCTAGACTATTTCTGTACCAAATTTCAATTAAATCCGTTCAGTAGTTTTGACGTGAAAGCGGGACCGACAGACAGAGATACTTTAGCTTTTATAATATTAGTGTGGATAACAAGTAGAAAAGCTGCATCAGTAACAGTCAGTTTCTATCCACGGCTTCTTCAAAGGGAGACAACGAGTATAATATGATTATTCTTTGTATCTCTAACTATAGGTAATCTAATCTCATAATAAAAAGTAAATACAACGAAGTCTTTACGTAAAACACACGATAACTGTATATTATCGGTATGAACTTATTAGGCATATCAATGAGTTCAAATGCTTTATCAGTAGAGTGCATTCCTCCCAAGAAGCGGCGGCACCAATTGAAGCAATTGGTCACGTGCACCACTTGTGTGCGGTCATTGCCGCACTCTGCTCACGATCACCAAATCAAAAGAGAGTTTTATGTTATAATTATAATTACTTAGTTACGAGTATAATATTTTTGGATACTTGTGAATGGTCTCAAAAATATGTTCCCAGCACCAACTAAAGCAAATGATAAAATCTTAGTATTATTATTTGTGGTTGTTCGGGGCTTGTCTAAATCTAAGTACCCACCATTTTTTAATTAGTCATAGTGATTTGACAGTTCGAATGTCATTAGCGTTACATGTTTTGAAATATCAAAGGCTAAATTATATGTGAAGCTGAACATTTCACTTTGTGTAATTTAAAATTGGTTTTTGATTTTAAATTTAACAATAGATTATAAATTTAACAATAAATAGATAAAGTATATAATAGGTTGGGGAAAAAGTTTCTTCGCATTTTTTAAGAAAATTCAAAACATTTTTTAATATAGTTTATTTACATTTAACTAAAGTATGTAGGTACCATTTTGTTCGATAACTTTTTGCCATCTTGTAGGTAGGGACATGATCCCATTGCTATAGAAATTTTGGGACTTCTGGTCAAAATACCGCGACAAGTGGTTTTGGCAGTCCTCTCGTGATGTTAACCTGACACTGCCTAAAGAATTCTGAAGAGACCGAAACAGGTGGAAATCTGAAGGTGCAAGGTCAGGACTATACGGCGGATGCATTAACACTTCCCAGCCAAACTCTCTTAATTTTTGCTGAGTGGCTAAAAATGTGTGAGGTCTAGCGTTATCATGATGAAAAACCACACCCCTTCTGTTGATTAATTCCGGCCGCTTTCTCTCAATTTCTTGCTTTAATCTCATCAGTTGTTCGCAGTAGAGTTCAGAATCGATGGTCCTGCCTGGTGGTAACAGCTCATAATGAATAATGCCCTTCCAATCCCACCACACATACAGCATCACCTTGTTGCGAGTTAACCCGGGTTTCGCCACAGTCTGTGAAGCCTGACCGGCCTTTGACCACGACCTTTTTCGCACGTTCTTGTCGTACGTGATCCACTTTTCATCACCAGTTATCAGCTTCTTCAAAAATGGTTACACAAATGAGTACACGGTTCATTAGGTTTCTTTCAGTGAGCTCGTGAGGTACCCAAATGTCGAGCTTTTTTGTGTACCCAGTTTTTTTCAAATGCGCCAAAACTGTTTTGTGGTCAATTCCCAGTTCTTCAGCTACGTCGTAACTACTAACATGCCGATCTTGCTCCACTTTTTCAAAAATGGCATCCATTTTATCTGTAATAGGGCGACCAGTACGACGTGCATCTTTGACATCAAAATTTCCGGATTGAAAACGCTTAAACCAAATTTGTGCTACTCTCACAGACACTGCACTAGGTCCATAAACATCGCAAATTTTTTTCGCGGCTTGCGTTGCATTTTTACCTTTTTTGTAGTAAAATTTTAAAGTGTATCGTATTTCTTCATTAGATTCACTCATCTTGGCGGTACGAAAAACAAATGAAAATCACACATTTTCCTAATTTGAATTTGGAATTATGTTCTTTAAAATTTAAACTTTCAATTATACCAAAACCAGCCAGATACAAATAGTATAGCCAAAGAGATTGTATTACAAGTTTATACATACTATAATGCGAAAAGACTTTTTCCCCAACCTAATATAAATAATAAGATATTATTTATATTTTTTATTTATTTATTTATTCATTTGACTAATTAAAAAATGGACTATTTTATTCCAGCACCATGTGACAACATACACACATAATAATAACGAATATTATCCCCTAAGTGTTAGTCAGAGACTAGGCAAAAGCACCGCAAAAGCAGTCCACTGATATAGTCCGCGCTTCACCAAGCAGTGACTGCACATGTGCTCAGCGTGACAGGTGGTGAGCACGTCGCTGCTATAAGCCATGGGATGGTTGTGCAATTGTAAGGGAGAGATGAGTTGGTAGTATTAAATTAGCCGCTACCACACGGCTCATGAGTACATTGGTACTAAAAATAATAATTATAAACTATGCGCAAAAAAACTATGCAGCAGTGCACTTTGTCTGTACATTATAGTCGAGTGGACCTACATTGTAGTTGGATACTGAGAGACGCAAGGTTGTGTTCAACGTCAAATGATTAGGCAATTACTAGTACTCGCTTTACACTAGTAACCGGATCTGGAGGTTTCTTCCAGGTTTTATAGAATATATTACATATGAAATTGGCGTTTTGTATGGAGATTTTGGGGATCTCTGCATTTTCCATACTAACGTTTTTTCAGTTTTCTTTACAACGAAAAATCCAAAGATAATAATATTTGGCATGTATCATTAGACAAGCTTTAGCTATATGTGTGATATCACACTTCCAAAAAATTATTTATCTTTTTTATGTGAATGCATATCAAATTATGTATTCGGAAGGCACTGAAAAGGAGTTGTCTCCGTGTCCAATTTTAACACAATAAAACTTTATCAAAACAAATCAAAAGAGTTCGAAAATATGGTCTATTTTTAGAGGAGGTAATTATTTTTTAAGAATACTCTGAAACTTAATAGTTACGAACAAAATACTAAGAAGGAAGAAAAACACCAATTTCATAGGTAAGGACCCAATATTAAGAAAATTCGAGCTTTCCGTCCTTCAATGAAACAGCGGGCCGTCGTGAACATCTCACATCAGATGAACCGTCTCAGTCCGTTGGCCTCCTCTTACGAGGTGTTTTTCCACAATTTGTAGATAATTCGTTGTCAGTTTATATTTTATATAACTTAAAAAATATTTAACAGTTTTACTACAGAACTGCTCTTTTTAATTATCAACAGTTACTAAGTACATTAATTTTCCGAAATAAAAAGTATCTAAGATATTGACCAGGGATATAAGCCATGCAAAATTTCATTGAAATCGGTCTAGCCATTTTGGAGATTAGCTCGCACAAACAGACAACAAGACAGAGAAACAAAAAATAAAAAAATATATTTTTTTGTATTTTCCCCCTTTTTACATCTCCCTGACATGTCGAATGTACAGACCTTCGAAGGGATCCCTCCTGTTGACATAATGTTTTTTCTCCTAATATGCTTTGGCATAGTGAATTTGGCATAATGTCTTTTGGTATAATATTGCTTTTGCATATTTTATCTATTGCATATTACTTTTTTCGCCTAATCTTTATTTTGCCTAATATAATTTTCCACATAATGTTTTTGCCTAATAGTTTTTGGCCTATTGTACTGTCGCATATTATTTATTATTTGTATAGGCTTCTTAGTTGAGTTCGTTTCTTTTATTTTATTGATAGTTGTTTGAATATGAAAATGAGAAAGATATCTTGGCTAACCATTATTTAAGTAAGTAGTAACTTGGTGTCAAAATAGGTTAAAGTCCGGCGTCCTAAACCTTATTAGATATTATATTATTAGTTATATATTACTTTAATCGTTGTGCAATCATCTTGATATACTTTAAATTGGGTAATAACTTGGTGCCAAAATTGGTTAAGATTAGTAGCCAGTATTATCGTTTTACATATTATCATCATTTTGCTTCCAATTATTTTTTGATAATTTTTAAGAAAATGCTTACGGTTATGCTCATGGTTTATTATACCTATATTCGTTTATGCCCATGTGTATTATGCCTACTCTTTTTAGGTGAGTAGTTCATTATGCTTCCATATGATTGTGACCTTTGTAATTATTCCCCAAGAATTATGCGTAGGGATTTACGCCGAACTCCATTATGCGTCTGCTTATTTAGGCCGAATTCTATTATGCGAGGTCATAATATACGAAACATTTTTATGCCGTCAATTAGTGAACCACATTCGACCTCTACAGTTTTATTATATGTGTAGATTTCCTAGGAAATAAGCAACAACTGATATTTAATTATATCAAAATACATACATAGGTACACAAATGATTCGTCAACAATTTGTTACAACTTAATTTGTTTCTGTAACGATGACTTGCGATTTGAGGCTTATTGCGTGTCGACTGCGCACCGGCCAATGACGTCACTACCAATTTATGATTAGACACCGGTGGAATTTTCGACGGAACCAGTCCGCGACCGCGGCCGCTTGAGATAATATTGTGTTACATTGATCATGTAGTTCAAGGCCACCATTTAAATGAAACATGTCGAGTGGTGTAACATAATAACTATTATATATCAGGAAATTCTTAAAAAATATTATAAAATGCATTGTAAAAGTTAAACTACTGGTAGCTCGGTGGCGTAGTAGTTAACTACTGGTAGCTCGGTGGCGAAGTTAGCTAACTTCGCCATGGTCAGGCGTTTGATGGGTGACCAAAACATTGTGAACTCGAACTTCTCCGTGCTTCGGAAGGCACGTTAAGCCATTGGTCCCGGTCGCTATTGCAACCGTTTCTACCCACCAACTCACATTGGACTAGCGTTGTGGTGTTACGGCCCATAACTTCTAATGTGTTTCACCATGAGGAAGGCCTGTGCTCAGCAGTGTGACGTATAGGCTGAGAGAGAGAAGACTGGTACCTGATCGAGTAATAAGGTTTTAGTAATTTAACAAATTACCAAACTATACGATTATAATGACGTTAAAATGTAGGACTCTATAAAATAAACTCTACTTTCTAATACTCTGGATAAAGCAAAGAAAGAATAATGTTATATGATACACTATAGAACATTTCTCAGTATTCTAGGTTTACTAAGTTATAGTTACGAGTTCTCCGAAATCATCAAATTGTAAATAGCAATTAAAATACGCAATTATCAATCAAGTTCAAAGTAGACATTGTAATTGTCTTATCGCGCAAATCTAGTGTTATCTAGTTTATGTTCCTACATGGATAAGAAAAACAGAATTGGTAGTATGTATTTAAGTCTAAATACTACACACGTTATATTATGGTATAGTCACGAAGAGCTGCTATCACTGGAATTATATTATTATTTAAGTATGGTCGGTTACCGAACAGGTTGTGCGCTTATCTAATCAGCTGGATGCTCGTGTGTCGGTTGCATCACAATTACAACAGCGGGTAATGCTTTTATTTACGCGGTGCACTATGATTTACTATTAAAGTTACAACACGTTACGCAGAAAAAACGAAATACTAGAAAAACCGGCATTGCATTACTTACTTACCTATAACTTTACAAAATAAGTAGTTCGCGCTGCAAGGCACGAGTTGAGGTAGTATTAATTAAGTATTCGGCGCTATAAGCTAATTGTCTTAGAATCATCACAGTCATTAACAGATGTAGTATCTCAATAGTAAAATAAAAAAGCCTAGAGTGTAGTTATAAGAAAATGCTTAAATAGGTATTCTTAAATTCTTTAAAGTTTTGCTTAATTAATATCAACGCCGTATTAGATTATGTATTTCGCTTTGATAATAGTAAATAAATACCTATTTTCCTATCTCCAGATAAGATTATCATAAGTAAAATAATTACAGACTAATTAAGTAACAAATATTTTATTATATGATAAAAGAACCTACTCAGTGAATGCAAGATTACTCACATGATTGCATTTTATTTTATAACCGACAACGTTTACATTCATTTATTTATTTTACGCTTAGAGAACTGTCCTTGGTTCTTGGCGCTTAGCGACCACATCCAAAAGTACTAAAACATCCGTCAGCTCGCCCGATACACACATACACACTTCGTTCTAATTCACTCTGGTTGTAACAACAAATTATTATATTTCACAATCACAACAATTATTTTAACTTATTCTTGATATAAAATATGAACACCCGCACTTATTTAAAAAGTAACATTCCCGCGGTGGCTCTAGTCTGGTGGGTCTACCCGAACAGGTATGTGTAGAGCACGGTGACCAGCACGCCGAGCAGCACGGGGAACTTCCAGGAGTTGATGAAGCTGGGCTCGCTGTCGTCGCGCGCCGCCGCCTCGGCCTGCCAGTTGACGCGGCCCTTCGCGGCCGCGTCGCGCCGCTCCGCCTCCACCAGCTCGCCGACGCGGAACTTCTTCATGAGGTCCTTGGCGTCGAGGCTGTGGCCCACGTCCTCGAAGTCCTCGGTGGCGTCGGTGCCCACCGCGTTGACGAGCACCTCGTGCCCGCCCGGGTGCTCGTCCAGGAACGCGCCCACGTCGTACACGTAGTTGTCGATGATGAACCGGTGCGAGCTCTTGCCGTCCGACTCCTCCACCTCCTTCCTGGTAAACTTCTTCACCTCTGCTGCCATATCTGTGCTTGTGTGAAAGCGTGGGGCGGGAGAGACACGGGCACGTGCGAGTTTCCTTAATATTTTTACGCGTCTGTAACGTAAACTGCGACGCGTACACAAGTCTACGGACACTGATTGACTGAGTGAGCGGGAGGCAGGGGCGGGGCGGCGCCGCTGTTCCGGCTCCGCGGCCCCCGCTCACGACCGGCGCATACGCCGAATGCAAATAAATATTACATTATCTAGCATTGTCATTATCATCACGTTTAATATTTCTTTCTACTAATTGTATGACAATTAAAAATTTACGCTCGATAAAAATATTCTCAAGGAAAGTGTTAAATAATTCTATAATTCTTAAATTTAAAATTTTTTTTATTGATACGTAGTTACCTTCTACGTATCTATTAAACATTTATAAATTTGGTTTCTTACTCTCCTCTCTCCTACTGGTTTCTTAAGAAATATTTCTAGGGTCTGGAGCCTGTTTCCTATATTCTGCGACTGTAAACAAAAACCCAAATTTTTAACAAAAATTGAATTTAATGTCTTCATTTAGGTAACTAATTTGCATCATAGAGCTAATAATCACACCACCCTGATTATTTTAACTTAGCCTGTTAGGTACTCATGTGCCTAGCTCACTAGGCTGAGAAATCGAATGAAACACCGAATTGACAAGGAATGACCAAGTGCCTACCTAATTACACCTACAAATCCGATGGCCAACTGTTTTTATTGCAACCACTGTGGTTCATTAGAGTTCAGTACAGACAGACTGACAGATAAAATTCTTCATTTAAATAAAACTGCCAATTTATAAAATGCTGTATTCAAAGACCATCCGTAATATGGGACATAAAGTTCATGTGCACCGCCCCACAGCCACAGCTATCTCAAGGGCCAAGTGCGACTCTCATAGGTACGTTAGTTCTCAACATGCTTGGCTGAAGACAAACCGAGATAACTATTTTGTGCCAAAATAACGATGACGGGTCAACTTTTAATGAAGGAGTCAGATTTTATACCAACTATATATAATCAGCATGACATTGGCAAATAAAACTAATTGTTAATAGCTGCGACTTTTGTGCCCGATAAATGGAAATAGGCTCGCCACCTATTACATGGGACTTGACATAGTTGGCGAAACGTGGGGTTAGTTAACCTCTGCCCACCCCTTCGGGGATATAGGCGTGATTTATGTATGTATGTATAATAATACCTAATTTTTTAAGTCTTATTATACTCCTCATGTGTTTCTCCATGAGGAAGGCCTATGCCCTGCTCATGTAGCATGAGCAGCGCGATATGATATTTATCACGTCTGTACCACGCACATTTGCCAAATTCCATAGTACTTTGACAGTTGAACATGATAAGAAACCGATATAAATCAATATAACAGTGTTCATGCTAACAGGGCAGCTGTAGGAAGTATCAAGTGGCGGGAAACGGATCAAGTCTCATTACCTACATTTTATTAAGTAGGTCCATCACGCACACATTCAACAACACGCATTATTTTTTTTAATAATAGTAGTCGCGCCAATATAACGTTTCTTCGATTTTTCATTTATTGTTACAAAAGAACAATGGCATAAAATTGTCTGACGTTTTCAAAGCGAACACAAATCTCACTTACCTAAAAAGTATTTATAATTTTATTGTGGATTTTACCAATATTCAAATATTGCCTTTTAGGCCGGAATTATAATATGTATTTAAAAGAATATCAAATGAAAATCCGTCGGCCATGATCACAATAGGGTTGTAAATATAATTCAATTGTATCGATGTAATATTTATCAATCTAATATGTAATATTTATAAAAAAAGAAATATTTATTTATAGATTATTATAGATATTTTACTAGACATTATATAATCCGAATCTTGTCATGTTGATGGACATCCGTAACTCAATCCTTGTAAAAAAAATTAAATCTCCTAATATTACCAATCAATAAAGTCATCAAATCGATACAACAAGCATTGAATAAAATCGTGCATCCCTGTTTTGACAGATCACATCAGTGTAAACACTCCAGCGTTTTCGAGAATTGTTTTTGTTTTTGGATTTTTGTCTTTTTTTTATATTCTTGAAATAGATAATTTTGTACCGCGGTTCAAAATAGTTCAAATCCCGATGCGAGCAGATGTATGTGTGATGATGATGAATATAAATATTCGTTTTCTAGTCATGGATGTATTGCAATTTAAGGTTTATTTATGTCTATACATTCCAAATATTAATTTAAAATTATTGAGTGTATCAAGCGAAAAGTGATCATAAAGTAGATCGGTTGCTTTTGTGAAAGAAATAAGTTTCCATGTGGTTTCCACGGTTTTACTGACTGATTTACGATAACATTAAAAACAATTCACAAGTATCTACACTAATTTTTTTCGACGTTCCTAAAGAACTACGTCAATAATGCATTTATGACACACCTAACCTAAAGAAAATCAAACTGCCATATCTTTTTTCCCCGGCCTTATTTCTTAAAAATCACTTCACATGTTGAGTCTAGAGTTGTCGCTTAATCGTACAAAATATTTTTTGATAGTGTTCGCAATTTTTTTTATTCAGACAATTCTTAGTATGGACACTTGCCATTGTTCTTTATAATTATATATTTTTAGGCGGTATGTAAGTATTTTTATTTGCAAAACACAAACAAAACGTTGAAAAAAATTATCATTCCTTTAATACCTATAAAATCTCATTATAAGTTATGAGTTTCTATGACATTTCTAAATCATACCTATTTCGGAAAACTTAAACAGCGAAATATAATACCTATGAAAAAATACACGGCAATGTTGCGGCAATGTGACATTCCAATAGGTACGGGGTTTTAAATATTAGGTTGGGGAAAAGTCTTTTCGCATTATAGTATGTATAAACTTGTAATAAAATCTCTTTGGCTATACTATTTGTATCTGGCTGGTTTTGGTATCATTGAAAGTTTAAATTTTAAAGAACATAATTCCAAATTCATATTAGGAAAATGTGTGATTTTCATTTATTTTTCGTACCAAGATGAGTGAATCTAATGAAGAAATTCGATACATTTTAAAATTTTACTACAAAAAAGGTAAAAATGCAACGCAAGCCGCGAAAAAAATTTGCGATGTTTATGGACCTAGTGCAGTGTCTGTGAGAGTAGTACAAATTTGGTTTAAGCGTTTTTAATCCGCAAATTTTGATGTCAAAGCTGCACGTCGCTCTGGTCGCCCTATTACAGTTAAAATGGATGCCATTTTTGAAAAAGTGGAGCAAGATCGGCATGTCAGTAGTTACGACGTAGCTGAAGAACTGGGAATTGACCACAAAACAGTTTTGGCGCATTTGAAAATAACTGGGTACACAAAAAAGCTCGACATTTGGGTACCTCACGAGCTCACTGAAAGAAACCTAATGAACCGTGTACTCATTTGTGATTCTTTATTATGACGTAATGAAACCGAACCATTTTTTAAGAAGCTGATAACTGGTGGTCAAAGGCCAGTCAGGCTTCACAGACTGTGGCAAAACCCGGGTTAACGCGCAACAAGGTGATGCTGTGTGTGTGGTGGGATTGGAAGGGCATTATTCATTATGAGCTGTTACCACCAGGCAGGACCATCGATTCTGAACTCTACTGCGAACAACTGATGAGATTAAAGCAAGAAGTTGAGAGAAAGTGGCCGGAATTAATCAACAGAAGGGGTGTGGTTTTTCATCATGATAACGCTAGACCTCACACATCTTTAGCCACTCAGCAAAAATTAAGAGAGTTTGGCTGGGAGGTGTTAATGCATCCGCCGTATAGTCCTGACCTTGCACCTTCAGATTTCCACCTGTTTCGGTCTCTTCAGAATTCTTTAGGCAGTGTCAGGTTAACATCACGAGAGGACTGCCAAAACCACTTGTCGCGGTATTTTGACCAGAAGTCTTAAAATTTCTATAGCAATGGGATCATGTCCCTACCTACAAGATGGCAAAAAGTTATCGAATTAAATGGTACCTACATACTTTAGTTAAATGTAAATAAACTATATTAAAAAATGTTATGAATTTTCTTAAAAAATGCGAAGAAACTTTTTCCCCAACCTATTATTTACAAATACCAATAACTTTTGTGGTCGCATAATAATGTGTAAGTAGGTATTACTTAATCTATTAAGGGCAGACGAGGCGCTAGGAATCACGGAATAGATAAAGAAGGTTCGATGTTATATTTTTATTTAGGCTATAGGTAAGTATTTTTTATTTTGGTACATACATATAAATGAAAAACAAGAAGGAAAAGAAGGATAATGCTTAAACTTACCTCGAGCCTCGTGCATAAAAAAGGTCGTGAAGCTTCTTTCCGCATCGAAATACTAGCCAGTAATAGCCGCCCACCTTTTCTCGGGTCGTGACTCCTCAGCGTTAAAGGTTCATCCCCTCAGTAGTATTCGCGGATGGTTCGACGCATTTAAAGTTACTTTTGACTAGTTTGGACTAATAATTACAACAAAGCGAAGAAAAATTTCAATTTGTAGGTAGTGATAAAAAAAACTTTTTCTTGTAAAATTCTCCCGTAGGTAAGGCAAAGGGAACGATGCCCATACAGCCAAGTCTTCAGTATTTAATTTCTTCAGTAGTTTGCATTGAAAGAGCTTGGGAGAATTTGACGTCAAACGATTGATGGCAGACACTGTGGTGCTACTTGGATGAGGTGGATTACCACGATAAAAAACTCATTACTTTTCACACCACTTGACGCTTATTTCGATAATCCTCCACATTGCACATCATCACAGACACTTATTACACAAAACTACACTGAATTTACGTAACAATATCCACTCCGAAACAATATTACAACTATCGAAATAATTTTGCGGGAGCTCTGTTCGTCGCAACGTTTACAATGTTATGGCTGTCAAAATGGCGGCTCAACTAGTTTTATTAAACGTGCAAGCATCCGATGCTTGTGCATTTGGCAGAGGGGAATGTTAGACAAAGGCTACTCCAGTTCTGTTTACTCTGAGTAAAAATCACGTCCGCCATTAGTCAAATGCCGCCAAACCTTAAAAAAAGGATGATATAGAACTGACATGCTTATGTCAATGTCAAGAGCGAACAAGCTAGTTAAACAATGTTTTCCTAAGTGCGGTAGAGATAGGTATACTATTTTCTGTCCTTATTAGAGTTCGTGTTTTTATTTGTCTGACACGTACCGTATGTGCCAAACAGTAATGTGTGTTTCTTTGTGTCGTCGTGAAATATTACGTTTTGGACTGTGATTACTGCTTAATCATACAAGTATTTAATGGGTTTTACTCCACTCCCTATATAAGCAATGGTACAGTGTTGTATTATCGGCTGCAAAAGTCGCAGTGAACGAAAACACGAAAACATAACGTTTCACACGTAAGTCCCATATTTCATCGTTTTATCTAAATCACTAAGTGTACTATTACTAGTTACCGCTTATTTACATTAAATCGTGTACAAAATAGCGTGAAAAAATACGATAAATAGCTAATGAAAATTTGTTGCTTTATCGTATTTGCCGACTAAGAAAACATGTCAACGAAAGTCAAGAGAGGTTGCCATTTTAAGTGTTATCTGAATTTAGCCGGGTTTTATGCGTTTTAGGGATACCTGTCGAAGTAAATGTAAATTACCCATACTTAAAGGGAAATATTTAAAATTAGTTATTTTAAATATTCTTAATAGATTACCTGCCATTTTTTACAATTTACATGCTTTATACATACTTCTTTGTTATACCAATCATCGCAAATAATTGTTTAATTGGTAAATTCTGCGCTAAGTCACTTTTTGAAACATGACTATCTTGGATATTAATTAGCCCTATTTAGGTTGTTTGTGAAATTGCATATTTATAAATTAATCCTGGGTGTGATAAGAACTCCTATAGATTCTTTAAGTAAGATTACAATTGGGTTATGCCGGACTGTTAGAAAAGTATGTAATCTATGCATATTATATATTCACTATATTTTTTAAATAACAACAAATAATTGTAGATTTTCTACGTTGCACGTTTTGCACACTAGAAACATAGCCTGGTACATTAAAAATATTTTTAAACTTTATTTTGCCACCAGGCGGGAATCGAACTATCACCGTATGCTGGACGGCACATTAGGGTGCCGTCCAGCATACGGTGATAGTTCGACAAACATTATAATGCTAATATTATTTATCTATATTGAAGGTTCCATAACGATGAGAAAGTGCGTGAGAAAGTAGGCGAAATTGGAAGCCAACTGCAAACACTCGCATATGCTCTAAGCATTTTGAGAGCCGATTCTTTCGCAAGACTCTACGCAAAGTATTTTTGGATTTCAACAATTTTTTTTTTGAAAAATAGTTAAAAATAAATTGTTGTGTATTTTTAAACAAAGAACTAAAAATGAACTGAATATATTTTGAATTCTATGTCTGTTTTCTAATTTTCAGAATTATGCTAATAAAGTTGTACTTAATGAACCCCAAGATGCTACGATTCAACAAGATATTCTGATTGTGGTAAATTAATTATAATTAAAATAGCGTTATGGAATTAAAATGTTGGATATATTTTGTTTATTAAACTTTTTGTTCAAAACTGTTTTCAGAGTCCTAGTACAGCTGATAACACCAATAGTTCTGTTCAAGAAAGGGAAGCTGTAGTTATTGTAAAATCTGTAAGTATTTATTAAAATTAAAATATAGTCGTGTGGTAGCGGCTCATTAACTTAATTTGTGGAGAATGTTGTGGGTTCCACAATTACTTTTTTTTATATGTATTTTAATCTTAAGTAGTATTATTGTACTGTGATAATGTTTATTCTCCCAAATAAAGAAAAATAAAATAAAAAATAAATAATAACAACAATACAAAAGTGTTTTATTTTTCCAAATATGTTACTGCTTATTTATTAACATTATGATTATTGGGAAAAATTTTATTAGCATGGCAACATAGTTTTGATACATACTTTATTTCTGTCCTTTACGGGTGTACGCGTATAGCAGTTCTAAACCATTCTTTTTCTAAGCGCCAAACTCTCAAAAAAACTTATTGTTGTAAAATTCTCCCATTTAGGGAAGGCAAAGGGAACGGAGCCCATACAGCCAAGTCTTCAGTATATATTTCTTCAGTAGTTTGCATTGAAATGCTAGTGTAATGCATTTCAATGCATCTTGGGAGAGTTTGGCGTCAAACGATCGATGGCAGACACTGTGGTGCTACTTGGATGAGGTGGACTACCACGATAAAAAACTCATCACTTTTCACACCACTTGACGTTTATTTCGATAATCCTCCATATTGCACATCATCACAGACACTTATTACACAAAACTACACTGATTTTACGTAACAACATCCACTCCGAACAATATAAAAATCATTGAAATAAAAATCACGTCCGTCATCGTCAAATGCCGCCAAAAACCCCCAAAATCTTTTTGTTGTTGTAAAATTCTCCCATGCAGGGAAGGCAAAGGGAACGGAGCCCATACAGCCAAGTCTTCAGTATATATTTCTTCAGTAGTTTGCATTGAAATGTTAGTGTAATGCATTTCAATGCATCTTGGGAGAATTTGGCGCCAAACGATCGATGGCAGACACTGTGGTGCTACTTGGATGAGGTGGATTACCACGATTAAAAACTCATTACTTTTCACCTCAGAGTAAACAGAACTGGAGTAGCCTTTTTCTAACATTCCCCTCTGCCAAATGCACAAGCATCGGATGCTTGCACGTTTAATAAAACTAGTTGAGCCGCCATTTTGACAGCCATAACATTGTAAACGTTGCGGCGAACAGAGCTCCCGCAAAAATGCCTGCCTGTGCTGTTTTTTGTTGTAAAAATAAATAGAAAACATCGAGTATGCTAAAAGATGGTGTCACCTTTTATTTGTAATTATAATTTTTAAGATTTCATGATTATTTACTTCATTATTTCATGTTTTAGAATTCTACGATTTCAAATTTCGAACGCTAGTCTCGTGGGGAGTGCGGCTGTGACGTTGTCAAAACGCACACCCCACGTGACTATTTTAAGCGTGTGTGTGCGTGAAATTTAAATTTGTGTGTCGAATTATGCATGTGTGCATTTGTAAAAACGTTGTGCGTTGTGCTGGCTTTGAGTGTAGTGGTAACCTCACCCCCCGCAAGAAATGGCAGAAAAAAATGTTTGAGAAATTGACTAATGGCTACTCCAGTTCTGTTTACTCTGAGCTTTTCACACCACTTGACGCTTATTTCGATAATCCTCCACATTGCTCATCAGACTCGCGCTCGGACGTGCTAGCGTACGGACGTGCTCGGAGGTGATTTAAAGTAATACTAGGTTTATGGGTCAGAGTTAATTAATATTCTTATTAATTAACTGATTTGTTTTCTTTTATTATATTTTTCTGTGCTTTTAATATTAATATCGTAGTGCTACTCGTAATAACTTCAGTGATTGTGCCGTGATTCCTTAGTGAAAGGTGGTCGCCTTAACCTCGAATATTGGATGTTTATAAACATCCAGGACTTCCGTGGGTGTGGAGGGCCAACCCCCAGGTATCAAAGGTCTAAGGTACTGTAATAACGCAGTTTTAAAGGACTTTTTATAACATCAGTGCCGCGTACAATTATAAAGTGGGTAGTTCTTAATACACACGGTCCAGGTGTTTTAACGGTTAGCCAAGTGACAGTTGACATTGACAGGTGACGTTGACGTCTGTCAGTTTTGACATTGACGTCTGTCACTTTGACGTTTGACGTCTGTCAGTGTCACTGTCATTTGAATCTGACGTTCCGCTTTTTAACTCTTGGTGGTACGTTCCGTTTTACCAGAAATTTTATAGGTCCCACTAATAATTTTTACCCATTAACATACACGATTGCATCCCAGGTTCCATTTCCTAATTAGTATACACGACTGTATCCCAGGTCCCAACTCCAAACCACTTGCGCCAACATGGAGGAGGACGATGAGGCCCGCCGAAGGGAAAGACAATTGTTGGAGCAGGCGATGGCGCAAAAGGAGGAGGAAATGCGCATCCTTGAGGAGCTGGGAGCAGAGTCTGGCTTCAGCCCTCGTCTATCCCTGGCCCGCTCACCACCTAGACAGCCGTCTACTCCCACCCCAAGTCCCATTGTAGAAGAGACCGTCGCCGTTGGTCCAGCGAAGCGCGCATTGGCGTCCCCTGAGGAGGTACAGGAGGCAGTGCGCCGTCGAGTTGCGGCTCCGAAGCGTTCTGCAGTTCCCCCCATGGGTGGGATCCTGACCACCCAACCCAAAGTTCCCACTTCTCAGGACCACTCATCCCCAGCCGCGGACCCCACTCCTGTCTTGCGTCCCTCTAACACACCCGCCTCCGCGGATCGAGATGGACTCGCGCAGATGGACAAGTTGCAGCTGCTGGACAAGGTGCACAAGGCGGTAAGGAAGATTGCTACGGTCACCAACGCGTCTAACAAACTAAACATAGGTGACAAGACCGCAGTAGCAAATAACAGCCAAGACATCTTAGCGGTGGTAGCAGCGCTCGAACTCCGGCTCGCTGACGCGGAGCACCAGCTGAGTGCCACCAAACTGCAGGCAGCTAATGCTGAGCTAGAGTTCTCCAAGCGCATATTGGCGGCGGGTGCTCCTGTTTCTTCCTCCCCTCTAGGCTCCCTTACAGCTGGACCAGCAAGCTACGCAGGTGCGCTCAAGCTACCTAGGGGTAAGGCACCACTAGAGGTACAACCGCAGGGTCCCGCTGTTATATTTTACCCAGCCGACGAGTCCCTGAAGTCGTCTGAAGAAACGAAAAAGACGTTGCAGCAAGCCATCAAGCCCAGCACGGATGGCATCCAAATTCAAAGCGTGCGCATGGTAGGTAACGCAGGCGTGGTGGTGAGAACCGCCAATGCTCAAGCGGCCCAGAAGTTAAAAGACTCGACAGTCACGCGTTGCGCTGCGATACATCAGGTCAGAAGTAAGCGAAAGCGAGCTCATTACCGACCTACACTCGGCAAACCTTAGTGACGACTCCGAGTGGCCACTGGAGAGGTTGAAGAAGGACTGCAAGCTTGCAGTCAAGAGAGCAGTGGGCCCAAAGTACCTGGTCGTCCTGGAGTGCTCAATGGCGCTGCGGGACAAGTTGGTGAGACTGGGCCGTGTCTACGTCGGCTGGGATGAAGCGGAGGTGAGCGACCATGTCCGGGCCACCTGCTGTAACAAATGTCAGCAATACGGCCACCCCGAGAAGTACTGCAGATCTCGGGAAACAATCTGCGGCAAGTGCGGTGACGCGGGCCATAGGGCCAATGAGTGCCAGTCCCAGACGCAGTGCTGTGCGACGTGCCGGCGCTTCAAGCGTAAAGACGCGCACTCTCACGCCACGGCCGCCGCCTCATGCCCAGCGAGGCTGCACGCAGAACAGCAGGCCGTAAATATGCTACACTATGGCTAACACGGGTGAGTATATAAGCGTCGGGCAACTGAACCTTAACGGGTCTTCATCCGCGACCAAGGAGCTACCGGTGATAGCTGTACAGCGCGGACTCGACTTTGTTTTGGTTCAGGAACAGTATGGAGCCCTTCCCGGTATCCTGCAGTGTGGCGAGAGCCCCAGAGCTGGCGTCCTCATCATCAACCGGAGCATGGTGTTCACCGTACTGTCACACCTGAGTACGGAGCACTGCATGGTAGTCCACGTTGCACATGGCGAGGTCAGTTTCCACATCGTCTCGGCATACTTTCAGTACAGTCATGACATCAGCCACCACATAAAACATCTGGAGTTCGTGCTTTCACAGCTGTCCGGAAAACCAGTTTTGATTGGAGTTGACAGCAACGCACATTCGCCAATGTGGTATTGTGAAGAAAGGCAGTACGTCGGTCGAGGTAGGGACACAGACTATAGAAGAGACCACATGGAGGGATTTATACTTGGCCGGAATCTCCAGCTGCACAATGCTCCTGACCAACCACCGACTTTCAGCGGACCGAACGGTATGTCTAATGTGGACCTGACACTAGCGACGAGAGGGATAGATGTGCGTCGCTGGACAGTTCATGAGGGCGCCAGCCTCAGTGATCATCAGCTGATTACCTTTGACGTGCACTATGGAGGACGGTCATCACGACTGGAGAACACAGAGGTTTGTTTGTTGCCGGCACCGTTTAGAGTGAGAGGGGTTGACTGGGCCAGATTCTGCTCGACACTACACGCCAGAGTAGGAGCACTGCGCACCGGCCTTCCAGCCTCATTGTATAGCGAACGATTCACCGAGATCCTGCTGCGCACCGCACGTGAGGTTATTGGCCAGGTGGCACGCAAGGACGACGGAAGGTACGAATGGTGGACACCAGAACTAGACCAGATGCGTCGTAAAGTAAGTAGGGCTCGCCGTGAATGGCAGCGATCTCGACGTGTGGGAGGACCTAGAGAGGAGTATCTTCATGAGGCACTGCGCTTGATGCGCCTATCTTACAAGGAGACCATGAAGAAGGCTGAGTTGAATTTCTACCGAAAGATCGCCGAGTCAGGTAACGACGATCCTTGGGGAGCAGCATACCGAGCCGCGTGCGGTAGATTTCGACCGCCGCCGAACATACTGCATGGTATGAAACTGCTTGAGGGACACACGGCTGCATCTTGTGACACCATGACGACGCTGCTTGCTTCGCTATACCCAGATGACAGGCCAGAGACGGATTCCTCTTACCACCGGGACGTGCGAGTGGCTGCGGCGTTCCCCCCCTCGGGGAAGGACTCTGTGGAACCCAGTAAGTCGACACTTGACCTTATCATACGCGCCTTGCCGAACACCGCCGCCGGAGCAGACGGAATCACAGCGAAAATCGTCAAGTGGGCATGGAAGGCTGCGTCTGATGAGATGTGGCACATGTACAGATCCTGCATCGTCCAAGGAGTTTTCCCGCACCTGTGGAAGACTGGGAAACTACTTCTTCTGCCGAAGGGAAACGGTAAACCCTTATCCGATCCTAAGGCATACAGGCCTATTACGTTGTTGCCGATTTTAGGTAAGATTCTGGAACGGGTGATTGTCTCCGTCGCCCCCTGTTTGTACCGACATATCTCGGAAGCTCAGCACGGCTTCACACGTAGCCGATCTACGGTCACCGCGTTGCGTCAGATCAACACTATCGCGAATAGCAGTGCTGCCTCCTACGTACAGCTGATCTTTTTGGACATCTCTGGTGCGTTTGACAATGCTTGGTGGCCCATGATCCTTGTTAAGGCCAAGCAGGTAGGCATTCCGCCTAACCTCTACAGGATGCTGGTCAGCTACTTTTCCAACCGGCGAGTGGGTCTCTTCGCGGGGAGTCAATCGTCATGGAAGGTATGCACCATGGGGTGTCCACAGGGGTCAGTACTAGGCCCGACACTTTGGAACCTCCTCCTCAATGACCTCCTGCTGCTGCCGAGACCTGAGGGTGTACACGTGGTCGCTTACGCCGACGATGTGACGCTTGTCATCGAAGCCTCGTCGCGCGCCGACATAGAACGTAAGTCCGCCTCAATGTTGGGTGTCATAGCCGATTGGGGAACCCGAAACCGTCTTGGTTTTTCCCCGGGTAAGTGCCTAACGATGACATATCGCGGTAAGTTTAAACGGTCGCCGACCATCAAGTTTAACGGGTCTTCGATTACGAGCGTCACCCAAGCGAGAGTTTTAGGCGTCACCCTCGACGATGCTAGGTCCTACGCGCCGCATGCGAAGCTGATTGGCAGGAGCGCCTCCATGAGCTTCGGCAAGGTTTCGAGAGTTTCCGCGTCGAAGTGGGGGGTAAGGTTTCCAGCCCTACGGGTCCTGTTTGCAGGGACCTACGTGGCAATTTTAACCTACGCTGCAGCCGTATGGTACCGACGCTCGTCCTTTTTTGTGGTCAAGCGAGCGTTACTTAGTACGCAAAGACCGGCACTGATTCTATTAACGAAGGCTTACAGGACGTGCAGTACCGCGGCGCTTCCCGTGCTTGCCGGCGTTTTCCCTGCCGACCTGGAAGTTCTTCGTGCAGGAAGATTTGCGGAGGAAAGTGTCCAGCTGGCCCCCAGGGAGCGACGGAGCCTAAAACGGTCCATTATAGGGGATATCGTTTCCATTTGGCAGGAGCGATGGGACGCGAGTGAAGACGGTCGCGATTTATACAGCTTTTTCCCCGATATTGTACGGAGGCTATCTTACAACTGGGTGGAACCAGATTACGTCATTTCCCAGTTACTCACAGGACATGGTTGCTTCAGACAGCGCCTACACAAGTTTACGCTGTGCGAATCAGCACTGTGTCCCTGTGGAGAGGACGTTGACGAGAGCCGAGACCATGCACTCTGGGAGTGTTCGCTGTATGCGGACGCAAGAACGAAAATGTTGGATCTTGTGCAAACAGTGGAGTCTGGCCCCATATATCACCAGGACCTCATTTGCAGCCGCAACAATTGGAACGCGTTACGCGAGTTCGCGCACTCCTGGCACACCATTAGGCACGCTTTCGATTGATCGGGTATCAGCAGAAGAGCAGCCCGACGCGAAGTCCTGTGACTGTGTCGCTGTCACGCCCCAGAAGGGGGAGAGGTGGCAACAATAGGGATGGAAATAGAATTTGTAGGGAGCATAGAACAAGCGCGGTGTGGGAAAGAGCATTCGCAAGTACCCCGCGCTCTCCCGTGATTCGGTCTGTATGCCGTAAGGCAGGTAAGACCATGGGTTGGTGGTGGAGTAATCCTCCACATTGCACATCATCACAGACAATTATTACACAAAACTACACTGATTTTACGTAACAATATCCACTCCGTACAATATTACAATCATCGAAATAAAAATCACGTCCGCCATAGTTGAATGCCGCCAAACCCAAAACCTTTTTTTGTTGTAGTAAAATTCTCTTTTTTATTTATTTAACATTCAGTTTTACGGCTCTGGCTGCAGGACACCAACTTCTTTTTCCATTCGTTCTCGGTTCGCGCCGTGGTGATGTGGAATGGGCTGCCGTCAGGGATACAAAATTGCCCTTCCATTCATTCTTTTAAATTTCACCCCAAAAAACATTTTCAATCTCTTTGTTTCTTATAAATTCACTAGAAGTACAAGTTCTTCCTACATTCCTTTTTTATTTCGCATCACTTACTAAATATCCTCACCTGACTTGCTTCTCTGCTCAGGCATAGTATTTATATATATTTGTATATGTATATATGATTATGTTTATATATGTATTTTGTATATTTATCATATTTAGTCTCAGAGTAAACAGAACTGGAGTAGCCATTAGTCAATTTCTCAAAAAAAAATTCTGCCATTTCTTGCGGGGGGTGAGGTTACCACTACACTCAAAGCTATTTCAAATATTTAATTTCTTCAGTAGTTTGCATTGAAAGAGCTTGGGAGAGTTTGACGTCAAACGATTGATGGCAGACACTGGCAGACACTGTGGTGTTACTTCGATGAGGTGGATTACCACGATAAAAAAACTCATTTTCACACCACTTGACGATTATTTTAGTAACCCTCCATATTGCTCATCATTATTGACACTTATTACACAAAACTACACTGATTTTACGCAAGAAGATCCACTCCGAAACAATAAAACAATCACTGAAATAAAAATCACGTCCGCCATAGTTGAATGCCGCCAAAAACTCCTCGTAAAATTCTCCCTTGTAAGGAAGGCAAAGGGAACAAAACCCATACAGCCATGTCTTCGTTATTTTTGTCTTCAGTATTTACATTGAAATGCAAGTGTAATACATTTCAATGCGTCTTGTGAGAATTTAGCGTCAAAAAATCGATGGCAGACGCTGTGATGTTACTTTGATGAGGTGGATTACCACGATAAAAATACCATCGTTTTTCACACCACTTGACGATTATTTCAATGATCCTCCATATTGCTCATCATTATTGACACTTAATACACAAAACTAAACTGTTTTATGCAACAAGATCAACTCCAAAACAAAAAAACACAATAGACACAACAACACTGAAACAAAACACAATCACTGAAATAAAAATCACGTCCGCCACAGTTGAATGGCGCCCAAAAACTCTCACTTTTTTTGTTGGCTATGCTGTGACAGCACAAAGTAATCAGCCTTTCTGCGCTTGTGTTTGTAATGCCTCCTCTACGCATAGGCAGATGCGTCTGTAGATGTCGCGTCCGCTGATTTAAGAGAGGTTAATTTTGGTCGTCTGTAGGTATTTAGCGTCTGTGCGGGCGTCCGGCACTAATCCGTTTGTTTTTAAAGGGAATAAGCGCATGACCGCGAGTTCCGTCCTCACGTCTAGCAACGCGTTTGTGTTTTTATCTGGATGTGTAGGCAGACCCCGGGTCGCTCCCACGGAAGGGCAGGAACGAGTCTATTGGGGAGTTTTGTGGGTTATGCCAATATTTCTGGTAAGTCACACACACGAGTACCGGCTAGCTGCCGATAGATACGGGCCATAACTGAATTCCTCCTCGTCAAAAAAAAATTGATCAATGCAAATTTAAAATTGAAATAAAAAAAAAATATTATGTTATAAATTATAAAAATAACAATAAATAATAATTTATTATTATAATTTTCATATTATATTTATTTTTTAATTTATTTAAATAAATAAACGAGAAATTTCCCATGGGCTACTATATGATACAGGTATTGTTTCTATACAATGTCTATATTAGTTTAATTTCATGAGAATTTTGAATAATGCCGAGAGTATTTTCTTCAGTGTAAGCCCGCATGTGTTGGATCCTTTTTCATAAAAAATATTAAAACGTCAAATGTCATATTACTGAAATTTTGTAAAAATGTCAGCTGAGTTTGGCGGCATTCAACTATGGCGGACGTGATTTTTATTTCGATGATTGTAATATTGTACGGAGTGGATATTGTTACGTAAAATCAGTGTAGTTTTGTGTAATAAGTGTCTGTGATGATGTGCAATATGGAGGATTATCGAAATAAACGTCAAGTGGTGTGAAAAGTGATGAGTTTTTTATCGTGGTAATCCACCTCATCCAAGTAGCACCACAGTGTCTGCCATCGATCGTTTGACGCCAAACTCTCCCAAGATGCATTGAAATGCATTACACTAGCATTTCAAAGCAAACTACTGAAGATATATATATTGCAGACATGGCTGTATGGGCTTTGTTCCCTTTGCCTTCCCTACGGGAGAATTTAAAAAAAAAAAAAAAAATGTAAAAATGTCACTTTCCTGTGTTGTGTGTGCGAAGTCGGCACTTGTAATAATAAATTCTATATGAAAATGTGCTATTTTTTTTATAAATAACACCTAAACTCTCAAAATTAAATAAGAAAGAACGTTGTGAATTAGTAAATAGCAAAACATTACGAGTTACTAGAGTTTTTCCTGACAGTACTCTAAAAAACATAATTTATTTTAATTACTAAAGGGGTTTTATAGTACAGGTGTCATGTAAACAATAATATTAGTCCAAATAAGTACACAGTTTTACTATTATAAGGTTAGGTCACCCAAAACTCGCATAATGAAACTGGTAAGTAACACTACGTCTTTAAAAGCGTTCGATTCGTAATGGTAGTATTACAAGTGATGGATATTCCGATCCGCCAGTACTGCCTGAGCAGCGACGCGTCGAAGCCATGCTTCGTGCTGTCGTTCAAGGAGCTGAACATCATGCTGGACTGCGGGCTGGCGGCGCACTCGCTGCTGAGCTTCCTGCCGCTGCCGCCCGTGCCGTCGCCGCGCCTCGCCGCGCTGCCCGCCTACACGCCGCCGCACCTCAACGACCCGCTGCTCGAGGGGGTGTGCACACTACCTACCTTTATTGTTTCCTTCACTTGTTGAGGGCCAAGCAAATGCTAGCCATAACAATATGAATGTGTCTTTTTTTGTAGCTCTTGAAAGGTTAATAAACACAGAATTTGATCCCTGTAGGGTGAACGGATGATATTATGAAAGTGATAGGAAGCCACTAGTTGTGGGCAATTGGTCCATAATATTTAAACCAAAAATGTATATCCGAATATCCAATCTCTAGTTATAAATTACAAACATACATACATACAACCACGCCTGTAATCCCCGAAGGTGTAGGCAGAGACCAAGGGGCACTGTGTTTCTTAAGACCACATCTAGCCATACAAAAATTGGGTTTGGTGAGATGTAAAATCGTGAGCGTATTAATAAGTGGCTTGCTCATCGCACACACAATCACAGACCCAGTACCCAATATGCCCTTAGTTGCCTTTTACAACATGCTAGACAAGAAATGCAGTTGGTACATTCATTTTGTGTAAAGGAGTTAAATAATTTTTTTCATTGTAATTAATTAAAGTTGTGTTTTATTAAAGCACATTTGTACTCATTTTAGTCATCTCTATTGATAAATAATGAAGAGATGACCTAAATAGGTACAAAAACAATAGTCTTCTTTCAATTAGATACAACGAATTGCCATTTGAAATATTTTTGATTTCTTATGTCGACTGAGAATTTGAGATTTTTGTAAATGAGTTTATGGACCACTTGCAGTAAATTTTAATCTAAAACAAAAGAAGTCTCTTAAACTCTATTTTATTTCTAATTTGCAATTAATTTTGGCTCTAGATTTTTTGTTTTCGGTTTGATAAAAACACAACGTCACCATACTGCATCGTCATCAATCGCGTCCCGCAGGAGCTGAAGGAATGCTGCGGGCGCGTGTTCGTGGATAGCGTGCCGGAGTTCTGCCCGCCGCTCGACAAGGTGGTGGACTTCTCGCAGCTGGACGTGATCCTCATCTCCAACTACACGTGCATGATGGCGCTGCCCTTCATCACCGAGGAGACGGGGTTCCGCGGGCAGGTGTACGCCACCGAGCCGACGCTGCAGATCGGGCGCTTCTACCTGGAGGAGCTGTGCGAGTGGATGGGCGCGGCGGGGGCGGCGGGCGCGGGCGCGGGGGGCGGCGCGGCGCGGCGCTGGAAGGAGCTGCTGCACGTGCTGCCGGCGCCGCTGTCGCACGCGTCGCGGCCGCGCGCGTGGCGGCGGCTGTTCTCGCCGGCGGCGCTGGCGCGGGCGCTGGCGCGCGTGCGCGTGGTGGGCTACGACGAGCGCGTGGACCTGTACGGCGCGCTGGAGGCCACGCCGGTCAGCTCCGGCTTCTGCCTCGGCTCCGCCAACTGGGTGATCTCGTCGGGGCGCGAGCGCGTGGCGTACGTGAGCGGCTCCTCCACGCTCACCACGCACCCGCGCCCCGTCAACCAGGCGGCGCTGCGCGGCGCCGACGTGCTGCTGCTGGCGGCGCTGACGCAGACGCCGGCGCACAACCCCGACCACATGCTGGGCGACCTGTGCGTGCACGCGGCGCACACGCTGCGCGCCGGCGGCTGCGTGCTGGCGCCGGTGTACCCCAGCGGCGTGCTGTACGACCTGCTGGAGTGTCTGTCGGCGCACCTGGAGGGCGCGGGCCTGGCGCACGTGCCGCTGTACGTGCTGGGCCCGGTGGCGGACGCGTCGCTGGCCTACAGCAACATCCTGGCGGAGTGGGTGTCGGCCGCCAAGCAGGCGCGCGTGTACCTGCCCGACGAGCCGTTCCCGCACGCGCAGCTGGCGCGCCACGCAAGGCTGCGGCACGCCAAGCACCTGCACGACGACGCCTTCAGCGCCGAGTTCCGGCAGCCGTGCGTCGTGTTCTGCGGACACCCGAGCCTGCGCTTCGGCGCCGCCGTGCATCTGCTGGAGCTCTGGGCCGCCAACCCGGCGCACGCCATCATCTTCACAGGTCCTTGTGTGTTTTACAGTAATAAACTAAGCGACGTCGACATTTTTCATATACCTACCTTTAAATGTTTAAAAGGGTTTGGTAGGTAGACAGTTCGAACGCAGTGGTTGTCACTTTGTCTCTTAAATGGAGCTTTACCGTCTTAATTTCCTAATATTGTTTTTATGTTTTTAATGGAACTGTAGGTCTATTAGTTTTAACGACTCGTAAATATAAATATATGTTTGTTGTCCTAAATAAAAAAAAGGTCATTCTACTAGCCGCTACCTTCGTTCGTCTCTAATGTGCCACAGGATATTGGTAGCGATATCGTAGCATGAGCCAAGCGATAACTTCTATTCGTTCTTGTCCCTTTTCCCATTCTCCGCTGTCATTCATCAGCATCCACTTCTTTTATTCTAATATCGTTCTTCATACAATCCTACGCTTTGGTATTCCTCTCACTCTAGGCCCGTTCATATCCATGCTCAGCGTCCTCCTTGTAAATTTAAGTAATTACTTCTCTCGAGAAGGAAAACCGGTTCGTTACATAACGTATTACGGCGCCAATTCGTTTAGTGTCTAGGTACGTAAGTCTCTCGCAACGTAGATAAACCCACAATATTCTAACTCTATTTCAAAATGAAATCGTTCAACTTAGATAATTTTATCACTTATACCTATACGAAAAACAGTCTTCCGTATAAGTATCAAATCCAGGTACGATAATATCTTCTATGAAGAGCTACTATTCATCGTTGAGCTCTTTCGACGTGGAGCATCCAGTGGCCAGTGCTGCATCGCTGTAAGGTTCCTGTCGCGTTTCAGAGCCGGACTTCCCGCACACGGAGGCGCTGGCGCCGTTCCAGCCGCTGAGCATGAAGGCGTACCACTGCCCCATCGACACCTCGCTCAACTACTCGCAGGCCAGCAAGCTGGTGCGCGAGCTGCGGCCGCGCGAGCTCGTGCTGCCCGAGCAGTACGCCGCGCCGCCCGCCGCCGCCGCCGCGCCGCCGCGCGCGCACGTCGCCGTCGACGTGCCCACGCTCGTGCTGCGCCGCGGCGCCGCGCGCACGTGCAAGCTGCGGCGCCGCGCCGCGCGCGCCACGCTGCCCGGCGACCTGGCGGCGGCGGCGGCCAAGCGCGCCGCGCCCGCGCCCGCGCCGCCCGCGCCCGCCGCCCACGCCGCCCCCGCCGCCGCGCCGCCCGCGCTGCGCCTGGCGCCGCTCACGGCCGCGCTGCGCCTGCGCGACAACCGGCTGGAGCTGCTGCCGGCGCCGCCGCTGCCGGACGGGGGCGCGGCGGGGGCGGGCGCGGAGGGCGCGCGCGTGCACTGGGGCGCGCTGGAGACGGGCGCGCTGGTGCGCGCGCTGGCGCGGGAGGGGCTCGGCGAGGCGCGCGTGGAGGGCGACATCGTGCACCTGCCGCGGCACGACACGCTGGTGCAGGTGGAGCGGCACGCCACGCACGTGTTCTGCGAGGGCGCGCCGCCCGTGCGCCAGGCGCTGCGCCGCGCGCTCGCCGCCGCGCTGCCGCACGTGTGACGTCACGGGCCACAGCCGCGCGTGTGACGTCACGAGCCGCCCCACTCCCGACGACGCGTCCCCCGTGTCGTTCGATGAGTGATTTCACGTCTGTGACCTACGTTTGTGAAGGAGATGAAGACTCGGTGTTAATAGTGAGATGTATGATCAGAATGACATGCAAGTTTTTAACTATATAACTGCAAAATAAATCTGTACGAAAATAATTATGATGTTCAATTTATTTGTGTAAATAATAATAATAATATAAATGTGTATGACTGTTTGTTATCCTAAATAAATAAATAAATATTTTTCAGACTTTTTCACGACTGTCGAGAAACAATCGAATCAGGCCCGGCACACATTATCGGCATCGTCCATCGACGAGGAAAGGAATCCTTCGGCATCCCTACGTGCAAGCGCACACTGTTGGCAACTACCTATGCCTTGGCATGTACCGTAGTGATTATTGTCACAGATGCGTTTACCTTTCGGCACAAACAATAAAATAAAAAGGGGAGTTTGGCAGTATTTGGCGGACGTGATTTTTATTTCGATAATTGTAATATTCTTCGGAGTGAATATTGTTACGTAAAATCAGTGTAGTTTTGTGTAATCAGTTTCTGTGATGATGTGCAATGTGGAGGGTTATCGAAATAAGCGTCAAGTGGTGTGAAAAGTAATAGGTTTTTTTTTGTGGTAATCTACCTCATTCAAGTATCACCACAGTGTCTGCCATCGATCGTTTGACGCCAAACTCTCCCAAGGTGCATTGAAATGTATTACACTAACATTTCAATGCAAACTACTGAAGACTTGGCTGTATGGGCTTAGTTCCCTTTGCCTTCCCTACATGGGAGAATTTACAAGGAGTTTTTGGCGGCACCCAACTATAGCGGACGTGATTTTTATTTCAGTGATTGTAATATTGTTTCGGATTTAATCTTGTTGCGTAAAATCAGTGTAATTTTGTGTAGTGTCAATAATGATGAGCAATATGGAAAATCATTGAAATAATCGTCAAGTGGTGTGAAAATCAATGGGATTTTCATCGTGGTAATCCATCTCATCGAAGTAAGACCACAGTGTCTACCATCGATCGTTTGACGCCAAACTCTCCCAAGATGCATTGAAATGTATAACACTTGCAAACTACTGAAGAATAGTATTCTCTGTTAACGAGTAGCTCAAAAGGTCCTGCAACCGTAAACTGAATATTAAATAAGAGAATTTACAACATAAAAATAAAAAATTGGCGGTAAAGCGTAGTTCGTTGATATTTGGTTGTAACATATTATTACTTTTAATATCAATTAAATTATGTAAAAGACCCTTTTTAACTTTCTTGCATTTTAAAAAAAAAATCACTTCATATATGCCTCGGCCGAAATGGCTTGTCTCGTATCATTGAGGTCCTCGTCAGCTGCGGCTCGGCCTTCAACATACTCGACCTGCAATTTCTTTGCTTTTGCAATAATGTACTATTTTGTTACTACGGCCATATATCATGGATATTTCTACTTTATTGCCATGAAGTTAATATAAGATGCGATTTATCAATTTAAATTCCTGAGCCGTGCCGATGCCGATAATGCCGGGCCTTACAGTCTCTATAAGTAGGTACTTATTCGTTTAGAGCGAATGAGAATGATATGGAACGTGACGTGGACGTAGTCCGATCCAACAGTCGTAAATGGGGAAGGGCGAGTCTGAACCTTTAAAATATATCGGGCAAAATATGTGACCTCGAACAACTCGACCTAACAATTTTCTTCTGGTACCTACAGGCGCGATAAATACAGGTGGACATATAAATAAAATAAATATTTCATAAGGTAATAGTTTAATAATTAAATTATAATTTACATCTCTTAAAGTTTACAAAGATTTGTAACATATTGAAACAGGGAGCCCTAGGGCGCCGCGAATCATGTCGAAATAGAGATATTGGCGCCCAACGTGGGGCGAGTGGCGCGGCCCTCGCCGATACTTGCATCACGGGCTATATAACTACAAACATCGACAATATTGACGACATACATAGCTTCAAGTCATATACCACATAAGCAAACATATATCGATACAAATATTATGTAAGTAGTGCAGAGTAATAATAATTTATATAAAGACAGCCGCCGACTACGAGCAACGTGTATCGGGGCACACGTGGTAGTGTATAACATTATAATACTGTAACTATATTATTAGTAAATGTACATTTCTAACAAAATAAAATCTTTTATAATCTGATAATTATTCTAATTCTAGAACGATTCAACAAACAAAACAAAAACTTCGCTGCGACTACGCATCCATAGACACTTGGAAGCAGGGACCAATGCTTGAACTTGAACATTACGGTATCATACAGTCCATTAATACTACTAATACTAATGGAGTAATGCAATTATTGGACATCAGCAAAACATTTTATATTTCACTCGGTACAATTTGGGATAGTACGTGGCATATTTTAAGGACGAGTAGACTGATCTGCTTATCGATTTGATCGTTAGCAGGTTTTCTATTCGGTCGTTTCTAAGCAATCGAAACGATGAAATACATCAAAGACAGGGCCACTACGCGTGCAGGTCCATGTCGGCGAAGTCGTCGCCCTGCGTGGCCAGCACGAGCGCGTAGTGCGCGTGCAGCTGCAGCAGCAGCTCGCCCTCGTCCAGCATCTCCAGCGCCGTCACGCGGGACCGGTCGGCGTCGGGCAGCGCCTGCCACACGGCGCGCATGTCCCACGCCGCCGCGCGCTGCCAGCCCAGCTCCTGCAGCCTGCAGTACCGGGACATGTAGTGCACGCAGCACACAAGGCACCCGGGGCCGGGAGTCATTTACATACTATGGGGAGTACTTGTCTTTAAACTATCATCACGCTGACCCTATACGGATGAGATAGAAGCGGTTTCAACAGCGTCCGGGACCAACGGCTCATTGTGTATTCCGAGCGGACGAGCGCGCTCCAAGACGCGCCGCAGCGGTCGGCCATCTCGCGGTGTGTGTACCTGGCGGCGCGTGTGCCTCGCGGCGCGTGTGCCTGGCGGCTCGTGAGCGCGTGTGCCCGGCGCGTGTGCCTCGCGGCGCGTGTGCCTGGCGGCTCGTGAGCGCGTGTGCCCGGCGCGTGTGCCTCGCGGCGCGTGTGCCTGGCGGCTCGTGAACGCGTGTGCCCGGCGCGTGTGCCTCGCGGCGCGTGTGCCTGGCGGCTCGTGAGCGCGTGTGCCCGGCGCGTGTGCCTGGCGGCGCGTGTGCGCGTGTGCCCGGGGCGTGTACCTGGCGGCGTGGTCCTCGGCCGGCCCGCGCACGGCGCCGGCGAGCGGGCAGCCGCGCGCGCTGAGCGAGCGCTCCATGACGGCGCCGAAGCGGTCGCCGAGCGCGCACTGCTCGTACAGCAGCAGCGCGCCGCGCGGGAACTGCGCCGCCAGCGCGCGCAGCAGCGGCGCCGCCGCCGCCGGCCGCAGGTACACCAGCACGCACTCGGCCAGCAGCAGCGTGGGCCGCTCGCCGGCCGCGCCCGCCGCCGCCAGCTTGCGGCGCACCTCGCCGGCGCAGCGCAGGTCGGCGCCGCACAGGTGGTAGTCGGCCGCGTGCACGTCGCCGCACTGGATCACCACCTCCCCGTCTGCGGACACGCATCCCCGAATCGTTTCTGTGCGGCCGTGCGACTGGCGCGGCGGCTGCTATCCCTGAACGCGTACGAGAGAGCAGCGGTCGCCTAGGCGGGAGAGGCCGCCGCTCGCTCGGTGGTCGCGGGTTCCATCCCGTCGCCTGTACCGCTGTGTATGGCGCCGACCACGAATAGTAACTTTAAATATATATATTTAATTATATTTATACATATATATCACCTGATAGTGAGTGATGATATGCTGGGCTGTAGATGATAGCTAGTCAGGCGGGGTTAGAAACCCTGCCACCGACCAAACCGAGCGGTGAAACTCCTGCCCCATGGGGAATTTAATCCAGAACCTCCACAAGTTCTTAGTTGGTGGGCCCGGTAGATTGTACCTTCTTCTTACAGAAACTTACAACTTAATAACACCCATGTGAAATAATGTTTGAAGAATTAGAGAGATCACCAAAGCTCAATAAGAAAATGTTAATACAGCAGAGAAAATGTCATCTACTTATACTATCTACATATTATTTTTACAAAGATAACAACCATCACTAATGCTGCTTAACATGCTACAAACACCTTTTTAACTAATCTTACATTTAAACAAGATCATATGCTTAAATGTGCTTAAACATACATACAATCACGCCTGCAATCCCCGAAGAGGTAGGCATAGTCCACATTTAGCCATACAAAAATTGGGTTTGGTCAGATGTAAGTATAAATAAATATATTATAAACTATAATTTTTTTACCTTCACTACATAACTTTTCCATAAGTTTTTTATTTCGTTTAATTATTTGAGCTTTTTTGGCTGTGACTGATGGGAGGTCCAATTCTATAAAATTTCCAACAGCCTGAGTGGTATCCTTGAGCCTCCAATACAGGGTGTCAAACCCACAACCCAGATTTATAATTTGACATTTTGTGTTACATCGCTGCAATTAAAATAAATTATTTACATATTACATGCAAAGTTAATAAAACCAATGGTATAAGAAACTTCACATAGTTATCAAGTGTTATACTATCAAGATGGTTAATGGTTCTTATTGTTTTTCTGCTGTTCTCCCAAAGAAACAGAAGTATATCATTAGTAAGTATATAATTATTGGATATCGAAAAAAGTGGAATTCAACTAATCTAATAGGTAATAAGTAATAAGTTTTATAACAAGAGTACCCGGCTTGTAGTCTTGTAGTAAGCCTTTCCAAAACACAAATGAAACAATTGGAGATAAAATATCTGCTATTAGATATTATGTATGTAAGTAAATAAACAAATAGTCACCTCCAAAAATTGATTGATGAATAGCTCTATGCCGCGAACTCTGGCGTAATAGCCGCGATTTATCTCTGGAGCTTTTCTATCGACATGTTTCGCAAAATAAGACATATAATCATCCTTCCAATATCCCAAGTCGACTGCGCATCTCTTACATTCTGTAGCATCGGTGTTTGTAGCGATGATAGCCTCATCTTCGTCAGTCCATGACATTATATTTTCCATTATAGCGGCTAAGATGTAATGCGCATTTACACAAACATCATACACACTTTATCCCTTATTTTTATTTGTTTTTGCTAAAATGGTCAAGTCAAAAAGAAGCAAATCACATTTATCCACAGATAAGGGAGATATGTCCACAGATTAGAGAGAATACGTCTAAAGGATGTGTCTCATTCAAAGAGTAATATAGTCTCATTTACAGATTGTCTCATTCAAAGAGTAATATAGTCTGTATAGTCTCATTCACAGATTAGAGAGAATACGTCTAAAGTTCTATAGGAGCTCCATCACTGACCCAGTTTTTAAACGCTATTCCATAGAAAATGACACCAAATTTTTGTGCTGATTTGAAGCGCCACCGTGAGTGTACTGGGAACTAATTAGTTTACAAATGGCTCTTTAGACCATGTATGCGAAGCACTTAGGGGAAGCATAATATTACTTCTAAGCTTTAGACAAAAACTCTGTAATCTGTGGTCCTATACTCAACATCATAGAGGTAATAAATAAGACATAGAGAAGACATGTTCTTCTAGATCTACATTTTATTAAACAAATATATATTAAATCGACACGGAAACCTCAAACAGCGTTTTGTCTCTTTTTAACTAATTGGTAGTTGCATTTAAGAAAAGAGACATGTAGTAGTTGCTCTATTCGTTTTTTAATTGTGGTGTCACGGATTTTTGACGCGTGGCCAGTGCCGCCATGTGCCGCTTTTGAATGAAAATATTATATTTTCATTCAAAAGTAAATAATCATTACCAACAAAATTTATCTTGCCTAAATAAGGAAAACCCATTTTTTATACGGTAAATAATATACACAAATAAATCAAAACATGCCTAGGTAAATACACAATTGTCAGATCATTACTAGGTCAGTACGTAGGTATGTGTATTGCATTTTATTTGGGTTTCGTATTTTTGACTATACTATGTTTAGAAAATATTGGAAATGCCTTCTTTTCACCTGAGTTTAAATAACCTCTGAATTTAAATAAAAAGTGTGAAAAAATTGCTAAAAAAGCATAATTCGTGTTAAGCACATACAGAATTTTACAACACATAAAGATTTGTTTCGTTAAGATTTTATAAGATGAAATCATCAGCATTAATATTTACATCACAATAAAGTAGTGAACTAAACAAAGGGGGCTCCCATAAAAGTTATATCAAGAGATGTGGTGTATAATCACAGTGTATAATATAGTAACAAACTGCAAGACACGTATTCTCTTTAATCTGTGCAGAAAAATCAATGACAACCTTAGAAACTTTAGGATATTATTTTGGGATAACGTAGTGATTCTTTTCTCTTTGTATTAATTATTATGATTAGATTACCTAATGACCTTTAGACATATCTCTCTAATCTGTGACCTAATGTGGAGATGACACATTGCCTTAAATAAAAGAAGAAAAAATAGATTACCTGTTACTTTTGTATTTGTTTGTGTTTTTATGTGCTCAGTGTAATATTTCGGTCTGTAAATTATTATACTCAAATTGGTAAAAGTGAGTGTTTTAAATTAGTCTGCAAACATTCAGATATTACAAAATTGATTATATATTGCAATGCCACTTCAATAATTTCATTAGAATGGAAGCTGGAAGAGATGGACCTTTGCCTATAATTTTAGTGAGTGCTAAGGATGAGGAATCTGCTTCTGAATTTATAACAGGTAGGTTTCTAAATCAAGAATAAACAATGTATTTGTCATGTTACATTACACTTACATTCTAGTAAAACAAAAGTTTACCACATCATTTTAATATTTTCTTAGAACATTATACCAACAATGATCTAAGATTCATTATAACAATTTTACTTAGCCCAAAATGTTCCTTCATTGTAATGCTATGTGAAGTTTCAAATGGGGTGTGATTTTACACAGTAGGTACAAAAAAATACCAACACCTATCATATATATATTTTTTCAGAACTTATCGATAATGAAGTAAAGAATAATGATGATGAGTTGGGCGCCAACACAGACAGGGTGTGGAGGCTAGTGAATAAATACTACACAGCGGATGTGAGGTTGCACGCGCTGGGCGACTCGCAGCAGTTGGACTCTGACTTACTGGACTTGATTGAAGCACATGTTGTTTACTTGACTGCAGATGAAGTAAATATTTTTTTGTTTCTTATGTTATAAGAATGTTTGAAAATAAAAAAAGCAAGTTAGGCTTAATAGCCTAACTAACAAGATTTAGAAAAGCATGTCAAATTGGTTATTATAGCAAAATACTTACATACTTAATTAGATTATTACTTTTAACATTTTATATGAAAATGACCATTAGTCTATATGAACAAAAGAGCCGCCAAAAGTTTATATGACGTGTTCATGACGTTGCATAATAGCATAATATTTGTTTATCTACACTCATGTTATAATGTTCGAATTATGAACTCAAGCTCGAACTCTTAATGACATACTTTTTAAACCAGCTCGAACTCTTAATGACATACTTTTAAACAAATGGAAACTGTATCATAATGACCATTATGCAACAGGTTGAATTCATTATGCAATATATATTTTTTTTATGCACACATATGATAGTCTCCATTTTTAAATTTTCGTTCTTATCATCTGTGTTAAAAAGTATGTGATTATGAGTTCGAGTCCGAGTTCATAATTCGAACATTATAACATGAGCGTAGATAAAATTTATGTCACTGCCCAATTAGCTATTTTGCGGCAATAAGTCGCCGTCTATTTAGTTATTTTGCTGACCAATTTAGAAATATTCGCTTCTCACACGTCGCTCACCAATCAGTCATTTCAGTCGATCAATAGTTAGAATATTTCGCTGACCATTCAAATGGCACCCTCAACTTTACTATCGTGATGCGTAAAAAATGTCATTCACAAGGAGCGCTCCCGATCAAGATATCGCACGCGAGGAACAAAAGTGACCTAATCCAGACGAGGCGTCTACAACATTCGAACGCTTTCTGACCTTTAAAAAGTGGCGAGGACGAGTCGGCTCTCTCGCACACGATGGAACGTCACGCCACTTTCGCGCGGGAGTCGTTCAGAGGTCACTTTCGTTCTTCGTCCTGCGCCCCCTCGTCACTCGCGGCGGTCGCCAGGTGGCGGCGGGCGCGGAGCTGGTGTCCCGGCGCATGTCGCGCGCGGCGGCCGGCGTGCGCGCGGTGGCGGCCGCGCTCGCGCACGAGCCCGCGCCGCTGCGCGCCGCCGCCCTGCGCGCGCGCGCAGACCTCGTGCCGCTGCGCGCGGCCCCCGCCGGCGCCGGCCTGACACGCGCGCGCGACGTGCTGCACGCGCACGTGTGGCCCGGCGCGCGGCTGCTGCGCGGCGTGCACGAGCCGCGCCCGCAGCCGCCCGCCGCCGACGACGAGTGGGGTGAGTGGCACTCGTCCGGGCCGCCCGACGCGTTCGCGGCGGCGCTGGCGGCGCTGCCGGCGGCGGCGGCGGCGGCGCGCGAGCCTGTGCCGCGCGCCGAGCGGCTCGCGCGCGCCGAGCGGGTGCTCGCGCTCTTCTGCAACGCGCTCGGCGCACCGCTCGACTAGACCGACGCCGCGCGCATCCGTCTCGTCCGCACGCCGTACGCCTCCTGTGATCCGAGCCGTTCTGTCAGATCATATGATATCTACTAATGATGGCGTTTCTCATGAACGATCGCCCGCAACTCTCCGCTTCGCCCCCGAGCTCCGCGCTGGGCTACGGAGCTCCCTCCTGCACCGCGGAGCTCATGCTCCCTGCGCTGCAGCGCTCCTCCCGACGCCGCAGAACTCCTCCTCGCTACCCTACGAGACTTCTCACTGCGCCACCGGACTCCTCTCTACGCCACGGAACTGCTCACTTCGCCACGACGACAGGAGATGTTGTAGGCTACATGCCTACCCCACACCTGCACATTAGGGCGATGAACTACGACTGAACCGACCGAGTGTCCTTATAGAAGGCACAATCGCGGGCATTCGTGGGAGACAAATAAAAAATCAAGTCATAATGTTGAATGTTTTATTGTAAGCTTGTGATGCGACCGCCGCTATATCGCAGGCGGCGCGGCTCGGTAACAACAGATCCTCAAGGCACAATTGTCATCGTATATAATTAAACTATCTACATAATAATATGTATATCACCTATATTCTCAATAGTATCCCATGTGGTATTGTACCGCTCACTTAAATCGCTAAGGCCTGTAAAGCTCCCGTCGGTCGGCGCGTCTCGAGTACGGTGATGCGGAAATCATTCATAATCACTTGGCGCCAAAACAGTTACAAAATATCTTTAGACATTCACACCTATCAACTAACCTCATTTTAAGCAACTACTGCTACTGGTGTAACGGATACTAGATGAATAAATATATTTATTAGATAAATACACATAAATATATGGAATACATAATATAAACATCCAAGACTGGAGAACGAATGCCTGTATTCATCACACAAACATTTGCCCCCTTTTACCGGAAATCGAACGAACCTCTCGTGATCATAACGCCTGAGACCGGCGTACAGACCACTCGCCCACGGAGGACGTCAAGTAAGAGTAATACTTATATATTAGTGGAAGAGGATGCGGATGAAGAAGAATAAATATTATAGATACAAAGAATGATACGTTCTTCTTGCTCTCACTTCAGTTCTTTACCATTCGTTATTTTGCATTTCCACATCCACACTGAATTGTCGTGTTATCCATCTTTATCACATATCCATAAACTCGACATAATTCGCTTTGTCTAAGCGAAAAGTATATTTCTACTTTATTTATGAGGATGCGTTTGAGGAACTCCAGGCGAAACTTCCGGCTTATATGGAAGCGGATAAGGATCCCTCACCAACTGTACTATTGCCTGACGCACCGACTTTAACTTCATAAGCAGTAGCTAATTTATTTAAAGCGATGTAAAAATCTTAATTCGTAATATTTTAATAAAGCTTTGTAACCTATGTTGATATCTTACACAATATAATACATACGTTAAATTCGTTAGAAGGAATCGTCTTCATGTCGTAGATTAACATTAATAGCAACAAAAAATCATAGCGCAAGACATACCCAAGACAGGAAGGAAACTGCGCTCACATAATACTTAGTTATTATTTGAAAGTCGTTTTGGGCTTCAGTACATTCCGGCATCTGAAGCAGAGTGCGGGTCCTACCGTGTTACAGAATTGCGTATAAAACTAAGCCTTAGTCGTATAAACGCAGTCGACCGTGCGAGTGCGTCTAATATTATTATCTATCGGAACACAGTTTCGTTTTCTGTTTGATGGGTCATGTCTGCGACCACTTGCTCATAACAATTATTAGTTATTATCACAAACACAATTTGTTCGACCCGAGGTCCAAACTTACAACTAAGAGACCCACGAATTCGTAAGCCTCATTTAAAATTTTAATTAATTAACATGAATATATAAAAATTATGGAATATTAAATCTTGAAATGCTTCGCTGATATAAGTGTATACTAAAATTAGTAAATCGTCTCACTCTCGGTGTGCGACCTATTTGTGCGCGTCTCAAATTTATAATAACAATCTTATGTTACAACAAAAACAATGTAAATGCTAAAAGATTAATATAAAATATAAACAACGCGTTGAGGTGCGCCCTCGGCCTCGACGCCACTTATTATTAACTTAAATTACGTACTCGTAGTAACAATCACAAAGGAGTCATTTTTATAATTTTTGCTACTTATATTTTACACAGTTAAGTGTATATTTTTAGAATTTGGCTTTATCTGTTAAAATAATATGATTTTATAAAATATTCATAGAGGTATTGCACAGATAACAAAAAAAAAATGGACATTCGTTTAGGAACATCTAACGCGGAACGAGCGACTCATGGCGGTGACCAGCTCATATATGATATGCGGCGCGAAATGGTCGAGCGATAGTGTTATGGGGTAGACGGTGCGCTTCAACCAGGTACCTACCAGGGTTCAAGATCGGACATTAAGATATGTAGTTCTCGGCTCGGCTCGGACACTCGACCTACCGCCGGCTACGAGTCGCCGTCGGCGCCGAGGTCGCCGCAGAGGTCGGCGCCGAGGTCGCCGCACAGGTCGGCGCCGAGGTCGCCGCACAGGTCGGCGGGCGCGCGGCCGGCGGCGGCGCGGCGCAGCAGCGCGCCGAAGTACTGCGTGGCGAGGCGCGCGATGTACTGGCGGTGCGGCGGCGGCGCGGCGGGCCGCCAGCCCTCCAGGAAGCCGATGTGGCCGCCGCGCGCCGGCACCAGCAGCGCCACCGCCGCCGACGCGCGCGCCTCCGCCAGCGGCAGCGCGCCCAGCGGCTGGAACGGGTCGTCCGCCGCGCACAGGCACAGCAGCGGCGCGCGCACCGCCGCCAGCCGCCCGCGCAGCGACGCCGCCGCGTAGTACTCGTCCACCGACGCGAACCCGAAGTGCCGCGCCGTGAACGCCGCGTCGAACTCGCGCACCGAGCGCGCCCGCTCCAGCGCGCGCCAGTCGGCCGCCGCCGCCGCCAGCGGGCGCAGCCGCCGCGCCGTGCGCCGCAGCCCCGCCGCCACGTGCCGCGACAGCAGCGCGTTGGCCGCGCCCGCGCCCAGCGCCGCCGCGCCGCGCGGCACGTCCAGCGGCGCCGACACGGCCAGCGCGCCCAGCAGCGCGCTGTCGCCGCCCGCCGCCGCCAGGTGGTGCGCCAGCAGCAGCCCGCCCAGCGACACGCCGGCCGCCAGCAGCGGGCCCGGCGCGCGCGCGCGCACCGCCGCCAGCGCCTCCGCGAAGTCGCCGTGGCTGAGCGCGCAGTACAGCCGCGGCGACGCCAGCTCCAGCCCGCCGAGCCCGCGGTGGTTGACGACGACGCAGCGCAGGCGCAGGCGGCGCGCGGCGGCGGCCAGCACGCGCGCGTAGTCGGCGCCGCCGTCGCCGCTGACGCCGGGCAGCAGCAGCAGCGTGCCGCGCTCGCCGCCGCCGCCGTCGCCCTCGGCCCAGTCCAGCGCCACGCGGCCGCCGTCGGCCAGCGCCAGCACCTCGCGGCGGTAGCGCGCGCGCGGCAGCAGGCGCGAGCGCAGCAGCGAGCCCACGACGGTCTGCAGGTGCGCCTGCACGCACCACGGCGTGGGCCAGTAGCGCTCGCGCACCAGCGGCACCTCCTCCTCCAGCAGCGCGCGCAGCCGCCCCGCGCGGCACACCAGCAGCGGCCGCTGCAACACACACCTCACTGCATCCTCCGACCGTGCCTTCCACGGGATTACTGCCTCGAACGCGTGTACGATTGTGTTATCGATCCTTATCCTTATCTCTAATTCACGGTTCGCCTCTTCCTAGGAATTAACCATATTGTAACTATAAAGATATCTAAACCCTGTAACCTCCAACTTTAGAGATTGCCTTTATTGAAACAAATTTGTAAAAAATTACTTAGCTGGTCGACTTTCACTTCGCGAATAATTTCAGGGCACATATTTATTATTTGCCTGACCGGACCAAAAATTCTCGTAATATAGAAAATTTAATGAACCTGTGACTAATTTATATTGAACCAAGTAGATGTGGCCAATAACACAAACGGCTATCATCACGTTTACACACTGCGAACACTTAGAATTGAACATATAATCTAAGCGCATCAACTGATATAGGTCAATAATTTATCTGCTAAGGTGATACTAAATTATTGCAACTTTACCTTGACTACTTCCACTAAATAATAGGTTACATAAAGAATAAGGAATAATAATACTATAAAAAATTCTTTGTTCACTTCAGTGATATAGGAATAAACGCTTGACATGATTGTTTAAAATGATTTAAGGGGGAAACCTATTAACAAGTAAAATAACTAAAAAATACTGCAGGGACAAGCTGCACAGCTGAAAACCACAACATAATGCGGAAAACCGTGGGTGAGTGATGTCATCTTGACTTTGATTAACAACTTTTTAACATTGTGGTTTATGGATCTAATCCGTACAGCCAAGTTGTCAATATGTATTAGGTACAGTATCTTTCAGTCAAAATTGTCCACAAGGTATATAAACAAAACGAAGGTAGTTTTTAATCTCAAATGTTTCGTGATAACAGTGCAGTGAAATCAGTTGACACCTGAGGTTGAAACGGAACGGTGCCCGCTAAGGGGTTTTTACCTTCTCGCCACGTAGACGAATGCGTCCGCAGACACCGAATGATGCATCCGTAGATAGATCACCACGAAGCGTCCATGGCAGATGCAATGTTTTCTACCTTATTCAGCTCGAAATATGAAAGTTTCGTTGTTTTGTTAATACACTTGTAATTTTTACAATAAGTTAAAAAAGAAACTGTAAAAAGCATTAACTTCCCGATAAACACTGATGCGTTGCCAGACGTGTCCCAATGATCCGGACTACGCGCTCAAGCGCCGATACCCAATGATCCGTGCCGCAAAAACCGACAAAAGATTTCCCTCTACACGTTGGTGGCAGCGTCTGCTGACGACATCTGCAGAGTCATCTGTCTACGCGGAGAAAGAGGAGACATAAGATAATATATGTAATAATCCGTATTTCTTTCAGTCTTTTGCTTGGCCCGATGAGTGGTTGTTATTCTCCTTGTAAGCCTAACTAGCAAAGGATTTTAAATCTCGTAAACTTTCTGCACAATGTTACATAAACAAATATAAAATGGAGTTTTTGGCGGCATTAGACGATGGTGGACGTGATTTTTATTTCGATGTTATATTGTTCGGAGTGGATGTTGTTACGTAAAATCAGTGTAGTTTTGTGTAATAAGTGTCTGTGATGATGAACAATGTGAAGAATCATCGAAATAACCGTCAAGTGGGGTGAAAAACGATGAGATTTTTATCGTGGTAATCCACCTCATCGAAGTAGCGCTACAGAGTCTGCCATGGACCATTAGACGCCAAACTCTCCCAAGATGCATTGAAACTATTAAGGAAATGAAATATTGAAGACTTGGCTGTATGGGCTTCGTTCCCTTTGCCTTCTCTTCATGGGAGAATATAAAAAAATCTGTAAATAAATTTTCGAGTCTATAGGCCTGAACGTTGTTCTAAATAAAAATGTATGCGACTCATTCTAAAGAGTCTTGCGTACCTAACTCATTCATTCATCTCGTTACGTTACGTCAGTACGTCTACTTGCTGGTTGGCATGTAGGTACATTAAGTACTTGTTGCTGTGCTGTGTTGTGATTAGATAGAAATTAATTAGGTAGTTGATTAATAAAGCTAGTTCTAAAATTCAAATTCAAAAATAGAAACCAACCTTATGTTTTTGAAGTGGATTTTAATTTAACAATACTTTTTTTGTAGAACGTTAGTGTTTAGGCAGCCAGCATGAAGGGTGGCAAGATAGTGCTGTGTGCGAACCGCTGCATCGCGCGCAGGGCCGCGGCCGCCAGCACCAGGTGAGTCAGCGACGCGACCAGCGCGGCTCATCCTCGGCTCTCGGAGATGGCGCCCGCCCAAACGCACTTTCAACGCTTGCCTTGGACTTTGTACCAAAACCTTCTTAGGAAATCAAACACAAGTAAACCTATTGTTTAACTGTAATTTCTTGGTCTGTATGTGCAAATTAAATTTAATGAAATAATAATAGAAATATTAATAATACATAATTAATTAATAATGTATTTTTATACAACTATGTACCTATGTGACTCTTTGTTTCTGATAAATAATCCAATGTTGCACAACTTTTTATAAACTTGTGTACACAATGTATAAAAATTTTTACAAGTTTGCAAAAGTGCAATCGTTGGGGACAGACATGCAATTGTGCATTAAAGAGAAAATAATTCTTATTAACTTTTGATTGTTAACAATAAGAATCATTTCTCTAAGATACACTTTCCTTGTAGATACACTTTTGAAAAATCTCCGCTATTGTTCCTGTAAGATGCACTTTATTAAAACGTTAACAATCATTCCTCGTAGATACACTTTTTAGGTATAGTTGTGGAATAAATTAATAACTAAAATATCGACAATAGGGTTAAATGAAGCCTATAGTCTACTTGTTTGTATAAACAAGAGAATGCCTTATAAACAAATGAACATGGGAAAACAAGTGAATTCCGTAAAAACAAATGAACTTCAAATAAAAAGAAAATAATGATTTTTGTAAAACTCATTTTTTTTATTTTTAGTATCTGTTGTTACAGCGGCAACAGAAATTTTAGCCTGGAGATAGACACAGCGAAGTCTCAGTAATAGGGTCCGGTTTTTACCCTTTATGCGGAATCCTAAAAAAACATGTGAATTCCGTAAAAACAAATGAATGTCAAATTAAAGTTCATTGATACGTTTGGCTATTATTTTCATAAACATAATTTCTTTATTTAGTTTGTTTACTGATGATTGTATGACTTTGTACTTAAAAGCAATAGGGTATTTGACTGAGTAAGAAAATTTATATTGTTTTCGTCTATTAGATTATCGAAAACTTTTGTGAATTAATAAAAAAATACTTACTAAGAAAATCGCGTCAAACTTTGGTTGTGGGGATGAAATAAAAAGCACCAACAAGCATCAATATAGCCATCTTCCATCTTTGAATTATTTAATTTTCAAAACTTGCAGTTATACTTTTCTGGTTTGCTGTACTTGGCCAAAGTGTATCTTACAGGAACAAAAGCGGAGATTTTTCAAAAGTGTACCTATGAGGAAAGTGTATCTTAGAGGAATGATTCAAAAATAATAATATTAAAATAAATAAAAAGTTTTTTATGATTGGATTATTACTTTTTGTGATTTTACATTGCTCAACTATAAATAAGTTTCTGATGTTTGGCACTATTTATAGCCTATCAAGGTTAGGTACTGTAAGTTTTATAACGTTGTCTTATTTTTTTAGACTTTGACTAATGTGTACAAATAATTATAGACTACCTCTACTTTCTGTAAAGTCCATATTTCCCCATTAACAAAAAGTTAAGTTCTTGATAATAATCACTGGCTCCCAATCAAAGCAGGAAATAATAAAGCAGACTTTTAATTTCTTCGTGAGGATAATCACATGAGATGTTAAAGTGACTTAATATAATGTTAGTATTTCGTCTATTGTTAATACTTTTAAGATACATAATGTTTAAATGTTAATACGGATTTTTGGAGAAAATAAACTAAAGCATTTAAATAGTCTCCATATTACAAAATCTTGTAATAGAGAATACTAATTGATATTAATCTATGCCACTAGATCCTGGATGAATCATGTGTTAATGATAAATTTTAACTAATGCTTATATAGGAATACAAATGAGTGCAAAATAAAGGTCAAAGTATAATTTAACTAGTCTGGTTTATCAATATGGCTTGTCATCTTAGACAATATACTAGAGCTATTTGAACTGTAGCTTGTTTATTCATACTGTAGATGCTAATGAGTGTCTAATTTTTTTATTTCCAAACTATATTTTATAATTTCGAGTTCTATACTCTCTGTAGTATCAAAATGCACTGTTTAAAGGCCTTTTATTATTTTTTAATGTTGGTAAAATGCATTTACGCACACCCTAGAGGAACGAGCAGCAAATCTTGTCATGTGCGGCTCGTTCAATGATTACGCATCTCCACGAGCGGTCTTGCTCGAGCGCTGCCTCGGTGGTGAAGTGACGAGAGCGTGTGTGTCGTGTCGCAGCGTGCGGCGCGCGTCGTCGGCGCCGCGCGCGTCGGCGTCGTTCACGCTGAACCTGTTCCGCGGCCGCCTGGAGCCGGCGCAGGTGTTCCCCTTCCCGGAGCCGCTCGCCGACGACCAGCGCCAGATGCTGCAGGAGCTCGTGCCGCCCGTCGAGAAGTTCTTCCAGGAGGTTCACCTTTTAACATTCTTATCCGCCTTTCCTAAAATCTATCGTGTCATTCGAATACATTGAGCTAATCATAATGTTTAAATGATCGTTGAAACCTAAACTATTGAACGATTCAAATGATCGATTCGCAATTAAACTGTCTCAAATTCTTTCTACTTTAATTCCAATAATTTCAGAATTTATTTATAGACAATCATAAAATAATTTCAGAATTTATTTATAGACAATCATAAATAAATTCTGAAATTATTTGAATTGAAGTAGAATGAATTTGTGACAATTAAATTGCGAATTAATTATTTGAATCTTATCTTATCTGAGGTTTGTGATTTCCGCCTAATCGATCGGTCGGTGAGATTGTATGTGTGTGTATCTTATCTAGCGATGCACGAATGTGTAACGCAGGTTAACGACCCGGCCAAGAACGACGCGAAGGCCGAGGTGGAGCCCGACACGCTGGCGGGGCTGTGGGCGCTCGGCGCCTTCGGGCTCCAGGTGCCGGCCGAACTCGGCGGCCTCGGCCTCAACAACACGCAGTACGCGCGCCTCGTCGAGGTACTCCTTCTCTTTCACCTTTCACCGTATTTTCACATTGTTTTTTTTTTTCATACGTCATATTTTGGCAAATAAAGAATTATTATAATATTATTATCACGCCCACATCGCACGGTGATACGGTCGCGTGTCGCAGGTGGTGGGCGCGCACGACCTGGGCGTGGGCATCACGCTGGGCGCGCACCAGTCCATCGGCTTCAAGGGCATCCTGCTGTTCGGCTCCGACGAGCAGAAGCAGCGCTACCTGCCGCGCGTCACCGGCGGCGAGTACGCCGCCTTCTGCCTCACCGAGCCCGCGTCCGGCTCCGACGCCGGCTCCATCAAGTGAGTGCCGCCCTCCCTCCCCCGCGCGCGACGCCTCCCCCCGCCCTCCCCTCGCCCTCGCGGCACTCACGCACGCTCCTGCGCAGGTCCCGCGCCGTGCTCGCGCCCGACGGCGAGCACTTCATTCTGAACGGGTCCAAGATCTGGATCAGCAACGGCGGCATCGCCGAGATCATGACGGTGTTCGCGCAGACGCCGGTGGAGCGCGACGGGCGCACGGTGGACAAGGTGACGGCGTTCATCGTGGAGCGCTCGTTCGGCGGCGTGTCGTCGGGCCCGCCCGAGAACAAGATGGGCATCAAGTGCTCCAACACGGCCGAGGTGTACTTCGAGGACGTGCGCGTGCCGGCGCGCTGCGTGCTGGGCGGCGTCGGCAACGGCTTCAAGGTGGCCATGAACATCCTCAACAACGGCCGCTTCGGCATGGCGGCCGCGCTGGCCGGCACGCAGCGCTCGGCGCTGGCGCAGGCCGCCGCGCACGCCGCCACGCGCGTGCAGTTCGGCAAGCGCCTGGCCGACTTCGGCGCCGTGCAGGAGAAGCTGGCCGACATGGCCATGCTGCAGTACGCCACCGAGGCGCTGGCGTACATGGTGAGCGGCAACATGGACACCGGGGCGCAGGACTACCACCTCGAGGCGGCCATCTCGAAGGTGAGCCGTCGTCGCGCTCGCGAAGTGTCAAAGCGCACGGTCGTCACTCTTCATATACGAATATCACGATTGCAGGTCTTCGCATCGGAAGCGGCGTGGAAAGTGGTCGACGAGTCGATCCAGATCCTCGGAGGCATGGGATACATGAAGGCCACCGGCCTCGAACGCGTGCTGCGCGATCTCCGAATCTTCAGGATATTCGAGGGCACCAACGACATCCTGCGGCTGTTCGTCGCGCTGACGGGTGAGTGTGGTCGCCCCCCGCCCCCCGCCTGCCCGGCCCCCCGCTGACCGCCCCGCTCTCCCCCGCAGGCGTGCAGTTCGCCGGCTCGCACCTGCAGGAGCTGCAGCGAGCCTTCAAGAACCCCGCGGCCAACCTCGGGCTCATCTTCGGCGAGGCGGGTCGGCGCGCGTCGGCGGCCGTCGGGCTCGCGCGCGGCCCCGACCTGGCGCCGCTGCTGCCGGCGGAGCTGCGGCCGCTGGGCGCCGAGCTCGGCAAGCTGGCGGCGGAGACCGGCCGCGTGGTGGAGGCGCTGCTCGTGGCGCACGGCCGCCGCATCGTGGACCAGCAGTGCGTGCTCAACCGGCTGGCCGACGCCGCCATCGCCGCCTACACGTCGGCGGCCGTGCTGTCCCGGGCCGCGCGCGCGCGCCGCCTGGCGCTGCCGGCGGCCGAGTACGAGGTGCGGCTCGCGGCCGCGTGGGCCGACCGCCAGCTGGCCGCCGCGCCGCAGCTGCTGGCCGCCGCGCGAGACCCGCGCTCGCTGCGCGCCTTCGACGACCTGCAGCGCCTCGGCCGCGACGTCGCCGCCGCCGGCGGCCAGATCAGCCTCAACCCGCTCAACCTATAACCGGCTCTCTCCGTCCGTCCCGCTCCCGTCGAGCGCCGGGCGAGACGGGCGCGATTAGATCTATAAGCGAATCGCGATCTGTAAATAAATAAAACTAGTTGAAGTGTACAATACAATATATATTCATATCAGTCGGTACGTTTCATTCGTCGCCCCCGACCCCGCGTCCGTCAGACGTCGATCTGCAGCGAGGAGTCCCAGGCGGGCGCGTTGACCTGCCGCAGCGTGGAGCGCAGCGCGCCGCCGGGCCCCAGCGCCAGCGTGAGCGGGAAGCGCTCGCCGCGCGGCCGCTTGTAGAGCGCGTGCAGCGTCTGCTCCCACAGCACCGGCCGCGTCACGTGGCGCGCCAGCTGCCGCCGCACGTGCGCGCCGTCGCCGTAGCGCCGCGCGTCCACCGCCGACACGACGGCCACGCGCGGCGCGCTCGTCTCCACGGAGCGCAGCGCGCGCCGCAGCGCGTCCTCCGCGTCCGCCATCAGCGGCGTGTGGAAGGCGCCGGCCGCGCGCACGCGCGCCGAGCGCCGCACGCCGAACTGCGCGCCGTGCGCCTCCACGTGGCGCAGCGCCGCCTCGTCGCCCGCCACCACCTTGCAGCCGGGGTACAGGTGGTTGGCGACGCCGCAGTAGGCGCCGGGCGCGGCGGCGGCGGCGGCGGCCAGCAGCGCGGGCAGGCGCGCGTCGGGCGCGAGCCACACGGTGAGCATGCCCTGGGCGCGCGCGGCGGCGGCGGCGCGCATGGCGGCGGCGCGCAGCTCCACGAGGCGCAGCGCCGGCTCCAGCGGCAGCGCGCCGGCCCACACGAGCGCGGTGAGCTCGCCCAGCGAGAAGCCGGCGGCGGCGCGCACGCGCTCCAGCGCGCCGGGCCGCGTGTCGCGCACCAGCTCCAGCGCGCACAGTGACGTCACCAGCACCGCCGTCTGGCAGCGCGCGTCCAGCTCCTCCGCGGGGCCCTCGCAGCACACGCGCCGGACGTCCCATCTGTACACCCGTACATAAATATTCATGAGCGAACGAACCTGAGGGACGCTTTTGCCTGTAAATTTGTGTTCATGCACATTTTTAAGTGAAGTCTTTAATTTAATTCAATGTAGTGAACGAAACTGTGTGAAACATGTGTGTATGATGTACAAAAATATGCACTAGTCATGGAATATATTCTTATTGTTGTAATTTTATTGTTTACTAAAAAATAAAGCTCGTTCACAGCGAAAACACAAATAATCTATTCCGAGAACACCCATTTCTCCCTGAATGCTTGATCCATTTTTCTCCCACCTACATTTAATAATTAGGTTTGTGGCATGCTATAGTTCAGTTTTCAAAACGGTAACCAATCAATATCCATGGCTCTCTAACACATGGCAAAAATAATAAATCATCATCAACTCCCATATAGTTTATACACTAGAGTCGAGTCGAGTAGTTGTTGGAGTGCACTATGAAAGAATGACCAGATTTTGAGGTTGCTGACAGATGAGACTATCGATTGCACGATCGGGGACCAGGAGGAAAACATGTAGACGGATGAAGAGGAACGTGTACGTACCCCACGACGGTGGAGGCGAGGTCGTAGAGGTCGCGCGCGGCGGGCACGGCCAGCAGGCGGCGGCCCATGCCCACGCGCTGCGCGCCCTGTCCCGGGAACAGCAGCACGCACGTGTCCTGCGGCGCCGTCTGCGGCCGCGCACCCTCCGCCGACGGCCGCGCCGCGTACGGCGAGGTGGCCCAGCGCAGCTCGGCGTCGGCCGGCGCCGCCTCCCCGAACTGCGCGGCGTCGCACACCAGCCGCCGCAGCGGGCTCTCGCCGCCGCCGCCGCCGCCGCCGCCCGACGCCGCGCCGCGCCGCTGCAGCGCCGCACGCACCGCCCACGACGCCGCGCGCGCCTTGCCCAGCGACATAGCCTTACGACACTTCGTACGCGCTTCCTCTACCCTTCACGCATTTGAGAGTTCAATTTATCTTTAGAAGGTTGAAGAGAACTCCCGAGACGACCTCGAACAGTTAGCGATGATCGAATAGAATTTAAAAGCCGCCTGTTAATATTCTTTCGCTAAATAACTATAAATAATCTAACGATCGCGATTAGCACGTTTGATTTAGGCAGAATTATAGTAATTACTCTCGATCAAAACAATATTTTGCGGAAATGCATGCATTAGCTTTGACAATGACAACTATACTGTCAATCACATGTCATGTTAAAATAGGTTATGAATGAGTGAATGAGCAACAGAAAAAAATACTATAATAAATTTATGGTCAGTCCGATACTTTTAAACTATAGAGAATCCAAGATTATTTAGTTAACCCCGTGGTGGGCACCGTGAACAATAGGTGGATCCCAAACTCTCATACAAGAACAAGAGGCAACAGTTTTCTGCGTTTGATATTTTCGTATCACCATACTCTTTTTCTTTCTATAGTAGGTAGAAAGAGAGGATAATTATATGTAAATGACAAACTGGAAAAATTTTATCGCTCCATAAAGCGGCGAAGATATACGAAAAAAAGGCAAATGTAGATGAATAGGCTCCATATTTGACCATTCACCGAATGTGAAGAGGGGCCAAGATGTTTCTATTGTAGACGTATTCTCTCTAATCTGTGATTTTGTCTCACTTTGTGCCCGTTGACTATATGTTAAGTCCAAAATTAATGACTGTATGGGCTTGGTTCCCTTTGTCTTCTTAAAATGGGAAAATAAATTACAAATGGAGTTTTTGGCGGCATTCAACTATGGCGGACGTGATTTTTATTTCGATGATTGTAATATTGTACGGAGTGGATATTGTTACGTAAAATCAGTGTAGTTTTGTGTAATAAGTGTCTGTGATTATGTGCAATGTGGAGGATTATCGAAATAAACGTCAAGTGGTGTGAAAAGTGATGAGTTTTTTATCGTGGTAATCCACCTCATCCCAGTAGCACCACAGTGTCTGCCATCGATCGTTTGACGCCAAACTCTCCCAAGATGTATTGAAATGCATAACACTAGCATTTCAATGCAAACTACTGAAGAAATGTATACTGAAGACATGGCTGTATGTGCTCCGTTCCCTTTGCCTACCCTACATGGGAGAATTTTACAACAACAAAATAAATTACAAATGTCACATCAAGTGTCACAACAAAATGCATGCACTAGGTACCTACTCAATTTGTTAGAAAATGTTGAAGAAAATAAAGATTTTTATATAATCAAGTGGTCATATCGAAAGGATAGAATTAAAAAGTTTTGTAAAAGTTTAAAAGTATAGTCTTTTGTTATAATTCTCTCTAATGTGTGAGCGAGCCATTTAAATAATTTAATGAAGTAGAATAGGTTTATTTTTGTAACGTTTTTACACAATATTTGTATAATTTTGTAAGAACCGAACGATTCAAAGGTCGTAAATTCATTCATCACTTTCGTATTTCAATTCGAGTGCAGTCACATTCAAGATAAAGTTACGAATTCTACTAGAGTCTACCCTCTAAACGATCGAGTCGGACGCACGTTCTAGACGGTGGAATAGGTTCAATCAGTAACATGGCTGAGGTGGAGACAGCAGAGCTGGTGCAAGAGTTGTCGTCGTCGCCGCCGCCGCAGCAGTCGCCGCCGCCGCCGACGCTGACGGCGGCGCAGCGCGCGCGCATGGAGCGCCAGCGCCTGCGCGCCGCGGAGCTGCACCAGGCGCGCCTCGCACACACTGCACGGTCACTATGCTGTACTCACTAACTTCTTACATGCACATCTGTCACCTAGCCTGAACGAGCAGCTTACATACTTGTGATGAGTATGAAAGAATGAAACATGTTTCGATGTGAACTATGCACACACAATAGCAATTCATTTCTATACACACAATCTTTATGATGACAAACATTAAATGTTAATAATACTGAAAATACTTCCCTTAAACTTTTTGTCTTCATTAGTTTTTTTACATATGACAGATAAGGCCTCCATCTCATCTGATGGTATGTGACAATAAGGCCAAACGTGGAAGCGAGATTCACCTGTAATCCTCAACAACTGAACCAGCTATCTTACCTCCGATTTCAAGAACACAACAATGTTTAAAACATCGTTATTATGGCGACCATACCAGGCGGGCTCAGAAGCCCTACCACCGACCGAATACAAATGAAACCGAGTTCTGCAAAATATTGGTACCGACACTGCTGCTTTGGTGTACCGCTTCAGGCCTCTAGCGAGTCCAATGAATAATCAATAGTTAATCATATAGCTGACATATAAAATGAAAGATTGTTCATAAATAGTTTATGTAAGATGTAGGTAATGTAACATTTCAGAAGTGAAATAGCATCGAGCACGAGCGCGAGTGCGGCCCTGGACTCGGGCGGCGGCTTCCTGCTGGAGGCGGCGCCGCCAGGGCCGGGCGCAGGGCCGGGCGCGCCGGGCGCAGGGCCGGCCGCCGCCCCCGCGCCGCTGGTCCACGCGTCGCTGCAGCCGGAGTGCCTGGAGTGCGGGCGCCGCGTGCCGCACTCGTACCTGCTCGACACCTTCCAGTACGCCGTCTGCGACGACTGCAGGTGCGACCGGGGACGTCTATACCTACAAATTTTTTAATGACCTAGTCCCACTGATTAGACAGTTTGAAATTGCATATAGCTTCGGTTGTTTTGAATTATTCGAGGTTCAAATTATGCTTTTATTGTTAAAATCTAAAACCGATTCGAATTTTTGATTGATCTAAATGAAATAAATGTTCACCTTCGAACGTAATTTAACCCTAGATGTTTTGAATCGTCTAACTCTGAATGAAATTTCAAACTATCGAATCGCTTTGACTGATTAAAAATGGACTATACCTCCCTTTTTCCATGTAAGTTCGGTGACAGCAGAACCGTTTACCAAAACATTATTAGTGGTGTATAAAAATACTGACTATAGTGGCGAGTACTGGGGACCCATGTATATTTAAATGGCTGCCAAAATTACGCATGTTTTTAAACATTTCTTTAATTTGATACGATGTGAATAGATCACCGATTACATTATTTAATAGAATTTACCTCAAGACGATACCTCTTGAACTATCTTTTCAAAAGGGCTACGCCCAATTTCATAACTAAGGTTCCGGTCCAGATTTACTGCCTCCAGTTTTCTTGAAGATGTGTCATAGGTCTCTGGCTTGTCCCATTTCGTTGTTGTTTAATAAATGTTCGACTCCATACACTACGCCAGAGACCTGGAAGTGGTCCTACGTTGTAGCCGTGTTTAAGTCGCTACATAAACACGATATTAATAAATTAACTATAGACCTATTTCTAAGCTGTTTACGATAGCTAAATTATATGATATTATCTTTCCACTTCTACTTCCGCTTGTAATTAATAAGCAACATGGGTTTGTCAGCACTGCAGTGTTAGCATAGCTGCGACTCTCTTAGCGGTTTGTGAAGCCACAACTATAGACAAGGTTTCTCTCTGTTTACTACATCTAAGCATTGAGCACCTGAGAGTTTCTCATTTTCATAAATCTTTCTATATGATATGATTATAATTTATAAAATTTTAAGGTTTATTGCATTCATCTTTAGTTTACTTAGTGCTGTGTAAATTAAAATTAAAAGTATAATGCCAATTAATTGGTGATGGTATCATATGATGTCGATGTGGCAGCGTTCGACATCATAATATACATAACTTGTACAAATAGTATTATGTACAAAACAAACACACGTCGACTTTAACCTTGAAGGGTATCGGTACATCTGTCGGTCACAATAAGTCAATCACTTACAACTCTATTAAAAATAAAATGAAAACGAATGCCCGACGACGCATTCAATCATACGAATTCGTTCTCACCCTACATACGTCCCGCTGCCGGGCACGGGCCTTCCTCACGGTGAGACACCCGAGGAGGACGGGCCGTAACACCACCACGCCGGCCCGATGCGGGTCGGCGGGTAGAAACGGTCGCAACAGCGACCGGGACCGACGCTCGAGACGACAGAGTCTCCACACGGCCCGACCGCGGCGGAGGCAGCTTCGCTCTCGATCGAGAGCCAGAGCGCTCCCACCGCGGCGCCCGACATCATATCGTAGGGTGAATCCTTCCGGGGGCGAAGTGCCGACGCGGCTCGACACGTTCGAACGCGTATCGATCGGTCGACGCGAGCGAACGGTGCGAGCGGGCATGAGCGGGCGCGCGGTGCGTTGCAGGGACGAGGAGGGCGCGCACGCGCTGGTGACGCGCACCGAGGCCAAGGGCGAGTTCCTGCTGAAGGACTGCGACCTGGACCTGCGCGCGCCGCCGCTGCCGTGCGTGCGCCGCCGCAACCCGCACCGCGCCGCCGCGCACGACATGCGCCTGTACCTGCGCGCGCAGCTGCGGGAGCGCGCGCTGCTCGTGTGGGGCTCGCAGGCGGCGCTGGACGCCGAGCGCGCGCGGCGAGGCGAGGCGCGCACGCGGGCGGCCGGCACGCGCGCGCGGCGGCGGCTGCGCGACCTGCGCCTGCAGGTGCGCTCCGGCCTCTACCAGCGCGCCGAGCACGCGCACCGCCACGAGTACGGGCCCGAGACCTGCCTCGGCGCCGACGCCTACGGCCGCACCTGCGCCACCTGCGGACACGTCGACGCCTACGAGAAGATGTAGCGCCGCCCGCCGCCGCAGGACTCACGCGCCGGTCGAATACGATTTGAGCGAATCTATGTTACCGTTATGAACGTTCGACGATTTGCTTCGTATCACCCACCCCGTATCATAAATTATAGATGTGGTCCATCGCTTGGGGCGAAAATTAGGTTTAGGAGCCGCGTAGGCTCGATGGCCGCCGAAACGAGACTTGCGAGTGATGCGATCGAAACAGTTCTACCGCGATAGTAATGTTTGAATAGTGATAAATAAATTTGCAAATCTTTCATCGTTTCGTACTCATTTGTTGAATCCGATCTCTCCGTCGTTTAGAGACGAGGCTGTAAAAGTTTAGCCTGCCTATCTAAAATTGATTAAAATGTCATTTGAAAATGTGTTATTTGTATTTCTTGACTGATAATTCTCGCTTCGAGAATGGGCGCTTTTGTTATACCGATACACTTGAATCAATAGAACATCAATGATGATCGCGTCCACAGTCCTTCAAAAGTACTTAACATACTTTTGTTAATGTTCAATAGTGATTAATAAGTAATATGAATAAAAGTTTTAGATCATTTAAGCATAGACAGATATTATTTTGTAATATATCATGAATAATTTATTTGTTTCCGTTGTACTGTTTATTGGCGAACATTAAAATATAGCGATTTGCATCATACCCGGAGGTCACAAGACGTAAACCTAGCAAGTTTTTAAACCTCTTATTACAGGATTATTTGCTGCGTATAAGTCATCATCAGCGTGACGGCTGGAAGCACTGTAGGTATATACGCTTAGCTGATAATGGCGGCGCGGCGAACTCGGAATGAAACACCTGTGCAAATGGAGCTTTGACATCATTTTATTAGGTACCTGCTGCGCATACGACCGACAAATGTGTAGGGACGACCACTTGTTGTACAAAAATAATGATTTTATACAGTTCTGGGCCTGGAACAGGGATAATCTATAATGTTAGCGTTCCACCAATTTGAGATTGATAAGTTGTATTTTGCAGTCTTTAACATTCCAAACTAAATATTATTTGCTTCTGTCCCAGACCACGTACGAGTCAAATAGCTGGGCTACAATTAGCGTTGACATCACTACAGGTGTGGAACAAACTGTGTGTCTGCGCACGAGATTCTTTGTACGGTGCTACCGTGCGTATATTATTTATGTAGGATTTTACACACGCGTCAGAGTATTTACTATAATTATGGGGCACTTGCAGGGACTTTGGAAATAATAAGATACACAATTATATGTAAACAAATGCATTTAAGTCGATAGGAAAATGTACAGTAAGATAGCCCCAAGAGCTCACTCCGTGAACTACGATCGCTTGATGACTTCTTCATTAATACTGTCTATAGAATATTAATCTGTCCGTTCAGCCGATGCGATGGTATCGACTGATCGGTCAGAATGCGAAACTGTAATTATAAAGGTGAACTTTGTGTTGGTGGCAACATGCACTGTGGCAATGTCACTGTGGGCATGGCGTCAATCACATAACTTTACTCATGATAATTTACATACCTATTTTTAGGGTTAAACACCACACAATAAGTAAGAATTGAAAAATAATGCAGTTATTGGTGCAATATTATTTCAGTAGTGAGAACAGTGAATCCAGTTGCACCTTTACCACAGATTTTTTTTTAACATCATTCAACATTTATAGAACAAATAATTTAATGATTGAATATCTGTTTCTGCAGTTATGCTATTGATTGTAATTCACATACCCACTCACAACATATGCATAAATATCACACAATTAGCCACATTTACTGATGAGCCCATTATGGTGTCCTATAGATTCCAATCAGCAGTTGTGTGTGCTGTGGCATATGTAATTAATATACATGTGAATATTTTGGTACATCAAGTAGTATTTTTTCAGAATGCAGTCCACACAGTGAGAGCAAAAGACTTTGAAATGTTAAATAAATCATTAAATCTACCAAAGTCAGTGTTAGATAGCTTTGAGGTCTTCAGGAAGATCATTCTTCGGATGCTTGTTTTCAAAATGTTGCTTGTATGTTTTGGGGTCGGGCATCTGTGCCTGTGGACAAAACCAACAATGAAATGCTGCAATGAAGCCTGGCATGAGACGCTGAGTCACTGCGACACGGGCGTACCTTGCACACGACGCACACGTGCACGAGAGCCTTCTGCGCAGCCTTCTTCTGCTCCGTGGAGCTGTGGCCCTGCTGTTTCTTTAGTTTTGACATCTTCTCTGCAGCCTTTGCTTGTGACTGAAGCTTCTGTTGCCCACGAGCCATTTTAGTCTGTTAACAATAAATTATATTTGTTACCATAAAAATATTATAATTACTATAAACTTAACATTATTATAGTTAATCATCAAAGTTGTTAATTTACTTACAAACACTAAAGTTTATTAATTCAAGTTGATACCACTAAAATCAAGCACAACTTTTGGGTGTTTCTAATTTTTTTAAAGATAATTCATAGAATATGTTAAATAAAAATATAAATAAAAAAATTACATAAAAAAAATAAACTTTTACACTAAAGCTTTTCCGGTTACCTGGTAACGTCATTTGACACAATTTATATGTTATAAAAGCTTGTCGCGAAATTTAAGTACTCGTCTTACTACGTACTTTCTTAATTTAAAAATTTTAATGCTTGTTTTTAAAGATTTTTTTTTTATATTTATATTTTTTACTTTGTTGATGCGACTATCGCATCATTGTTGCAAGGTTGTTTGCCGGTTAACTTGGAACAGTGTAGCTATTCAATAAGACCTTTTAAAGTTTTAACCCTGCTTAAGGTCACAAATGCTTGGTTACCATTTAACACAAAAGTACTCATCAAGACGTATCAAACGAGCTCAAACTCAATGAGATTATGTTGTTCAATTACTGAGTTCCTTTGGCCACCTTCCATTTCCATCATCAGACCCTGGTTACCATAAGACACAAAAGTACTCGTCAAGACAAATCAAACAAGCACAAACTCAATGAGGTTATATTTGTTTAATTATTGAGATCCTATGCCCACCTTCCATCTACATCATCAGGCCCTGGTTACCATATAACACAAGAGTACTCGTCAAGACGAATTAAACGAGCCCAAACTCAATGGGGTTGTGTTGTTTAATTACTGAGTACCTATGGCCACCTTCCAGCTCCATCATCAGATCAGCTCCAAGTCATAATAATTTTGTATTGTCATCTGATTTACATATGCATGCAAAATTTCAGCTCAAACGGTAAAGGGCAAGTGTCTTAAAATTGAGTTGTAAGATTCCACCCGTACAAACATACATTACAAGTTAAATAAAAGCTTGTAAAAATAATGGTAATTTTTGCTTTGTAATAGTAACTGACAAAATAATAGTACCATTTGAGGATCTTTTATAACATGAGATAATGTTAAATGTCATATCTGGCATTGCTTGTTCATTAAGTGTAACAAGGTTTTCTCTAGGTTCTGTGAAGACCAAGAATAATAATTATGCTATCTTCATTCTCCCCTGGATCATTATATATCCTGGATCATGTATATTAAGATATTATAATACTGAACACTTCCTGCTAACATTAAATTATTAATAAATAAACATGATAAAAGATTCCAAATAGGTGTACCACATCTTCTTCAAGACTGTTTCATGTTTGTATGGTCTTCACCAACAATAATTTAGTAGTGTTATTAAATTATTAGTATCCTACTGCACTTAAAAACCCTCAATGAGTTTGTTTGTATTATAATTTAATTTATTCAAACATTTAATCTAATCATTAAAATAAATTAACCAAAGTAGAAGGTTCTAATGCAAAATAATTTGCCACATGTGTCACTGCTGTAATTGTCAATGTGCTATTACATGATGGAAACATTAACAGATGGGTCTATTGCTATGATACTGCATGAATTAGTTAATAAATCATTTGATGAGATACTATGTAAAGTATTCAACAGAGAGAAAAAATAAAATGTGTACTTACTTTCTAAAGTTGTCACAGGTAAATTTAATTTTAGTGTGGTATTAGTCTTTTGGCTAAGACAGATTTTATCTCTTCCACTTTTTAAACTTAATACAAAGCACTTTGCGGTCGTGTTCGCGATAAGACGTCTTTACAGATACTTTTTTAGCAATTTTTTGTGGTGTACCTATGTGAAAGAAGCTCAACCACGATTTTTTAATTGGTTCCACAGATTAGAGAGATTGAACACCTACCTACGAATTGGTTGCCTATGTTGCCATTAGGAACGCAAAGTGACACTGGTTTATACAGCCATATTTATTTTGTGGTCACTTATTTATTATCAATCTCTGTAACCATTGTCAGAGATAGAGAGACCACATAGAGGAGTATATATTTAAGTAAAGTAAATATAACTTATCGTAATGTTCTAAAAGTCGTGTTGACTGATGCCAATATTTTGTGACAATAAGAGCCATTGTTCGGTTGTTCGGTTTCACGGATAGCCTTAATTCATAAATAGTGATAGAATGAGAGGGAACACCTACTGATCGAGGCATAACTTTTAGAGATTGAGTTCAAAAAGCAGTGTCGAAGTAAATAAAATAATGTAAGTTAAAAATATATATGGTGTATTCAGTAGATATTAATATAGTAACAGACATACGCCATATTTAAAATTATCTAAGTATGTCTACGTGGCCAGGGTGTTCTCAAAAGGCAAAGGGAACGAAGCCCATACAGCCAAGTCTTCAGTATTTTATTTCTTCAGTAGTTTGCATTGAAATGCTAGTGTAATGCATTTCAATGCATCTTGGGAGAGTTTGGCGTCAAACGATCGATGGCAGACACTGTGGTGCTACTTCGATGAGGTGGATTACCACGATAAAAATCTCATCGTTTTTCACACCACTTGACGATTATTTCAATGATCCTCCACATTGCTCATCATTATTGACACTTATTACAAAAAACTATACTGATTTTATGTAACAAGATCCACTCCGAAACAATATTACAATCACTGAAATAAAAATCTCGTCCGCCATAGTTGAATGCCGCCAAAAACCCATTTTTTTTGTTGTTGTATAATTCTCCCATGTAGGGAAGGCAAAGGGAACGGAGCCCATACAGCCATGTCTTCAGTATACATTTCTTCAGTATTTGCATTGAAATGCTAGTGTAATGCATCTTAGGAAAGTTTGGCATCAAATAGTCCATGGCAGACATTGTGGTGCTACTTCGATGAGGTGGATAACCACAATAAAAATCTCTTATTCATACCACTTGACGGTTATTTCGATGATCCTTCACATTGCTCATCATCACAGACACTTATTACACAAAACTACACTGATTTTACGTAACAACATCCACTCCGAACAATATAACAATCATTGAAATAAAAATTACGTCCACCATCGTCAAATGCCGCCAAAAACTCTCTATAAAAGTTAAGGCAAGTGGAACATACAGCCATGTTTGAGGTATATTAATTTGCTTTTATTAGTTTCACCTGTAGGTTTGTATGTATGTAACTGATTCGTTGGGGCTCAATTTTGACCCAATTTCTGGTCTTCGATTAGCATGAAATTTTGCACACGCTCTGAGTTCTGATGACAATACTTCTCCCAGGCCATAGAAAGACTAGAAAAGTCTTTTTCCAGCAAGATCGGCAACATAATTGATGAACTGCGGTCAGAATTGAATAGCATTAACAGTATAATTAAAAGCGAACTCACTAATCTTTCTACCGTCACCTCAGAAATAAAGTATGAAATTAATGATTGCGCTCTGAATACACTAATTTACGTGAGAACATAAAGGACCTTAATAATAAATATCGAACTCTACAAGGGGAACTCTCCAGTATTAGAGACTCGTGTGAATTTCAGTTCATGGACCTGGCGGATATTAAGAAAACCCTTGAAAATTTAAAGCCACAAGCCATGAATGATATACCTGACAAAGTAATGGATCTTCAGGACAGGATTGATTTTATGGAGCAGCAAGCACGTCAATACAACATCGAGATATGCAATATACCAGAAAAAGGGGTGAAAGTTTAATCACGTTATATGAATCCATTGGAAAGGCGATCAAATGTCGACTAGATCAAAGGTATGTGTTATCTATATTATTCATCGTGTCCCCCACGCTCGGAGAGTTGAAAACAATCGCCCCAAAAACATCATCGTTAAACTAGGTTCGCGAATACTAAAACACAATGTGTTAAGCGCTTTTCGTCTAGCAAAAGGACTCAGGACTGATCAGAATGGTCTATCCGGGCCTCCTCGCAACATCTTCATCAACGAGCATCTGACACTACCTAATAAACAATTATTTTGCAGCTGTCGTGAAGAAACTCCTGCTTGCTGCCGTCGGTGTAGATGAGTGTGGTGTTGGGTTCACAGGCGTCAGCTATTTGCTCCTCAGTTCGGGCGAGGTGGAACTGGGGGGATAGGCGGAAAGAGGGGTGGAGGAGCTGAGATTCAAGGATTCAAGGGGAACTGGGGATTCAAGAAGGGTGAGGTCTGAGGGCAGGAAGTGGGTGGTGCCTTGTACTCTGCACAAGTCGGTTTCAGCAGCGGCTCTGATTTGTAGGTCAAGAGTGGGGGGGGGGGGGAATTGGGAGAGAGCGAGGGCTGCGTTGGTACATACAGTGCGGTAAACACGGGTGGCCCTCAGCGCGAACCCTCGCTGAGTTGAGGCAAGAATGCGTCGGGTCGAGTTAGTATTGACCGTGTGAACCCAGATGCCTGTGGCATAAGTGATAGTGGGGACGATCACATATCTGTAGATGGTTTCGACGTTCTCGGGGTGTAGGCCCCAGGACGGGTGGATGAATAGGGAGAGTCGGGAGTGATGAAGTTGAGGTGGCGGATGAAGTTAAGACTCTTTTTTCGTCTAGGGAAAAAACATTATTTCCACCCTAGGGAAAACAGTTCGTTTCCACTAATTGGGAAAACAGTTTTCTCTAGGGGAAAAGACTCTTTTTTCTCCTAGGGAAAAAACATTTCTTCCACCCTAGGGAAAAACCTTAATTCCGACCTAGGAAAAAGTTCATTATCACCCTCGGGAATAAATTTTTTTTCCACCCTAGGGAAAAAGTTTATTTCCACCCGAAGGAAAAAAAAATTTTCACCCTAGGGAATAATCTTTATTTCCACTCATGCAGAAAAATGTTTTCTCTAGGGGAAAAGACTCTTTTTTCGCTTGGGGACAAAACATTATTTCCGCCCTAGGGATAATAGTTTATTCCACCCTAGCAAAACAACTTTATTTCCACCTTAGATAAAAAGTTCATTTCCACCAAAGGGAAAAAAGTTTATTACCCTAGGGAAAAAAGTTTATTTCCAGACTCGGGAAAAAAGATTACTTCCACCCTAAGGAAAAAAAAGTTCGTTTCCACTCATGCAGAAAAATGTTTTCTCTAGGGGAAAAGATTCTTTTTTCGCTTGGGGAAAAAACATTATTTCCACCCTAGGGATAAAAGTTTATTCCACCCTAGGGAAAAAAATTTTTTTTTTGGGAAAAAAAAATTCAATTCCACTCATGGAGAAAAAGTTTTCTCTAGGGGAAAAAATCTTTTTTCGCTTGGGAAAAAAACATTATTTCCACCCTAGGGAAAAATGTTTTTTTTCTACTCTAGGGAAAAAAGTTTATTTCAACCTTAGGGAAAAATGTTCGTTTTCACTCTTGAGGACTAAAGTTTTCTCTTAGGGAAAAGACCCTTTTATCCGCCTAAGGCAAAGACATTATTTTCACCCAAGGGAAAAAAGTTCTTTTCCACTCATGGAGAAAAAAGTTTTCTCTAGGGGAAAAACATTATTTCCACCCTAGGGATTAAGGATAATTTCCACCCTAGGGAAAAAAGTTTATTACCGCCCTAGGGAAAAAAGGTTATTTCCACCCTAGGGAAAAAAAGTTCGTTTCCACTCATGGAGAAAAAAGATTTCTCTAGAGGAAAAGACACCTTTTTCGCCTTTGAAATAAACTTTTTTCCCTAGGGTGGAAAAAAACTTTTATTCCTAAGGTGGAAATATTTTTTTTCCCTAGGTTGGAAATAAATATTTTTCCCATTGGTGGAAATAAACTTTTATCCCTAGGGTGGAAATAAAGTTTTTTCCCTAGTGTGGAAATAAACGTTGTTCCCTAGAGTATTAGAGGTAGGTAACTACCTTAGGGAAAAAACTTTCCTAGGGTGGAATAAACTATATATTTCCCCTGGAGAAAACTTTTTTCCCTTTGGTGGAAATGAACTCTTTTCCCTAGGGTAGAAATAAACTTTTTTCCCCAGGTTGGAAATAAACTTTTTTCCCTAGTGTGGAATCAACGTTTTTCCCTAGAGTATTAGAGAGTCACCTTAGGGAAAAAAGTTTCCCTAGGGTGGAAATAATGTTGCTTTGCTAGGGTGCAAAAAAACTATTACCCCTAGGGTGGAAATAAAGTTTTTCCATAAGGTGGAAAGACTGTTTTTGCCCTAAGCGAAAAAAGAGGCTTTTCCCCTAGAGAAAACTTTTTTCCCCACGAGTGGAAACGAACTTTTTTCCCTAGGGTGGAAATAAGCGTTTGCAGCCGGCGGCGTTTTCAGCCGGTGGCGATGGCGTTTGCAGCCGGTGGCGTTTTCAGCCGGTGGCGGTGGCGTTTGCATCCGGTGGTGGTGGCGTTTGCAGCCGGGGGCACTTGCAGCCGGCGGTGTTTGCAGCCGGCGGCACTTGCAGCCGGCGGCGTTTGCAGCCGGGGGCACTTGCAGCCGGGGGCACTGTCGGCGTGATGCCGTTTTAAGATGGCGGCCAAAACTTCACCAAGCGATATCTCTGGAAGTACTCGTCCCACAGTGTCGAGAGAGGGCTCGTTGTAAAGGGCCTCGCGAGCTCTACCCGGGCATAGTCTCGGTTTAGAGAGGTAGATCGCTGATCTCTACGACGTGACTCTACGTAAGTCAGTTGCTCGTTGCGATGCCCTCTCAAGGAGCCCATTCCCGAAACTCTATCCCCCGCCTCAGACTCGACCGCGGTACTCTATTTCCTAATGTGCATGTAGAGCAGGCGGTGAGAGACCAATTTTGTAGCACTCGGGAAACGACGTTATTTGCCGAAAACACCGTCTAAAAAGGCCTAATATTTGCCGAGATAGGGAATTTAATAACTTTTCCCAATTTTATTTTTACGTTATTTGAAACCGAAAATCACCGCCCCGAATTTTGTAATTAAAATTTAGAATGCCGGTTGACTCCGGTGAAAAAATAGGTTCTGCTGTCGAAAATCCGAATTTCACCCCTAATTTTCTGATTTCTACCCTTTTGAAGTTTTACAAGTTTTAGATTTTTACTTGATTTTATTATTAATAACTTTACCCCTTTTTTAATCTAAAAATTTAATTTTCTTACCATTTTTTAGTCCACTTAATGCGCTATATTGTAGAACTTTGAAAATTGTAATAATATGATACTAGCTATTTTTAATTTAATTTTGAAATTTTTTTTGCTGATTTTCGTTGTTTTTTCCAAAATGTTGTCTGAAAAATTTATTATTAAAAAAAAAATTACAAGAAAGTTTTGTTTTCTATAGGTTTAATCTAGTTTAATTCTCCTGTATTGTTTTTTAATTTTTAGATTTATTACTGCACTTGTAAAAAGGGAGCTTATGTTAGGGGTTGTTAAAACCCAAGGTGGTTACTGAATGAAACACCGTGTCCAAGGCGAATACAAATTTTAATGAACATCAGATTGACCATATAAATCCGATGAAGTAAACATTAGCGAGATGTAAAGGATTGGTGGCGCCATCTAGTGATACAAAAAGGAACTAATTTGAACAATGACGCCACTTTGGTTGTATTTATATGTAATTATTACACATCGTTTATTATGCATTTTGTTATATATGGTATTTACTTTATTTACATTTATTTTAGATATTTTATTTATTTATTAAATTTACTTTTAAGTTGATGCTATTGAAATAATATATACAAACTGCCAACAGTTTGTACATACCGCCCACCATGGACCGAAGGTACATAACAATCAACCATACATATAAGTTTGTATATATGGTATACATAAACCGCCCACCGTGAATCTATCTAAAATAAATGTTGAAAACTTCTATTTACATAACTAGAACGAATATTTTAACAACATAGCAAATGTCTTCTAATTATGACTTCAAACAATACATGTGGAAAGTATGTGCACCGCCCACCGTGATATCTGTACAAATTAAATATTGAAAAAACTTCCTTGAAAGCTATAAATAACAAACAGTTAAACACTTGCAAAGACTTAACCTTACAACATAACATTTATGTAATCAGAAAACATCAAAATATAATATTCAATAGTAATATAACTATAATGTTTTAATCTGTACGACACATTAAACGTAAACTAACACTATTCTTAAATAGTGACCACATACCATTCACAGTGGTAATTAGAATCTATTATGTGAAAAAAATTAAGTAAATTACAGTTGTAGATAGCGACAAATAAATATTAAAAACAACTGAACATAAACAGCTATTCTGTAACTGGTAAGATACACAGTTTCGTTACTGGTCTTTTGATTACACTGCCATTACATTTTAAACTTACTACACGAGTAATGTTGTCCAAACCCATATGCTTTTTTACTATAACCCCGTATAACCACTTTGCCGGAGGAAGGTCATCTTCCTTCACTAGCACAACGTCCCCGATTTTGGGTTCCGGTGTTTGATAATTCCACTTATATCTGTGCATGAATTGTGTAAGGTATTCCTGGGACCATCTACGCCAGAAATCTTGGACCATGCGCTGAGACAATTGCCACCGTTTTAAGGTATTAATGTTTGAGGATACGTAATTAGCCTCTGGAACAAGTATAGTTGGTTCTCCTACTAAGAAATGGCCCGGAGTCAATGGCATGGGATCATCAGAGTTGGTGTTTACATACGACATTGGCCTTGAATTGAGGCAGGCCTCAATTTGAGCCAATACAGTTGTCATTTCTTCAAATGTAAGTGTTGAGGTACCTATAACACGCCTTAGGTGGTGCTTAGTGGACTTTACACCAGCCTCCCATAATCCTCCAAAGTTCGGAGCATGAGGTGGTATAAAGCGCCAGTCAGTGTCATTTGAGGCTAACCAGTCAACAATTTCTGGAAGAATACCAGATCTTTCTATAGTAAAAAGTAATCGTAGTTCTCGAGCCGCTCCTATAAAATTTGTGCCGTTATCACTAAAAAGTTCAGCACAATGTCCTCGCCTCGCCACAAACCTTTTAAAAGCAGAGATAAACCCTTTAGCAGTGAGATCACTCACTACCTCAAGATGAATTGCCCTGGTCACCATACATACAAATAAACATATATACCCTTTGTACGCGTGATGACCTCTCCCTTTGGATGCACGAATATTAATAGGGCCTGCATAGTCTACACCAGTTTGCTTAAAAGGTTTGCTAGGTGTCACTCTAGCTGATGGTAGCTGTCCCATCAATTGTTCACGCTTATGAGCTGAGTGCCGAACACATACAACACAGCAACGAATGAACCTTTTGACTTGGTTTTTTGCATCAATTATCCAGTATTTAGATCTTAAATAATTTACCATTAGTTGAGGCCCTCCGTGCAATGTCTTTTGATGTGCCTCTGCAATAATCAAGTTTGTCAAATGAGATTTAGCTGGGAGTATAATTGGATGCTTGGTATTGTCATCAACAGTTGACATTCTATCCAGTCGTCCACCAACACGCATTAAGCCCGTTATATCAATCCATGGATTTAGGGAGGTAAGTTTATTTTTCTTATTAACTACACCGATTTTGCGTAAACATTCTAATTCTTGATAAAAATTTTGAATTTGGCATTTTTTAATACATGTGTACAAAGCTTCCTGTAATTCATTTCTAGTTAACCATTGAGGAAATTTGTGATTAAAACCATTACTTGCTTTAACTATAAATCTCCTACACCATGCTATAACTCTGACAAGTTTCCTCAATGTTGAAAACCTTACCCACACGTCATCATCACCTATGCTAGTTAATACCTGGCATACTTTTGATACTTTAGATTCCGCATTGGTGTCACATGGTTCATTGCCACCATAAATTATCTCCTTATTTTGTAACCATTCAGGATCAGTTTCCCATAATACCATTTTGTGTAAATCAGATGGCATAATTCCTCTGGAGGCACTATCCGCTGGATTTTCTTTAGATTGTACATGTGACCATTGCGATCTATCCAAGCTGCTTAATATTTCCGAGACCCGGTTAGCAACAAATACTTTCCATCTACTGGGGTGGCTGCTTAACCAAGCTAGTACGACTGAAGAATCAGTCCAAGCATGAGCGTGTTGCTTTGATACATCTAATACCTCACATACTTCGACTATTAATTTGGTAAGTAATGTAGCACCACATAGCTCTAATCGAGGTATTGATATTTGCTTGATAGGTGCCACCTTTGTTTTAGATGCCACTAAATGAACATGAACATCACCATTCTTGTCAATAACACGAATATAAACAACTGCTGCATATGCTGCACTTGATGCGTCACAGAATCCGTGAAGCTCAACGTTAATATCATCGTTTCGTGTGCTCATCCATCTGGGTATGTTAAAATTGCGCAGTAAGTTTAATTCATTTCTATAAGAAATCCAATCAGTTAACAAGTCAGGGGTAAGTTCATCATCCCACTGCAGTCCTGACATCCATAGTTTTTGTATAAATATTTTTGCTTTTATAATGATGGGCGCAAGCCAGCCCAATGGATCATAAAGACGGGAAATATCCGATATGACTTTTCTTTTTGTTATAGGGACATCAAGAAGTGGAAGATGCACAGAGTACGTGAAATAATCATTGCATCTATCCCAGGTAAGGCCTAGGATTTTACTTATTGTATCTTCTTTGATTACTAATCTTGTCTTTTCTTTTACAGGTTCCTGTCCAACTGTGTCAGTTATATCTTTTTCTACTGAGTGTGTGTCATTCATTATCCACTCCATTAATTCTTCATTGTTACTGGCCCACTTCTGCAACTCGAAGCCTCCTTTGGTAAGTAACAGTTTCATCTCGTGATATAACAGCTTTCCTTCTTGTATGCTTTGACAGCCTGTCATTATGTCGTCAACATAGCTATCCTGTAATATTGCCTTAGAAGCCATTTCAAATGCTGCACCTTCATCATAAGCAAGTTGTTGTAGTGAACGAACCGCCAAATATGGAGCTGAAGTTGTTCCAAATGTTACTCTTAAGAGTCGATAATGCTGTACATCAAGATTTGGATCGTCCCGCCACAAAACACGTTGGAAATCGACGTCCTCGTGTGAAACCAATACTTGGCGATACATTTTTACAATGTCAGACGTAAGACATATTGGATGTAGTCTCCATCTCAAAAGAATGTGTCTTAGGTCTGGTTGTAGCTTGGGTCCAGCCATCAAGTCATTATTTAAAGATACTCCATTGGTGCCTGGACAAGAAGCATCAAAAACAATTCTAACCTGTGTAGTACTTCTGTCGTCACGTATCACACTCAAGTGAGGTAAATAACATACATCAGCTTTATCTATTTGATCCGAAGGTACGGCCTCCATATGTCCTAACAATAAATATTCATTGAATACTTCTGCGTACCTTCTTTTTAACTCAACATTTTTCGATAGCTTTCTCTCTAAAGTTATTAGTCGTTTAAAAGCAATATCTTTAGAGTTGCCTTTTGTGCAATTTGGACCATCTTCCTTGAATGGAAGCTTAACTATATACCGACCAAAAGCATCTCTTTTGGTCGTGCTTGAATATATTTGTTCACATTGTTGTTCCTCTTGTGTCAAGAATTTGTTTTTTGTTACAGATGATGGTTCCGATTCTATCTCCCAAAAACGACGCAGCAAATCATTTTCATTTAATTGAATATGCATGTTTAATATGATGCTGTTGCTTGAAATCGGATCTCCTTCATCACTCGCACCTGTCCCACCTGAAATAACCCATCCTAAATATGTGTTTTGAGCTATCAGGCTATTCAAGGGATGTTTTATTAATCCCTCTTTTAAAATTTGACCATAAACCTTTGCACCGAGTATTAGATCAACCTTGTTGGGAGTGTCAAAGTTAGGGTCAGCTAACGACAATTGGTTATACTCACACCACAATTGAACTGCGACCTTCTTGCTAGGAAGAAGATTCGTCAATTTGTTTAATACATGAGCCTTTACATTAACAACAAAACTTGGGTCGAGAAGTGATTGTAATTTAATACATACTACATACCTGGATACCACACTGGGTGTCGTGTCACTTCCCAATACCGAAACATAACTTTTGCTTGCTAATTTCTTAAGTCCTAGTAACTGGACTGCAGACTCCGTAATGAAGGAAGCCTGCGAACCCTGGTCTAACATTGACCTAAAAGTTATGTTTGCGCCTGTTCGAGCCTCAATGTTTACTAAGGCCGTTGCTAATAAGACCTGATATGAACTATTAGAGAAACAACTAGTAAAAGCTTGCGTGGTATCGCCCTGAGAAATAGCAACTGTGGACACGGCTCCCCCGCTAGTGGAGGGTTCAACAATACTAGCATGCTGACTAGTATTCTCACCTATATTTGGATTGTGAAGTAAGGAGTGATGCCTCCTCTTACATATACGGCATCTAGTGGGATGACGACACATGGTAACTGAATGACCTGAACCTAAGCAGTTAAAGCATAGCCTTTGGGTTTGTGCAAAATTTCGACGCGTCTGGATATCATCTAAACCAAACTTTTTACAAGCGTACAGTTTGTGACTTTCTTTACAATAAGGACATACATCTGTGGTAATGTGAAGTGATTTAAACTTTTGTGTTACATATCGATTATTATTATTTGTTACAATACGATGATTATTACTTAATTTTTTCGGATCTAAAAACTCCAGTGCCCTGAATCGTTGCTCTAAGAATGCTTGAAACATTTTCCACGTTGGTAACTGCTCTACAGAATCACAATTTTTAAGTTCCCATTGTTTTCTTGTCTCATTGTCCAACTTTAAACTTAAAATGTATATAACAATTAGGTCCCACTCGTGTACATTGACACCTAGATTTTCCAAGGCACTCAAACATTCATTACTCGTGTCTAACAACTCTTTTACTGCACTAGAAGACTCAGACGTAATTGACTTTTGATTTATAAACCGTGACAAAATGCAATTAGACAAATATTTCTTATTGTTGTATCTATTTTCTAACTTTAACCAGCTATTTAAGTAATTTTCACTAGTGACAGGAATATGGCGCAACAATTGTTCTGCTTCACCAGCCAAATGACTTTTTAAATAGTGAAGCTTTTGCACATCGTCTATTGACTTGTTATTATGAATAAGAGACATAAATAAATCCCGGAAACTAGCCCATTCTACATATAGACCACTGAATATAGGTAATGAAATTTTAGGTAATTTTATATTATTAGACACATGTTCCGTACCATTCTTGACCTTGGATTCAGACTGTATATTTATTTCATTTAGTTTAAGATTATGCAAAATCTCCTTTAACTCAGATTTGTAATCAATATATAAGTCTTGTATGGATGAATAAAAATCTTTACTATTATAATCAGACTGCTCAAATTCGCTTTGTGTTATATCTGCAATTATCTTTCGATGTGTAGTGTAAAAAGATGACCATAACTTCTCTAACATTTCAAGACGCGTTTCCACATATGAAAAAGTAATACGGTCTTTAGGCGACTTTTTGAAGTTGTTTTTAGCTTTAATAATATTAGACCCAGTATCGAACTGTAGCTTAGCCATCGATTCCATTTTGACAATTAATTAGTTACTAAGCAACAATAAAATATTAACAATTAAATATTAGGTAACTAACAATAACACAAAAGTTAAATTGTAAATACAAAATAAAAGTTTGCTTCAATTGCACCAAACACTATTGAAGTAGCACTGCACACTCACGTAGTTTAAATCTTCAAAATTAAAGTTCAAAGAAATTTTCGTAAAATTTTACAAGTCAATGATATTTTCGTCGAAATTTTTCTAAGTGTTTGGACTTATAAAATGGGTATAAAATCCGGCATGGATTCCCCGTCGTATCACTTTTTCCTTAATTATTCTAAGTCCAAACTACTATTCAAATTATTCTAAGTTACTATTTTTCTCATGAAATCTTCGCGAGTTTCAACTTCCTTCTAAATAAGGTTCAATTTACTTACAGTTTTCGACTTCTTATTTTCATACCATACTCCGCCACCGGCTCCGGTAGTGACGTCACGCCGCTGCTTCTGCTTCCCGCTGCATAGGAGAGGCACCTGCCTGCTTCGCTTCTGTGCTTCTCTCCGCCGAACTTCGTTTTCCTATCTTCGAACTTCGGTGTACGCCCCGAGTAGCAATCCACTACCCATAGGTGCGCTTTGACGATGACGCTAGTCGAAAAATTGGTATCCGTCGAACCACTAGACCCATCCGACTACGATAGGACCATGTTAAAACCCAAGGTGGTTACTGAATGAAACACCGTGTCCAAGGCGAATACAAATTTTAATGAACATCAGATTGACCATATAAATCCGATGAAGTAAACATTAGCGAGATGTAAAGGATTGGTGGCGCCATCTAGTGATACAAAAAGGAACTAATTTGAACAATGACGCCACTTTGGTTGTATTTATATGTAATTATTACACATCGTTTATTATGCATTTTGTTATATATGGTATTTACTTTATTTACATTTATTTTAGATATTTTATTTATTTATTAAATTTACTTTTAAGTTGATGCTATTGAAATAATATATACAAACTGCCAACAGTTTGTACAGGGGTAGTTTTCGCCTTTTCAATTTGGAAGTAATATCTCCCTTTCTATTTGTTTCACGAGGATCGTTTTTTTTTTTTTTTTTTTGCATTTTATAGAGTATTAATTAGAATTTTATCCTCGCGTCGCTAATAGTCCAGGAGCCAGGACCTTCTAAAAGTCATGTACACATAAAATTATTCTTAAAAAATACAATTAACTTAATTTTAATTATTATTATTTAAATACAAAATTTCTTAAAATATGCTTAAAGTATACTCCTCCAATTACACAATTTTATCAACGTTAAAAGTTAAAAAGTTAAAAGTAAAAGTTAAAATGAAAGAAAAAAAAATTCTAAAAATTTTAGGGAGTTTTAAAAGTTGGTGTCACTGATCTTGTTTCGGAGTTATCCTCCAATTATTATTTTGGGGTTTTCTTAGGAAAATTCTTTCCCTATTCCCCAATTTTCACCATTGTTGATTTTCACTCGTTTAGCACTTGTTTTTTTTTTTTTTTTTTTAGCGCGTAGAAGGCAATTTCCGTGACGCTCGGGTCGGTGTGGAGCCAAGTACTGGTTAGGTTAGGTTAGGTGTGACTGCTTGCTCCTCACGGGGCGGGCATAGCACGGTCACACCAACCCGTAAGTCCACACTGAGTGGGCCCGGGGGCTGGGCGTATGGGGCTTGCCCTGTGCGTCTGGTTGCGAGGAAGAAAACCTCTCTAAAATAATTACCCTGTGGAGGGCCCTTTTCAGGGCCAGCGGACCCTTCGGGGTCGTGGGTGGCGGGCCTGCAAGGCTCGCGGGAGTCGTCGGGAGTTTTCGTTTTCGGCGCTCTGGTCGTGGGAGTCTCATCTCCCGGAGAGTTCCGTCTCTCCTGTCTTCGCCCGAAAGGGCTGTGACTGCGCGGCGGGGACCCCTGCATAGCAGGACCTCGTCGGGCAAACCTGTAATCCCCCCCGGGCGTCTGTTGTCACGTCTAGCGGCGCGGGTAAGGGACCAGGGGGGCTTGCCTTAATTGGCCGGCCCTGAGACGAGTAAACGTCTATAAATAATCCTCAATGGGGATGCGTTTTGGCGGGCTGCGGCCCCGATGGAGTGCGCGGCGTACCCCCGCCTTCTTTTGAAGGTGGCAGGCGAGCAGATCTGCCAGCTAGCGGCCAGTGTTTTCTGGGTCAGGGGGGGCAGACCCTAAAGCCTCTCTACTCGTGGGAACAATCATGGATATTCTCAAACACAAAAAACCCGAAGACGTTAGAGCAGGAGAGCCGAGAAGGCGACATGACGATGTTGAGGGTGATTCGAATGGAGCTGGTTACAGTACCCCAGCACGAAGTTCGATCAGAGACGAGCTCATCTCAGTGGTGGAGAAAGAGTCGGACCGACCGGCACGAAATACGCGGAGTAGAGCCGCGAGAGGAGGAGAATCCGTTGCGAGGAGAATCAGCATTAGCCGGAGCCCCTTGCTGACTGGAAGCGATAGTTCGGAGGATTCGGAGGCGTCAGCGCCCGAATATACTGCACCGGGTTCGGTCAAGAGGGGGCGCGAAAGGCCTCCCACAACAGGAGAATACATAGAGTACGGGAAGGCCCTGAAAGAACGGGAGCGGCGTAGGCTCGATATTGCCGAGGACATATCGGCACGTGAAATCGAGGACCTCGCCCGGTCGTTCACTGGAGGAGATACCGGTCGAAGAATCCCGGAAAAATTGGAGACGGACATGAGCGATCCCTCCAACCCTGGCCTCATTGATCTCGGTAGAGAGGGTGTCCGAGTCTTTGAGTGCATGCTGTCCAAGTCCTCGAATATTAAGGGCAGCGTGAAAGGAGAGATGAAGAGGGCCTGCATGTTTATGGGGGAGCTGGTCAACAAGATCGGGACCTTGACGGTGACAGACGAGGCACTTCAACATCACCGCGAGAAGGAGGAACTCAAGAATGAGCTCAAGGCGCTTCGCCTTCGTTTTGAGAGAGTAGAGAGGGAGCTCGAAGAGAGCAAGCACAGGCTGCTCCGCTACGAGGTTGCGGCAGCTGATGCGGTGGAGATACCTACAATACAGCAGGATTTAGAGAAGCGGCTCGACGACAAAAGGGGCTGCACAAAAGGGGGGTGCCACCAAATATGCCCCGAAAGAGGCAAAAGGGCGGAAGAAGGCGAAACCGGTCCGGCTGAGGGAGAAAAAGGCCCCAGCAGTCATGATTGACATCCTCAAATCAGAGAAGGAGCGTGAGGGTGGGCTCACTCTGGTAGAGGTGATGAAAGTGGCAAAAGAGAAGGTGGACCTCAGAAAACTGGGCATCCCGACGCTGTCGTTAAAGCGTTCCTACGCTGGGGCCGTGATATTGGAGCTCCCGAAAGAGGTCGGAGATGAGGGCGCCAAGAAGCTGGAAGAAAGCCTGAGGGAGAACCTGCCCATGTTGACTCGGGTGACGCGGCCTGTCAAGAAGGCGGAAGTTCGGGTCCTTGGTTTGGACATGACGGTCACGCACGACGAGCTGGCGAAAGCGGCTGCCGAAGCTACAACAATGTCGGTTGATGACTTCCTGGTCGGCGACCTGCGCACGGGAAGGGACGGCATGCTAACGGCACTGGTCAGATGTCCGGTGGCTGCCGCCAAGAAGCTGGTGGCATTGAAACGCCTGTTAGTGGGATGGAGCGCGGCGAAGGTAGTCGCCCTCGCGCCTCGGCCAATGCGTTGCTTCGGCTGCCTGGAGCTGGGTCACAGGAGTTTTGTCCGGTGGCGGGCTGCGTCGGGGTATCTGCCCGGCAGTCGAGGGTCGCGTCGGGATATTTGCCCGGCGACCCGGCTTTTCCGACAGGGAAATGATGGCAATGCCTCTCGGGGTGTTGCCTGAGCCCAGGGCCACGTGGGTGACGGGACGGGGGTTCTTGGTATGGAGGCAGTCACCCGCCTTGCACGGCTCGTCGGCAGTCGCTCCCGTGGCACGGAGCGGCTGGTCCCCCTCCAGTGACAGGCCAGTTGAGGCCGAAAGGCCACGCCGCGTCGGGAGCTGGTGCATACACGAGAGCCCGGCTTCCGAACTATCGCGGCGGAGGAGTAGCCTCCGGGGGGTTTAGCGGGTTCGAGCCCCGCATAACCAGGTCTTCCCCCGAAGCCTGGTATGGGTCGGCCATTACCCCGGGTAAAAAAAAAAAAAAAAAAAAAAGCGGTTAGGTTAGGTTAGGTTAGGTTAACCTAACCTAACCGCTTTTTTTTTTTTTTTTTTCACACACACGCTTTTTTTCTCATACACGGCCAATTTCCGAAGATCTGGAAAAGGGGGCGGCTAGTATTGCTGAGAAAGGAGGGACGACCTACAGATTCCCCGTCGGCGTATAGGCCCATTGTCCTATTGGATGAGGCAGGGAAAGTATTTGAGAAAATCTTGGCTTCTCGTATAACGAACCATCTCACTACAGTAGGCCCAGACTTGGCCAATAACCAATACGGCTTTAGAGAGCGTCGATCCACAATTGATGCGATCCTTCAAGTGAAAACCCTCTCTAATGAGGCAACATCGAGAGGAGGTGTGCTGCTGGCGGTGTCTTTAGACATCGCCAATGCGTTCAACACGCTCCCGTTCAGTACCATCTTGGAGGCGCTCCAATACCACGGGGTGCCCCAGTACATCCAGCAGGTTATCGCGGATTATCTACGGGAGCGTGTTATATTGTATCAGGATTTGACGGGTAGTGTGCGTCAGCGCATAATGAGTCGTGGCGTTCCGCAGGGCTCAGTTCTCGGGCCTCTGTTGTGGAACATAGGCTTTGACTGGATGTTGCGAGGTGCCCTTATCCGCGGGCTGCACCTTGTGTGCTATGCCGATGACACGCTGGTTCTAGCTCGCGGAGACACATATAGAGAGGCCGCTCTATTGGCGACGGCAGGAACTGCCCAGGTGGCAGCCCGAATTGGTCGATTGGGACTACGTGTTGCTCTTGAAAAAACAGAGGCTATTTGCTTTTATGGACCACGTAGAAAGCCGCCCCCCGGCGCTAACATCGTCGTTGGTGGGGTGACTATAGAAGTCAAGGCCAACATGAAATATTTAGGTCTCACGTTGGACAGTAAATGGAATTTCCAGGAGCATTTTAAGCGGCTTACTCCAAAACTAGTTGGTACCGCCTTAGCACTCGGCCGTCTGCTTCCTAACGTTGGTGGTCCGAGTAGCTCCTGCAGGAGGTTGTTTGTCGGAGTCGTGGCGTCGATGGCTCTTTATGGGGCACCTGTATGGATAGATGCCCTAAACAATAGAAACAAGGCGGTATTACGCAAGGCGCAGCGTATTCTGGCTATTAGAGCCGTAAGGGGGTACAGAACGATATCTTTTGAGGCTGCCTGCACACTTTCCGGAATCCCACCTTGGGAATTGCAGGCTAAAGTGCTCGCCTCTGTTTACCAGAAGCGTTGCGAGGCTTTAGAGAGAGATGGGAGGTTATGTCCGGAGGAAATAGAGCGTTGGCGGGGCAATGCCCAGAAAGCCAGTTTGCGGAGATGGAAAAGACGCCTAAGGGAGCCGCGCGCTGGCTCTTGGACGGTCTCGGCTATTGCTCCAGTTTTAAGGAAATGGGTAGAGAGAAGATCGGGGTCGCTTTCCTACCGGCTGGTACAAATACTGTCGGGGCACGGATGCTTCGGCAGATACCTGCACAAAGTCGCCGGCAGGGAAGCGACTTCGGTCTGTCATGCTTGCGGCGACGTGGAAGACACGGCCTTCCACACTTTATCGGAGTGTCCAGCATGGGAGGAGGAGCGGCGAGTTTTACGAGCTGCTATTGGTTCAGACCTCGCATTGCCCACAGTCATACGGGCGATGCTTGAGAGTAAAAGAGCATGGCAGGCGATGGCCACCTTTTGCGAGACCGTCATGTCCGCAAAGGAAGATGCCGAGCGCCGCCGTGAGGAGGATCCCCTCGCCGATGCGAGGAGGCGCCGGAGGACAGGACGACGGAGGAGGTGGTGGCACCAGACTCTGCCGTCCTAGTGGGAACCAGCGGGTGGTTGTCTGCGGGGCGACAACTGCTCGCATTGCACTGGTCCCTGCGACGGTGAGGAGTCCTTGAGTTCGGGACTCCTCATGCCTCCGGCAGTGGTGGGCTCGCGCTGCATTCCATCTGCAGCAGCGCGAGCGAGCGTCTGAGTGGGTCTGACGGGGCCAAACGCGCCAAGCGCGATACCCCCTTTCCCACTCTCTAGACGAGACGCGGAACTCCGGGGTAGGTTTAGTGGGTAGGCTGGTGGCAATAAATCGCTAGAGTCCCACATAACCCTGTCGCCCCCCAGCGGCAGGGTATCCTGGCCCTGACGGGATACATGGAAGGGTTCTTGGAATGGTATTAAATCATATTGGCGGCGATGTGCGATCACTATTTGACAAAGCGATCACCGAATGCAAATTCCCCAGTCTGTGGAAGCAAGGGAGACTAGTCTTATTACATAAGCATGGCAGGCCCATGGACTCCCCAGGGGGATACAGACCGATCGTACTCTTGGATGAGGCGGCAAAGATCTTCGAGAGGATTCTGGCGGGGCGTCTCAACAAACATCTGTCGTCCTGCGCGTCCGGTCTCTCTGACTGCCAGTTTGGGTTCAGAGAGCATCGCTCAACTGTAGACGCCATTATTATGTTAAAGAGTTCTGTTCTGGAGTCTCGGCAAAGGGGAGAGTCGCTTGTAGCTGTCTCGCTTGACATCGCAAACGCCTTTAATACCCTCCCTTTTGCCACAATCGTGGAGGCGCTGCAATATTTTGGTGTTCCTAGATATCTGAGGCAAATAGTTAAAGACTATCTGACGACTCGAGAGATTATCTATGCGGGTCGGAATGGTGCGCTGCAAAAACGACGCATGATGTGCGGTGTTCCACAGGGGTCGGTTCTTGGCCCACTCCTGTGGAACATTGGATATGACTGGGCACTGAGGGGCTCGTGTCTGCCTGGAATGGGGTTGATCTGCTATGCTGATGACACCCTCATCACAGCCAGACACAAGGATCCTCAGCGGGCCGCAGCGCTGGCGACTGCGGCAACGAATTTGGTAGTGGGCCGCATTAAAAGACTAGGTCTCAAGATAGCGCCTAGCAAAACTGAGGCTATTCTGTTCCGGCTTCCTCGGAAAAGGCGTGTTAGGGTGTCCATAGAGGTTGAAGGAACCAAGATCGAGGTCAAGCCTACTCTGAAATACCTTGGTTTGGTCTTAGACGATACATTCTCCTTCGAAGAACACTTTCGCACACTGAAGAAAAAGTTGGTCGGCACGGCGGGGTCTCTAGCAAGACTCCTGCCCAATATTGGAGGCCCAAGCGGAACATGCCGAAAACTGTACGCCGGTGTGCTTCGCTCAATGGCACTGTATGGTAGCCCCGTCTGGGCAGACGCCCTTTCGAACACCAATTGCGCCCAACTCCGCCAAGCGCAGAGAATAATTGCCAACAGGGCCATCAGGGGCTACTGTACAGTAGGTTTTGATGCTGCATGTGCTCTCGCGGCCACACCGCCGTGGGAGATGGAAGCGAAAGTGCTTGCCGAGATATATTTAAGAAAGGTTGAAGCGTTGCGTACGCAAATTCCCGTCGACATTGAGACGTTAAGACGGCAACGCAATAAACAGCTCCTCGTTGACTGGGTTGAACAACTGTCGGGTGCAACATACGGAAGTTGGACACTCGAAGCCCTCCGTCCTGTATTGGACAAATGGACGAGTAGGAAATACGGCTCCCTCTCCTTCCATACGGTGCAGCTTCTCACGAACCATGGCTGCTTTGGTGGCTACCTGCACCGTATAGGAAGAGAAGTAAGCGCAGTGTGTGCCCAGTGCGGGCAGGATGACGATTGTGCCAAGCACACATTGGAGAGCTGCTCTTTCTTTGAGCGACAACGCGTGGATCTCAAACGCGTTATAGGGACAGACCTCTCGCTCCCCAGCGTGGTCAAAGCCATGGTTGGGAGCGAGAGGTGCTGGGACGCTGTGGCAACCTTTGCCGAGGCTGTCATCTCGGAAAAGGAGGCTTCGGAGCGAGCCAGAGAGGACGATCCCCTCTCTGACCCGCGACGACGCCGCCGCGGCGGGCGAAGGAGACGCCTGTATCAACGGCAGGTGTCTCCCTAGCCCTGAACCAGCAGGCACCAGGACGGGGGTCCGGGTGTTTGCATTGCACGGTTCAGTCGGCTGCCGAGCCCGTTGCTCAGGCTTCGGCAGTCCCCTGTAGGGGAGGTTGAAAAGAGGGTGGGCCCTTTACACCCCCCTCCCAAAAGTGAGGAGTCCACATTGGACAACCGCGTTCGCTCGAGTGCGTACATCGAGATCCTAGAGCGAACCAAATGCGGTGGAGGAGAGCACCCTGGGTTTTAGTGGGTTCGAGTCCCACATAACCCCCACCCCCCCCGGGTGGAAGGTATGCGCGGGCATTTCCCAGGGGAAAAAAAAAAAAAAAAAAAAAAAAGGTTAGACGTGGGGTTCCGTGTGCGGGGCTAGTACCGCCATCGGACGCGTCCCCGGGCTGCGGATAGGGGAATGCCCTCCAGATATGGGGGGTAGCGGCTTCGGCCGTCGCGGACAGCCACTAGCAACGGTGTGACTGCTTGCTCCTCACGGGGCGGGCATTGCACGGTCACACCAACCCGTAAGTCCACACTGAGTGGGCCCGGGGGCTGGGTGTATGGGGCTTGCCCTGTGCGTCTGGTTGCGAGGAAGAAAACCTCTCTAAAATAATTACCCTGTGGAGGGCCCTTTTCAGGGCCAGCGGACCCTTCGGGGTCGTGGGTGGCGGGCCTGCAAGGCTCGCGGGAGTCGTCGGGAGTTTTTGGTTTCGGCGCTCTGGTCGTGGGAGTCTCATCTCCCGGAGAGTTCCGTCTCTCCTGTCTTCGCCCGAAAGGGCTGTGACTGCGCGGCGGGGACCCCTGCATAGCAGGACCTCGTCGGGCAAACCTGTAATCCCCCCCGGGCGTCTGTTGTCACGTCTAGCGGCGCGGGTAAGGGACCAGGGGGGCTTGCCTTAATTGGCCGGCCCTGAGACGAGTAAACGTCTATAAATAATCCTCAATGGGGGTGCGTTTTGGCGGGCTGCGGCCCCGATGGAGTGCGCGGCGTACCCCCGCCTTCTTTGAAGGTGGCAGGCGAGCGGATCTGCCAGCTAGCGGCCGGTGTTTTCTGGGTCAGGGGGGGCAGACCCTAAAGCCCCCCTACTCGTGGGAACAATTATGGAGATGAACAAATTTACTAAACAAAAAGATGTGAGAGAAGGTGAGCCGAGAAGGCAAAATGTCGATAGGGGAGATTGCTCGGACGGTTCTGGGTATGGAACCCCGGCAACTGGCAAGCGTCCTAGCTTCCGGGACGTTGTCAGCGTTGTGGAAAAGGAGTCGGACAGGCCGGCACGTAACACGCGGAGTAGGGCCGCGAAAGGCGAAATAGCGGCACGGAGAATATCTGTGAGTCGGAGTCCGTCGTTGTCTGGGTCGGAGAGTTCGGACGATTCGTATGGGTCAGAGGCCGAATTTCCCGTAGAAGGCCCGGCTAAAAGGGGGCGTGGAAGGCCGCCCACTACGGGCGAGTATATTGGCTGGGGGAAGGCCCTGCAGGAGAGAGAGCGGCGAAGGCTCGACGTGGCCGAGGACATATCGGCGCGGGAGATCGAAGACCTGGCCCGCAATTTCACCGGTGGAAAGAGCAGCAGAAAGCTGCCTGACAAACTAGAGGCTGATGTCTCGGACCCAACTAATCCCGGTCTTATCGAGCTAGCTAAGCAGGGTACTCAGGTATTTGAGGCAATGCTAGACAAATCGTCCAGGCTTAAGGGAGATGTAAGGGGTGAGATGAAGCGGGTCTGTGTACTGCAGAGGGAGGTGCTGAGCAGAATTGGCACTCTCACAACGACGGACGAGTCCCGCCTTATACACCGGCAGTATACGACGCTCAAGGACGAGCATAAGGCGCTGCAACAACGATTTGACAAAGTGGAAAGAGAGCTCGATGAGTATAAGCGCCGACTCATGAGTTATGAGGTTAATGCAGCGGCTGCCTCCGCGGCTGCACTTGCGTCTCAGCGGGAGGATTTCATCGTGAACTCAAACCTGCGAGAGTTCATCAAGGCGGCGGTCCGCGATGCTGTTGAGGAGTTCAGACCTGCGCCTGCGGTTCCGGATGGTCCTGCGCCTGAGCCAGCCCCGAAGGCGGGCGGTCGCGCGAAGCTCAGGAAAGATGACACAGCTGCCACCGCACTCAAAGTTTCTGCAAGTTCGGCGACTACATCGTTGACAGCCATAGGCGGAGATGAAGAGAATTGGAGTACAGCAATAGGCCGCAAGAAAGCCATGAAAATGAAGAAAAAGGAGCAGTCCCATGCGGCTCCAGACAAGTCGAAGAAGGCGGTTAATAACACCGAAGCTTCAAAGAAGAAGACTGAGGATCCGAAAGCCCCGAAGCAGTCGAAGGGGCCGAGGAAGCCCAAACCGGTCCGTCTTCGCGAGAAGAAAGCTCCCGCCGTCGTAATCGATATTCTCAAGGCTGAGAAAGAGAGGGAAGGCGGGCTCACCCTGGTCGACGTTATGAAGGAGGCCAGGGACAAGGTGGATTTGAAGAAGCTTGGAATTTCGTCGCTTTCTTTGAAGAGGTCGTACGCGGGGGCTGTTATACTGGAGCTTCCCAAGGAGGTGGGAATCGAGGGTGCACAGCGGCTGGAGCAGAGCCTCAAGGAGAATTTGCCCCTTGTCGTCCGCGTCACCCGCCCCATTAAAAAGGCGGAAGTTAGGGTCACGGGCCTGGATTACGCCGTGACACATGCAGAGCTCGCGAAGGCGGCCGCCGAGGCTACTGGTGCAACGGCGGATGACTTCCTCATTGGTGACCTTCGGCCAGGGAGGGATGGGATGTTGTCGGCGCTCGTCCGATGTCCGGTGGCTCATGCCAAGCAATTGGCTAAACAAAGGCGTCTGGTGGTGGGGTGGAGCTCAGCGAGGGTCGTCGCTCTGGTGCCACGGCCGTTCCGTTGTTTCGGCTGCCAGGAGCTTGGACACACCAGGGAAACATGCAAGAACCCGGTGGATCGAAGCCAGCTGTGCTTCAGGTGTGGTGAGGCTGAGCATTTCGCTGCCGATTGCAGTGCGAAGCCAAAGTGTGCAGTCTGCGCGTCCCTGAGTCTGCCCTCGGGGCATGTGATGGGTGGAAAACTGTGCCGCCCTCAGCAGCAGACGAAAGGAGGCAAGCGATGGCCTAAGGCTGTCAAACGTTAGGCATCGTACAAGGGCGAAGTAGCCACGTCGGGGTATTTGCCCGGTGGCGGGCCACGTCGGGGCTTTTGTCCGGTGGCGGGCTGCGTCGGGGTATCTGCCCGGTAGTCGAGGGTCGCGTCGGGGTACTTGCCCGGCGACCCGGCTTTCCCGACAGGGCAATGATGGCAATGCCTTTCGGGGTGTTGCTTGAGCCCAGGGCCACGCGGGTGACGGGACGGGGGTCCTTGGTTTGGAGGCAGTCACCCGCCTTGCACGGCTCGTCGGCAGTCGCTCCCGTGGCACGGAGCGGCTGGTCCCCCTCCAGGGACAGGCCAGTTGAGGCCGAAAGGCCACGCCGCGGCGGTCGTCGGTTGCATACTCGAGAGCCCGACACCGCACCAACGCGGCGGAGGAGTAGCCCCCGGGGGGTTTAGCGGGTTCGAGCCCCGCATAACCAGGTCTTCCCCCGAAGCCTGGTATGGGTCGGCCATTACCCCGGGTCAAAAAAAAAAAAAAAAAAAAAAAAAAAAAAAGGTTAGGTTAGGTTGGGGTGCCTGGTCAGATAGCCTCCTCGTGGCGCACCCCGGGCAACCGCCGCTGACCACTGGATTGGATTTCCCCCAAATCAGTGGTCAGCGGAGGGCAAATGGTCTGACGTGGTTGAGGCGGCGGAGACCACACCCAGATGGTCCGCCGCCGGGCTTCAGTGCCCGTTGATAGAGAGGGGCTTCAGTGCCCGGGTAAGATGGACACGAAAACAAAAAATGGACGCGCCAAGCAAAATTACACGTCCCCGGGAGGGTCTCCGTGAGGAGGAATCCCTCACCGGCCCTGCGGGGGAGTCGGAGGCCAAGCGAATGCGCTTGGCACCCGAATCTTCCGCTGAGTCGGTCTGCCCCTTGTATACGGGGGGGGCAACTTTGCGCAACCAGGGTTGTGAAGCGGACGTTCCGGCTAAGGCCGAGGATCCCGTGGTACAAACACGAATTTTTACGCGAAACTGGATTGACAAGGACATAGAAGAGCTGAAGGACTTTGCCAACGACCTGAAGGGCTTGGCGAAAGAAATCCCCGACCACTCTCAGCGCATCCTAAATTTTGAGGACGACCTGCGATATATTTACAAGGGAATCAACTCCAGGGCGAAGAAGTGGTTTGATGCCGTGACGAATGAAGTAGAGAGCCTCAGGGACAAATCGAAGGCGCGTGAGAGGGATCTGTTAGAGGAAATTGAGGCCCTCAAGGCCTCAATCACGGAGCTGGAAGAGGCTTCAGCCACAAAGGCCGACTTCACCCGGCTGGAGAGCCGAGTCGCGGACGAACTGGGCCGCTTTGCAAAGGAGATCGGGAAGCAGCCGACCCAGCAGCAGGTCCCAGTAGCGATGACGCGTTCTTACGCGGATGCGGCGAAGAAGCCTAAGACTCCCAGCGCGATTCTCGCGCCGAAGAAGCAGCCGATAAGGTCGAGGGCCAGGCAGGTGAAGGTCAGGGCGCCGGACACGGCTGCCCTGACCATTAATATTGTGCCGGAGGCGGCCGCGCGAGGCGTCACTGTAGAGGAGGTGTTGGGGCGGGCCCAGGCGGGCTCCCAACTGAGCGCCGAGATGGCGGCCCAGTTAAAATGGACGAGGTCCGTGACTGGAGCCACCATGTGCCTCGTTTCGGGGCCTCAAAAAGAGGAGTGGGCGCAGGAGATCGCCCACAAAATAGAGGTGGCCGCCGAGGGTTCTGTCAGGATCGCCCGGCCTGAGAAGAAAACGGAGCTGGTTCTCTCTGGCTTGACTGGCGCGACGACGAGCGCAGACATTAGTACTGCGATGAGCTTAGCGGGCGGTTGCCCGCCGGAAAAGATTAGGGTGGGGAATATCCGTCCCACTGGCTCAGGGGGCTTTAGGGCCTGGACCAGCTGTCCTAGTGGGGCAGCAAAAAAGCTAGCGGAGGGTGGCCGACTCCAGATCGGTTGGGCAGCGGCGTTCGTTCGGGTTTTGCCCCCGCGCGACGTCCGCTGTTTTAAATGCCTGGAGTCAGGTCACGTCAGGGCGACGTGCACCTCGGTGGTCGACCGCACCGAGGTGTGTTATCGCTGCGGAGGCACCGGCCATAAGGCGGTGGACTGCAGAGAGAAGGCTCACTGCCCTCTCTGCAGTGAAGCAGGGCGAGAGGCCAGCCATCGGCTGGGCGAGTTGAGGTGCGGCGCCCCCCGGCGCCGCGTTAGGGCGGCCCCGATTGGCGGCCACAAGTGCGACCCTCCTCAGGCCGAGCCCATGGACACCCAATCGGGAGTCGGGGGGACTGGCGGAGAGGGTGCGCCGAGTGCCGCCGGTGTTGCGCCAATGGGCGCAGGGAAGATGACGCCCAGTTCACCTGGAGCGTCGGTGGATGGCCGACAGGAGTCGGCGGCCCGGACATAGTCGCGTCCGGGCACTTTAAACAGCCCTTATCAGGGCTAGCGGACCCTCAGTTGGGGGGTCGTGGGATGGCCGGCCTGCTAGGCCGGCGGGGGCACTTGTGCCCTTCAGGGTAGCGCCGGGCCTCAGTGCCCGCTTCTCTCACGGAGAAGCAGTTGGCTGAAGCTCGGCCTTGGCGGTGCTGCAGGTCTCCTCCCGCAGTCTCGCCGAGTGGTGGGATGACACCCCCGCATGGCTGGGGGGTGTCGTCGTGGTGTGGCATGCCGCCGCGGACCGTACCGCTCTTTACGCGGTGCGGCCCGAGGCGGCGTCCCACTCGTGGGTCGTATGCCCGTGTTGGGCTCTCCGTTGGGGAGCGTAGGCTGGGGGGTCCCCAGTTGCAATATTTGACCCTGGGGCCCCTGTCATGCCTGATGGCGGCCATCGCTGGGGTTTTAGTGGGTAGGCCTTCCCCTTCTGGGAAGGAGAGCCCCACATAACCACCGGGAACTCACGCACCCGGTGGTATGCAATTTAATGCATTTCCCCGGCGTGAACAAAAAAAAAAAAAAAAAAAAGGTTAGGTTAGGTTAGGTTAGGTTTTTTTTTTTTTTAATAGAATGAGCTATTTTTGATACTATTTTCAACGCGGTGCTATTGAATACACTTTGTTGAAAATGCTTGATTTCTTTGGTATTATAGATGTTTTATATGGATTTCAATGTGAGTGATTGTAAAATAAAATTTTTGTGAAAATTAAATAATGAATTGGTTATAGGTTTGAATTTTGGTTTTGGTAATTTATAGAGGATTTATGTTTGATTTAAAGATTTTTGAATAATGTAAAGTTGTATATAAATTTTTTTTTTTTTTTTTTTTATTATTATTTCATTCGATTCGTTAAAATTTTATCTTAAGTACCATTAAATTTTTTGAGGTTTGAAACTATATAATTAATATATGTACAGAACGAGTCGCTGATGGATTCAGAACTTATAATTTTATTGAGATCATAGGGGTCATCCAAATGTTGAGAGACAAATTCATATTCTCGTCTCTTCGCCGCAAATCTACTACAGTATTTTATTAAATGGTGAAGGGTCTGTGTAGATGTGTCATCGCAAGGACATAAGTCATTATTAGTAATTTTAAATCGATATAAGTATTCCTTATGATAACCGTGATTCGTGATAACCTGAGTGACTGCAAAAGAGGGAGGTATTCGTTTTAAAAAGCTATTTAGATGATCTATTGTAGGGAAAAGAGATTTAGTATAAGTTGTATTATCATATAGTTGTTTGGCTGTTTCTATTGTTAGTGTTTTGTTTTTCTGTTTTATGAAACTGATAGGAACACGGTCATATGCGGGTTTGTTTCTAAGATTAGCTGCGGTTTTGGCAGCACGATCAGCGGCTTCATTGCCGGGCAGTCCAATGTGCCCTTTGACCCAGATGAATTCAATGTTTATGCCTGATTGTTTTGTATTATTAATGTGCTCTAGTATTTTGACTGCTAGAGGGCAAGTGGTGTTACAGTTTGATATTTCTTGTAAGCTTGATTTACTGTCTGAGAAAATAATGGTTTTTGGGAAGTTCTGATCTATAGCCCAAGAGCATGCTCGCTCAATAGCAAGCATCTCTGCTTGAAACACAGAACAAGACTGATGTAATTTGAGCTTTGTTATTTTGTGACGTCCTTGCGGCGGATAGACAACGAAAGCAGCTCCAACCGAGTTGTCGTGCTTGGAACCATCGGTAAAGATTCTGTGTACCGTATTTAATTCGCTGATTTGTTCATAATCTGTAATTGATGAGATTTCGAGAAATGAGAGTTTTGGTCTATTTACGGGGTGCAAGAGTTGTGATGGTGGAGTGGGGGATTCAATTACAGTGTTATTCGGGGTGCAGCGTGATTTACCTGTTAATTTAGCTATTTCAATGTCAGACACTTCAAGCACTTTTGCCGGTAAGGGTGTTAGTTGGGCTATTGCTATTGCAGATGGTGTATTAATAGTGCGGAAGCCACGTATGATTTTAATTGCAAATATGCGCTGTGCAGACAGAAGTCGTCTGTTATTATACTCATAATTTAAAGCTTTTGACCATATACTTGCTGCGTAACAGATAATGGGTTCTATTACCTGCAAGTATATGGTTTTTATATTTTCTGAGTGAATTCCCCAAGTGGGACGTGAAAAAATTACTAGTTTGTTCAACAGTTTATTAGCTTTGTCCAAAATATATTCTACATGTTGCTTAAATTTTAAATTTGAGTCTATGATAACACCTAAATATTTAAAGCTATTGACTGGTTGTAAAGTAGTTCCGCGGACTTTTATAGTACATTTAGTTGCATCATTTGTAAATGGAATAAGTTGAGTTTTATTGGGTCCAAATTCAAGTTTAACGCTTTCACCCCATCGAACAATTTGTTCCAAAGCTGAGTTGGTTATTAATTGAAGAGTGTCTATTTTCTTAGAGTGTGTAATAAGTAGTACATCGTCAGCATATGCTTGAAGTTCGCATCCGAGAGGTAAAGAAGTAGACAGAAGTTCATCTAAAATGAGATTCCATAACATCGGGCCACACACAGATCCCTGAATACAGCCTCTGGTCATCGTTTTAGATACGGTGCAGTTAGCAAAGTTCATAATTACTTCTCTGCGGGTAATGTAACTTTCGAGTAAGCGATATATGTTGTTGGGGCATTTAACTTTTTTCAAACGTTGAAATATGGCCGGCCACCAAGCATGATCAAATGCAGCTCTTATGTCTAAAGAGGTTACAAGCACCTGCTTTCTACGTGACTTTGCATTTTTGATGATGTTAAGAGCATTATGTATTGCTGTTGTAGTGGACACTTGTTGTTTAAATCCATATTGGTGTTTGCACATATTGTTGGTGATGTACAGATGGTGAGTAAGTCGATTCGTGATCAGTCTTTCCAGAAGCTTGCCAAAAACATTAATGAGACCAATAGGTCGGAATGCTGTAGTTGATGTGTAATCGTCTTTACCAGGTTTGGGAATTATCTTAGCTATAGCTATTTTCCATGCGGATGGAAAGTAGCATAGTTGCAAACATTTGTTCATAAGGTTGGTTATGAAGTCCGGGAAATTGCGAGCAAAGTTATAGCAAATATCTGAAGTGAGGTGGTCTATTCCAGGTGCTCTTTTGTGGTTCATTTGCCTTAGAGTTTCTATAATTTCAGTGGTGTTAAAAGGAGGCTCATCATGGTAATTCGGCTGTTGATCGACATTTTTCCTGATGTTACAATGAAGGGTGGAGTCAGGGGTGTCGTCAGGGTAAAATTGGTTTAGAAGAGCATTTGCAGTTTCTAGGGCATCGGTGGTGTATGTTCCGTTCGGTAATTTTAATGTTGATGGAGGTTGCGAAATGGGTTTTGTTTTTAGTATTCTATTGGTGATGCTCCAGACGTCCTCTTTAGTTTGAAGGTTGCAAAATTCTCTAAAATGTTTTGTAGATTCAGCACAGATTGCGTTAGAGTATTCTTTTCTTAATTTGTCTCTTTCGGCGATAAGGTCATCAAGAGGCAGTTGTCGTCTTTTGTGCTTACTTAGTTTATGATGGTTTCGTAAAACCTTTTGTTTGATTTCCTGAAGTTCATCTGTCCACCAAGGGGCCTTTTTTGAGCGGCCAGTGGATTTCGGTAAAATGGCTTCACACGCTTTCTGTATAGCTACAGTAGTTTGCTGAATAAATTTGTCTATGCCAGTTTCGTCTAATGTGCTTATATCCTCCGTAGGAAGAGCTTTTTTAACGTGTTCAACAAATAAATGCGTCGCTAATTCCCAGTTGAAATTTGAAGTGTTGTATCTGAAAGTGGACAATTTACAATTACTATGGAAGACGGTATTAACGGAGGTTAGTTTAAATGTTATGGCATCGTGGTCAGAGACAGTTGATATGCTTTGATCAACCTGCCAGTTATTTATTTTAATATGAGAGTTACTGCTAATCATTGTAAGGTCAATTATTGATTCCCTGGGAATACCATGTGTTACAGTGTGGAACGTAGGTGTATTACCTACGTTACATACTATAAGATTATTGATAGTAATCAAGTCGAAGATAAGTTGACCGCGGCTGTTGTTAGAGATAGAGCCCCATTGAGTGTGCCATCCATTAAAGTCCCCGCAGATAATATGGGTGTCATGGGGATGACTATGCAAGAAAAATTCTAACTTTCCCATGATATTGTTGTCGTCAGTTCTGGGTTCTACGTAAGCGGATATTAAAAATATTTTATTTGAGTTGTGTGAATTTATTTGTACGATGCATAAATTAGGATGAGAAAATTGTGAAAGGTCTAGAGTTGAGAAGGTTTTATCTTTAATTGCTATTGCTGCTTTGACGGGGTTGGTTATGTCAGTGGAAATAGCGTGATGTAAAGTGAATCCAGGAATGCCAGGTAGAGTGCTATTATTAATGAGGTAAGGTTCAGTCATAAATACAATTTCTGTAGTTGATGTAGACAGGTATACGTTTAGTTCATGTGAAGCGTTTCTGCTTCTTCCTATATTTAGTTGTACACAGTTAAAAGATTTATCAAAACTTGTTGATTTATTAGAATTATAATTAGTGTTGGTTGGGATATGATGATTATTTGTTTTACGTACCATAATTAATTCTATTTCTAATGTTGTTAATCATGAATTGAGTTCTAGGACATTTAATAGATGTTGCACTGTGATCCGACTTTGTATTTAGATTGAATTTTTTATTATGGTTGACACAATTATAACATATTTCTTCTCCTTTTTCTTTCTTGTGTGGACAATTATTGTATAGATGGTCTGAGGATGCGCAATGAGAGCATGCAATCTTATCATTTTTGCAGTGCTTTCGGGTGTGCCCAAATTGTAGACATCCGTAGCACTGCATTAGCGGTATGTAGTCGCCAACAGCGATTCTTTGGTGGTCTATATTGAGTCTGTCCATGGATGTGATGATTTTCCAAATTTCCGGTGTTGTCATTAGGACTGCATTATATAAATTTTTGTTTCGGTTTCCTCTTTTGAATTTAAAAACTAGGTCTTTTTCTGTGTGAGTATGGAGTCTTTCATTTTGGTTAATTATTATTTTACTAAGATCCTCGGTATTAGTTGTGTTGGATATACCTTTGACTATAATCATTGGCTGTAGAAGTTTCGATTCTTCAGCATTTATTGGTGATGATTTTTTATTGTTGATTTTTATTAAGGTTTGTTGTCTGTGTTCTTCAGAGTCAAACTCTACTCGGATTTTATTGTTTGATACAAATTTTATATTCGATGGTGTGAATGTGGTATCTTTGAATGAGATGTTTTGTTTCCATATTTGGAGTGTTTCAGCAGAGCTTTTTGTTTCTTTTTTCGATGAAACTATAATTGCCGGTTTTGTTTTGAAAGAGGGTTGTGGAGCTTTTGGAGGAGTGTTAGCTATATCGGCGTATGATCGCGAGTAGTTAGGAATGATGTTAGTCGTAGGCTGTTTGATTGTATCTTTGATAGTATTCTCAATAGCTCTGATAGTTTCTCTACTTAGTTGGATTGTTTTGGTGTCATTAATTTCTTTATTTATTTCATCGCTGCAGTTTATTCCTTTTATGGTGAGTTTGGTGATATCATTAGTTAATTGTTTTATATCGTCTATTGTGCATTTATTTACATGTGTGTCTCTGTGTAGTTTTTTATTTATGTTATTAGCTAATTGATTAATTTTTTCAAAAATGAATTTAATGCTATTATCATTTAATGAACTTTCTTCTGAATCGAATGTATTGGCTTCAACGTATTCATCTTCTGATGTGATAGATGGAGTTTCTATTTCTTTACTGGTTGATGCTTTATTTTTTGTTTTTGTAGGCGTATTTTTGCTGTCTTGTTGAGTGCCGTATGTTAATTTAAGCGCTCTAGTATTTGGTCTGTTTATGTTGGCCTTCTCGTTAGCTTTTTCGTCGTCCAGTGTGTTAGCCGTAGTCGTCGTAATATTTTCAGATCGGGTCAAAGGTTTTTTGTTTTTAGAATCAGTACTCATAATGAATCCCACGAGTAGGGCCGATGTGAAGAAACACTCCCGGGTGACGCCCATTCCAGGAGTGCTGGCTATATACTGACGGAGGTCGCCTGGTATCCGTAGGTTTTAAGCGGGGTTTCTCCCGGGTTTTAAAGACTTTTCCTTGTCGCGGGCCGGCCAGTTAAGGCAAGCCCTCCACTCCATCCACGACCGTCGACGTATCCCCATAGACGCCTCGAATGGGGGTCGTTGTCGATGGTAGGACAGGTTACGGGCAGAGGGACTGGCGTAAGGCCCCTCGAGGGTAACTCTCTCGAGTTACCGTCAAGTGTGGAGCTGTTAGTTGGAGGGAGGAAACGCCGATGATGCTGGCAACCGGATGTTGTTGGCAAATATTTGTATGGTCCTCCCTCGTAAGCCCCCCCCACCGCGACAAGGTCGCCCCACCTCAGGGGGGGGTTAGGTTAGGTTAGGTGCTGGTGGCAGGAGACTTCAACGCCAAATCCACGGCGTGGGGGTCTCCCAGCACTGACGCTCGGGGTGGTGATCTGGAGTCCTGGGTTCTGTCCCTGGGGCTCCAGATACTCAATCGAGGTACCACCCCGACCTGCGCCCGTTGGCAGGGCACGTCCATCGTGGACGTGTCCTTTGCCACCCCACTGCTCGCGTCCTGGGTCAGGGACTGGCGAGTGGTGGAGGATGTGGAGTCTCTATCGGACCATCGTTACGTCCGATACGAGATCTCCACGGCATCCCCTGGGGCCCATTCTTCTTCGGGCCCCCGTGTGGGCAACTCACCGTTCAAACGGTGGGTGCTCTCACGCCTCCGCCGGGATGTGGCGGAGGAGGCTGCAATGGTGCGGGCAATGTACGTTCCGCCCGACACCATTGCGGGGGATGCCGACGGCATGGCGGATCTTCTTGCGGACGACATCAACGTCGTCTGCAATGCCGCCATGCCGAGGGCGCGGGCCTGCCCACGGAGCAGGGGGCAGGTATACTGGTGGACGCAGGAGCTCTCGGACCTGCGGTCCGCCAGTATGGGAGCCAGGCGCGCCTACTTACGGTGTCGTAGGCGCGCCAGGAGGACGCCCGGTGAGGAGGAGAGTCTCCGCCGGGCGTACAATGAGGCCCACAAGGCCCTGCGAACTGCCATCTGCAGGGCCAAGAGCGCCGCCTGGGATCGATTTCTGGGGATCCTAGACGGCGACCCCTGGGGGAGGCCGTACAGGACGGTGAGGGGGAAACTCGCTTCGGCGGCCCCCTCAACGTCCTGTATGGAGCCGGGACTGCTGCGAAGGGTGGTGGGGGCACTTTTTCCCAACCCCGGTCCCTTCGCACCCCCTAGGTCTGCCTCCGGTTCCGCCCCGGAGGCGTGGGCCGCTGGTCCCTCCGTGTCGGATAGGGAGTTTGACATGGTGAGGGACCGGCTCCGGAGCCGTAACAAAGCTCCGGGGCCTGACGGGGCCCATGCCAAGGTGATGGCGATCGCCTTGGGCCCCCTGGAGGACCGATTTCGCGCGGTGCTGGATGTGTGCATCGCGACGGGTCGCTTCCCCAGGCGCTGGAGGAGTGGGCGGCTCTGCCTGCTCCGAAAAGAGGGCCGCCCGGCGGACTCCCCAGCGGGCTATCGGCCGGTGGTGCTGCTCGACGAGTCCGGGAAGGCGTTTGAGAAAATCATCGCCTCCCGGATCGTCGGGCACATTGAGGGCACGGGACCGGACTTGGCAGACTGCCAGTACGGTTTCCGCACCGGCCGGTCCACGATGGACGCGATTGGCCACCTCAAAAGGTGGACTGAGGAGGTCAATGCCCGTGGGGAGGGGGTGGTCGCGGTGTCGCTAGACATCGCGAACGCCTTCAACACCATTCCCCACGAGTGCATTGAGGCGGCACTCACATTCCACCGAGTGCCCCTCTATCTCCGCACCTTGGTGGGGGACTACCTGCGTGACAGGTCAGTCCTCTACGAGGATGCGGAGGGTCGCGTCCAGGCGTGGACAGTGGCGGCGGGTGTGCCCCAGGGGTCCGTACTAGGCCCTCTATTATGGAACCTGGGGTACAACTGGGTCCTGCGTGGCTCGCTCTCGCCGCGGATGGAGGTCGTCTGCTATGCGGATGACACTCTGGTCGCGGCGGGGGCGAGGGAGTGGGAGGAGGCAGTCCACCTTGCGTCGGTCGGCACCTCCATGGTCGTCCGACGCATTCGCCTCCTGGGGCTGGAGGTGGCCCTCGACAAAACGAGGGCCATGGCGTTCCATGCCCCGAGACGCAGGACCCCACCGGGGCTCTGTGTCCGAGTCGAGGGGGTCCAGGTTCATGTCGAGAGACACATGAAGTATCTCGGCCTGACCCTGGATCCCCGTTGGAGTTTCGAGGAGCATTTTAGGCTCCTCGCTCCCCGGCTTTGCGCCGCCGCAGCCGGACTCGGACGGCTCCTCCCGAACGTGGGGGGGCCCGGAGCGAAGTGCCGTAGGCTTTATCACGGGGTGATAAGGTCTATGGCACTGTATGGAGCCCCGGTGTGGGCAGAGTGCCTCTCGCCCCGCACCCAGGCCCTCTTGAGAGGGCCACAGAGGATCATCGCGATCCGGGCCGTGCGGGCGTATCGCACGGTCAGCCACGGGGCTGCCTGCGTGTTGGCGGGCACGCTCCCGTGGCAGCTCGATGCCCTGGTTCTGTCCCAGGTGCATCGAAATCGGGTCGCGATGAGGGAGCGGGGCGAGCGACCCGCTCTGGAGGTGATAGAGCGGGTTCGCTCCCTGGCGCAGAGGGAGGCTCTGCGCACGTGGGAAGAGGCACTCGCCAACCCAGCCGCTGGCCACCGGACGATCGATGCGATCCGTCCGGTGTTGGAGGAGTGGGTAGGGAGCCAGCGGGGCACCCTCTCATACCGCCTGGTGCAGGTTTTGACCGGACATGGTTGTTTCGGTCACTACCTGCACCGCGTCGCCCGCCGGGAGGAGTCGCCGCGGTGTCACCGCTGCGACTCTCCCGACGACACGGCCGAGCACACGCTTGTCGAGTGCCCGGCCTGGCGACGGGAGCGCCGCACTCTTGTTGCGGTGCTCGGCGGTGGCGCCCTCTCAATGCCAAGCATGGTGCGAGCCATGGTTGGCAGTGGGAGGGCATGGAGGGCTGCCGCCTCCTTCTGCGAAAGCGTTATGGCGCAGAAGGAGGCAGCGGAGAGGGAGCGGGAGAAGGATCCTCTAGCCGCTCCCCTCCGGCGTAGACGTAGGGGCCGGCGAAGACGGGTGGCTTAGACCCCCGACCTTCCGGCTCCTGGGTGGTCTGAGGGTGCGGCCTAGCCAGCCGTGCGCCTCCTCGGTGCCGAGTCCGGCATAGACCACACCGACGTCTGGGGATTACCTAGTACCCTAGCGTAATCCCCCTTAAGTGGCGCGTCGCCCGGCCCCCTGTGGGGTTAGGGCCAGCTCGGGGTCACTCTGGAGTAGGGGTGCACTGCGGTGCGCCGAACCCAGAGCGGCCTCACAAGGGCTTAGGAGGGTACCGGTGGGTTTTAGCGGGTAGTCTGGCGCTGTTTCCCGCGCCGGGAATCCCGCACTGGTTGCGCCCCTTGGCGGGGGCGTGACGCGTCCATAAATGGATTCCCCATCGTCATCAAAAAAAAAAAAAAAAAAAAAAAGGTTAGGTTAGGTTAGGTTAGGTTCGTCTGGGGATTACCTAGTACCCTAGCGTAATCCCCCTTAAGTGGCGCGTCGCCCGGCCCCCTGTGGGGTTAGGGCCAGCTCGGGGTCACTCTGGAGTAGGGGTGCACTGCGGTGCGCCGAACCCAGAGCGGCCTCACAAGGGCTTAGGAGGGTACCGGTGGGTTTTAGCGGGTAGTCTGGCGCTGTTTCCCGCGCCGGGAATCCCGCACTGGTTGCGCCCCTTGGCGGGGGCGTGACGCGTCCATAAATGGATTCCCCATCGTCATCAAAAAAAAAAAAAAAAAAGGTTAGGTTAGGTTAGGTTTTTTTTTTTTTTTTGTTATCCCTTGTTCGTTATATTTAGTTTAATATTGTCTCTGGTGCTAGTTACTACTCCTAGAGATACAATACTGATTTTATGTTATATTTATTTTATTTTACACTTGTTATATTTATTGTTTTTCCTTACATTTGTATTATTTTACCGCTTGGGAGCGGCAAATTCGTGAGTCTTTATTTATTTATTTACATCTTTAACTTTGTTTACTATTTCTGTTATGTAATCATTGAATTTGTTGATGATTATTTCTTTTTTATAGTATTGACTGATTTCCATATAGTTTATTTTATTGACTGTGCAGAGGTATTCTAATTCTGTTCTTGTTCGTCCGAATAATGGGCATTCGTATATTAAGTGGTTCATGCTTTGTACTGCCTTGTGAGTCCGGTCACAGGGACAGTACGGATCTGTGACTAATTTGAAGCGGTAAAGATATTGTTTGTTGTGTCCGTGTCCTGTTATAAATTGTGTTGTTTCGTATTTATTGGGTGTGTTCATTAGATAGTTTTGTAGGTCTGTGTGAGTTTTAAAGTATAATTTGGTGTATCTGCAGTGTCCGACGGTGTCGTATATTTCTTTTGTTTTACTCTGAGTTTTATCTTTGTTTTGTTTTTTAATATATGCGGGTGGGATGAGGTTATATGTCAATGCATTTACTTCTGTGTTACTGGCTAATTTGGCATTAAAATCTGCTAACTCGTTACCGGCTATGTTATTGTGCGCTTTGGCCCAGATGAATATTATTTGTTGCTTAAGTTTGTGTTTTATATGGTGTATTAGGTGGTGTATCTCGTTAGTGTTTCTATTGTAAGTTCCTGTGTTTTGTAGATCGGTTAGGTTAGGTTAGGTTAGGTTAGGTTAGGTTAGGTTAGGTTAGGTTGGGGTGCCTGGTCAGATAGCCTCCTCGTGGCGCACCCTGGGCAACCTTCGCTGACCACTGGATTGGATTTCCCCAAATCAGTGTTCAGCGGAGGGCAAATGGTCTGACGTGTTTGAGGTGGCGGAGACCACATCCAGATGGTCCGCTGCCGGGCTTCAGTGCCCGTCGATAGGGTAGGGGCTTCAGTGCCCGAGATGTTGAACCAAAAAACCAAAATGGCAACGCATAAGGAAACAATGATTCCCCGGGAGGGTCTCCGCAAGGAGGAATCCCTCACCGGCTCTGCGGCGGATTCGAGGGCCAAGCGTATGCGCTTGGAACCCGAGTCTTCCGCTGGGTCGGTCTGCCCCACGTATACGGGGGGGGCACCTGTGCGTCATGATGGGAGAGAGGCGGATGTTCCGGCCGTTAAGGCCGACGATCCCGTGAATAAGGAGGAAAAGGTGGTTGAGGTCGTTTTCCAGAGAACCTGGATAAACGGAGACACGCGAAAGCTCCGTGAGTTGGCTGTTGAGCTTTGCGCTCTGGAATCGTCGATCCCCGGGAAATATGCGGGAAATTTACGGGACATATGGAAGGAGTTGCGAGAGACCACTCGGGACATAGAAAGGCGGGCTACCGTCTTTTTTGACATAGCGAGCAGGGTCGAAGAGCGGTCGGATGCCCTACAGAAGGAAATCGAAGCCCTTAGGGCTTCAATAAGGGAAGAAGAAAGCTGCTCTGTCACAAGGGCGGATTTTGCTCGATTGGAGGAGCGGGTTACGGGCCAGCTGAATAAATTTGCAGAGGCTCTAGAGCAGCGCCCAGCCCAGCAACAGGCCCCTGAGACGAATCGCTCCTATGCGGCTGCGGTCAAGACGCGAACATCTCCAGGCGCGGTACCTGTGCGCAGTGAGAAAGCGAAGGAGAAGCCTAAGCAGAAACGGGTGAAGGTCAGGGCGCCAAACACGGCTGCACTGACCATCAACATTGAGCCGGCGGCGGCGAAACGTGGGGTGACGGCTAACGAAGTCCTGGGCCGGGCCGAGGCAATGTCAAAGCTGAGCAAAGAGATAGTGGCCCAGCTCAAGTGGACGAAGTCCGTCACTGGGGCCACTATGTGCCTCGTGTCGGGGCCAAATAAAGAGGAGTGGGCAGAGACCATCGCTCGTAACATTGAGGAGGTGGCCGAGGGGTCCGTAAGGATTACTCGGCCGGAAAAGAGGACCGAGTTGGTCATATCGGGGCTATCTGGCGCTACTACGAGCGCCGATGTTGCATGGGCGATAAGCCAAAAAGGCGAGTGTTTGGTCGAGAAGGTGAAAGTGGGCACAATTCGTCCCACCGGCTCGGGGGCCTACCGGGCCTGGACTAGCTGCCCAGCTACGGCAGCCAAGAAAATTGCGGAAGAGGGCCGACTCCACATCGGATGGGCGGCGGCGTACGTGCGGGTTCTGCCCCCGCGCGACGTGCGTTGTTACAGATGTCTGGAGTCGGGGCATACAAAGGCGACATGCACCTCGGAGGTTGATCGCTCCGAGGTTTGTTATAGGTGTGGGCGTACGGGTCACAAGGCCGCGGAATGTCGGGCAAAGGCCCACTGTCCGCTTTGTGCTGAAGCGGGCCGTGAAGCCAGCCACCGGCTAGGGGAGGCGAGGTGCAGTGCACCGCGGCAACGCGTAAGGAGGGCCCCCATAGGGGGGCATAAGTGCGACCCTCCGCAAGCTGAGCCCATGGACGCTCAATCGGGCGCCGAGGGGCCTGGCGGTGGGGGGGCGCAAAGCGCCGTCGGTGTTGCGCCTGCGGGCGAAGGGATGGTGACGCCCGGGATGCCTGGTGCGTCGGCGGATGGCCGACAGGAGTCGGCGGCCCGGACATAGTCGCGTCCGGGCACTTTAAACAGCCCTTTTCAGGGCTAGCGGACCCTCAGACGGGGGTCGTGGGATGGCTGGCCTGCAAGGCCGGCGGGGGCACTTATGCCCTTCAGGGTAGCGCTGGGCTTCAGTGCCCGCTTCTCCCACGGAGAAGCAGTTGGCTGAAGCTCGGCCTTGGCGGTGCTGCAGGTTCTGTTCCCGCAGTCCTGCCGAGTTGTGGTGGGATGACACTCCCGCATGGCTGGGGGGTGTCGTCGTGGTGTGGCACGTCGCCGCGGGCTGCGCTGCTCTTAACGCGGTGTCGCCCGCGGCGGCGTCCCACTCGTGGGTAGTATTGCCCGTGTTGGGCTCTCCGTTGGGGAGCGTAGGCTGGGGGGTCCCCAGTTGCAATATTTGACCCTGGGGCCCCTGTCATGCCTGATGGCGGCCATCGCTGGGGTTTTAGTGGGTAGGCCTTCCCCTTCTGGGAAGGAGAGCCCCACATAACCACCGGGAACTCACGCACCCGGTGGTATGCAATTTAATGCATTTCCCCGGCGTGAAAAAGAAAAAAAAAAAAAAAAAAAAAAAAAAAAAAGGTTAGGTTAGGTTAGGTTGGGGTGATTTCCCCCAAATCAGTGGTCAGCGGAGGGCTAATGGTCTGACGTGGTTGAGGCGGCGGAGACCACACCCAGATGGTCCGCCGCCGGGCTTCAGTGCCCGTTGATAGAGAGGGGCTTCAGTGCCCGGGTAAGACAGACACAAAACAAAAATGGACGCGCCAAGCAAATTTACACGTCCCCGGGAGGGTCTCCGTGAGGAGGAATCCCTCACCGGCCCTGCGGGGGAGTCGGAGGCCAAGCGAATGCGCTTGGCACCCGAATCTTCCGCTGAGTCGGTCTGCCCCTTGTATACGGGGGGGGCAACTTTGCGCAACCAGGGTTGTGAAGCGGACGTTCCGGCTAAGGCCGAGGATCCCGTGGGAGAAAAACGGATATTTACGCGAAACTGGATGGACAAGGAGGTAGAGGAGCTGAGGGACTTCGCCAACGACCTTAAGGGCTTGGCGGAAGAAATCCCCGACCACTCTCAGCGCATCCTGGATTTTGAGGACGACCTGCGCCACATATACAGGGGAATCAACTCCAAGGCGAAGAAGTGGTTTGATGCCGTGACGAATGAAGTAGAGAGCCTCAAGGACAAATCGATGGCGCGTGAGAGGGATCTGTTGGAGGAAATTGAGGCCCTCAAGGCATCAATCACGGAGCTGGAGGAGGCTTCAGCCACAAAGGCTGACTTCACCCAGCTGGAGAGTCGAGTCGCGGACGAACTGGGCCGCTTTGCAAAGGAGATCGGGAAGCAGCCGACCCAGCAGCAGGTCCCAGCAGCGGTGACGCGTTCTTACGCGGATGCGGCGAAGAAGCCGAAGACCCCAAGCGCGATTCCCGCGCCGCAAAATCTGCCGATGAGGTCGAGGGCCAAGAAGGTGAAGGTCAGGGCGCCGGATACGGCTGCCCTGACTATTAATATTGTGCCGGAGGCGGCCGCGCGGGGCGTTACGGTAGAGGAGGTGTTGGGGCGAGCGCAGGCGAGCTCCCAATTGAGCAGAGAGATGGCGGCCCAGTTGAGATGGACGAGGTCCGTGACTGGGGCCACCATGTGCCTCGTTTCGGGGCCTCAAAAAGAGGAGTGGGCGCAGGACATCGCCCGAAAAATTGAGGTGGCAGCTGAGGGGGCCGTCCGGATCGCCCGGCCAGAGAAGAGGACGGAGCTGGTTCTCTCCGGTTTGACCGGTGCAACGACTAGCGCCGACATAACAGCCGCGATGAGCTTGGCGGGCGGTTGCCCGCCGGAAAAGATCAAGGTCGGGGATATTCGTCCCACCGGCTCAGGGGGCTTTCGGGCCTGGACCAGCTGCCCTAGTGGGGCAGCCAAAAAACTGGCGGAGGGTGGCCGGCTCCAGATTGGGTGGGCGGCGGCGTTCGTGCGGGTTCTGCCCCCGCGCGACGTACGCTGCTTCAAGTGCCTGGAGTCGGGCCACGTTAGGGCGACGTGCACCTCGGTGGTTGACCGCACCGAGGTGTGTTTTCGATGTGGAGGCACCGGCCACAAGGCGGCAATGTGCAGAGAAAAGGCCCACTGCCCTCTCTGCGCAGAAGCGGGGCGAGAGGCCAGCCACCGGCTGGGCGAGTCGAGGTGCGGCGCCCCAAGGCGCCGCGTGAGGGCGGCCCCGATTGGCGGCCACAAGTGCGACCCTCCTCAGGCCGAGCCCATGGACACCCAATCGGGGGTCGGGGGGACTGGCGGAGAGGGTGCGCCGAGTGCCGCTGGTGTTGCGCCAATGGGCGCAGGGAAGATGACGCCCAGTTCACTTGGAGCGTCGGTGGATGGCCGACAGGAGTCGGCGGCCCGGACATAGTCATGTCCGGGCACTTTAAACAGCCCTTTTCAGGGCTAGCGGACCCTCAGTTGGGGGGTCGTGGGATGGCCGGCCTGCTAGGCCGGCGGGGGCACTTGTGCCCTTCAGGGTAGCGCCGGGCCTCAGTGCCCGCTTCTCTCACGGAGAAGCAGTTGGCTGAAGCTCGGCGTTGGTGGTGCTGTGGGCTTCTACTCCTGCAGTCTCGCCGAGTGGTGGGATGACACCCCCCTAATGGCCGGGGGGTGTCGTCGTGGTGTGGCACGTCGCCGCGGGCCGCGCTGCTCTTAACGCGGTGCCGCCCGCGGCGGCGTCCCACTCGTGGGTCGTATTGCCCGTGCTGGGCTCTCCGTTGGGGAGCGTAGGCTGGGGGGTCCCCAGTTGCAATATTTGACCCTGGGGCCCCTGTCATGCCTGATGGCGGCCATCGCTGGGGTTTTAGTGGGTAGGCCTTCCCCTTCTGGGAAGGAGAGCCCCACATAACCACCGGGAACTCACGCACCCGGTGGTATGCAATTTAATGCATTTCCCCGGCGTGAACAAAAAAAAAAAAAAAAAAAAGGTTAGGTTGGGGTGCCTGGTCAGATAGCCTCCTCGTGGCGCACCCTGGGCAACCGCCGCTGACCACTGGATTGGATTTCCCCCAAATCAGTGTTCAGCGGAGGGCTAATGGTCTGACGTGGATGAGGCGGCGGAGACCACACCCAGATGGTCCGCCGCCGGGCTTCAGTGCCCGTTGATAGAGAGGGGCTTCAGTGCCCGGGTAAGATGAAACAAAAAAAAAAAAATAATGAACACGCATAGCAAAAAGTCGATTCCCCGGGAGGGTCTCCGCAAGGAGGAATCCCTCACCGACCCGGCGGCGGAGTCGGGAGCCAAGCGAATTCGCTTGGCGCCCGAATCTTCCGTTGGGTCGGTCTGCCCCACGTATACGGGGGGGGCACCTGTGCGTCGTGGTGGGAGAGAGGCGGATGCTCCGGCTAAGGCCGATGATCCCGCACAGAAACCGAGGGTGATTGATCGGAGATGGATTGTCCCATTTATTGACAGGCTCGGAAGCCTATCCACTAAGTTGTGGATTAATCCGGAGGCATTGGAAGAAGCCACGGAAATGGCCCACATTCTTAGGGATCTCCAAGAGATGGCGAAATCATACCACGCCGCTGCAGATGAAGACTACAGAAAGGGCCTGCAACGAGAGCGAAAGCTCCTAGACGAGATTGAGGCCCTCAAGGCCGCAATCACGGAGCTGGAGGAGGCTTCAGCCACTAAGGCCGACTTCACCCGTCTGGAGAATCGAGTCGCGGACGAACTGGGCAGATTTGCCAAGGAGCTCGGGAAGCAGCCGACCCAGCAACAGGCCCCAGTAACGGCGCCGCGCTCTTACGCGGATGCGGCCAAAAAGCCGAGGACCCCAAGCGCGATTCCCGCGCTGAAGGAACGGCCAAAGAGGAGGAGGGTCAGGAAGGCGAAGGTCAGGGCGCCGGACACGGCTGCCCTAACCATCAATATTGTGCCGGAGGCGGCCGCGCGGGGCGTGACCGTGGAAGAGGTGATGGGGCGAGCGCAGGCGAACTCTCAGTTGAGACCAGAGATGGCGGCCCAGCTGAGATGGAAGAGGTCCGTCACTGGGGCCACCATGTGCCTCGTTTCGGGGCCTCAGAAGGAGGAATGGGCCAGCGAAATCGCCCAAAAAATTGAGGCAGCTGCCGAGGGTTCCGTCAGGATCGCCCGGCCAGAAAAGCGGACAGAGCTAGTGCTTTCGGGCCTGGCCAACGCGACGACTGGCGCCGACATCGCTGCTGCGATGAGCGCGGCGGGTGGATGCCCGCCAGAGAGCATAAAGGTGGGGAATATTCGTCCCACTGGCTCTGGGGGCCTTCGGGCCTGGACCAGCTGCCCTAGCGGTGCAGCCAAAAAACTGGCGGAGGATGGCCGACTCCAGATCGGTTGGGCGGCGGCGTTCGTGCGGGTTTTGCCCCCGCGCGACGTCCGCTGTTATAAGTGCCTGGAGTCGGGGCATGTAAGGGTGACGTGCACCTCGGTGGTCGACCGCACCGAGGTGTGCTATCGCTGCGGAGGCACCGGCCATAGGGCGGCGGAGTGCAGAGAGAAGGCCCACTGCCCTCTCTGCGCTGAAGCGGGGCGAGAGGCCAGCCATCGGCTGGGCGAGAGGAGGTGCGGCGCCCCACGGCGCCGGGTGAGGGCGGCCCCAATTGGCGGGCACAAGTGTGACCCTCCGCAGGCTGAGCCCATGGACGCCCAATCGGGCGCCGGGGGGCCTGGCGGTGGGGGGGCACAAGGCGCCGCTAGGGTTGCGCCTGTCGGCGCAGGGAAGGAGACGGCCAGGAGAGCTGGCGCGTCGGCGGATGGCCGACAGGAGTCGGCGGCCCGGACATAGTCACGTCCGGGCACTTTAAACAGCCCTTTTCAGGGCTAGCGGACCCTCAGATGGGGGGTCGTGGGATGGCTGGCCTGCTAGGCCGGCGGGGGCACTTGTGCCCTTCAGGGTGGCGCCGGGCCTCAGTGCCTGCTTCTCCCGCGGAGAAGCAGTTGGCTGAGGCTCGGCCTTTGGCGTTTGCTGCAGGTCTTTTCCCGCAGTCTCGCCGAGTGGTGGGATGACACCCCTTCCATGGCTATGGGGTGTCGTCGTGGTGTGGCATACCGCCGCGGACCGTACCGCTCTTTACACGGCGCGGCCCGCGGCGGCGTCCCACTCGTGGGCCGTTTTGCCCAGGAAGGGCTCTCCGTGGGGGAGCAAAGGCTGGGGGGTCCCCAGTTGCAATATTTGACCCTGGGGCCCCTGTCATGCCAGATGGCGGCCATCGCTGGGGTTTTAGTGGGTAGGCCTTCCCCTTCTGGGAAGGAGAGCCCCACATAACCACCGGGAACTCACGCACCCGGTGGTATGCAATTTAATGCATTTCCCCGGCGTGAACAAAAAAAAAAAAAAAAAAAAAAAAGGTTAGGTTAGGTTTTTTTTTTGTTATCCCTTGTTCGTTATATTTAGTTTAATATTGTCTCTGGTGCTAGTTACTACTCCTAGAGATACAATACTGATTTTATGTTATATTTATTTTATTTTACACTTGTTATATTTATTGTTTTTCCTTACATTTGTATTATTTTACCGCTTGGGAGCGGCAAATTCGTGAGTCTTTATTTATTTATTTACATCTTTAACTTTGTTTACTATTTCTGTTATGTAATCATTGAATTTGTTGATGATTATTTCTTTTTTATAGTATTGACTGATTTCCATATAGTTTATTTTATTGACTGTGCAGAGGTATTCTAATTCTGTTCTTGTTCGTCCGAATAATGGGCATTCGTATATTAAGTGGTTCATGCTTTGTACTGCCTTGTGAGTCCGGTCACAGGGACAGTACGGATCTGTGACTAATTTGAAGCGGTAAAGATATTGTTTGTTGTGTCCGTGTCCTGTTATAAATTGTGTTGTTTCGTATTTATTGGGTGTGTTCATTAGATAGTTTTGTAGGTCTGTGTGAGTTTTAAAGTATAATTTGGTGTATCTGCAGTGTCCGACGGTGTCGTATATTTCTTTTGTTTTACTCTGAGTTTTATCTTTGTTTTGTTTTTTAATATATGCGGGTGGGATGAGGTTATATGTCAATGCATTTACTTCTGTGTTACTGGCTAATTTGGCATTAAAATCTGCTAACTCGTTACCGGCTATGTTATTGTGCGCTTTGGCCCAGATGAATATTATTTGTTGCTTAAGTTTGTGTTTTATATGGTGTATTAGGTGGTGTATCTCGTTAGTGTTTCTATTGTAAGTTCCTGTGTTTTGTAGATCTTGTAAGGTGGATTTGGAATCGGTGATGATTATTGCGGATGTTTTGTTTTTGTGTGTCCATTTAGTTGCCTCTAGTATTGCGATTTGTTCGGCTTGGTAGTTGTTGCATTTAGTGTCGAGTTTAATTAGTATCTTATGGATTTGGTTGTTTTCGTCTTGTATGATGGCGGCTGCACCTACCCCTGCTTCATTTTTGCTACCATCTGTATATATATGGTTATTTATTATGTGATTTCTTTGTAGTATTATTTTTAATTCTTCTTCGTTGTTGGCTTCTTCATAGGTTATTGGTTCGCGTTGTGATGGGTGCAGTTTGTGTTTTAGAGTTATTGGTTTTTCTAGTTTTATGTTTTCTGTCTGTTCTATTAGCTTCGGATTGATTCTGATTAGTTCGTTGTTGGCTATTTCTTTTAGTTGAGCGTCAATTGGTGGGGATCCCGAGAGTAGTATGGCGATTTGTGTGTTTATAGTTCGGTATGCTCTGCTGATCTGTATTCCGAAATTTCTCTGTAGTGATTGTAGTATTTTAATGTTTTGTTTTAGGTCGAGTGCTTCCCTCCATATTGATGCTCCGTAAGATATTATAGGTATAACGACTTGTCTGTATATTGTTTGGATGTTTTCCGGATTGATGCCCCAGGTGGGACGTACATAGCTTTTAAGTTTGTTATATATTGCGTAGGTTTTATCTATAGCGTTTCTTATGTGTTGGTTGAATTTTAATTTATGATCTATGGTTATGCCTAGGTATTTTATTGTTTTAGTGTGTTTTATTTTGATGTTATTAATGTATATGTCGGTCTGTTTAGCTTTATTTGTGAGTGCCATGATTTGTGTTTTGTCCGGGCTAAATTGCAGTTTGTTTTCTTCTCCCCATTTCATTATTGTTTTTAGTGCTGTGTTTAATTTCTTTTCTAGGTTGTCTTTGCTGTAGTCGCTTGCTATAATTAGTATGTCGTCGGCGTAGGCTTGGATTTTGATATCTATTGGTAAGTATTTGTCTAGTAAGTCATCGAGTGCCAGATTCCACATCAGTGGCCCGCATACGGAGCCTTGTATGCAGCCTTTAGTTGCTATTTTTGTTGTGTTTATGTGTCCCAGAGTGATGTTTATTTTCCTGTTTTGGGTGTAGGTTTTCATAATGTTGTATAGATTTTTGGGGCAGTTGTATTTCTTTAGCTGTTTGAGAATGCTGGGCCACCAGGCATTGTCAAACGCTCCTTTTATGTCTAATGATAGTGCTATTATTTGTTTTTGTTTCTGTTTTTCATTTTTTATGTGTTCTATTGCTTCGTTTATTGCGTGCACTGTTGATATTTGTGGTTTAAATCCGAACTGTTTTTGGTTGTCGTAATTATTTTTGTATATGTAGTGGATTATTCTGTTGTTGATCAACTTTTCATATAGTTTTCCTAGTACAGGCAAGAGGCCGATTGGTCTGTAGGCGGATGGTGTATTGTATTTATCTTTGTTGATTTTGGGGATTATTTTGGCTATTGTTATTTTCCATATGTCGGGGAATGTTTCTAGTTCTAAAAGTCTGTTCATTAAGGTAAGTGTGAGTTGAGGGTTGATTTCTATGAATTTTTGAATTATGTCTGATGTTAGACCGTCGTAACCCGGTGCTTTCTTGTGATTCATGGATTTTATGTTAGCTATTATTTCGTGGATGGTGAATGGTGGTTCGTTGTGAGTATTTGGTGGTGTTTCAGTTTCTTTTTTGATTTTTTGTTGTGCCTTGTTGTTTGTTGTGTCGTCAGGGAAGAGTGCTTCTATTAGTTCTGTGCAGGTTTCTTCGGTGGTTTTGGTGTATGTTCCGTCTTGTTTTTTGAATGTTCCAGGTGGTTGGGTCAGTGGTTTGTTTTTAATGATTTTGTTGGTGATGGTCCACACGTCTTCTTTATTTTGGGTGCTACAGAATTCTCGGAAGGATTCGGAGGATGTTTTTTGAATCATGCTGTGATATTTTTTCCTAAGTTCGTTTCTTTCTGAAATGGTGTCTTGTAGTAACGTGGATAGATTGTTGTTTTGGTTTGGGTTGTTGTTTAGGTTTGTGTTAGTTGTTATGTTTCTGTTTTTCTTTGATAATTTAGCTATTTTGTGGTGCATATGTATTACTTGCTTTTTAAGGTCTTCTAGTTCTTCGGTCCACCAGTGCGGTTTTCCTTTTTTGGTTTTATATTTAGGTAATGTTTTTCTGCATACTAAAGTTAGTTTATTGGTTAGTGATTCTATGTATTTATTGATTTCTTCTGCGTCTAGGTTCTTAATGAGTTCTATTGTATTTTCGCTAGTATCGATATATTCTATGCATTTTTCTTTAAATTCCTTTATTTTTGTTTCGCTCCAGAAGTTAGGTCTGCTTGTGTCGAATTTCCATGTGTTGTTATTGAGATTTGTGTTTATCTGTTTTGGTCCTTTTCCTTGGAGTATTTGGAATGTGATGGCTACATGGTCTGAGGTGGTAATGAGGTTTTTATCTGTTCTCCAGTTTTCTATTGTAACTTGGTTGTGGTTGTCAGTGATGGCAGTGATATCTATATTTGATGTTCTGGTTTGTCCGTGTGTTGTTGTGAAGAATGTGTAGTCGTTGTTTGTGTCGTTAATTGTAGTGATGCCATTGCTTATAAATATATTATTGAGTTCTTCACCTCTTCGGTTAGTGGACGTGGAGCCCCAGGTTTTGCTCCATGCGTTGAAGTCGCCGGTTATTATGTGTGTGCTGTTGGGGTAGTTCTTCAGAATGGATTCTAGTTTGCTTATTGTGTGATTTTGGTCTGTTTTAGGTTCTACATAGATTGATGTAATTAATATTTTGTGCCCTGATTTGTTGCTCAGTTGTATGAGTGTAATGTTTTGGTTTGTATATTCTTCAATTAATATGGTGCTGTACTTGTTCTTTTTCATTGCGATTGCAGTTTTATTTCTTTTATTGTAGTTGTTTTCTTTAGTGTCGTTCGTGTTGTGGTATTGATGGATGGTGTATCCTGGTATGGGTTTTGCGGAGTTAGTATTTCCAGTGTAAGGTTCAGTTAAAAGTATTATTCCTATATCTTCTGTTTCTGTGATTTTAGTTAGTTCCTGATGGGTGAGATAGTTTTTATTACAGTTTATTTGGAGGCATTTTATGTATTTTTCCTTATTATTTTGATTGTTGTGCATTAGTTGGATTGGTAGTTGGTTCTTTCGATGGTCCTGATTGTGTTAATCTCATAGGCAGGACATTTGTAGTTGGTTGCTGAGTGTTCCGTTGGTATATTTTTTGTATTTTTAGTGTTGAATTGATGGCAGTTGTAACATTTTATTTTGGTTTTGTCCTCCTTAACTTTGCAGTCTTTGTATGTGTGGTCGGTGCCTGCGCAATGCGAGCAGGCTTTTTGTTCGTTCCTGCAATTTTTATAGGTGTGTCCGTATTGCAGGCACGTGTAGCATTGTAGCACTGCAATATGGTTTTCGGCACATACCCTAGAGTGACCTAAGTTCACTCGTCCGTCTGTTGTCATTTTCTTATGGATTTCCGGTGTGGTTCTAATGATTGCATTGTAGAGATTGGGGTTCTTATTTTTTTTGGTGGTACATATTTTTAGTTGGTTTTCATTTTTAGGATCTAGGTGTTCGAGATAGGAGTTTTGGAAGATAAGGTTTTCTATTATATCTTCTTTTTTAACAGTTTTGTGTATTCCTTTCAGATTGATAGTAGGCTGTAGGTTGTTAATTATTTTGTATTTCATTCCCGAACTTGGTTTGATTTTTTGTATTGTGTTCTCTAGTTGTTTGTTTGTTTCAAATTCTATTTTAAGTTTGTTTAATCCTATGTTAGTTATTTTTGATGGAAGGTATTTTTCTCTCTTGTATGATACGTTTTTAGACCATGTTTCTCGTGTTGTTTCTTTACTGTTGCTGTTGTTAACGGTGATCATGATTGCCGGTTTGCTGGTGATATTTCTTTTGCTATTGTTTTGGTTTAGTAGTGGTGGTGATGGTTTTGGTGTTTTGGTTGCGTCTGCATATAATTTGCTGGCTTCCTGTGTTTTCGAGGCGCTAGTCATTGTTTTTTCCATTGTCTTTTCTATGGTCTTTTCTATTGTCTTCTCTAAGGTTTTTCCTATTGATTTTTCAATTGTCTTTTGCACTGTTTCTTCTATTGCTTGTTGTATTTGTTTGTTGATTTCTATTGGTATTTCTGTATTATTGGCATTGTGACCGGTTGTTTCTTGTACTGTATAACTGATGTTTGGGTTCGTCTTATTCTTCTCTATTTTTTGTGCAATTCTTTTGATTGCGTTTGCGTGTGCGATTGCAGATTCCCTGTTGGCCTTAGTGACGCTTTTGGAGGTTGCTATGCTGAGCACATCTAGGATTCCCAATGCATGTTTGATTATTTGGCTAGTTGGACTATTGTCCTCTTCGTGGAAGATTTCTTCTAAGTCTGAGGAATCAAAGTATGGAGGAGAGGGTGATCTGTAAGCTCTACTGGTGTTAGGAAGTGTGAATGTTTGAATGTCTGATTGTTCTAGTAGGGAGTCTCTGTGTGTTTGGGTTGTTGTTGGCAATTGGGAGATAGGATTTAAAAGTGTGTTTGTTTGGGTTAATAAGACGTAAGGTTGTGGTTGCTGTGAAGAGGTGCTAGGGTGTACTTCAGCTTGATGTGTGATAGTTTGACCGCATGTTTCTTGAGAAGATTGGGAGGAAGTGTTGATAGGAGTGACTGGTTTAGTGATTTTGCTTGTGCTAGATATTTTAGAGTTTGTGGTACTGCTGGTGAAGCGCCCATTGGCGTCTCTATTTGGGTTTCCTTTGTTATCTTTCTTTATATTTTGTTTTGTAGTTTGTTCCATTTTCGTTGCCGTTGTTGTCGTATGTCGCATCGGTCGGTAGTCCTTATTAGCTGTTGCCTGAGTCGTCGTTGTTTGAGAGTTCGAAGATGAGTTTGAGTTGTTTTTAATATTTTGATCCATTGTAGACCCACGAGTAGGGCCGATATACCTAAACACTTCCGGGTGACGCCCATTCCGGAAGTGCTGGCTACGTACTGACGGAGGTTGCCTGGTATCCGTAGGTTTTTAGCGGGGTTTCTCCCGGGTTTTAGAGACTTTTCCTTGTCGCGGGCCAGCCAATTAAGGCAAGCCCCCCGCTCCGTCCATAACCAACGGCATACCCCCATGGACGCCTCGAATGGGGGTCGTTGTCGAAGGTAGGACGGTCTACGGAAAGAGGGACTGGCGTGAGGTCACCTCGCAGCTCCCCTTTCGGGGGACTGGTTACCACCGGGCGGCTGCCTCACGATGGCCTGCCTCCGGGCAAATACCCCGCCGAGGACTTAGGTTGTGGAGCTATTAGTTTGGGGAGGAGTGTGTGTTGGCCGGGTGTTATTGGCGCAATAAAAAGTTTGGTCTCCTCCCCGTAAGCCCCCCCACCACGACAAGGTTTCTCCACCGGTTAGGTTAGGTTAGGTTTTTTTTTTTTTTGTTATCCCTTGTTCGTTATATTTAGTTTAATATTGTCTCTGGTGCTAGTTACTACTCCTAGAGATACAATACTGATTTTATGTTATATTTATTTTATTTTACACTTGTTATATTTATTGTTTTTCCTTACATTTGTATTATTTTACCGCTTGGGAGCGGCAAATTCGTGAGTCTTTATTTATTTATTTACATCTTTAACTTTGTTTACTATTTCTGTTATGTAATCATTGAATTTGTTGATGATTATTTCTTTTTTATAGTATTGACTGATTTCCATATAGTTTATTTTATTGACTGTGCAGAGGTATTCTAATTCTGTTCTTGTTCGTCCGAATAATGGGCATTCGTATATTAAGTGGTTCATGCTTTGTACTGCCTTGTGAGTCCGGTCACAGGGACAGTACGGATCTGTGACTAATTTGAAGCGGTAAAGATATTGTTTGTTGTGTCCGTGTCCTGTTATAAATTGTGTTGTTTCGTATTTATTGGGTGTGTTCATTAGATAGTTTTGTAGGTCTGTGTGAGTTTTAAAGTATAATTTGGTGTATCTGCAGTGTCCGACGGTGTCGTATATTTCTTTTGTTTTACTCTGAGTTTTATCTTTGTTTTGTTTTTTAATATATGCGGGTGGGATGAGGTTATATGTCAATGCATTTACTTCTGTGTTACTGGCTAATTTGGCATTAAAATCTGCTAACTCGTTACCGGCTATGTTATTGTGCGCTTTGGCCCAGATGAATATTATTTGTTGCTTAAGTTTGTGTTTTATATGGTGTATTAGGTGGTGTATCTCGTTAGTGTTTCTATTGTAAGTTCCTGTGTTTTGTAGATCTTGTAAGGTGGATTTGGAATCGGTGATGATTATTGCGGATGTTTTGTTTTTGTGTGTCCATTTAGTTGCCTCTAGTATTGCGATTTGTTCGGCTTGGTAGTTGTTGCATTTAGTGTCGAGTTTAATTAGTATCTTATGGATTTGGTTGTTTTCGTCTTGTATGATGGCGGCTGCACCTACCCCTGCTTCATTTTTGCTACCATCTGTATATATATGGTTATTTATTATGTGATTTCTTTGTAGTATTATTTTTAATTCTTCTTCGTTGTTGGCTTCTTCATAGGTTATTGGTTCGCGTTGTGATGGGTGCAGTTTGTGTTTTAGAGTTATTGGTTTTTCTAGTTTTATGTTTTCTGTCTGTTCTATTAGCTTCGGATTGATTCTGATTAGTTCGTTGTTGGCTATTTCTTTTAGTTGAGCGTCAATTGGTGGGGATCCCGAGAGTAGTATGGCGATTTGTGTGTTTATAGTTCGGTATGCTCTGCTGATCTGTATTCCGAAATTTCTCTGTAGTGATTGTAGTATTTTAATGTTTTGTTTTAGGTCGAGTGCTTCCCTCCATATTGATGCTCCGTAAGATATTATAGGTATAACGACTTGTCTGTATATTGTTTGGATGTTTTCCGGATTGATGCCCCAGGTGGGACGTACATAGCTTTTAAGTTTGTTATATATTGCGTAGGTTTTATCTATAGCGTTTCTTATGTGTTGGTTGAATTTTAATTTATGATCTATGGTTATGCCTAGGTATTTTATTGTTTTAGTGTGTTTTATTTTGATGTTATTAATGTATATGTCGGTCTGTTTAGCTTTATTTGTGAGTGCCATGATTTGTGTTTTGTCCGGGCTAAATTGCAGTTTGTTTTCTTCTCCCCATTTCATTATTGTTTTTAGTGCTGTGTTTAATTTCTTTTCTAGGTTGTCTTTGCTGTAGTCGCTTGCTATAATTAGTATGTCGTCGGCGTAGGCTTGGATTTTGATATCTATTGGTAAGTATTTGTCTAGTAAGTCATCGAGTGCCAGATTCCACATCAGTGGCCCGCATACGGAGCCTTGTATGCAGCCTTTAGTTGCTATTTTTGTTGTGTTTATGTGTCCCAGAGTGATGTTTATTTTCCTGTTTTGGGTGTAGGTTTTCATAATGTTGTATAGATTTTTGGGGCAGTTGTATTTCTTTAGCTGTTTGAGAATGCTGGGCCACCAGGCATTGTCAAACGCTCCTTTTATGTCTAATGATAGTGCTATTATTTGTTTTTGTTTCTGTTTTTCATTTTTTATGTGTTCTATTGCTTCGTTTATTGCGTGCACTGTTGATATTTGTGGTTTAAATCCGAACTGTTTTTGGTTGTCGTAATTATTTTTGTATATGTAGTGGATTATTCTGTTGTTGATCAACTTTTCATATAGTTTTCCTAGTACAGGCAAGAGGCCGATTGGTCTGTAGGCGGATGGTGTATTGTATTTATCTTTGTTGATTTTGGGGATTATTTTGGCTATTGTTATTTTCCATATGTCGGGGAATGTTTCTAGTTCTAAAAGTCTGTTCATTAAGGTAAGTGTGAGTTGAGGGTTGATTTCTATGAATTTTTGAATTATGTCTGATGTTAGACCGTCGTAACCCGGTGCTTTCTTGTGATTCATGGATTTTATGTTAGCTATTATTTCGTGGATGGTGAATGGTGGTTCGTTGTGAGTATTTGGTGGTGTTTCAGTTTCTTTTTTGATTTTTTGTTGTGCCTTGTTGTTTGTTGTGTCGTCAGGGAAGAGTGCTTCTATTAGTTCTGTGCAGGTTTCTTCGGTGGTTTTGGTGTATGTTCCGTCTTGTTTTTTGAATGTTCCAGGTGGTTGGGTCAGTGGTTTGTTTTTAATGATTTTGTTGGTGATGGTCCACACGTCTTCTTTATTTTGGGTGCTACAGAATTCTCGGAAGGATTCGGAGGATGTTTTTTGAATCATGCTGTGATATTTTTTCCTAAGTTCGTTTCTTTCTGAAATGGTGTCTTGTAGTAACGTGGATAGATTGTTGTTTTGGTTTGGGTTGTTGTTTAGGTTTGTGTTAGTTGTTATGTTTCTGTTTTTCTTTGATAATTTAGCTATTTTGTGGTGCATATGTATTACTTGCTTTTTAAGGTCTTCTAGTTCTTCGGTCCACCAGTGCGGTTTTCCTTTTTTGGTTTTATATTTAGGTAATGTTTTTCTGCATACTAAAGTTAGTTTATTGGTTAGTGATTCTATGTATTTATTGATTTCTTCTGCGTCTAGGTTCTTAATGAGTTCTATTGTATTTTCGCTAGTATCGATATATTCTATGCATTTTTCTTTAAATTCCTTTATTTTTGTTTCGCTCCAGAAGTTAGGTCTGCTTGTGTCGAATTTCCATGTGTTGTTATTGAGATTTGTGTTTATCTGTTTTGGTCCTTTTCCTTGGAGTATTTGGAATGTGATGGCTACATGGTCTGAGGTGGTAATGAGGTTTTTATCTGTTCTCCAGTTTTCTATTGTAACTTGGTTGTGGTTGTCAGTGATGGCAGTGATATCTATATTTGATGTTCTGGTTTGTCCGTGTGTTGTTGTGAAGAATGTGTAGTCGTTGTTTGTGTCGTTAATTGTAGTGATGCCATTGCTTATAAATATATTATTGAGTTCTTCACCTCTTCGGTTAGTGGACGTGGAGCCCCAGGTTTTGCTCCATGCGTTGAAGTCGCCGGTTATTATGTGTGTGCTGTTGGGGTAATTCTTCAGAATGGATTCTAGTTTGCTTATTGTGTGATTTTGGTCTGTTTTAGGTTCTACATAGATTGATGTAATTAATATTTTGTGCCCTGATTTGTTGCTCAGTTGTATGAGTGTAATGTTTTGGTTTGTATATTCTTCAATTAATATGGTGCTGTACTTGTTCTTTTTCATTGCGATTGCAGTTTTATTTCTTTTATTGTAGTTGTTTTCTTTAGTGTCGTTCGTGTTGTGGTATTGATGGATGGTGTATCCTGGTATGGGTTTTGCGGAGTTAGTATTTCCAGTGTAAGGTTCAGTTAAAAGTATTATTCCTATATCTTCTGTTTCTGTGATTTTAGTTAGTTCCTGATGGGTGAGATAGTTTTTATTACAGTTTATTTGGAGGCATTTTATGTATTTTTCCTTATTATTTTGATTGTTGTGCATTAGTTGGATTGGTAGTTGGTTCTTTCGATGGTCCTGATTGTGTTAATCTCATAGGCAGGACATTTGTAGTTGGTTGCTGAGTGTTCCGTTGGTATATTTTTTGTATTTTTAGTGTTGAATTGATGGCAGTTGTAACATTTTATTTTGGTTTTGTCCTCCTTAACTTTGCAGTCTTTGTATGTGTGGTCGGTGCCTGCGCAATGCGAGCAGGCTTTTTGTTCGTTCCTGCAATTTTTATAGGTGTGTCCGTATTGCAGGCACGTGTAGCATTGTAGCACTGCAATATGGTTTTCGGCACATACCCTAGAGTGACCTAAGTTCACTCGTCCGTCTGTTGTCATTTTCTTATGGATTTCCGGTGTGGTTCTAATGATTGCATTGTAGAGATTGGGGTTCTTATTTTTTTTGGTGGTACATATTTTTAGTTGGTTTTCATTTTTAGGATCTAGGTGTTCGAGATAGGAGTTTTGGAAGATAAGGTTTTCTATTATATCTTCTTTTTTAACAGTTTTGTGTATTCCTTTCAGATTGATAGTAGGCTGTAGGTTGTTAATTATTTTGTATTTCATTCCCGAACTTGGTTTGATTTTTTGTATTGTGTTCTCTAGTTGTTTGTTTGTTTCAAATTCTATTTTAAGTTTGTTTAATCCTATGTTAGTTATTTTTGATGGAAGGTATTTTTCTCTCTTGTATGATACGTTTTTAGACCATGTTTCTCGTGTTGTTTCTTTACTGTTGCTGTTGTTAACGGTGATCATGATTGCCGGTTTGCTGGTGATATTTCTTTTGCTATTGTTTTGGTTTAGTAGTGGTGGTGATGGTTTTGGTGTTTTGGTTGCGTCTGCATATAATTTGCTGGCTTCCTGTGTTTTCGAGGCGCTAGTCATTGTTTTTTCCATTGTCTTTTCTATGGTCTTTTCTATTGTCTTCTCTAAGGTTTTTCCTATTGATTTTTCAATTGTCTTTTGCACTGTTTCTTCTATTGCTTGTTGTATTTGTTTGTTGATTTCTATTGGTATTTCTGTATTATTGGCATTGTGACCGGTTGTTTCTTGTACTGTATAACTGATGTTTGGGTTCGTCTTATTCTTCTCTATTTTTTGTGCAATTCTTTTGATTGCGTTTGCGTGTGCGATTGCAGATTCCCTGTTGGCCTTAGTGACGCTTTTGGAGGTTGCTATGCTGAGCACATCTAGGATTCCCAATGCATGTTTGATTATTTGGCTAGTTGGACTATTGTCCTCTTCGTGGAAGATTTCTTCTAAGTCTGAGGAATCAAAGTATGGAGGAGAGGGTGATCTGTAATCTCTACTGGTGTTAGGAAGTGTGAATGTTTGAATGTCTGATTGTTCTAGTAGGGAGTCTCTGTGTGTTTGGGTTGTTGTTGGCAATTGGGAGATAGGATTTAAAAGTGTGTTTGTTTGGGTTAATAAGACGTAAGGTTGTGGTTGCTGTGAGGAGGTGCTAGGGTGTACTTCAGCTTGATGTGTGATAGTTTGACCGCATGTTTCTTGAGAAGATTGGGAGGAAGTGTTGATAGGAGTGACTGGTTTAGTGATTTTGCTTGTGCTAGATATTTTAGAGTTTGTGGTACTGCTGGTGAAGCGCCCATTGGCGTCTCTATTTGGGTTTCCTTTGTTATCTTTCTTTATATTTTGTTTTGTAGTTTGTTCCATTTTCGTTGCCGTTGTTGTCGTATGTCGCATCGGTCGGTAGTCCTTATTAGCTGTTGCCTGAGTCGTCGTTGTTTGAGAGTTCGAAGATGAGTTTGAGTTGTTTTTAATATTTTGATCCATTGTAGACCCACGAGTAGGGCCGATATACCTAAACACTTCCGGGTGACGCCCATTCCGGAAGTGCTGGCTACGTACTGACGGAGGTTGCCTGGTATCCGTAGGTTTTTAGCGGGGTTTCTCCCGGGTTTTAGAGACTTTTCCTTGTCGCGGGCCAGCCAATTAAGGCAAGCCCCCCGCTCCGTCCATAACCAACGGCATACCCCCATGGACGCCTCGAATGGGGGTCGTTGTCGAAGGTAGGACGGTCTACGGAAAGAGGGACTGGCGTGAGGTCACCTCGCAGCTCCCCTTTCGGGGGACTGGTTACCACCGGGCGGCTGCCTCACGATGGCCTGCCTCCGGGCAAATACCCCGCCGAGGACTTAGGTTGTGGAGCTATTAGTTTGGGGAGGAGTGTGTGTTGGCCGGGTGTTATTGGCGCAATAAAAAGTTTGGTCTCCTCCCCGTAAGCCCCCCCACCACGACAAGGTTTCTCCACCAAGGGGGGGGTTAGGTTAGGTTAGGTTAGGTTAGGTTAGGTTTCCGTGTGCGGGGCTAGTACCGCCATCGGACGCGTCCCCGGGCTGCGGATAGGGGAATGCCCTCCAGATATGGGGGGTAGCGGCTTCGGCCGTCGCGGACAGCCACTAGCAACGGTGTGACTGCTTGCTCCTCACGGGGCGGGCATTGCACGGTCACACCAACCCGTAAGCTCACACTGAGTGGGCCCGGGGGCTGGGCGTATGGGGCTTGCCCTGTGCGTCTGGTTGCGAGGAAGAAAACCTCTCTAAAATAATTACCCTGTGAAGGGCCCTTTTCAGGGCCAGCGGACCCTTCGGGGTCGTGGGTGGCGGGCCTGCAAGGCTCGCGGGAGGCGTCGGGAGTATTTGTTTTTCGGCACTCCGGTCGTGGGAGTTTCATCTCCCGGGAGAGTTCTGCCTCTCTTGTCTTCGCCCGAAAGGGCTTCGACGGCGCGGCGGGGACCCCTGCATAGCAGGACCTCGTCGGGCCAACCTGTTATCCCCCCCGGGCGTCTGGTGTCATGTTTATCGGCGCGGGTAAGGGACCAGGGGGGCTTGCCTTAAGTGGCCGGCCCCGAGATGAGAAAACATCAATAAAAAATCCTCAACGGGGGTGCGTTTTGGCGGGCTGCGGCCCCGATGGAGTGCGCGGCGTACCCCCGCCTTCTCTGAAGGTGGCAGGCGAGCGGATCTGCCAGCTAGCGGCCAGTGTTTTCTGGGTCAGGGGGGGCAGACCCTAAAGCCCCCCTACTCGTGGGAACATCATGGAAGATCTCAAAAAACAAAAACCAGACGTACTAGTGGCGGAGCCGAGAAGGCAATATAGTGAGGAGGAAGATTCAGACGCAGCTGGGTATAGTACTCCGGTGCAGCGTCCAGATAAAGAGATGATCAGGGTCATTGACAAGGAGTCCGATAGACCGGCCTTGAACACGCGGAGTAGGGCCGCGAAGGTGGAAGAGATGGTCGCGAGGAGGATAAGTGTCAGCCGCAGTCCCTCGTTGTCCGGATCTGACTATTCTGAGGATTCCGATGCATCAGTGGACTCCTGCGCACAACGACGGAGGACCATCACTGCTGAGTCGTCAGCCAAACGTGGACGTGGACGCCCCCCAACCACGGGGGCATACATAGGCTATGGAGAGGCTCTCAAAGAGAGGGAACGACAGAGACTGGACATAGCTGAGGAAATCACAGCCAGGGAAATCGAAGACCTGGCCATCGACTTCACAGGTGGTGATAGAGGAAGGAAGATCCCAGAGAAGCTTCACACCGACATCGGCAACCCGTCGGCCCCGGGCCTCATTGACCTGGGCAAGATGGGGGTCAAAATGTTCGACACAATGTTGGACAAGTCGAGCAGGATCAAGGGCAATGTGAAGGGGGAGATGCGGAGGGCCTGCATTCTGCAGCAGAAGGTTTTGGACCGCATCGGAACACTGGTAGTGTCGGACGAAGCCAGAGAATGGCATAAGGAAAAAGAAGAAATGAGGGCAGAGATGCGCAAATGGCAGGAAAGGGCCGAAAGGCTGGAGAAGGACTTTCAGCAGTGTCGCGTCGAGCTGATCGAAGCTAAAGCCGCTTTAGAAGCTGCAGAGAGAAGATCAGGCTCTAACGCAGGAGAGCTTGTCCCCCGCCTAGAGGAGCGGCAGTGGGAGAAGAGAGAAGAGCGGCTGAAGTCAGATATTCTGGCGTCAGTGGAAGAGAAAGTAGAGAAATTAGTGGAGAAGAGCACAACGGCAATTCTTGCTGCGCTTCCGGCATCAGCTCCCATTGGAGAGAAACAAAATGTGGCGGCTCGGTCCTATGCCGCTGCCGCTGGAAAGCCGACGGGCCCCACAAAGCAGCCCGAAAAGAAGAAGCAAGTTAACAGCGTCTCAAATCCGCCAGCGACTGCTAGCCAGAGTACCAGTAAAGAGGAGGAGTGGGAAACGGTGAAGAGCAAGGCGAAGAAACAGAAGGAGAAGAAGGCCAAGGCTTCGAAGGAAAAAGCTGAAAAGGACGACAAAGCCAAGAAGCCGCCTAAAAAGAAGAGGGTGGCACGCTTCCGCGAACGGAAGACCACGGCGGTTGTAATAGACCTCCTGAGGGCAGAAAAGGAGAAAGAAGGAGGCCTCACTTTGGTCGACGTGATGAAGCAGGCCAAAGAGAAGGTGAACCTTAAAAACCTGGGGATACCGAGTGTCTCATTCAAGATGTCTCAGGCGGGGGCCGTTATCTTGGAGCTTCCGCAGGAGGTGGGGGCTGAAGGGGCTCAAAGATTACAGCAGAGCCTTGTCGAGAACCTGCCGATGGTGGTCCGGGTCACTCGACCTGTCAAGAAAGTGGAGGTGCGTATTGTGGGGCTAGATTATTCAGTGTCCTGCGAGGAGTTGGCTCAGTCAGCTGCAGTTGCCACTGGTCTTACGGTCGATGACTTTTTGGTAGGAGATCTTCGGCCATACAAAGATGGCATGTTCGCGGCGCTAGTCAGGTGTCCGATAGCTGCTGGAAAGAAGTTGGTGGAGCTCAGGCGTCTACTCGTTGGCTGGAGTTCTGCAAAGGTGGTCGCTCTTGAACCCAGGCCCATGCGATGCTACTCATGCATGGTGCTGGGTCACACAAGACAGTCGTGCAAAAACGGGGTCGACAGAAGCGATCAATGCTTCCGCTGTGGTGAAGTTGGCCACATATCAGCTGATTGCCAGGCCAAACCGAGGTGCACAGTGTGCGCCGCATTGAACCTGCCGGCAGGACATGTCATGGGTGGCAAGTTATGTCGCCCCCGGCAACAAAAGCAAGAAGAAAGAAGGCGCGGGCCCAAAGAGGCAGCGAGCGCCAAGAAGTAGAAGCCACGTCGGGGCATTTGTCCGGTGGCGGGCCGCGTCGGGGCTTTTGTCCGGCGGCGGGCTGCGTCGGGGTAGTTGCCCGGCAGTCGAAGGTCGCGTCGGGGCTTTTGTCCGGCGACCTGGTTCTCTGACAGGGCAATGATAGTGATGCTCCTCGGGGTGTTGCTTGAGCCCAGGGCCATGCGGGTGTCGGGACTGGGGTCCTTGGTCTGGAGGCAGACACCCGCATTGCACGGCTCGTCAGCAGTCGCTCCCGTGGCACGGAGTGGCTGGTCCCCCTCCAGGGACAGACCGGCTGAAGGCCGCAAGGCCTGAGCGGCGTCGGCACCGGTGCGTACTCGAGATCCTGGTGCCGACATACGCAGCAGCGGAGTAGCCCCCGGGGTTTTAGTGGGTTCGAGCCCCACATAACCCGCCTTCCCCCAGGAGGACGGGTATGGGTCGGCCATTCCCCCGGGAAAAAAAAAAAAAAAAAAAAAAAAAAAAAAAGGTTAGGTTAGGTTTCCGTGTGCGGGGCTAGTACCGCCATCGGACGCGTCCCCGGGCTGCGGATAGGGGAATGCCCTCCAGATATGGGGGGTAGCGGCTTCGGCCGTCGCGGACAGCCACTAGCAACGGTGTGACTGCCAGCCCTTCTCAGGGCGGGCATTGCACGGTCACACCAACCCGTAAGCCCACACTGAGTGGGCCCGGGGGCCGGGCGTATGGGGCTTGCCCTGTGCGTCTGGTTGCGAGGAAGAAAACCTCTCTAAAATAATTACCCAGTGGAGGGCCCTTTTCAGGGCCAGCGGACCCCTCGGGGTCGTGGGTGGCGGGCCTGCAAGGCTCGCGGGAGGCGTCAGGAGTATTTGTTTTTCGGCGCTCCGGTCGTGGGAGTTTCATCTCCTGGGAGGGTTCTTTCCCTCTTGTCTTCGCCCGAAAGGGTTTCGACGGCGCGGCGGGGACCCCTGCATAGCAGGACCTCGTCGGGCCAACCTGTTATCCCCCCCGGGCGTCTGGTGTCATGTTTATCGGCGCGGGTAAGGGACCAGGGGGGCTTGTCTTAAGTGGCCGGCCCCGAGATGAGAAAACATCAATAACAAATCCTCAACTGGGGTGCGTTCTGGCGGGTTTCGACCCCGATGGAGTGCGCGGCGTGCCCCCGCCTTTATGGTGGTAGGCGAGTTGATCTACCGGCTAGCGGCCAAGGTTTTTGATGGGTCGGGGGGGGGCAGACCCTAAAGCCCCCCTACTCGTGGGAACAAAATGGAAGTTTCTAAAATCAAACAAACCAAACGACGTGATGTTGAGGCGGAGCCGAAAAGGCTGTTCGTAGAGAAGGAGGACGATGAAGACAGTGATTCAGGTGGATCTGGGTATGGGACACCCTTAGTACAGCGCCGTACCGAGGCGCATGGAGAAGAAAAAGGTCACGACAATCCAGCACGCAACACGCGCAGCCGAGTAGCGCAAGGAAGGTCAGTACCAGTTAGGCGGGCTAGTGCAAGCCGAAGTCCCTCACTTAGTGAGTCGGAGGAGGAGTCAGATGCGTCAGTGGATTCAATTGTCAAGCCGACTAGTGTCGCTTCAGGGTCCTCAATGAAGAGAGGCCGCGGGCGCCCCCCTACTACCGGGGCGTACATCGGCTACGGCGAGGCCCTCAAAGAGAGAGAGCGACAACGCTTGGATATTGCAGAGGAGATTACTGCCAGGGAAATCGAGGACCTGGCGATAGGATTTACCGGAGGAGACAGGGGGAGGAAGATTCCTGAAACCCTCAGCACGGAAATAGACGACCCTTCGGCCCCGGGTCTTATCGAGCTGGGCAAGCTGGGGGTGAAGGTTTTCGATACGATGCTGGACAAATCCAGCAGGATCAAAGGAAACGTCAAGGGGGAGATGCGGAAGGCCTGTATTCTGCAGCAGAAGGTTCTGGACCGCATTGGGACCCTAGTAGTCTCGGACGAAGCTAGAGAATGGCATAGGGAGAAGGAACAGATGAGGTCAGAGATGCGCCAATGGCAGGAAAGAGCCGAAAGACTGGAAAAGGACTTCCAACAGTGCCGCGTCGAGCTGATTGAGGCTAAAGCTGCGCTAGAAGCAGCAGAGAGAAGAGCCAACTCTTGCACAGGAGAGCGCGATCCCCGCATACTGGAGCGGGAGATGGAAAAGAGAGAGGAACGGCTGAAGTCGGATGTTCTGGCGACAGTTGAAAAAACCGTGGAAAAAATGATCGGCAAAAGCACTGCGGCTATCCTTGGAGCAATTCAAATTCCCGCTGCTGTAGATGTCGAGAAACCAACTGCGGCGGCTAAGTCCTATGCCGCTGCCGCTGGACGGACGGAGGGCCAAACGAAACAGCCCGCAAGGAAAACTCAAGGCGACAGTCTGCCATCGAACCCGCCACCAACTGCCAGTCAGGGTGCAAGGAAAGAGGGGTGGGAAACAGTTAAGAGCAAGTCGCAGAGGCAAAAAGAGAAGAAGAAGGCTCAGCAGGAAAAATCTGAGAAGAATAATGCTGAGAAAGTTAGCAATGCTAAGAAGGCATCCAAAAAGAAGAGGACGCCCCGCTTCCGCGAGAGGAAAACAACGGCGGTGGTGATAGACCTCATGCGGAGTGAGAAAGAGAAAGAAGGCGGCATCACCCTGGTTGATGTGATGAAGAGGGCCAAAGAGAGGGTAAACCTTAAAGAGCTGGGAATCCATCAAGTCGCGTTCAAGAGGTCTCAAGCGGGGGCGGTCATATTAGAGCTCCCCCAGGAGGTGGGCGCCGAAGGGGCTCAGAGGCTTCAGCAGAGCCTTATTGAAAACCTTCCGGATGTGGTCCGGGTTACTCGCCCTGTCAAAAAGGTGGAAGTCAGGATCTTAGGGCTAGACTATTCGGTGTCCTGCGAGGAAGTAGCTGAATCTGCTGCGGCTGCAACTGGTTTCACAGTGGATGATTTCTTGGTGGGCGATCTTCGTCCAAATAAAGACGGAATGTTCGCGGTGCTGGTTAGGTGTCCTATAGCTGCCGGGAAAAAGTTGGTAGAACTCAAGCGGTTGTTAGTAGGCTGGAGTGCTGCCAAGGTGGTGCCCCTAGAACCCAGGCCCATGCGTTGTTATTCGTGCATGGTGCTTGGGCATACAAGGCAGACGTGTACTAACGGGATCGATAGGAGTGAGCTTTGCTTCCGCTGCGGAGAGAACGGCCACATATCAGCTGATTGCCAGGCCAAACCGAGGTGCACAGTGTGCGCTGCATTGAACCTGCCGGCAGGTCACGTCATGGGTGGCAAGTTGTGTCGCCCCCGGCAGGAGCAGCAAGACAGAAGAAAGCGCGGGCCTCTAAAGGCTGCCAGCGCCAAGAGTTAGTAGCCACGTCGGGGCATTTGTCCGGTGGCGGGCCGCGTCGGGGCTCTTGTCCGGCGGCGGGCTGTGTCGGGGCGTCTGCCCGGCAGTCGAAGGTCGCGTCGGGGCTTTTGTCCGGCGACCTGGTTCTCTGACAGGGCAATGATAGCGATGCTCCTCGGGGTGTTGCTTGAGCCCAGGGCCACGCGGGTGTCGGGACTGGGGTCCTTGGTCTGGAGGCAGACACCCGCATTGCACGGCTCGTCAGCAGTCGCTCCCGTGGCACGGAGTGGCTGGTCCCCCTCCAGGGACAGACCGGCTGAAGGCCGCAAGGCCTGAGCGGCGTCGGCACCGGTGCGTACTCGAGATCCTGGTGCCGACATACGCAGCAGCGGATTAGCCCCCGGGGTTTTAGTGGGTTCGAGCCCCACATAACCCGCCTTCCCCCAGGAGGACGGGTATGGGTTGGCCATTCCCCCGGGAAAAAAAAAAAAAAAAAAAAAAAAGGTTAGGTTAGGTTTCCGTGTGCGGGGCTAGTACCGCCATCGGACGCGTCCCCGGGTTGCGGATAGGGGAATGCCTCCTTAGGGGGGTAGCGGCTTCGGCCGTCGCGGACAGCCACTAGCAACGGTGTGATTGCCTGCCCTTTTCAGGGCGGGCATTGCACGGTCACACCATCCCGTAAGTCTGCCTTCAGGAGACCCGGGGGCCGGACGTGTGGAGCTCGCTCTGCATGTCTGGTCGCGAGGACATAACCTCTATAAAACAACGTGTTGTAGGTGTTCTGTGAAAGCAGAATGCTTCGTATGCAACGCAGGTTTGTGTTGCACTACGACGATGACACGTTATGTGGTAGCTTGCCCTTTTCAGGGCGGGCATTGCACAACCACATAAGACCGTAAGTCCGCTCTCTATGGCGGGCCCGGGGGCCAGGTGTGTGGAGCTTGCTCTGCGCGTCTGGCCACGAGGAAGAAAACCTCTATAAAAATTGACCGTAGCTAACGGGCTTTTGGTGTATCGATACCCAGCCATACGCGTCCCCCGGAGTGAGGTAGTTCGCCGGCTAGGTCGGGGCGTTACGTGGCCTCTGGGGTACCGATCCACATTAGACCGTAAGGGGTGGAATGAGGCACTTTTAAGTGCACGACTTCCACCTTGTTAGGGTAGGGTGCACCCGAGTCGCTGAGGCTAGGTCTCCGACCGATGATGTCTATCGCGCCTCGGAGGTCTCGACTGTTGACATCGCGCGAACGGAGCCCTTGTCCGTCTGCGCTTTGTTAGATTGGCGATATTGGTGGAGGCGCTGCCGAGTTGCTAGTGCCGACACCTCAACAGTCGGGGCTATTCAGCTGAAAGTGGATGAAACTCGCCCGTCCGCCGGTAAGCACTTCTGGGTGGGTCTGTCTTTCTCAAGACGAACTTCACCTCGCCACTGTCTCTCAGTGGGGGCTAGGGCCTTCCCTATGATGCCCAGTTAGGTAGGGACCGTCTGGGTACAATGGCATACGGATGTCACGTGGCAGGTTAGGTTAGCCTCCTTCATGCGGATGCAGTTGTACTCGCTCGTTCGGAATTGGGCCGGGATGTCATGGTTTGTTCTGTCATGCCATGCCATACCACGCCTAATATCGTGCGGGCTAGGGAGGCTCCCTCTCTAGGACATCTCACAACCGTAAGCCCGCCTTCAGGGGGCCCGGGGGCTGGATGTGCGGAGCTTGCTCCGCGAGTCTGGCCGCGAGGAAAAAAACCTCTATAAAAATAGAGCGTGTTGGGAGCGTTCTGTGTATATACCGTTACGCTATATACAGGGAATGCCTCGCGTGCAGTACAGTACTGTGCTGCATGACGACGATGACACGTCTTTCTGCGGTGCAACTTGCCCGTCAGAGGGCGAGCTGCATTGCTCCCCCAGACCGTAAGTCCGCCATCGGTGGACCCGGGGACCGGCGTGTGGAGCTCGCTCTGTGCGTTGGCCGTGAGGAAGAAAAGCCTCTATAAAAAATTGACCGTATTAATGGGTCTTTGGTGTATCGATACCCAGTCATACGCGTCTCCCGGAGTCGAGGTAGTTCGCCGGCTAGGTCGGGGCGTTACGTGGCCTCTGGGGTACCGATCCACATCGGCTCATATGGGGCGGAAATAGGCACTTTTAGTGCACGACGTCTGCCTTGTTAGGTTAGGGCCACCTGAGCCGCTGAGACTAGGTCTCCGACCGATGATGTCTATCGCGCCTCGGAGGTCTCGACTGCTGACATCGCGCGAACGGAGCTCGCTCCGAGTTGCGCTTTGCGAGATTGGCGATATTGGTGGAGGCGCTGCCGAGTTGCTAGTGCCGACACCTCAGCAGCCGAGACTATTCAGCTGAAAGTGGATGAAACTCGCCCGTCCGCCGGTAAGCACTTCTGGGTGGGTTTGTCTTTCTCAAGACAAGCCTCACCCCACCGCTGTCTCTCAGTGGGGGCTAGGGCCTTCCCTATGATGCCCAGTTAGGAAACGGGTGCGGGATGGTAGTCTCCCTGCAGAGCACCCCGGGAGGGGGGTAATGCAAAGATGCCGCATTGCCTTCCTGCCAACTACCAACGTCTGGGTACGATCCTGTATGCGGATGTCACGTTGCAGTTTAGGTTAGCCTCCTTCATGCGCATGCAGGTGTACTCATCCGCCCGAAATCGACCAGGATGCCGTGGAATGCTCGTCATACCATGTCATGCAAGGTCGCATCTCGTGCGGATTAGAGAGTTGATAAAAGAAAAAAATGCCTCTCTAGGACTGCTCCGAGGTTCTGCTGTGGACTAGGCCTATATTTGCTCGATGTCTGCGAGAGCCTTAAGAGCATGCTGATTCTGCGTATTGGGCTATGTCGGGTGTCAGAAGAAAGTCGTGGTTAGGACGGTAGGAGGCTCACTGACGCCCGGGATGGGAACTTGATGCGCGGGATCAGTAGGCTGCGTCGGTCTGGGGAGTTCGAGATGGCCCTTCTACCTTTGCCTTGGAATCTGCTCCCGCTTTTCGGGGTAGGAGGGATTAGGTCGCGAACTCTTCAGACGGACAACTCGTCCGCCCAAACCGATTTCTGGCTAGGCTTCGGCCAATTATGTCAGCGGGGAGGAGGCCCGATTGTTGCGACTTTTCTGTTGAACCGGGTTCGCCCGTAGTAAACATTTTGGTGGAGTGGCGAAGGTGCTTGCACTGGAGCCTTGTAGCAATCGGGCTTGAACGTTCGTCGAATCAAGGTGGTTGTTGAGTCACAGCCTTGTAGTAGACACCAGAGGTTAGAAGATAGGCTAGGGGGGGGGTGACGGTCTAGGCAGAGGGCCCATAATGACTGTTGCTCCTTCCTTCAGCTTATTTGAGGCTTATGCGTCCGTTTTTTCCGTGTGCGGGGCTAGTACCGCCATCGGACGCGTCCCCGGGCTGCGGATAGGGGAATGCCTCCTTAGGGGGGTAGCGGCTTCGGCCGTCGCGGACAGCCACTAGCAACGGTGTGATTGCCTGCCCTTTTCAGGGCGGGCATTGCACGGTCACACCATCCCGTAAGTCTGCCTTCAGGAGACCCGGGGGCCGGACGTGTGGAGATCGCTCTGCATGTCTGGTCGCGAGGACATAACCTCTATAAAACAACGTGTTGTAGGTGTTCTGTGAAAGCAGAATGCTTCGTATGCAATGCAGGTTTGTGTTGCACTACGACGATGACACGTTATGTGGTAGCTTGCCCTTTTCAGGGCGGGCATTGCACAACCACATAAGACCGTAAGTCCGCTCTCTATGGCGGGCCCGGGGGCCAGGTGTGTGGAGCTTGCTCTGCGCGTCTGGCCACGAGGAAGAAAACCTCTATAAAAATTGACCGTAGCTAACGGGCTTTTGGTGTATCGATACCCAGCCATACGCGTCCCCCGGAGTGAGGTAGTTCGCCGGCTAGGTCGGGGCGTTACGTGGCCTCTGGGGTACCGACCCACATTAGACCGTAAGGGGTGGAATGAGGCACTTTTAAGTGCACGACTTCCACCTTGTTAGGGTAGGGTGCACCCGAGTCGCTGAGGCTAGGTCTCCGACCGATGATGTCTATCGCGCCTCGGAGGTCTCGACTGTTGACATCGCGCGAACGGAGCCCTTGTCCGTCTGCGCTTTGTTAGATTGGCGATATTGGTGGAGGCGCTGCCGAGTTGCTAGTGCCGACACCTCAACAGTCGGGGCTATTCAGCTGAAAGTGGATGAAACTCGCCCGTCCGCCGGTAAGCACTTCTGGGTGGGTTTGTCTTTCTCAAGACGAACTTCACCTCGCCACTGTCTCTCAGTGGGGGCTAGGGCCTTCCCTATGATGCCCAGTTAGGTAGGGACCGTCTGGGTACAATTGCATACGGATGTCACGTGGCAGGTTAGGTTAGCCTCCTTCATGCGGATGCAGTTGTACTCGCTCGTTCGGAATTGGGCCGGGATGTCATGGTTTGTTCTGTCATGCCATGCCATACCACGCCTAATATCGTGCGGGCTAGGGAGGCTCCCTCTCTAGGACATCTCACAACCGTAAGCCCGCCTTCAGGGGGCCCGGGGGCTGGATGTGCGGAGCTTGCTCTGCGAGTCTGGCCGCGAGGAAAAAAACCTCTATAAAAATAGAGCGTGTTGGGAGTGTTCTGTGTATATACCGTTACGCTATATACAGGGAATGCCTCGCGTGCAGTACAGTACTGTGCTGCATGACGACGATGACACGTCTTTCTGCGGTGCAACTTGCCCGTCAGAGGGCGAGCTGCATTGCTCCCCCAGACCGTAAGTCCGCCATCGGTGGACCCGGGGACCGGCGTGTGGAGCTCGCTCTGTGCGTTGGCCGTGAGGAAGAAAAGCCTCTATAAAAAATTGACCGTATTAATGGGTCTTTGGTGTATCGATACCCAGTCATACGCGTCTCCCGGAGTCGAGGTAGTTCGCCGGCTAGGTCGGGGCGTTACGTGGCCTCTGGGGTACCGATCCACATCGGCTCATATGGGGCGGAAATAGGCACTTTTAGTGCACGACGTCTGCCTTGTTAGGTTAGGGCCACCTGAGCCGCTGAGACTAGGTCTCTGACCGATGATGTCTATCGCGCCTCGGAGGTCTCGACTGCTGACATCGCGCGAACGGAGCTCGCTCCGAGTTGCGCTTTGCGAGATTGGCGATATTGGTGGAGGCGCTGCCGAGTTGCTAGTGCCGACACCTCAGCAGCCGAGACTATTCAGCTGAAAGTGGATGAAACTCGCCCGTCCGCCGGTAAGCACTTCTGGGTGGGTTTGTCTTTCTCAAGACAAGCCTCACCCCACCGCTGTCTCTCAGTGGGGGCTAGGGCCTTCCCTATGATGCCCAGTTAGGAAACGGGTGCGGGATGGTAGTCTCCCTGCAGAGCACCCCGGGAGGGGGGTAATGCAAAGATGCCGCATTGCCTTCCTGCCAACTACCAACGTCTGGGTACGATCCTGTATGCGGATGTCACGTTGCAGTTTAGGTTAGCCTCCTTCATGCGCATGCAGGTGTACTCATCCGCCCGAAATCGACCAGGATGCCGTGGAATGCTCGTCATACCATGTCATGCAAGGTCACATCTCGTGCGGATTAGAGAGTTGATAAAAGAAAAAAATGCCTCTCTAGGACTGCTCCGAGGTTCTGCTGTGGACTAGGCCTATATTTGCTCGATGTCTGCGAGAGCCTTAAGAGCATGCTGATTCTGCGTATTGGGCTATGTCGGGTGTCAGAAGAAAGTCGTGGTTAGGACGGTAGGAGGCTCACTGGCGCCCGGGATGGGAACTTGATGCGCGGGATCAGTAGGCTGCGTCGGTCTGGGGAGTTCGAGATGGCCCTTCTACCTTTGCCTTGGAATCTGCTCCCGCTTTTCGGGGTAGGAGGGATTAGGTCGCGAACTCTTCAGACGGACAACTCGTCCGCCCAAACCGATTTCTGGCTAGGCTTCGGCCAATTATGTCAGCGGGGAGGAGGCCCGATTGTTGCGACTTTTCTGTTGAACCGGGTTCGCCCGTAGTAAACATTTTGGTGGAGTGGCGAAGGTGCTTGCACTGGAGCCTTGTAGCAATCGGGCTTGAACGCTTGTCGAATCAAGGTGGTTGTTGAGTCACAGCCTTGTAGTAGACACCAGAGGTTAGAAGATAGGCTAGGGGGGGGGTGACGGTCTAGGCAGAGGGCCCATAATGACTGTTGCTCCTTCCTTCAGCTTATTTGAGGCTTATGCGTCCGTTTTTTCCGTGTGCGGGGCTAGTACCGCCATCGGACGCGTCCCCGGGCTGCGGATAGGGGAATGCCCTCCAGATATGGGGGGTAGCGGCTTCGGCCGTCGCGGACAGCCACTAGCAACGGTGTGACTGCCTGTCCTTCTCAGGGCGGGCATTGCACGGTCACACCAACCCGTAAGCTCACACTGAGTGGGCCCGGGGGCTGGGCGTGTGGGGCTTGCCCTGTGCGTCTGGTTGCGAGGAAGAAAACCTCTCTAAAATAATTACCCTGTGGAGGGCCCTTTTCAGGGCCAGCGGACCCTTCGGGGTCGTGGGTGGCGGGCCTTCAAGGCTCGCGGGAGTCGTCGGGTGTTTTTGTGTTCGGCGCTCTGGTCGTGGGAGCTTCATCTCCCGGGAGAGTTCCATCTCTCCTGTCTTCGCCCGAAAGGGCTGCGACTGCGCGGCGGGGACCCCTGCACAGCAGGACCTCGTCGGGCAAACCTGTAATCCCCCCCGGGCGTCTGTTGTCACGTCTAGCGGCGCGGGTAAGGGACCAGGGGGGCTTGCCTTTATTGGCCGGCCCCGAGACGAGTAAACGTCTATAAATAATCCTCAATGGGGGTGCGTTTTGGCGGGCTTCGGCCCCGATAGAGTGCGCGGCGTACCTCCGCCTTCATGGTGGTAGACGAGATGAGCTACCGGCGAGCGGCCAGTGTTTTCTGGGTCATGGGGGGCAGACCCTAAAGCCCCCCTACTCGTGGGAATCATAATGAGTTGTTCAAATCCTAAAAAACCCAATGTCGATTTAGTAGGAGAGCCGAGAAGGCAAAACAGAGGTCTAGAAGTAGAAGATTCAGACGGTGCTGGGTATAGTACCCCGACGCAACGTCCAGAGGTAATTGGAGTCGTGGACAAGGAGTCCGACAGGCCGGCTCGAAACACGCGGAGTAGGGCCGCGAGAGGAGGAGAAGCCGTCGCGAGGAGAATCAGCATTAGCCGGAGCCCCTCGCTGACTGGAAGCGATAGTTCGGAGGATTCGGAGGCGTCAGCGCCCGAATATACTGCACCGGGTTCGGTCAAGAGGGGGCGCGGAAGGCCCCCCACAACAGGCGAATACATAGGGTACGGGAAGGCCCTGAAAGAGCGGGAGCGGCGTAGGCTCGATATTGCCGAGGACATATCGGCACGTGAGATCGAGGACCTCGCCAGGTCGTTCACTGGAGGAGATACCGGTCGAAGAATCCCGGAAAAATTGGAGACGGACATAAGCGATCCCTCCAACCCTGGCCTCATTGATCTCGGTAGAGAGGGTGTCCGAGTCTTTGAGTGCATGCTGTCCAAGTCCTCGAATATTAAGGGCAGCGTGAAAGGAGAGATGAAGAGGGCCTGCATGTTTATGGGGGAGCTGGTCAACAAGATCGGGACCTTGACGGTGACAGACGAGGCACTTAAACATCACCGCGAGAAGGAGGAACTCAAGAATGAGCTCAAGGCGCTTCGCCTTCGTTTCGAGAGAGTAGAGAGGGAGCTCGAAGAGAGCAAGCACAGGCTGCTCCGCTACGAGGTTGCGGCAGCTGAGGCGACTGCTCCTGCGCCACAGCTTGACCTGCAGCAACAACTTGACGAGCGCGATGCTAGGCTGCTGGCGCAAATTCGCGGCATTGTAGCGGAATCTAGGCCAAAGCCTGTGAGGCCAGATGAGACCGTCACTGTACCGCCACCAACGACGAGCAGTAGCCGCACGGTCGAGTCTTTTGCGGAAAAGGCTGCGAGTAAGGCGAAGATTCCCGAAGCTGCGCAACGCAAGAAGCTGACCCCAGTTAATACCACTGCCGCACCAGCTGGCGGCAAAGAGGAAGGCTGGACGACAGTGCGCAGCAAGGCGCAGAAGAAGAAAGAAAAGAAAGAGCAAGCGAAGGCATCAAAGAAGGCTGAGGAGGTGAAGAAAGCTCCGAAGAAGTCGAAGGGGCCGAAGCCGATCCGTCTTCGAGAGAAGAAGTCTCCCGCGGTCGTCATTGACATTTTGAAGGCCGAAAAAGAGAAGGAAGGCGGGCTCACCCTAGTGGACATCATGAAGGTGGCTAGGGAGAAAGTCGATTTGCGGAGTCTGGGGATCCCGTCCCTGTCGCTCAAGCGATCGTATGCGGGGGCAGTCATCCTGGAGCTGCCAAAGGAGGTGGGAGCGGAAGGGGCTCAACGGTTGGAGCAGAGTTTGCGCGATAATCTGCCCATCGTCGCCCGCGTCACACGCCCAATCAAAAAAGCGGAGGTCAGGGTCACAGGCATGGATTTTGCTGTGACCCATGAAGAGTTAGCAAGGGCGGCTGCCGAGGCAACAGGGGCAACGGCGGACGACTTTTTAATAGGCGACCTGAAACCAGGTAGGGACGGGATGCTGGCGGCACTCGTCAGATGTCCTGTGGCGGCCGCCAAGAAGTTGGTGCAGCAGAAGCGTTTGCTTGTGGGATGGAGTTCGGCCAGAATCGTCGCTCTACAGCCGCGTCCGCTTCGCTGCTACGGTTGCCTCGAACTGGGGCACACTAGAGAGATGTGCAAGAACCAGGTGGACCGTAGCCAGCAATGTTTTCGGTGTGGGGAAGATGGGCATTTCGCCGCTGAGTGCAGCGCCAAGCCCAAGTGTGGAGTCTGCGCCGCGTTGAGTCTCCCGGCTGGGCACGTTGCGTGCGGCAAGCTTTGCCGCCCTAAGCCCAAGCAAGAAGGGAGCAAGAAGCGAGGGCCTCAACCAGTCCAGCGCACTGAGAAGAAGTAGCCACGGCGGGGTATTTGCCCGGTGGCGGGCCATGTCGGGGCTTTTGTCCGGTGGCGGGCTGCGTCGGGGTATCTGCCCGGCAGTCGAGGGTCGCGTCGGGGTATTTGCCCGGCGACCCGGCTTTTCCGACAGGGCAATGATGGCAATGCCTCTCGGGGTGTTGCCTGAGCCCAGGGCCACGCGGGTGACGGGACGGGGGTCCTTGGTATGGAGGCAGTCACCCGCCTTGCACGGCTCGTCGGCAGCCGCTCCCGTGGCACGGAGCGGCTGGTCCCCCTCCAGGGACAGGCCAGTTGAGGCCGAAAGGCCACGCCGCGGCGGTCGTCGGTTGCATACTCGAGAGCCCGACACCGCACCAACGCGGCGGAGGATAAGCCCCCGGGGGGTTTAGCGGGTTCGAGCCCCGCATAACCAGGTCTTCCCCCGAAGCCTGGTATGGGTCGGCCATTACCCCGGGTCAAAAAAAAAAAAAAAAAAAAAAAAAAAAGGTTAGGTTAGGTTAGGTTGGGGTGCCTGGTCAGATAGCCTCCTCGTGGCGCACCCCGGGCAACTTACGCTGACCACTGGATTGGATTTTCCCCAAATCAGTGGTCAGCGGAAGGCTAATGGTCTGACGTGTTTGAGGCGGCGGAGACCACATCCAGATGGTCCGCTGCCGGGCTTCAGTGCCCGTCGATAGGGAACAGGCTTCAGTGCCAGGTTTGAGGGGCTACTCTCAACACGCTCCGTTCTGGCGGAGTGCATTTTGTTGAGATGTGGCCGCGCGGCGTGTCTTCCGAACTCCGGGGGCACGTCGGGCAACCCGTTACCCCACTGAGGGGCCGGGGACCGACGGGGCATTTGCCCGGGTTGAGAGGAGACAACCTCAATAAAAAATCTTGGAGGGGGCGTTTTCGCCCTGTGGCGCCTGCGCCTTTGGTGTGTGTGGCCCCTATTGGGGGGCCAGTGGACTTTTTGGTCGGTGGATGGCGGCCTTGGGCCGCGTGCTCGCCCCTGCAGACGAGCGTGGGAGAAAGGCGCGGCGGGAACCCCGTATGACGGGGCCCCGTCGGGCAACCTGTTTCCCTCATTGAGAGGACCAGGGGACTGGGCCACTGAGGTTCAGTCCGAGAGGAGTAAACCTCAATAAAAATCCCCAAGCCCAAGTTCCGGAGTGCGGCGATGGGCTGAGTGGCCGGTGGGAGTCCGGTCCCTAGCACGGTGGTTAGGAGAGACACGGGAGCCGTTACCCGGTAAAAAACGAATAAAAAAAAAATGGATAAGCAGATTCCGGAACTAATACCCCAGGGTGGTACCGCTGATAGCGGAGAATCCACCTCGTCGGCTTCGGCCGGCGGCAGGCCCCGCGTATCTGGGGGGGGCCAGAACTGCTTCGCGCCAGACGGCGCTTCCAGGCCATACGATCCCGTTGGCCACGGGCGCTCGCCGTCCCCTGCTGGGGCGGTCAGTGTGAAATGTATTACCAGCAGAACAGCGAGCCTGGAGGGGCCGCGTGTCAAGGAGGGAACGGAGTCCCGTCCTCCTGGGCAGAAGGTGGTGGAGGCTGGAGCCGTCGGTGTTTCCGACTCGGCCGCAAAGAAGGAGGGTCTTTACCTGAAGTTCAGGCCCATCAGGCAGACCCGTTCGCAGTCGAACTCGACCTCGAGTTTGTGGAGGTCGGGCGACTTCTCAGCGGACGACTCGGTGCTTGGGTCGGGAGAAGACTCGGTGGTTGGCTCGCGGACGAGCGTGTGGTCTGCGACAGACTCCGTTGGGTCTCAGTTGGGCCCGAGCCAAGGGCGTAGAAAGCGCCTCCGGAGGGAGGAGTTTATGAAAAACCCTCCCATTCTGGCGCCCCCAAAGGTGCCGAAGTTGAAGGGAGGCAAGCGGGGAGGTAAAAGCGCTGGGGCCCCTAAACAGCACCAGGTGGCGGCCTCAATGGACGCTGACGATGGGGCGGATTCCGGCGATGAGGTCGTCGGCAGGAGTGCCTCAGCTGGAGAGTCCCCCGAAGAGGTGCTCAAGGCGGCTGAGCGAGAGCGGGCGGCTGTCCTCGACACAGTCAGGAAGTCGGGGAACCTCAAGGGGGGCTGTGCCAGAGACATCAAGGCCGGTACCGAAAGGCTTTTCGGCTTGGTGATGTCCCTGGCAAAAAAGGAGGAGGCAGAGGTGGTCCGGAAGCTGCGGGCCGACAACAAGCGGCTCCAGAGGCAGATGGCAAACCTGAGTGCCGAGGTCGAGGCCGTGAGGAGGGCCTTCTCGGAGTCCGGGGAGAGCCGCCGTAAGGCACCGTCGGCTCCGGTGGTGGTGGAGTCCCCCGTGAGTTCCGGCGGGGAAATTGTGGAGCTCCTGAGGGCCGAGGTGGCGGAGGCGAGGGCGGAGATGATCGCTCAGTCTGCGCGATTCGCCAATATGCTCCGGGCCCAGATAGAGGGCCTGGAGGTGGACGGCCGCCTCGTTCCTGCGCCGGAGAGACCTCGGCGCCCTCCGTTGGCGGCCGATAGGAGAAAGGCGACCAGCCCACCCAGGGCAGCAACGGCCACCTTAACCCCCCCCGCGAATCCGCCCAAACAGCCCAAGGGCAAGGGCAAGGGCAAGGGAGTGGGGAAGGAAACGAAGGCTGGGTCTTCGTCTTCTGGGGCCGCGGGGGCTTCTTCCTCCTCTGCGAAGACCCCGGTGCAGCCTTCCCCTCCCTCGAGGGTGGAAGGGCAAGACGTGGCCGTGGCCTCTACGTCCAAGGGGCCAATGGACGAGGAGGGTGAGTGGGTGCAGGTGGCAAAGAAGCCGAAGAAGCCCAAGCCGAAACCCCAGGCCCCTACCCCCGCCAAGCCGAAGCAAGGGCCTAGCGGGGGAGAGAAGAAGAAGAGAAAGAAGAGGAAAAAGAGGGCGGCCAAGGGCCCCAATGGGGGGCCCAGGATACCGAAGCCACCGAAGACACTGGCGGTGGTGGTGTCCCTCAGTCCGGAGGCGGAGGCGGAGGGCGTCACATACAAGGACGTCCTCTCCAAGGCGAAGGGGGCAGTGGACTTGGCGGAGCTGGGGATAGGGCCCGCCAGGTACAGACCGGCGCAATCGGGGGCTCGCATTTTCGAGCTCCCGGCGGGGACTTCTGCAGCCCAGGCCGACTCCTTTGCGGCCAAGGTGGGCGAGGTCCTGGGCCAATCGGCCAGGGTCACTCGCCCCGTCAGAACTGCCGAGGTGAGGGTGTCCGGGCTGGACGACACCACGTCGCCTGAGGAGGTGCAGGACTCCTTGGCCCGGAAGGCTGGTTGCCCCCCCATAAATATCAAGGTGGGGGCCATAACATTCGGCCGAGGTAGAGGGGGCACAACGTTCGCCACACTCCCTCTGGAGGCGTTGGAGAAGGTGGTGGCCGGTGGCAAGCTCCATGTGGGCTGGTGTGCGGCGTCGGTCCGGCTGATGGAGCGGCGCCCAACGAGATGCCACCGGTGTCTGGCTCCCGGTCATCTGGGGGCCAGATGTCCCTCTGTCAAGGACCGCAGCGGACTTTGCTACCGCTGTGGAAAAGAGGGACACCTGGCAAGGGAATGTTCGGCCCCTCCGCACTGCGACATCTGTGCGGACGGGGGCCGTAAGTGTGGGCACCGCATGGCGGGGGATAAATGTAACCCCCCGCGGGTTAAGGGCCGCCTCCCTGGGGCAAGGCCACGAGAAGACCAAGGGGCCGCTGCCGGTGGTGCACGAGAGAGCACCACCGCCTCAGGGTCAGCAGCAACCCCGGCGACTACACCGATGGCGGTAAATAATGCCGCCTAGGTCGTCGGGAAAGATAGTGCAGATCAATGTCAACCACTCCGCCGGGGCACAGGACCTCTTGTGTCAGGTGGCGGCGGAGTGGGACATTGGTCTGGCACTGGTCGCCGAGCCGTACCGGATTCCTCCGTCCGACAAGTGGATGGGGGCTTCGGACGGTTCGGCGGCCATTGTGGTGTTTGGCGCGGGTCTCTCCCCCATTTTCGTTGAGAGAGGGGAGGGATATGTCGCGGCCCGGTGGGGAGAGGTAGTCGTGGTGTCTACCTACTTCTCACCGAACCGCAGTCGGGTGGAGTTCGAGGTGTTCCTGGCTGCGGTGGAAGGGGTCGTGCACCGCGCGGCTCCCCGTCAGGTGCTGGTGGCAGGAGACTTCAACGCCAAATCCACGGCGTGGGGGTCTCCCAGCACTGACGCTCGGGGTGGTGATCTGGAGTCCTGGGTTCTGTCCCTGGGGCTACAGATACTCAATCGAGGTACCACCCCGACCTGCGCCCGTTGGCAGGGCACGTCCATCGTGGACGTGTCCTTTGCCACCCCACTGCTCGCGTCCTGGGTCAGGGACTGGCGAGTGGTGGAGGATGTGGAGTCTCTATCGGACCATCGTTACGTCCGATACGAGATCTCCACGGCATCCCCTGGGGCCCATTCTTCTTCGGGCCCCCGTGTGGGCAACTCACCGTTCAAACGGTGGGTGCTCTCACGCCTCCGCCGGGATGTGGCGGAGGAGGCTGCGATGGTGCGGGCAATGTACGTTCCGCCCGACACCATTGCGGGGGATGCCGACGGCATGGCGGATCTTCTTGCGGACGACATCAACGTCGTCTGCAATGCCGCCATGCCGAGGGCGCGGGCCTGCCCACGGAGCAGGGGGCAGGTATACTGGTGGACGCAGGAGCTCTCGGACCTGCGGTCCGCCAGTATGGGAGCCAGGCGCGCCTACTTACGGTGTCGTAGGCGCGCCAGGAGGACGCCCGGTGAGGAGGAGAGTCTCCGCCGGGCGTACAATGAGGCCCACAAGGCCCTGCGAACTGCCATCTGCAGGGCCAAGAGTGCCGCCTGGGATCGATTTCTGGGGATCCTAGACGGCGACCCCTGGGGGAGGCCGTACAGGACGGTGAGGGGGAAACTCGCTTCGGCGGCCCCCTCAACGTCCTGTATGGAGCCGGGACTGCTGCGAAGGGTGGTGGGGGCACTTTTTCCCAACCCCGGTCCCTTCGCACCCCCTAGGTCTGCCTCCGGTTCCGCCCCGGAGGCGTGGGCCGCTGGTCCCTCCGTGTCGGATAGGGAGTTTGACATGGTGAGGGACCGGCTCCGGAGCCGTAACAAAGCTCCGGGGCCTGACGGGGCCCATGCCAAGGTGATGGCGATCGCCTTGGGCCCTCTGGAGGACCGATTTCGCGCGGTGCTGGATGTGTGCATCGCGACGGGTCGCTTCCCCAGGCGCTGGAGGAGTGGGCGGCTCTGCCTGCTCCGAAAAGAGGGCCGCCCGGCGGACTCCCCAGCGGGCTATCGGCCGGTGGTGCTGCTCGACGAGTCCGGGAAGGCGTTTGAGAAAATCATCGCCTCCCGGATCGTCGGGCACATTGAGGGCACGGGACCGGACTTGGCAGACTGCCAGTACGGTTTCCGCACCGGCCGGTCCACGATGGACGCGATCGGCCACCTCAAAAGGTGGACTGAGGAGGCCAATGCCCGTGGGGAGGGGGTGGTCGCGGTGTCGCTAGACATCGCGAACGCCTTCAACACCATTCCCCACGAGTGCATTGAGGCGGCACTCACATTCCACCGAGTGCCCCTCTATCTCCGCACCTTGGTGGGGGACTACCTGCGTGACAGGTCAGTCCTCTACGAGGATGCGGAGGGTCGCGTCCAGGCGTGGACAGTGGCGGCGGGTGTGCCCCAGGGGTCCGTACTAGGCCCTCTATTATGGAACCTGGGGTACAACTGGGTCCTGCGTGGCTCGCTCTCGCCGCGGATGGAGGTCGTCTGCTATGCGGATGACACTCTGGTCGCGGCGGGGGCGAGGGAGTGGGAGGAGGCAGTCCACCTTGCGTCGGTCGGCACCTCTATGGTCGTCCGACGCATTCGCCTCCTGGGGCTGGAGGTGGCCCTCGACAAAACGAGGGCCATGGCGTTCCATGCCCCGAGACGCAGGACCCCACCGGGGCTCTGTGTCCGAGTCGAGGGGGTCCAGGTTCATGTCGAGAGGCACATGAAGTATCTCGGCCTGACCCTGGATCCCCGTTGGAGTTTCGAGGAGCATTTTAGGCTCCTCGCTCCCCGGCTTTGCGCCGCCGCAGCCGGACTCGGACGGCTCCTCCCGAACGTGGGGGGGCCCGGAGCGAAGTGCCGTAGGCTTTATCACGGGGTGATAAGGTCTATGGCACTGTATGGAGCCCCGGTGTGGGCAGAGTGCCTCTCGCCCCGCACCCAGGCCCTCTTGAGAGGGCCACAGAGGATCATCGCGATCCGGGCCGTGCGGGCGTATCGCACGGTCAGCCACGGGGCTGCCTGCGTGTTGGCGGGCACGCTCCCGTGGCAGCTCGATGCCCTGGTTCTGTCCCAGGTGCATCGAAATCGGGTCGCGATGAGGGAGCGGGGCGAGCGACCCGCTCTGGAGGTGATAGAGCGGGTTCGCTCCCTGGCGCAGAGGGAGGCTCTGCGCACGTGGGAAGAGGCACTCGCCAACCCAGCCGCTGGCCACCGGACGATCGATGCGATCCGTCCGGTGTTGGAGGAGTGGGTAGGGAGCCAGCGGGGCACCCTCTCATACCGCCTGGTGCAGGTTTTGACCGGACATGGTTGTTTCGGTCACTACCTGCACCGCGTCGCCCGCCGGGAGGAGTCGCCGCGGTGTCACCACTGCGACTCTCCCGACGACACGGCCGAGCACACGCTTGTCGAGTGCCCGGCCTGGCGACGGGAGCGCCGCACTCTTGTTGCGGTGCTCGGCGGTGGCGCCCTCTCAATGCCAGGCATGGTGCGAGCCATGGTTGGTAGTGGGAGGGCATGGAGGGCTGCCGCCTCCTTCTGCGAAAGCGTTATGGCGCAGAAGGAGGCAGCGGAGAGGGAGCGGGAGGAGGATCCTCTAGCCGCTCCCCTCCGGCGTAGACGTAGGGGCCGGCGAAGACGGGTGGCTTAGACCCCCGACCTTCCGGCTCCTGGGTGGTCTGAGGGTGCGGCCTAGCCAGCCGTGCGCCTCCTCGGTGCCGAGTCCGGCATAGACCACACCGACGTCTGGGGATTACCTAGTACCCTAGCGTAATCCCCCTTAAGTGGCGCGTCGCCCGGCCCCCTGTGGGGTTAGGGCCAGCTCGGGGTCACTCTGGAGTAGGGGTGCACTGCGGTGCGCCGAACCCAGAGCGGCCTCACAAGGGCTTAGGAGGGTACCGGTGGGTTTTAGCGGGTAGTCTGGCGCTGTTTCCCGCGCCGGGAATCCCGCACTGGTTGCGCCCCTTGGCGGGGGCGTGACGCGTCCATAAATGGATTCCCCATCGTCAAAAAAAAAAAAAAAAAAAAAAAAAAAAAGGTTAGGTTAGGTTAGGTTTGGGGTGCGGGCTGGCAGACCTCCTCGTGGTGCACCCTGGGAGGGGAGTGGAAGTAGCCTCAGTTGCGGCTGCCCCCACTCCTCTGCGAACTGTCAGCGGAGAGTTACGGTTGAGTCCCTGTTTGTTGATTCCCGTGGAGATTTCTGAGTCTGGTTTTCGGTTGAGTCCATTGCTTCTTGATTCCCGTTGGGACTGGAAGATCTTGTTGTGTCTTGCGCCTTATTGGCGCTTGGTGGTGTGTCGCCCCTGCCCCGTTTGTTTTTCTAGGCAGTGGAGCGGCCTTGTGTTCGAAAGGCCCTTCTCGGGGCCAGCGGAGCTTCGGCTCGTTGTGTGCTGGGCTTCAAGCCTGGCGTTCACCGCCTGTTCCGTTTGGGAATTGCGCGGCGGGGAGTCCTGTGTGACAGGCCCTCGTCGGGCAACTTGTTTCCCTCATTGAGAGGACCAAGGGCTCCGGCCACTGAGGTCGGAACCAAGAGGAGCACACCTCAATAAAAAGCCCTAAGCCTAAGTTTCTGAAGCGTGACGAGAGGCTGAGTGGCCAGTAGGCTTCTGGTCCCTAGCGCTTTGCGAGAGTCTGAACTCGCTTTAAAAGGATTTAAACATGTCTGCGCTTCTAAAATACAAACAACCCCAGGCCGGTACCAGCAAGGCTGGAGAATCCGGCCCGGCAGCCTCGGCTGTCGGCAGGCCCCACGTATCTGGGGGGGGCCAGAACCGCGGCGTGTCGGAATCCGGCACTAGGTCATGTGACCCCGTTGACCACGGGCGCTCGCCGCTGCCTCGGGCGGCCAGTGTGAAGTATGCTACGAGTGAGGCAGGAAAAGAGCCAAGAAGGCTGTGGAAAAGCGGAAGTGACGAGGAGTCTGACGGGTCAGGGTACGAAACCCCCATTTCGGAGCGGCAAGTTAGTGCTGCTTTCAAGAAAGATGTAAGAGGGTCTGACAAACCAGCCCGGAACACGCGCAGCCAAACCGCGCGGAAGACCTCAACAGAGGTGAGAAGGAATAGTCGCAGTCGTAGCCCGTCGCTATCTGGGCCGGAATCTTCAGGCGACTCTATCGTATGCAGGCGGTCGCCTCCAGCAACTGGGACCGCTGTCAAAAGAGCCAGGGGTAGACCTCCAACAACCGGAGCTTATATTGGCTACGGCAGGGCTCTAAAAGTGAGGGAGAAAGAGCGATTGGATATCGCAGAGGAGATCTCGGCTAGAGAGATTGTGGAGCTAGCCCGGGAATTTACCGGAGGTGACAAGAGGAGAAAGATCCCCGAAAAACTGGATACTGACATAGACGACCCATCGGCACCCGGTCTCATTGGGTTTGGCCGGCAGGGCCTCAAGGTCTTTGAAACGATGGTAGCCAAGTCCAGCCGAATTAAAGGAGACGTCAAGTCCGAAATGAAGAAGTCCTGCGTCCTCTTCGGCGAGGTCTTGGATCGGATAGGGACGCTAATTATCCCGGAGGATTCAAAACGCTTACACCGTGAGAACGATGAGCTGAAGAATGAGATGCGTAGGTTAAAAGAACGGTCGGAAAAGATGGAAAAAGACCTTGAGGAGTACAGATACAGAATGGTGAGGTACGAAGCGATAATTGAGAGTCTGAGGAAACCCGATACTCCTGCTCTAGAGTGGCATCCGAGTCCGACAATTATTGCTCCAGCGGATGAAACCAGACATGCTGAGGTGACTGGAAAGCTAATTCCACAAAGCTCGGAAGGAGATAGGGTGATAGCTAAGAGCAGAATTGAGGAGAAGAGGAAAGAAAAAGTCGCCAGAAAGAGCAGAATCGAGGGGGAAAAGAAGGATCAACCTCGCGGAAAGACTCAGGTCTGGAAGAGAAGTGCACCGTTGGATAAACCATCAATTCCCACCAATGCTCAGGAGGGAGTAGAAGAGGGATGGGAAGTGTCGAAAAGCAGAAAAACCAAGCAAAAAGAGAGGAAAAAGGCGCAAGCCTCACAACAACAGCCGACTGGACCTACGAAGAGCGCAAGGGCATCAAACAAGAAGCCCCGAAAGTTCAGACTGCGCGAGAGGAGGACCAATGCGGTAGTTATTGACATAACAAAGGAGGAAAAGGAGAAAGAGAACGGACTCACCTTCGCTGAGGTCATTAAGCGCGCCAAAGATAGCGTGGACCTGAAGAAACTAGGGATACCCATAATCTCGTTTAAAGTGTCACAAGCGGGGGCGGTAATTCTTCAGTTACCTAAAGAGGCAGGTGTTGCTGAGGCTCAAAAGCTGCATCAAAGTCTCAATGATGCACTTCCGACTGGAGTCCGGATCACCCGCCCAGTAAAAAAGGCGGAGGTAAGAGTTTTTGGACTAGACTTTTCGGTCACCTGCGAAGATCTTGCAGCTGCAGCTTCCGAAGCGACAGGTACACCGACTGACGATTTCCTCGTGGGGGAACTGAGGCCGAATAGGAATGGCATGCTGTCGGCGCTGGTAAGGTGCCCTGTGGCAGCTGCCAAAAAGCTCGTTGGTCTGAAACGCCTATGTGTAGGGTGGAGTGCGGCCAAAGTTGTCGCCCTAGAACCTCGGCCAATGCGCTGTTTCGGTTGTATGCAGCTAGGCCATATCAGGCAGATGTGTCCTAACAATGTAGACCGTAGTGGACTATGTTTTAGGTGCGGAAAGGAGGGTCACATTGCGTCGGAGTGCAAGGAAAAACCTAGCTGCGCCGTCTGCATGGCTAACGGAGTTTCGGCAAATCACGCTATGGGCGGCAGAAATTGTAATCCTCAGCCGAAGTCTAACAAGGGAGGAACTAAGAAAGCGACCGGTTCTGTCCCGGAAGATGCCGCAAGAGCTGATAAGCCCACTAACGAGGTGACAGCGGAGGAATCTACCAAAGCCTAAATTATGCACATCATACAAGGCAATTTAAACCATGCCAGACATGCTCAAGATATGCTCGTGCAAGTCATGGCTGAGGAAAACATCGAACTGGCAGTCGTGGCTGAGCCATACTCGATACCAAATCAGCCTCGCTGGGTTGGCGATCGGGATGGCTTAGTCATGATAGTAGTAGGACAGAATTCTTCCTCTCCGTCGATCCGATTCAAGGGCCATGGCTTTGTCGCCGTAAATTGGAACAGAATGGTGATTATAGGAGCGTACTTTTCGCCAAATAGACCTTTTGCCGAATTTGAGGCTTTTCTTATTCAGCTCGGGCATTGTGTCAGCGCTGCCCACCCTCATGATGTTTTACTTATGGGGGACCTCAATGCCAAAGCGACCTCGTGGGGTTCTGCCTTTACGGACCAAAGAGGAGAGTGCCTCGAAGACTGGATCACTCAGATAGGACTTGTAGTCTCCAACGTTGGAAACGAATGGACGTGCGTGCGACAGCAAGGGGGCTCGGTCGTTGACATCACTCTCGCAACCCCCGCTGCTGCTGAGCGGGTTCGTAATTGGCGGGTGCTGGGTGCAGCAGAAACTCTCTCAGATCACGCATATATCCGCTTTGAGATCTCCACTGTGACTAACGTAGCTGGAAGCCAGTACAATACGCACAGATCGGATCCTTTCCCTCGGTGGTCGCTTACGAAGCTGCATAGGGAAAAAGCCGAGGTTGCGTCTCTTGTAGCGTCCTGGATTCTACCGTCGCAAGAGGATACTGGAATTGATGATCGAGTAGGGCAAATGAGTGAAGCGCTTACCTTGATTTCTAATGCTTCGATGCCACGTTCACGGCGGCCTCCGCCCAGAAAGGAAGTCTATTGGTGGTCTCAAGAGCTCGCGGCTCTCCGCGCGGCGTGTTCTAGTGCCCGGAGAGCCTTTACTAGGAGTAGAAAAAGGCAACACCGAGACCTTGATAGAGAGGCGGTGCTGTGGTCCACGTACAAAGAGGCAAAGGAAACGCTCAAGAAAGCCATCTCCCAGGCTAAAGACAGTGCCTGGCAGGAGCTAATAGATAGCATTGACGCAGATCCCTGGGGGCGACCTTACCAACGCGCATGTGGCAAACTGCGAGCCCAAGGGCCTCCAGTGGTTGAATCTCTAGAGCCTGAAGTGCTGGATATTGTTGTGTCGACCTTGTTTCCTTCTAGGGAGCCGCACTCCCCTCCATCTATGGGAGTAAGCCCAAACAGGCAACATCAAGAAGAAGATCCACCGCCGTTAGTAACAGAGGCAGAGATGGAGGCAACAATTCGAAAGATGGTCTCCCGCAAAACCGCCCCCGGCCCTGACGGGATCCATGGGAGAGTCCTGGGAGTGGCGTTAAAACATCTCGGTGGCGATATGCTATCCCTCTTCGATAAGGCGATCACCGAACGTAAATTCCCCACGGCGTGGAAGCAAGGAAGACTGGTTTTACTACACAAGCACGGTAGGCCCCTGGACTCACCTGGGGGATACAGACCGATCGTCCTCCTAGACGAAACGGCAAAGATTTTTGAGAGGATTCTGGCGGGGCGTCTTAATAAACACTTGTCGTCCTGTGTGTCTGGCCTCTCGGAATGCCAATATGGGTTTAGAGAGCATCGCTCAACTGTAGACGCCATACTTAATTTGAAGAGTTCTGTTCTGGAGTCTCGGCAAAGGGGGGAGTCGATAGTAGCTGTCTCGCTCGACATAGCGAACGCTTTCAACACCCTTCCCTTTACCACAATCGTGGAAGCGCTTAAATTTTTCGGAGTCCCGTTTTATCTGAGGCAAATAGTGAATGACTACCTGACGGCTAGAGAGATTCTTTATGCAGGTCGCAGTGGCGCGCTACAAAAACGTCGCATGATGTGCGGTGTTCCACAGGGGTCGGTTCTTGGCCCACTCCTGTGGAACATCGGATATGACTGGGCTCTGAGGGGCTCGTCTCTGCCCGGGATGGGGGTCATCTGTTATGCTGATGACACCCTCATCACGGCCAGACACAGGGATCCTCAGCAGGCTGCAGCGCTGGCGACAGCAGCAACAAACTTAGTAGTAGGTCGCATTAAAATGCTTGGTCTAAAGATTGCGGCGAACAAAACAGAGGCTATTCTTTTTCGGCTACCTCGGACAAGACGTGTTAGGGTTTCAATAGAGGTTGAGGGGACAAAAATCGACGCCAACCCCACCTTAAAATACCTTGGACTTGTTCTGGACGATACTTTCTGCTTTGAGGAGCACTTTCGCACACTGAAAAAGAAGTTGGTTGGCACGGCGGGTTCTCTAGCTAGACTCCTGCCCAACATCGGAGGCCCAAGCGGAACATGCCGAAAACTGTACGGCGGTGTGCTTCGTTCAATGGCACTGTATGGTAGCCCCGTCTGGGCAGACGCCCTTTCGAACACCAATTGCGCCCAACTCCGCCAAGCGCAGAGAATAATTGCAAACAGGGCGATCAGGGGCTACTGTACAGTTGGTTTTGATGCTGCATGTGCTCTCGCGGCCACACCGCCGTGGGAGATGGAAGCGAAAGTGCTTGCCGAAATATATCTTAGGAAGGTTCAAGCGCTGCGTACGCAAATTCCCGTCGACATTGAGAATTTAAGACGGCAACGCAACAAACAGCTTCTCGTTGATTGGGTTGAACAACTGTCGGGTGCAACATACGGAAGTTGGACACTCGAAGCTCTCCGTCCTGTATTGGACAAATGGACGAGTAGGAAACACGGCTCCCTCTCCTTCCATACGGTGCAGCTTCTCACGAACCATGGCTGCTTTGGTGGCTACCTGCACCGTATAGGAAGAGAAGTAAGCGCAGTGTGTGCCCAGTGCGGGCAGGATGACGATTGTGCCAAGCACACTTTGGAGAGCTGCTCTTTCTTTGAGCGACAACGCGCGGATCTCAAACGTGTTATAGGGACAGACCTCTCGCTCCCCAGCGTGGTCAAAGCCATGGTTGGGAGCGAGAGGTGCTGGGACGCTGTGGCAACCTTTGCCGAGGCTGTCATCTCGGAAAAGGAGGCTTCGGAGCGAGCCAGAGAGGACGATCCCCTCTCTGACCCGCGACGACGCCGCCGCGGCGGGCGAAGGAGACGCCTGTATCAACGGCAGGTGTCTCCCTAGCCCTGAACCAGCAGGCACCGGGACGGGGGGTCCAGGTGTTTGCATTGCACGGTTCAGTCGGCTGCCGAGCCCGTTGCTCAGGCTTCGGCAGTCCCCTGTAGGGGAGGATGAAAAGAGGGTGGGCCCTTTACACCCCCCTCCCAAAAGTGAGGAGTCCACATTGGACAACCGCGTTCGCTCGAGTGCGTACATCGAGATCCTAGAGCGAACCAAATGCGGTGGAGGAGAGCACCCTGGGTTTTAGTGGGTTCGAGTCCCACATAACCCCCACCCCCCCCGGGTGGAAGGTATGCGCGGGCATTTCCCAGGGATAAAAAAAAAAAAAAAAAAAAAAAAAAAAAAAGGTTAGGTTAGGTTTCCGTGTGCGGGGCTAGTACCGCCATCGGACGCGTCCCCGGGCTGCGGATAGGGGAATGCCCTCCAGATATGGGGGGTAGCGGCTTCGGCCGTCGCGGACAGCCACTAGCAACGGTGTGACTGCCTGCCCTTCTCAGGGCGGGCATTGCACGGTCACACCAACCCGTAAGCTCACACTGAGTGGGCCCGGGGGCTGGGCGTATGGGGCTTGCTCTGTGCGTCTGGTTGCGAGGAAGAAAACCTCTCTAAAATAATTACCCTGTGGAGGGCCCTTTTCAGGGCCAGCGGACCCTTCGGGGTCGTGGGTGGCGGGCCTGCAAGGCTCGTGGGAGTCGTCGGGTGTTTTTGTGTTCGGCGCTCCGGTCGAGGGAGTTTCATCTCCCGGGAGAGTTCTGTCTCCCCTGTCTTCGCCCGAAAGGGCTTCGACGGCGCGGCGGGGACCCCTGCATGGCAGGACCTCGTCGGGTCAACCTGTTATCCCCCCCGGGCGTCTGGTGTCATGTTTATCGGCGCGGGTAAGGGACCAGGGGGGCTTGCCTTAAGTGGCCGGCCCCAAGATGAGAAAACATCAATAACAAATCCTCAACGGGGGTGTGTTTTGGCGGGCTGCGGCCCCGATGGAGTGCGCGGCGTACCCCCGCCTTCTTTGAAGGTGGCAGGCGAGTGGATCTGCCAGCTAGCGGCCAGTGTTTTCTGGGTCAGGGGGGGCAGACCCTAAAGCCCCCCTACTCGTGGGAACAATAATGGAGTCACTTAAACATAAAAAACCAAAAGAAGTTTGTGAAGGAGTGCCGAGAAGGCAATTAGTCGAAACCGAGGGTGAATGTTCAGATGGAACTGGGTATGTAACCCCGGGAACCGGGAAACGCCTGAGCTATCGGGACGTCCTCAAGGTGGAAGAGAAGGAGTCGGACAGACCGGCCAGGAACACGCGGAGTAGGGCCGCAAAGGGTGAAGCCGTTTCGAGAAGAATCTCCGTCAGTCGGAGTCCATCGCTGACTGGGTCGGAGAGCTCGGATTATTCAGTGGAGTCAGAAGTCGAGTTTCTCTCAGCAAGCTCGGCTAAGAGAGGGCGCGGAAGGCCTCCCACGACGGGTGAATACGTCGGATGGGGGAAAGCCTTGAAGGAGAGAGAGCGGCAAAGGCTCGACGTCGCCGAGGACATATCGGCGCGGGAAATCGAAGACCTGGCCCGCGATTTCACCGGTGGAGAGAGTAGACGAAGGTTGCCCGAAAAGCTAGAGACGGACATCGCGGACCCTACGAACCCGGGCCTCATTGACCTCGCTAAGCAGGGCACGCGGGTTTTCGAGACCATGCTCGACAAGTCGTCAAGGTTGAAGGGAGACGTCCGCGGGGAGATGAAGCGGGTATGTGTACTGCAGAGGGAGGTGCTGAGTAGAATTGGCACCCTCTCAACCACGGATGAGTCCCGCGTCATACACAGACAGTACACGACGCTCAAAGACGAGCACAAGGCTCTCCAGCAGCGGTTCGAAAAGGTCGAAAGGGAGCTCGATGAGTGTAAGCGCCGACTCATGAGCTATGAGGTGTCTGCAGCGGCTGCCTCTGCGGCTGCTCCTACGGCTGCTCTTGCGCCGCAGCTTGAGGTTCTCAGCGACGACGCTAAGCTGCGAGACTACATCAAAGCTGCGGTCCGGGATGCTATGGCGGAACTCAGACCTGTGCCTGTGGATCCAGTGGTGCTTACGCCTGAGCCTGTCCAGAAGGCGGCCGGTCGCGCGATTGGCACTCCTGTAGCTGCAGCAGCTGCAGCAACCAAGACACAGGCGACGAAGAAGACTCTAGCTCTCCCAGCTACAACCTCGGTCGCAGTCGTTGATGTCGAGGAAGGTAACTGGAGTACGGCAATGGGCCGTAAGAAGGTAATGAAGAGGAAGAAGGAGCAGGCGCAATCCGCGGCTCCTAACAAGGCGAAGACCGGGGACAGCAACACTAAAGCCCCAAAGAAGAAGAAGGCGGAAGACCCGAAAGCCCTGAAGGAACCGAAGGGGCCGAAGAAACCGAAGCCAGTCCGTCTTCGCGAGAAGAAGGCCCCCGCCGTGGTCATTGACCTTCTCAAGTCTGAGAAGGAGAGGGAGGGAGGGCTTACGCTGGTCGATATCATGAAGGAGGCCAGGAACAGGGTGGACTTAAAGAAGCTGGGTATTCCATCGCTATCTTTGAAGAGGTCGTATGCGGGGGCTGTCATCTTAGAGCTCCCCAAAGAGGTAGGGATCGAGGGGGCCCAACGGCTCGAGCAGAGCCTCAAGGAGAATCTGCCCATAGTCGCTCGCGTCACCCGCCCAATTAAAAAGGCGGAAGTTAGGTTCACGGGCCTGGATTACGCCGTGACACATGAGGAGCTCGCGAAGGCGGCCGCCGAAGCTACGGATGCAACGGCGGACGACTTCCTTGTTGGTGACCTTCGGCCAGGGAGGGACGGGATGTTGGCGGTACTAGTCAGATGTCCGGTGGCAGCCGCCAAAAAATTGGCAGAGAAAAAGCGTTTGATAGTGGGATGGAGTTCGGCCAAAATTGTCGCTCTACAGCCGCGTCCGCTACGTTGCTACGGCTGCTTGGAGCTCGGTCACACACGAGAGATGTGCAAGAGCCAAGTAGACCGTAGCCAATTGTGCTTCAGGTGCGGGGAGGAGGGGCATTTCGCAGCTGACTGCAGCGCCAAGCCCAAGTGCGGAGTCTGCGCCGCGTTGAGTCTACCGGCTGGGCACGTTGCGTGCGGCAAGCTTTGCCGCCCTAAGCCCAAGCAGGAAGAGAACAGGAAGCGCGGGCCTCAACCTAGTGGTCAGCGCGGTGAGAAGAAGTAGCCACGTCGGGGTATTTGTCCGGTGGCGGGCCACGTCGGGGCTTTTGTCCGGTGGCGGGCTGCGTCGGGGTATCTGCCCGGCAGTCGAGGGTCGCGCCGGGGTATTTGCCCGGCGACCCGGCTTTTCCGACAGGGCAATGATGGCAATGCCTTTCGGGGTGTTGCTTGAGCCCAGGGCCACGCGGGTGACGGGACGGGGGTCCTTGGTTTGGAGGCAGTCACCCGCCTTGCACGGCTCGTCGGCAGTCGCTCCCTTGGCACGGAGCGGCTGGTCCCCCTCCAGGGACAGGCCAGTTGAGGCCGAAAGGCCACGCCGCGGCGGTCGTCGGTTGCATACTCGAGAGCCCGACACCGCACCAACGCGGCGGAGGATAAGCCCCCGGGGGGTTTAGCGGGTTCGAGCCCCGCATAACCAGGTCTTCCCCCGAAGCCTGGTATGGGTCGGCCATTACCCCGGGTCAAAAAAAAAAAAAAAAAAGGTTAGGTTAGGTTTCCGTGTGCGGGGCTAGTACCGCCATCGGACGCGTCCCCGGGTTGCGGATAGGGGAATGCCTCCTTAGGGGGGTAGCGGCTTCGGCCGTCGCGGACAGCCACTAGCAACGGTGTGATTGCTTGCCCTTTTCAGGGCGGGCATTGCACGGTCACACCATCCCGTAAGTCTGCCTTCAGGAGACCCGGGGGCCGGACGTGTGGAGCTCGCTCTGCATGACTGGTCGCGAGGACATAACCTCTATAAAACAACGTGTTGTAGGTGTTCTGTGAAAGCAGAATGCTTCGTATGCAACGCAGGTCTGTGTTGCACTACGACGATGACACGTTATGTGGTAGCTTGCCCTTTTCAGGGCGGGCATTGCACAACCACATAAGACCGTAAGTCCGCTCTCTATGGCGGGCCCGGGGGCCAGGTGTGTGGAGCTTGCTCTGCGCGTCTGGCCACGAGGAAGAAAACCTCTATAAAAATTGACCGTAGCTAACGGGCTTTTGGTGTATCGATACCCAGCCATACGCGTCCCCCGGAGTGAGGTAGTTCGCCGGCTAGGTTGGGGCGTTACGTGGCCTCTGGGGTACCGATCCACATTAGACCGTAAGGGGTGGAATGAGGCACTTTTAAGTGCACGACTTCCACCTTGTTAGGGTAGGGTGCACCCGAGTCGCTGAGGCTAGGTCTCCGACCGATGATGTCTATCGCGCCTCGGAGGTCTCGACTGTTGACATCGCGCGAACGGAGCCCTTGTCCGTCTGCGCTTTGTTAGATTGGCGATATTGGTGGAGGCGCTGCCGAGTTGCTAGTGCCGACACCTCAACAGTCGGGGCTATTCAGCTGAAAGTGGATGAAACTCGCCCGTCCGCCGGTAAGCACTTCTGGGTGGGTTTGTCTTTCTCAAGACGAACTTCACCTCGCCACTGTCTCTCAGTGGGGGCTAGGGCCTTCCCTATGATGCCCAGTTAGGTAGGGACCGTCTGGGTACAATTGCATACGGATGTCACGTGGCAGGTTAGGTTAGCCTCCTTCATGCGGATGCAGTTGTACTCGCTCGTTCGGAATCGGGCCGGGATGTCATGGTTTGTTCTGTCATGCCATGCCATACCACGCCTAATATCGTGCGGGCTAGAGAGGCTCCCTCTCTAGGACATCTCACAACCGTAAGCCCGCCTTCAGGGGGCCCGGGGGCTGGATGTGCGGAGCTTGCTCTGCGAGTCTGGCCGCGAGGAAAAAAACCTCTATAAAAATAGAGCGTGTTGGGAGCGTTCTGTGTATATACCGTTACGCTATATGCAGGGAATGCCTCGCGTGCAGTACAGTACTGTGCTGCATGACGACGATGACACGTCTTTCTGCGGTGCAACTTGCCCGTCAGAGGGCGAGCTGCATTGCTCCCCCAGACCGTAAGTCCGCCATCGGTGGACCCGGGGACCGGCGTGTGGAGCTCGCTCTGTGCGTTGGCCGTGAGGAAGAAAAGCCTCTATAAAAAATTGACCGTATTAATGGGTCTTTGGTGTATCGATACCCAGTCATACGCGTCTCCCGGAGTCGAGGTAGTTCGCCGGCTAGGTCGGGGCGTTACGTGGCCTCTGGGGTACCGATCCACATCGGCTCATATGGGGCGGAAATAGGCACTTTTAGTGCACGACGTCTGCCTTGTTAGGTTAGGGCCACCTGAGCCGCTGAGACTAGGTCTCTGACCGATGATGTCTATCGCGCCTCGGAGGTCTCGTCTGCTGACATCGCGCGAACGGAGCTCGCTCCGAGTTGCGCTTTGCGAGATTGGCGATATTGGTGGAGGCGCTGCCGAGTTGCTAGTGCCGACACCTCAGCAGCCGAGACTATTCAGCTGAAAGTGGATGAAACTCGCCCGTCCGCCGGTAAGCACTTCTGGGTGGGTTTGTCTTTCTCAAGACAAGCCTCACCCCACCGCTGTCTCTCAGTGGGGGCTAGGGCCTTCCCTATGATGCCCAGTTAGGAAACGGGTGCGGGATGGTAGTCTCCCTGCAGAGCACCCCGGGAGGGGGGTAATGCAAAGATGCCGCATTGCCTTCCTGCCAACTACCAACGTCTGGGTACAATCCTATATTCGGATGTCACGTTGCAGTTTAGGTTAGCCTCCTTCATGCGCATGCAGGTGTACTCATCCGCCCGAAATCGACCAGGATGCCGTGGAATGCTCGTCATACCATGTCATGCAAGGTCACATCTCGTGCGGATTAGAGAGTTGATAAAAGAAAAAAATGCCTCTCTAGGACTGCTCCGAGGTTCTGCTGTGGACTAGGCCTATATTTGCTCGATGTCTGCGAGAGCCTTAAGAGCATGCTGATTCTGCGTATTGGGCTATGTCGGGTGTCAGAAGAAAGTCGTGGTTAGGACGGTAGGAGGCTCACTGGCGCCCGGGATGGGAACTTGATGCGCGGGATCAGTAGGCTGCGTCGGTCTGGGGAGTTCGAGATGGCCCTTCTACCTTTGCCTTGGAATCTGCTCCCGCTTTTCGGGGTAGGAGGGATTAGGTCGCGAACTCTTCAGACGGACAACTCGTCCGCCCAAACCGATTTCTGGCTAGGCTTCGGCCAATTATGTCAGCGGGGAGGAGGCCCGATTGTTGCGACTTTTCTGTTGAACCGGGTACGCCCGTAGTAAACATTTTGGTGGAGTGGCGAAGGTGCTTGCACTGGAGCCTTGTAGCAATCGGGCTTGAACGTTTGTCGAATCAAGGTGGTTGTTGAGTCACAGCCTTGTAGTAGACACCAGAGGTTAGAAGATAGGCTAGGGGGGGGGTGACGGTCTAGGCAGAGGGCCCATAATGACTGTTGCTCCTTCCTTCAGCTTATTTGAGGCTTATGCGTCCGTTTTTTCCGTGTGCGGGGCTAGTACCGCCATCGGACGCGTCCCCGGGCTGCGGATAGGGGAATGCCCTCCAGATATGGGGGGTAGCGGCTTCGGCCGTCGCGGACAGCCACTAGCAACGGTGTGACTGCTTGCTCCTCACGGGGCGGGCATTGCACGGTCACACCAACCCGTAAGCTCACACTGAGTGGGCCCGGGGGCTGGGCGTATGGGGCTTGCCCTGTGCGTCTGGTTGCGAGGAAGAAAACCTCTCTAAAATAATTACCCTGTGGAGGGCCCTTTTCAGGGCCAGCGGACCCTTCGGGGTCGTGGGTGGCGGGCCTGCAAGGCTCGCGGGAGTCGTCGGGTGTTTTTGTGTTCGGCGCTCCGGTCGAGGGAGTTTCATCTCCCGGGAGAGTTCTGTCTCCCCTGTCTTCGCCCGAAAGGGCTTCGACGGCGCGGCGGGGACCCCTGCATGGCAGGACCTCGTCGGGCCAACCTGTTATCCCCCCCGGGCGTCTGGTGTCATGTTTATCGGCGCGGGTAAGGGACCAGGGGGGCTTGCCTTAAGTGGCCGGCCCCAAGATGAGAAAACATCAATAACAAATCCTCAACGGGGGTGCGTTTTGGCGGGCTGCGGCCCCGATGGAGTGCGCGGCGTACCCCCGCCTTCTCTGAAGGTGGCAGGCGAGCGGATCTGCCAGCTAGCGGCCAGTGTTTTCTGGGTCAGGGGGGGCAGACCCTAAAGCCCCCCTACTCGTGGGAACAAATATGGATTGTGAAAACTTAAAAACAAAAGATGTAAGAGTAGGAGAGCCGAATAGGCGGCACGAAGATAGTGAGGTGGATGACTCCGATGGAGCTGAATTCGGAACCCCAGCCCAACGTTCGGGTAGGGAGACCATAAGAGCGGTAAAGAAAGAGTCAGACAGGCCGGCCCGCAACACGCGAAGCAGGGCTGCGAAAGTTGGTGAAACCGTAGCGAGAAGACTGAGCATTAGCCGGAGCCCCTCGCTGACTGGGTCCGATTGTTCGGTCGATTCCGAGGCGTCAGAGCCTGAGTTTGTTGTGCCAAGTTCTGCAAAGAGAGGGCGCGGAAGGCCCCCTACAACTGGGGAGTATGTGGGCTACGGGAAGGCCCTGAAGGAGAGGGAGCGGAGGAAGCTCGATATTGCCGAGGACATTTTGGCACGAGAAATCGTGGACCTAGCCCGCTCCTTCACTGGTGGTGACGGCGGTCGAAAGATCCCGGAGAGATTGGAGTCGGATAGGAGCGATCCCTCAAATCCCGGCCTCGTCGATCTCGGCAGAGAGGGTGTCAGACTGTTCGAGACCATGTTGGCGAAGTCCTCGAATATAAAGGGCAGCGTGAAGGGGGAGATGAAGCGAGCCTGCGCCCTAATGGGCGAACTAGTGAGCAAAATCGGAACCCTCACGGTAACTGATGAGCAACTGAAGCACCACCGGGAGAAAGAGGCTCTCAAGGGTGAGCTAGAAGCGCTTCGCGTTCGTTTCGGAAGGGTGGAAAGGGAGCTCGAAGAGCACAAACAGAAGCTGCTCCGCTACGAGGTGGCGGCGGCTGATGCGGCTGACACCCCTGCGACCCAGCAGGAACTAGAAAAACGTCTCGATGAGCGAGACGCTAAGTTGTTGACGGCAATGCGCGGCATGCTGGAGGAGCTAAGACCAGCGCCTGCTGAATCAACGCCTGCGGTTCCGGCCAAGCCCACACTTAAGCCGCTTCCAAAGGCAAACAAGCCCGCAACAATGCATGCTGATGCTAGTGTTGCTGATGCAATTAAGAAGCAGAAGAATGTGGCCCCTGCAATCCCAGCGCCCACCGCGGATGAAGACGCCGATGGCGAGAAAGAGAGCTGGAGTACGGTAGTTGGCCGCAAGAAGCTTATGAAGCATAAGCGGGAGCAGGCGAAAGCTACTTCAGCACAAAAGGGCACCGCTAGCAAGAGTGCTCCGAAGGAGGCAAAAGGGCCGAAGAAATTCAAACCAGTCCGGCTGAGGGAGAAGAAGGCTCCGGCTGTCGTAATAGATATCCTCAAGTCGGAGAAGGAGCGCGAGGGTGGGCTCACGCTGGTTGAGGTGATGAAGGTGGCGCGGGAAAAGGTGGACCTAAGGAAGCTGGGCATCCCGACCCTTTCACTCAAGCGGTCCTACGCTGGGGCCGTAATCTTGGAGCTCCCGAAGGAGGTAGGAGATGAGGGCGCCAAAAGATTAGAGGATAGTCTGAGGGAAAATCTGCCCACGTTGACCCGTATAACGCGGCCTGTTAAAAAGGCAGAAATCCGGGTTCTTGGACTGGATTTGTCGGTCACACACGAGGAGCTGTCGAAAGCGGCTGCCGACGCTACTTCATTGTCGGTGGATGACTTCATGATCGGAGATCTGCGATCAGGAAGAGACGGGATGCTCACTGCGCTGATCAGGTGCCCGGTGGCTGCCGCGAAGAGGTTGGTGGAGCTTAAACGCCTTCTTGTCGGTTGGAGCGCTGCGAAAGTCGTCGCCCTCGCGCCCCGGCCAATGCGCTGCTTCGGCTGCATGGAGCTGGGGCACACGAGGGAGATGTGCAAGAGTACGGACCGGAGCACGCTGTGCTTCAGGTGCGGTGAGGCAGGCCACTACGCCAACGCCTGCAGTGCTAAGCCCAGGTGCGCTGTGTGTGCTGCAATGGGGCTTCCATTAGGGCACGTCATGTGCGGTAAGCTGTGCCGCCCTAAGCCCAAGCAGCAGAAGAGGAAGTAGCCACGGCGGGGTATGTGCCCGGTGGCGGGCCACGTCGGGGCTTTTGTCCGGTGGCGGGCTGCGTCGGGGTATCTGCCCGGCAGTCGAGGGTCGCGTCGGGGTATTTGCCCGGCGACCCGGCTTTTCCGACAGGGCAATGATGGCAATGCCTTTCGGGGTGTTGCTTGAGCCCAGGGCCACGCGGGTGACGGGACGGGGGTCCTTGGTATGGAGGCAGTCACCCGCCTTGCACGGCTCGTCGGCAGCCGCTCCCGTGGCACGGAGCGACTGGTCCCCCTCCAGGGACAGGCCAGTTGAGGCCGAAAGGCCACGCCGCGGCGGTCGTCGGTTGCATACTCGAGAGCCCGACACCGCACCAACGCGGCGGAGGATAAGCCCCCGGGGGGTTTAGCGGGTTCGAGCCCCGCATAACCAGGTCTTCCCCCGAAGCCTGGTATGGGTCGGCCATTACCCCGGGTCAAAAAAAAAAAAAAAAAAAAAAAAAAAAAAAAAAAAAAGGTTAGGTTAGGTTAGGTTAGGTTAGGTTGGGGTACCAGTTACTTCCTAGGTGGTCGCTGGCCAAATTTAATAAAGAATTGGCGGGAGAGGCCGCCCTGATGGAAGACTGGTTCAATGAGTATTCGCAACCTTCCACGGACGTTGACGAAGAGGTGGCTTTGTTCGGTCAATCACTGGTACGCATCTGTGATGCGTCTATGCCGAGGACAAGACGTCTGCCTCCAAAGCGCGAGGTCTATTGGTGGACTGCGGAGCTGGCTGAGATGCGGCGTGTCTGCATAACCAGACGCAGAGCATTCACCAGGCACCGCAGACTACGCCCCGCCAGAAGGGACGAAGAGGTAGAGGCGCAGCTGCATGCAGCGCTGAAAGAGGCCCGACACACTTTTAGGGTCGCGATTGCTGAGGCCAAATCCGCTGCATACAAAGAATGGCTGGATCTACTTGACGCGGACCCATGGGGGCGTCCATACAGAACCATTCGCAGTAAGATGTGCAACACGGGTCCTCCAGCTACTGAAACGCTGGAGCCCGCGTTCCTCGATGATATCATCTCCGCTCTGTTTCCATCTCGAGCGGAGCATGTCCCGCCCTATACTGCTCCAATTACTAGGGCCGAACTGGAGGATGATGATCTTCCCCCTCCTATTACTCCGGGGGAGATGGAAGTGGTGGTGAGAAGACTCCGGGCCAAAACTACAGCTCCTGGTCCGGACGGTGTTCCCGGCAAGGTTCTTGCCGCGTCTCTCGCTACGTTAGAGAATCGACTTAAGGGGATCTACAACCTTTGCCTATCCTCGGGTCGTTTCCCCAAAAGCTGGAAAATGGGCCGTCTGGTCTTATTGCCGAAGCCTGGTAAGCCACCCAACATCCCGTCAGCTTACAGGCCCATCGTTTTACTGGATGAAGCGGGCAAACTTCTGGAAAGGATTATATCCACCCGCATCAACCAGCACTTGAAAGAGTCCGGCCCGAATCTATCCAACAACCAGTTCGGGTTCCGTGAAAACCGCTCTACCATCGACGCCATTTGCTCTGTCAAGGCATTCGCGACAGAAGCGGTTTCAAGGGGCAGGGTGACCTTGGCGGTGTCATTGGACATTGCCAACGCTTTTAACACCCTGCCCTTTGCGTGTATCGAGGAGGCATTACGCTACCATCAAGTGCCTCCATATTTGGTTCGGATAGTCCGTAATTACCTCCGCAACAGGCTCATTATGTGCCTGGATCGTCGCGGAAGTATGGTTAGACGGACAACCTCTTGCGGAGTTCCACAGGGGTCGGTGCTCGGCCCGCTCCTGTGGAATATTGGTTATGACTGGGTGCTCCGGGGAAGTCTCCTGCCAGGAACCTGTGTCACGTGTTACGCTGACGACACGCTTATTCTGGCGAATGGCGATAACTATGCCGAAGCCGCGCGTCTAGCAACAGTCAGTGTAACACTGGTGGTCAGTCGCATTGAGAGCCTTGGTCTCAAAGTGGCTCTAGAAAAGACAGAGGCCCTCCTCTTTCATGGGCCGAGGATGAAACCCCCACATGGAGCAGGAATTACCATCAATGGGGTGCGCATACCGCTAAAAGATCATATGCGCTATTTGGGACTAGAGCTCGACCCACGTTGGTCCTTTAACGAGCACTTTAGCCGCATGTGTCCGAAGCTCCTCAGGACTGCGGCGGCTCTGAGCCGGCTATTGCCGAATCTGAGCGGCCCCAGCACGGCATGTCGCCGTCTGTATACTGGGGTCGTCAGATCCATGGCCCTATATGGGTCACCGATCTGGGCAGACACGTTGTCTCCACACAACGCTGCCCTACTACGAAGAGCCCAAAGAGTGATGGCGATTAGGGTCATCCGTGGGTATCGCACCGTGTCCTGTGACGCTGCGTGCGTGCTGGCAGGTACCCCTCCGTGGGACCTAGACGCGAGGGCGTTGGCTGACGTATATCGACGCAGCGCCCAGGTGCGTGTCGAGGGAGTCCGGCCACTACCGGAAATGGTGAGACGCTGGAGGGACAGAGCCCACGCGTCTACTCTGAGGGAATGGCGGCGCAGGTTGGAGGATCCTGCAGCCGGCCACTGGACCATCGGAGGCATTCGGCCAAATATGGTCGAATGGCTGGTGAGAGAGCATGGGACGCTCAACTTTCGGTTGACACAGGTGCTGTCGGGGCATGGATGCTTCGGCAGCTACCTTCACAGAGTCGCCGGTCGAGAGCCAACGCCGTGCTGCCACCACTGCCAGAGCGATGTGGACGACGCGCAGCATACCCTGCAAGTTTGCCCTGCGTGGGCAACTCAACGCGTCGTCCTTACCGCAGAGATAGGGGCGGACCTCTCACTCGCGGCTGTTGTCAAAGCAATGGTCCGCAGTGAGAGCTCCTGGATAGCGGTGGCAACCTTCGGCGACGAGGTCATGTCGCTGAAGGAAAGAGCGGAGCGGGAGCGCGAGCAGGAGCCCGACGCTAACCCAATCCGAAGGAGAAGAGGTGGCCAGAGGCGGAGGCGCCATGCCAATCTCCAGCCACCATAATGGGGGCGCGGGTGATGGAGTGGGGCTCCATCACTCGCATCACACGCCCTCGCGCTGGGAGAGTATCTTTGTCGTCCGCGGATACTCTCCTTCCCCTAAGAGAGCCTGAAATAGGGCATCAGTCGCCAAGCGGGTGTGGGAGGTCGTGTGCGATGAGCTCCCCATACCACACCCGATTTAGTGACAAAGCGGAACCGTTGGTTTTTAGTGGGTAGGCCCCCGACTATCGGGGGAGATTCCTACATAACCCAGGCCGGCCCCACTAAGGTCTGGGTAGGTATAAAACCTTTTCCAACGAAAAAAAAAAAAAAAAAAAAAAAAAAAAAAAAAAAAAAAAAAAAAAAGGTTGGGGTACCAGTTCAGACAGCCTCCTCGTGGCGTACCCTGGGCAACCAACGTCGAACACCGGTTGTAAGCGAGTGCTATTCTCCAAACCGGTTTTCGACGGTGGGCTAATGGTCTGAAGAAGGTGGGCGGTTGAGTCCCTTATTTGATTCCCGCGTAGGCTTCAGTGCCTTAAAGTGGTTGGCGCCTTCATGGCGTTCGGCGTGCTGCTTCCAGATCCTCTGCTCATCAGAGGTTTGTGGCTGTGGCGTTGTTGGGCCCAATTTATGGGCAGCGGACTCTTTTGTAGTCGTTGGATGGCGGTCTTTTAGTCTGCGGACCGTTTTTACCACGGTCAATGTCAGGAGCATTCAATGCTCACGGAGCAACTGCTCTGTTCGTGGAAAGGGCTCTTTTTAGGGCCAGTGGAGCTTATGCTCGTGGGTGATTGGGCTTCAAGCCCAGCGTATAGGTCGTGGCGTCTTTCGCCTGTCCCTTCTGCGCGGCGGGGAGTCCTGTATGACAGGCCCTCGTCGGGCAACCTGCATCTTCTAGCTCAGTGTACGTGGTCATGTCTCGCTGCTGAATAGGGGGTGTAGGGGCCTTGCCTTAATTGGCCGGGCCAAGTGGAGTAAACCACAATAAAAATCCGCAAGTCCCTGTTGTTGGTGACCGCGGCAACAGGGGGCCTTCGGGTGGTGGGCAGCGTATAGTCCATCAGCTAGCGCCAACCTCACCAGACTGCTCGACCTGGTGAGTGCAGTAGAGTTGCCCGGGTGCAGGGGGCACCGCCCGGGTGGACTGCTTATTTCCCCCATACTCGTGGGACAAATATGGAAGTGTCTAATTCAAAAAACCCAAAAACCCTTAGTTTAAGATATGATAGAAATAGTGGAAGTAGTAAGAGTTCGGTACGGAGTCAGTACCTCAAGGAGAGGGCAAGCACGTCAAAAGACGGTGGCAAAAAAGTAGAGCAGGAGGTGGTCGTTCCGTCGGATGACGAAAATGAGCAAGAGAGGTTGTTGTCGGACTTTGGGTCCTGTGTGTCTTTAGATGATGCCGGCTCAGTCAATGATGTCACGTCTCAAACCAAGGGACGGAAGAGAGGGCGCAAAAGGCTGACATCAAGGTCAGGATCCGACTCGGAAGGTGCGTCGAGTGCGGATAGCGCTGTGTCGGCGCCTAAGAAGGTGACGACCAACCGAGGACGAGGCCGCCCACCCACTACCGGCGAATATGTGGGTCTGGCTAAGGCAAGGAGGGATTATAATCGGCAAGTACAAGAGTCGATTAAGTTGGAGGCGGAAAGGGAGCTTGCGCTTGAAATTGCACAGAAAAGGAGCCTTCGCTCCAATTCGTTTGCCGTGCTCCAGTGTGATGAGGACATGGAGTTGTCTGAAGAACCCCGAGCTACTCAAATGTATAAGGGGGTCGAAGAGGAGTTAGATGCCATTTTAAAGGTGTCCAAAACATCGAGCCACCTTAAGGGCACACATCAAAAGATACTTAAGGATTCATCGGCCCGTATAAAAGATTTTGCGCTTGGCATTCTCAAATGCACCGCCTCCTCGGAGGTTTCAAAGCTCGAGAGGGAGAATACGCAACTTAGGAGTGACAATGAGCGTCTGGAGCGTAATTTTGCCGAAGTCCGTAAAGAGATGACGGAGATGCGCATAGATTTTCAGGCGCAGCTCAAGGCAGCAATGAGGGCTCAATCCCCACCCAAGGATGTGAATTCGTCGTCGATCGCGCCTTCAAGTGCGTCGCCGGTCACTAGGGCTGAGATGGATAGCACTTTTAGAGAGTATATGGCGGCGGCTAGGAACATGGTCAACGCACAAATCGAGGGCGCTTTGCACCCGACCAAGAGACTCAGGCCACCGTTGGCTGCTGATAAGAAGAGGGAAGCGGCACAGGCCGCAAAAAACACGGTAAAGACTGCTCTGGACAAACCTAGCAGTGCGAGGACTGTGCCAACTAAGAGCAAGGGGAAGAAGGTAGCGCTTGCCCCCCCTCCAGTCAAGAAGGTACTTCGTCCACTGGTTGAACCAGAACCCAGTCAGCCCACGGCGTCCACATCTGCCGAGGGAGAGTGGGAGACGGCGGAGAGTAGGAAGCAAAAGAATAAAAAGAAAAAGAGGGAAACAGAGAAACACTCTCAATCTAAAGTGGTGCAGGTTAGGCCCGAACCAGTGGCAAAGAAATCCAAAACGCCTAGGAAAAGAAGGCTTCGTTCTCCTCGTACGCAGGCAGTGGTTTTGTCCCTCCCACCGGAGGCTGAAGATAGAAAAAAGACCTTTGCAGAGATTATTGCGAAGGCTCAAAGTTCTGTAGGGTTGGCAGATATCGGCATCGAGGGTGGTGTCCGATTTAAGACAACGGCAACCGGGGATCGGCTAATGGAGCTTCCAAAGAGTCTCGCCAAGGAAAAGGCCGACCTCCTGGCTGAAAAGCTGAAGAGTGTCATGCCAGAGGGTGGTAAGGTCGTCAGACCGGTCAAGTGTGCGGAAGTGCGGCTTACTTATCTCGATGACTCAATAGAGAAAGAGCACATAGTGAGAGCTGTGGCTGAGAAGGGCGAGTGCTCCCCCGATCATATAAAGGTGGGGGAAATAAGAGATGGTCCTGGCGGCATGGGCATGGCATGGGTTCAATGCCCCATAGATGCAGCTAAGAAGCTAACAGACGGTCGTCGACTGCTAATCGGCTGGAGCTCTACTCAGGTAACGCTGCTGGAGCGTCGCCCGTTCCGGTGCCATAGGTGTCTAGAGCAAGGGCATTCGAAGTTTAACTGCATGTCTTCTGTCAATCGCAGTAACATCTGTTATCGCTGTGGCAAAGAAGATCACAAGGCAGCCACATGTACAGAAGCGCCACATTGTGTGCTATGTGCTGAGGGTGGAAAGTCTGCGGGACATATTATGGGCGGCAAAAAATGTAATCCGCCCCGCCCCAAAAAGGGTAATTCGGCTCGAAGGATCCAGGCCGTGTCTGTGTCGGTGCGTAATACGCAACAGGAGGCAATGCTGACAGACTCCAATGGGTAAGCTATTACAAGCCAACTTAAATCACTCTGCTTCTGCGCAGAGTCTGCTACTCCAGCATATGGCGGAGTGGGCTATCGAGGTGGTAGTTGCGGCTGAACCATATACAGTTCCTCCGCGATCCAATTGGATTGCGGATTTAGACGGCACGGTCGTAATAATTGGTTCGACATATTCATCAATCCCACCCCTGTCTGTTATTCACAGGGGTCGAGGTTATGTCGCTGCTAAGTGGCGGGAGTTTTGCCTGATTGGGGTCTACTTTTCACCCAACAGACCACTCGCAGATTTTGAAATCTTCTTGGGAGACCTGGGGTCTGCTGTCCATCGTGCGGCCCCAAGGTCCGTCATTGTACTCGGGGATTTTAATGCAAAGTCCACATCCTGGGGCTCCCCGAGAACAGATCCACGAGGAGAATTAGTGGAGGATTGGGCAATAATGTCCGGACTTGCCCTTCTCAATACTGGGTCAGCGTTTACCTGTGTGCGACAGCAGGGTGGATCTATAGTGGATTTATCTTTCGCTTCTCCTGCCGTCGCAGACAGGATTCGGGACTGGAGGGTTCTGTCCGAGGAGGAGACACTCTCGGACCATGTATATATTAGGTTTAGTCTGTCCATCCAGGACGCCAACGAAAGAAGAACCGGGGGCGATAGTTTCTTTCCGCGCTGGTCTATAACGCGCCTCGATAAGGATAGTGCAATTGAAGCGGCTAAAATCAATTCTTGGGTGGCAGACTGGGCCCCAGAGTCCAGCGTTGATATTGCTGCGGATAGGTTCCGTGATGCGCTCACTGCCGTATGCGACTCGGCGATGCCTCGTGCCAAAAGGCCGCCCCCGGACAAAGCCGTGTATTGGTGGTCACAAGAGTTGGCGTCCCTGCGTACAGAATGCAAACGGACGAAAAAGTCAATATCACGTTACCGCAGACGGAGAGTCCGAGACCCGGAAATGGAAAACGTATTGATTGAGGGTTATAAGGTTGCCAAAAAAGCTTTTCAGGTGGCAATCATGCAGGCCAAACAACTTGCCTGGGAGGAGCTGCTGGAAGGCCTTAACAGGGATCCGTGGGGGCGCCCATACCGTATGGTCCGCAACCGATTAAGGAATCGCGGCCCCCCTGTAGCTGAAACACTAGATCCTCAGCTACTCGAAGATACCGTGGCGGTTCTGTTTCCGGATCAACCGCAATTCGAGCCACCTAGGATGCCCCCTAGTGGGGTCGACGCTATGGGTGGTGATGAAGCCTCCCCCATAACGAATGGGGAATTTGATGAGGCCCTGTTAAAACTCCGGGGAAAGAAGACGGCCCCTGGTCCTGATGGGGTTCATGCTCGTGTACTGGCTCTGGTTTTGAAGGAAATGGAGGAGTCGTTTCGTCGTCTGCTCAACTCATGCCTTTCTCATGGCCAATTCCCTAAGATCTGGAAGAGGGGGCGTTTAGTTTTACTAAAAAAGGAGGGTCGTCCAGTTGACTCCCCATCGGCGTACAGGCCTATTGTACTGTTAGACGAGGCCGGGAAGGTATTTGAAAAAATCCTGTCGAGTCGTATAACGCGCCATCTTAGTACAATAGGTCCTGATCTGGCCAGAAACCAATATGGCTTTAGAGAGGGTCGTTCGACAGTTGACGCTATTTTAAGCGTAAAAGACCTCTCCAAAGAGGTCACATCACAAGGCGGTGTATTGTTAGCGGTGTCTCTAGATATCGCTAATGCGTTTAACACGCTCCCTTTCAGCACCATCTTGGAGGCGCTCCAGTATCACGGGGTACCCCAATATATCCGGCTTGTTATTGCCGATTACTTACGGGAGCGGGTTATCTTATATGAAGACCAACAAGGTAGAGTGCGTCAACGCACAATGAGTCGGGGCGTGCCACAGGGATCGGTCCTGGGACCCCTGTTATGGAACATTGGTTTCAACTGGATGCTCCGTGGGTCCCTCCTACGTGGACTTTATTTAGTTTGTTACGCGGACGACACTCTTGTGCTTGCCCGCGGGAATTCTTATAGGGAAGCTGCAATACTTGCAACGGCTGGAACGGCCCAGGTTGTAAACCGCATCAGTCGACTGGGTCTACGCGTGGCCCTAGAAAAAACAGAAGCTATTTGCTTTTATGGGCCGCGCAAGAAACCACCTCCTGGCGCTAACATCGTCGTCGGGGGTGTCACCATAGAGATACAAGCCCACATGAAGTATCTTGGGCTTATTCTAGATAGCAAGTGGACCTTCGAGGAACATTTTAGGCGGATGGCACCTAAGTTAGTGGGCACCGCCTTAGCGTTAGGGCGGCTATTGCCGAATGTTGGTGGACCTAGTTCAGCATGTCGTCAACTTTTTGTTGGGGTTGTAGCATCCATGGCTCTTTATGGTGCGCCAGTATGGGTGGACGCTCTTAATTCTAGAAACCGAGCAGTTTTGCGTAGAACCCAGCGGATCCTGGCTATAAGGGCAATAAGGGGCTATCGCACTATCTCATTCGAGGCCAGCTGCACTCTATCCGGGATCCCACCGTGGGAGTTGCAAGCTGAAGTTCTTGCCTCCGTATATCACAAACGTTGTGAGGCAATTGAAAGGGGAGGCAGGCTCTGCCCAGAAGAAGTAGAGCATTGGCGCGATGTTGCGCGTAAGGCGAGTCTACGTAAGTGGGAGAGGAAGCTTAGAGATCCGCGCGCTGGTCATATAACAATTGCGGCCATTCGGCCAGTTCTTAGGGAATGGGTGGAAAGGAGGTCGGGCTCGCTTTCCTATCGGCTTGTGCAGGTTTTGTCGGGGCATGGTTGCTTCGGCAAATATCTGCATAAAATAGCCGGTAGGGAGGAGACCCCGGCTTGCCATGATTGCGGGGCAATAGAGGACTCAGCCCTCCACACGCTAACATTATGTCCAGCGTGGGAGGAAGATAGGCAGGATCTTATTTCTGTCGTTGGGAGTGACTTAGCGTTACCTGCTGTTGTGCGGGCTATGTTAGGGTCGAAGAGGGCATGGCAGGCGATGGCCACCTTTTGCGAGCGGACTATGGCCGCAAAGGAAGATGCCGAGCGCCGCCGTGAGGAGGATCCCCTCGCCGATGCGAGGAGGCGCCGGAGGACAGGACGACGGAGGAGGTGGTGGCACCAGACTCTGCCGTCCTAGTGGGGACCAGCGGGTGGTTGTCTGCGGGGCGACGACTGCTCGCATTGCACTGGTCCCTGCGACGGTGAGGAGTCCTTGAGTTCGGGACTCCTCATGCCTCCGGCAGTGGTGGGCTCGCGCTGCATTCCATCTCCAGCAGCGCGAGCGAGCGTCTGAGTGGGTCTGACGGGGCCAAACGCGCCAAGCGCAATACCCCCTTTCCCACTCTCCAGACGAGACGCGGAACTCCGGGGTAGGTTTAGTGGGTAGGCTAGTGGCAACAAATCGCTAGAGTCCCACATAACCCTGTTGCCCCCCAGCGGCAGGGTATGCATGAGCATTCCCCCTCGAAAAGAAAAAAAAAAAAAAAAAAAAAAAAAAAAAAAAAAAAAAAAAAAAAAAAAAAGGTTAGGTTAGGTTAGGTTAGGTTAGGTTAGGTTAGGTTTTTTTTTTTTTTTTTTTTTTTTTTTTTTTTTTTTTTTTTTTTTTTTTTTTTTTTTTTTTTTTTTTTTATCTACTCCTCTAACATGGCGGTTAGAGCCTTTCTTTATCTATTCTGTTTTAGTTAACTCGTTCACTCCAGTTCTATCTTTTATGCCTCTCGTACTTTTATTCCTCATACTTTGTCTTTCTTTCATTCTTCTCAATCATTCTTAAATTTATTTATTTTATTACTTATTTACTTTATTTTCTCAACACAAGGGTAGGGTTGGATGGGTGTTGGGGGTTGGGGTGGGGCTTTGTTTTTATTTATTCATTGCTTATCTCTTTACATTTCTTTCCTTATTATTTACTTTACAGTTCTGATTTTCTTCTTATTGTTTTCTACACATTTTAACTTATGTTAACATTTACATTTATTTCTTAGTGTTACTTTTACAGTTATATATCTTATTTTTATTACATTTCTTGCCTTCTATTGCTTATTATTTAACATTTCATGTTCTATGTTTTATTTAACAATATAATTATACAATAATGTTACATTTCCATGACATTTATTTATCATATTCTTTTTTATTATATTAATATCTATATCTTATTTCTATTACATTGCTTACTTTCCCATTGCTTATCACTTAACATTTCATATTCTATGTTTTATTTACAATATTGTTACATAATTAAGTTACATTTACATTCATTTTCAACATTTCAACATTTACATTACATTTATTTCATTTATTTTCCTTATTTTGTTTTATTGTATTAATATAACATCTTATTTTAGGTCATATCCGGTTCATTCCATTTTTTGCACCCACGCCACCAATATACATATATATTGATTTGTGTAATGCACTTCATGGTTTGTTTTGTCTCATAAGAGTCTTTTTCTTATTTAATATTCTATGAATATTTATTATTTCGCTTTGTTATTTTTATTTGTCTGATATAAGTTGGCAAAATCATTGATTTTGCCTTCCTATTTGTTTATTTTTATTCTGTTGTGTTTTGTGTTTGTGTGTGTGTGTGTTTGTTTGGTCTATTGTTTTATTATTTTGTTTAACAACTTGGGTTTCTTTCCCAGGAAAGGTTCCCCATTTGTTTTGTTATCGGTTTTTGTGTTTGTGTGTGTCTCTAGTGTTTATGTCCGTCTTCAGCAGTACGCCACTGCAGACCTCGCTAACCTATCCCATTTTTGTCTTGTTTGGCAGTATCTGCTGAAGGCGTTGTGTCTGTTGTCTTGTGTTTTTTCTTTTGTACAGTTTATGCACTTGGGGGGGTCTTCCCTCTTAGTGCAATCTTTTGCGTGATGTGACCCTTCGCAGTGGCTGCAAACCAATTCCGGCGCATTACAGTGTCTCTGTCCATGGCCGTAGCTTAGACATCGAGAACACTGCACTACCGGAGATTGGTCCTCAACCACAATCCGTTGGTGTTTTATTGTTATTGCACCTTGCTCAGTAAGGACTTTCCATACCGGTGGTGACACTCTCAGTATGATGTTTTGCTGGTTGTCGTTTTTCAACCGTTTCTTGTATTTAATTTCTATTTTTTGGTCTTTTATTCCTCGTGTGAGCATGTTGTTTGTCACCGCTTCTACAACTTCCTCATCCGTCGCTTGTACTTGTATGCCTTTTAGGATTATTAGTGGGTCTTTGTTTTTCATGTATGTGATGTTGAATTCTTTATCTCCCTCCCCAAGTCTTCTCCCCAGCTCCTTAATATCATCCTCCCTTTCACATCCTATTATCACCTTTTGGTCCTTCGCCTTCCTCATCCTTTCAATCTTCACCTCACTCTTGCTCTGTCTCAGCACTCCTTCAATCTTTCTTACAATTTCCTCTCCCGTTTCCATTCCTCCTTTCGTTGACACCGCGATAGAGTGTAGTGTTCGGCCGTTCCACACTTCCTTGGTGGTCTGGCTGGCCGCCACTTGCGCGTATGTCATTCTTCTTTCGTTCCTTTCCTCTTTCATTATTGTCTTTAATTCACTCATCTCTTTCATTATTTCCTCACTTACTCCTGTCGCTTCCGTTGTCTTGCATCCTTCTATTTTCTTCTTCAGTTCATCCATTCCTTTGACTCTTTCTTGCTTCTCCTTTTTGCCTTCTTCTATTAACTCTTTCATAATTTTTGTGGCCTTTGTCAGCTCATTTTTTATTGCTGGATCCTCCTTTCCTTTGTTGGCCTCCATTTTCCCTTTCATCTCTTTCATTTCTTTCATTCTTTCCTCCCTGTCTTTCCTGCTCTCTGCCATCATCGTCTTTACCATTCCCTTCAGATTTTCCATTTCCATTCTCCTGTCTTCCATTTCTTTCTTCTTTTCCTCCATTTGTTCTCTTATGCTATCCATCAATTCTTCCACCTCTTTCTTTATTCCTTTTTCATTTACTAATCTGTCTCTGAACGCCTCTGCCTCTCGGAGGTTTTGGTCTCTGTGATTATCTATGATTTCATTACTCTTTCTCAATTCTTTTATGGTTTCCTCCATCTCCTCGCACTTTGGGCATTCAGGTAGTACTTCTCCTTCTCTAAGTAGGTTGTACTTTCTTCTCCAATCATCATTCCACGCTCTTTCGGTTTCGATATCTTCTTTCAGTTCTTCTATCATCCTTTCTTTCTCTTCCGCTTCCTCCTTCATCCTACTCATTCTTTCTTGCACCTCTCTCTCTGCCCTTTCGCTCAGTCTTTCTTCCACTATTTTCTCCAATTGCTCTTTCTTACATACCTCCTGTTCTTTTAATAAGGGCCCGGTTAGGATATATTTTGATTCCTCGCTAATCTTTAGTAACCTTTCTCTGATCTCCCTCTTTATGTTCCCTGACTTATTTACCAGTGGGGAGATCTCTTCTATCATTCCCAGAAGTTTGTCTCTGGGTGTTTTAATTATTTTATTTGACAGAGAGTCAGTGCTAACTCTCCGTTTTTGACCAACCGGGGTCCGTGTTGTCGCCATGTTAGGGTGATTTTAATAGCGGTTCAGTATTAATAATTTGTAATTTCTTTGTTTCAGGTTCGGGGTAGGTGTTATGTAGAGTGTACTTCGGTTTGGTGAGTATAATTGTGGTTATTATGAAAGTGTGTGAACTGCTGTATATCTGTAAGTGTGAGTGTGGTTAGGTTGGAGTTAGGTTAGGTTAGGTTAGGTTAGGTTAGGTTAGGTTAGGTTAGGTTAGGTTTTTTTTTTTTTTTTTTTTTTTTTAAATAAAATTACAATCTGCAGACTCTTTGGTCCGCACCTTTTTTTGTTTATATTTTTTTTATTAGTTTATTATTATTCTTATGTTACGCTCCAAAATCTACGATGAAGAAAACTTCAGTGTCAGTGTTCATGCATTTTCCTTGAATTCCATGCATATTTTTTTTTTTTTTTTTTTTTTTTTTTTTTTTTTTTTTTTTTTTTTTTTTTTATTATTATTATTATTATTATATTATTATATTTTATCTTCGTATGTTAGTTTTTATTATTTTTTTTTTATTTGCATGCTTATTTCTTTATTTTATTTAATTTTTTCCTTTGAACACAGTTTGTACATGCTATTCTTAGTTTAAGTTACATGCTAGGTTTCATGCTTAGGTCTCTTAGTAGTATTTGTTTACTTTGTTACCAGTCATACAAACATGAGTTGACCAGACACCGACTGTGGCACCTGTTCACAGGCATGACGCATGAATCAGCCATCGCCTCACTCAACCATATTTAAGGGAATGAAGCGACCCGACGCACACGACACCACAGCAGAGTCACTTTAGTGAGCATGACACACTCATGTTTGTAGGGCTATTTTTAAGTTTATTATACATTTAATACATGCTTATATATAGAACATTGCTATTGCTAATATATTATTGACGGTTTACAGAAATTGTTAATTGAAGAATGAAGTATGAAGGTTTTACGTTTACACATGCTTATAATTATAAACTATTGCTATATTATTAATTTACATGCTATACTTTATATAAGAAAGAATTTAAAAGAAAAGAGATTGTACATTTAACACATGCTTATGTTAGTTAATATTATTGTTAGTCTATAATTTCTTATTTTTGTTATGTCAGTGTTTAAATCTAGTTACATTTTTAGGATTATTGGTATATTGCAGATACTGTGCTACTGTCTGCCTGACTTGTGTGAACGCGCGGTCTGGCCCTAACGCGCCCTGGATGGCGATGTGTTTTATATTTGGCCTACCTAGGGTTCCGGTCCACGAAAGCTATAATAGCGTCCCTGACTTCATCATCCCCGTTCCCCATTGCCATTTGTGTATTATATTCAGTTATTTCACGGACGGAGGCACGAGCCGCACGAGATATTAGGCGCGCTATAGCGTCCTCCCGCACATCGTCCGTGAAATAAACACATTTATTTGTATGCCGGGAGATGGCCACCACAGCATGTTGGACACTTTTTATTATTTTCGAGCGAGTTGCTGTGGTTCGGACTATGAAAACGGTTTCGAATGTTAGACCCTGCGACTCGTGGATGGTCAGGGTGAGAGAGCCCTCTTCCTGTCCATATCCCTGGCCGATTAGAAGAGCCTTCTCGGTCTGGGTGTGGACTAGGTATAAGGTGTTGCTTGTTTTGGGTACTCTCTCTCCCTTATATCCCCTAATCGCTAGGGATCTTACCGCGGCTTTTGCTGAGTATATGCCCTCGTAGATCTCATTGAGGGCAAACGCGACGTCCATTGGGTTCCTCCACGTGCACAGGAACTCGCTCGTTATGTTAGTGATTGTGTTGGGTGTTTTGTATTCCATCTTGAAGAGATTGTCCCTGTCTATGTAAGGGAGCTGGTTGATGTCCCCGACTAGGAGAACGCTCTCGGCCTTTGCGATTTGAATCGCCATAACTATTGAGCCAAAGTGATTCATAAGGGCCTCGTCCACCACTAATCGTTTACACGATTCACCCTTATAAATCCCGTTGATCAATAGAGACGCCATGGTTCTTACGCGTCTTTTCGCCTCGCGTTCTCCCATCCGCGGCCCCAACCTCTCCCTCAGTTCCTTTGCGGCTTCCTTTGTTGTGGTGACTATGAGATCCTCCTTGGTGTCGACCCGATTGACGATCCAAGTGGTTTTCCCGCATCCTGGGACTCCGTTTATCCAAGTGAACGTTGGCGTGATCCAGTGCTCCGGTACTTTGCCTTTTAGGAGGCTACTCGATACGGCTTCTGCCATCTCGAGTCTCCTCCCTTCGAGCATCACCCTTGTGCACTTTGCCACAACCACTATTGGTTCACCTGGTGGTGTTTTGAAACGGATATCCCTGTTGGTGTCCTCCCCATCTGGCATCTCCTCTCTTCCTACGAACTCCATGCTGGTACTATAGGCCGCCATGTACTCCCCCGACATATTGCCCACTAAAACCTGGCCTGAGTCGTTGTCGTACACCGCAGCCTCCGCTTCTTCAAGTAGATTCCCTAGCAGTCCAAAGGAGCCTTGCTGGTACGCTTGCAGGATCTTCCTGCATGTAAGCGTACTTACCTGCATTATGGCCCTTGTGACTGCTACGAATTCCATGAATGCGTTCAGCATGTGTTCTTGAGGAGTCGTTGCCTTGATGAGGGTGGGGGGGGAAACCTGGCCCATGTCAGCCCTGGTTCTCGTCACCACTGCCGCCGGACTGGGACGTTCTCCTCGCTTAGGAGTCGTGTAAATAGGGAAGTGACGAACATCGTCTCTACGGGAGGTCTTGTAACCTGGGTCGCAGTTCCAGGACTGCCAGGTTCCCCGGTGCCGTTCCCTCTGTGGTTCGCGCTGCATGGTCCCCGTCAGCGCCGAAAAGGCACTAAGCATTCCCTTGTGCTGCGCCGAGGCAGGAGCCCTGCCAGTTTTAGAGAGGGAGGAGGCTGACGCTGTCGCCCGTGACTGAACCAGTTTCTCCCTCGCCTGTGAGACTTCCAGTTCTGTGTTGCCGGTCAGCTTCTGTCTGATTTTTTCCGCCGACTCTGTAGTCTCACAGGTGAGAAAGATCCTAGTTGCCGTTTCCAGTCGTACGTGGTCGGCTTTCAGCCCAGAGGTCTCGGAGTTCAAAGTGCGCTCTATTGCATTCATCACAACGTATCCGCTCTGGTTCACGTCCGTGCACGCCACGACGATTCCTGGTCTCATCTTTTGTTTGGAGGTCTTTTTGTCGGAAGCAGTTGTGGTGGGCGGGGAGGTTACCGGGTCCCTTTGTTGGACCATCTTAACCCACGAGGCGTTTAGGTCCTTGTTACCTTCCAACCTCAAGCGCAGCTGTTCTGCCGCCTGGACAGTCTCGCAGGTAAGGGTCACTTCCGGTTTTTTTGAAATGTGTATGCGGTCCGCTCTCAGCCTGGATTTTGCAAAATCCAAGGTATCCCTTATCTCGTCGACCACCCTGCCACCAGACTTGGTGACGTCTTTGCTTGATACGACAAGGGAATACCTCTTCTTTTCCTCTCTGGCATGCTCAGCTGGTGTTTTGCCTTTTCCGTCCTTCGCCTCACCCCCAACGCTTGTGGCGGTGTCCTTGTACGACGCGACAGATGCATACCTAGGCTCCGGCTGTGTTGTTGTTCTAGCTTTATCCGCATACACTGCTGGCTTCTTTTGGTACTTGGAGTAGCCACTTGACCCAGCCGCAGTGCCTGCCAGGCTTTGCTCTTTGCGGTATGGTTTCTCCAGTGCTCCAGCTGATTTTGTGTTAGGACCTCCCTGATACTGCTTCCGCTCTTTGATTGTATATGCGCAGGATGTGTTTATTTTTGTGTTGTGTTTGTGTGTGAGTGTTTTGCGGGGACTCTGAAGTGCCAGTCCTGAGAAAAAGCGTTTTACTTTGGCCCATGTTGATGATGAGCTACTTCCGGCCTTTTCCCTCTGCAACATCGCTACCCTCTCTGCCTCCACCTTATTTGCCAGTTTTTCGGACCCACTGATGTTGGTGTGCTCCGTTTGGGCAATGGGGACGTTCCGGTCTCGACGCTGTGGTGTCAGGAAAGAGAGGTTTTGCCCTCTCTCTTCGTACACCACAACCTCATGGCACTTTGAGGCTTCCAGGATTCCGATGTAATCCCTGGCCTCTCCCTTCTCGTACCCTACGACCATCGCGTCCACACTGATCTTTATAGGTGGAGTATTTCCCTCTCCCCCGCGGCCTCCGATCCTGCGCAGCACCTCACATGCCTGCCTAAACCCTGTGGTGTCTTTGTTGCAGAACAGTGCGATGAGCTTGTTCTTCTCTCGCACTATTCTGCAGCTCTGACCTTCCACCAGTACCTCTGGCAAGGCGTTGTAGACTTTACGTCTCATTGTGGTTTTGGAGGTGCTTCCGTTTAGCAGGGCCCCTAGGCCAGGGGAGATGTATACAGAGGTTCGGGCTTCGGCGTTGCAGAACGCTATTCCCATCTTCTCCGTGCTGCCGTCCATGAACAGGGCGACACCACGGATTCGGACCCCCGGAGTACCAGATTCCCCGTGTTTGGTTATGTGTAAAGTTTTAAGGTGTGTTGTATGTATGTGTGCTTGTTGTGTTGCCTGCGTTTGGGTCAGTGTTGGCTGCGGAGCGTTCCCTGTGGCTACCGGATCTGCGGTCAGTGTACTGTTCCTGCCGACCGCTATTCCCGCCACGTGCTCCATGAAGTCGAGCAAACTGACCCGTTTGGTTTTGTTCCTGAGCTGATCTCTCATAGTCTCTATTGTTATGTTGTTGTTCGTGATGCACTCCAGGTCATGCCGGCGGGATTGAAAGCGCGGACATTCCAAGAGGAGGTGCCAGACTGTCTCGCTTATGGTTCGGTCGCACTCGCACCCCGGCTCACTCTTCAGCCTAAACCGGTGCAGATATTCGCCGAATCCACCGTGCCCTGTCATAATCTGTATATGTAACGGGGTCAACTTATTTTCTCGAACCAGTTTATACGCTTCGCGTACATCTGGGAGAAAGGCTTTTGTTGTCGACCCCGTGGTGGAGGAATCATATCTGTCCTGCCACTTCCCGATAGACTCCTCTCGGATCTTCCTTTTTACATATGACAATGGCACTGCAGCGTAGTCGTGCTCACCCGCCCCTCCTGTCGCTCCTTCCTTGGCCAGCTGGTCGGCCCTCTCGTTCCCTGGTGTTCCGACATGGGCTCTCAACCAAAACAGCCGCACCTCCCCACCCCGCGCACGTATTTCCGCTATGCTCTCCTTGATGTTTTTTACTAGAGGGTGTATCATCCTTGGGCCGCTTATCAACTCCAGAGATGACCTTGAGTCACTAAGGATGTTGATAATCGGCTCTTGGCTGGATTTCCCTTTCTCTAGTGCTTTGTGGAGAGCATATAGTTCGGACTGGAACACCGTGCACGTTGGGTCTAGGCTGAAGACCTCGCTGCTTACTTCTTTCCCGTCCTCCCACCACGTGAGTGCTGCCCCTACCTTACCCTCCATTTTACTGCCATCGGTGTAAATTTGTGGTCCAGTAATTTTGAGGGTCCTTTGGGTGCTCTCGTCCATATTCTCGAGAAGCTCGTAATCGGCTGATACTCTGCGCGACGGGTGTGGCAGATCCAGCACCCTTACGTTCTTCTCGAGAATACGGTTGGGTGGAAGGAAGTCTTCAGCGAAGCCCCTCTTAGCCTTGTAGAGAGTCGCGACTTCCTGGATGCGCAGATCTATGGGCAGAAGGCCTGACAGAACCAGCGTCGATGTAAGTGACGTAGTTCTGTATGCCCTGCACGCCCGCTGCGCAAAGCTCCTCTGGAGTGCGTCTAGTTTTTTCTTATTGATTTCCAATTTAGTAGCTTCAGCCCATGCACTAGCCCCGTATGTTAGTATCGGCTCTATGACGGCTACGTATAATGTCCTTATGATCTCGCTGTTGAGTCCCCATGTGACCTTCGCCGCGCATGCCAGCTGTTTGTAGATATCTGTACTCTTCCTACAGATGTTGCTGACATGCTTATTGAAGTTAAGGTTTTGGTCAATGGTGAGTCCGAGTAGTTTGACACTATCTACCAGGGGGATGTGGATACCTGACATCATTATCTGGGGGGGGTTGAACTTCAGCTTGCTGGTTAGCAGCATCGCAGATGTCTTGTGCGGCGCGAAGTTCAACTTGTTGTTTCTACCCCATTTGTGTGTCTTTTCCAACACCTGGTTTATAGTGTCCTCCATCTCGGACATAGACTCCCCGGAGAACACAAGGACGCCGTCATCCGCGAAAGCCTGACAGTATACCTCTTCGACCGATAGTGTTTGGATCAGGGGATCCAGAATGATGTTCCAGAATGTGGGGCCACCTATGGAGCCTTGTACGCATCCTTTTGTGGTACCCCGTTCACTGGTTTCCCCTGCATAATTAACTACTATCTTTCGGTCTGTGAGGTATGACGTCACCATGCGGTATAGATTTTTCGGGCAGTGCCTGCGCTGGAGTTGGTCCTTCAGAGCCGGCCACCACGCATTGTCGAAGGCGCCCTCTATGTCCAATGAGACTAGGACAACTGACTTCCTCGTCCTCAATTGCTCCTTTACATGTCTCAATAAGTCATAGAGGGCGTCCTCGGTGCCGCGCTGTGGCATGAAACCGTATTGTCGCTGGTTTAGAGTGGGGAGTAGGTGCCATTGCAGTCTTCCTACCAGGAGTTTTTCTACCGTCTTGCCCAAGATAGAGAGCAGTCCGATCGGACGGTAGGACTTCGGGTGGGTGTAATCCGACTTTCCTGGTTTTGTTAGGATGACTACATGAGCTTTTTTCCACTGCCTTGGGAAGTACGGTATGGCTAGGCATTTGTTAGCAATTGCCATGAATACCTCCATATTGCAGCGGATAGCTCTGGCGCATATGTCGGAGGTCAACCCGTCCGGGCCCGGAGCCTTCTTTGGATTCTGAGCCTTAAGGACAGTCTCCACTTCCGACGCCGTGAACGGCGGGTCGTCCTCTCCCAATTCTCCCCATCTTCCACGTTCTACACTGCGCACCTTATCTCTGAGCATAGCGTGGTACGGCTGATCCGTTGATACCGAGTCGTCTGGGTAAAATGTTGTTGCTAGGAGATCCGCCGACTGTTGTGGACTCAAAGTCAATCCGTCGGATCCCCTGAGAAGCACATCATCCTGCCTCTCTTTTGTCCTCCTTATTACCCGGTATATGCCGTCCCACATGCTCTCCTTCTCCTGCGCTGTGCAGAACTCTTTCCAGCTTAGGGTTTGTGCCTCTTCTGACTTTTGCACATACAGTGCTTTGGCATGTTGGTAATCCCCCAATACGGTTTCCATTCTGGTGGTAGCTGCATTTCGTATTCTCCGCTTCTTCCTTAATACGTCTTTGTGCAGCTTTTCAAGTTCCTCCGACCACCATCTGGGCCTATTTACCTTCCTTGCGTTGCCTACTCTCGGAATTGCTACTTCGCAAGCTTCCGCGATGGATGCTGTGTAGGCTTCTGTTATGGAGTCCAGTTCTTCTCCTTTGGTCAGGGCGTTTATATAGCCGACGTTGATGTTATGGTTCACTAGGGATTTCAGGAACTGTTCGTCGAAGACCCCCCATCTCGCCTTTTTGGTGTTGAACTTTCGCGTTGTTGGGGTGGAGATCGGCTGCAGCTTCTCACCCACCTCCAACGCGAACGTGATGGCGTTATGGTCTGACGTAGTAAGTCCTCGACTGACTTTCCAGCTTCCTATTTTCCCTAGTAAATTCGAGGTGCAGGTAGTTATATCCACTATACTAGTGTATAACTTTCCTCTTCTGCACTCCTCGAACGTCGGCGTGTCACCCGTGTTCAGAACGTGGAGCTCCATTTCCGCAAGGAATGATGTAAGTTGGTGGCCCCTCTGGTTTTCGGAGGAACTCCCCCACCAGTGGCTCCAAGCGTTGACGTCCCCCCCTATGATGATGTTATTGGTGTGTGATTTTAAGTGGTCATGGACTGCTTTTGTGCGGTCCAAATACGGCTCCATTTCCATGTTGCCCTCATAGTACACGGATATCACTCCAAGCCTTAGTGCTCCTGATTCCAGTATGGCGGCCGATTCGGTTTCGGTGATAATCTGCGGATCATTTATGACCCGCAGAAGATCCCCGAAGACAATTATCGCCGCCTTAACCGGTTTCTTCCTGTTCAGAGTGCACTGAATGATCTTTGTGCCAGGGAACTGTTTCAGTGTACCACTGGAGCCGACGTAAGGTTCCTGCACCAGTGCCACACTGAAATGTCCCTTCTCTGCTGCTTGTAGCAGTTCCAGGGTCGCCTGCTTGGAGCGTCTTAGATTTGCCTGTATGAAACGCAACTTTGTATCTCCGCATACATGAGGTTCAATGGAGCCGTTGTTTACCGCACTGCCTTTAGCAGTATTGGATCTTTTCTCGCGCTATACGATCCCATGCCATCTTTTCTGGACATTCATCGCTAAATGCCAGATGCGCTGGGTTGTTGGTGGATTTGTCCCTTTTCGTGACGGTGCAGTTTTTGCACTTCGGGCGTCCTCCTTGCTTTCTAGTCGGGCACTCCTGCCATGAATGCGGTTCCCCGCAATAGTTGCATGACTGCTCTCTCTCTTTGCAGAGGACTTTGGTGTGCCCGAACCCTAAGCATTTGGCACACTGTATTAGGGGCGATTGGTCCGCCACAGGCCTCCTCTCCATGCCTATGTGGACCACACCCTTTTCCAGCATGCGCTTATGGAGGACAGGTGTTACCTCCAGCACCGGATGACATTGCAGGTCGTTGCGCGCTCTTTTCCTGTACTTCACACGGACCGTTGCATCTTCCTTCTTTAGACCTTCGAATAATTGCTTATTCTGGGCCCTCAGATTCTGACACAACTCTTCGTCCGTGTGGTAGGCCATGACACTACTCACTCGCACCAGGGGGTTGGACGCCTTCGCTTCTGTTACTAATAAGTTCTTATTCGATTTAATTTTGTCCTGAAGGGCGCTTGCGTCTTGTTTCGACTCACAGCTGAGGATGATCTTTGAATTCTTGGCTTTTCGCACTCGGTCTACTTTTAATCCGCTGTTGGCGAAATCCAGCGTCCTTCTGATTGTGTCGATAACGTTTTCTCCAGTCTTGGCTGGATCCGTGCTCGACACTATCAGCGAGTGGCTTGGTTTCGGCTTGGGAATTGTCTTTACTATGTCCGAGTACGATCGGCCTGGTTGAGTGTTTGAAGATGGTTCTTTCCTGTATTTTGAATTTATCCATTCCATGGACCCTCTTAGTTCTTTTGAGGTCGTGGCTATCTCGGACACCCCCGCCCTTAAGGGGCCTAATATGCCCTCTATTGCCGTGGTCGTATCCGAGACCGCCATTTCCGCTCCCAGGCCCATGTGTGGATTGAAGCTAGCCCCGGCGAGAACGATGTCCTTGACCTCGCTCACTTCTTCCAGGATCCTGCTGGTCTTTTTGAGGATGGGTCCTGCAGTGGCTCTTATCTCCTCTTTCGTGTCATCCTTTCTTTGACCTAATGTTGCGATGCTCTTCTTTAGCTCAGCAACTTCAGACCTGGAAGCCTCCATTTCCTTCCTGAGAGATTCTATGGAGGCTTTCAGGTGGTCTTCTTTCTCGGTTTTTTCTGGAGATGACGGGGAGCCACTGCGCTCTCTGCGCACCCCATCCTGCTTTAGGTAGTATATCTCGGTGGCGAGTGATGTCAGCTTATCCGAGATATTCCTAAGTTCCTGGGTGAGGTCTGGCTGGGTTGGAGGTAAGGGCCCGGACTTGGGGAGGATCGCCAAGGGTCGTTCTGTAGGTTCTGGGAGGGCTCTGGGGTCTTGGCTACTGCTGCTGCTCTTCCTCATTGCTGCAATAGCCGTTCCCACCTTCTCATGGAGCCACTCCTTGACCTCCTCTACCCTTTCCGACGTCTCCTTGACTGCTCCCCTGGTCTCGTCAAGACGCCTTTCGTGCTCCTTCCTCAGGCACCGGAGTTCCTCCTGGTGGGCGCGCTCTACTCTGACTAGCTCTCTCGCGGCCCTTGTTCTTTCCACCTCCAGGTTTTGGCGATGCCTGTGCCTGGAGTCGGCCAGAGAGAGGACCAGCTCGTAGAGGTGGCTAAGGCATTCTACTGCCGTTCCCCTTATCTCCCTCTTGAGAGTTTTGGAGCTTTCTAGCGCTTCTTTCCCCTCCTGGAAGAACTCCCTCGCCCTTTCTGTGGCGAGATCTTTGCACACCCCCGTGTGTCTTCCTAAGCGGGGTAGCATGCTTGGCCGCCCTGTGGACATCTCGCTTTCAACATCCGTCCATTGGGACCCGGTGCTGGCTATCTCCCAGGCTACCTCCCCCTCCTGCTCTTGTGCCTGGGTTTCTGGCTTCTCGTCCGAGTCCCTTTCCTTCTGCGCGGCGGTGGAGATCACAATGCTGTAGAGATCTGTTTTTGCCGCCGCGGTAGATGTTGAAGCGTCCTGTGCTGTCTCGCTGGGTGCTTCCGTTGTCTTTTGGGTTGTGAGTGTTGATGTGGTTTCCATATTTGGCGACAAGAAGGAGTCCTCCAGCATGGATACCTCCGCGACCTGCCTCAGGTCATCCAGCTCCATCCGTCTTGCCGCCGCCTGCGCATTTTTGAGGGAGACCGATCTTCTTAGTCCCCCTGTTGATGAGGTGCGTGACTCCTGCAGGGACCTTGCGTACGCCTTCCCGACCTCCGAAGGCAGTCCCTTTTTTGTGATTTTCTTCGGCTTAGTCACCTTCCCCGTTGAACTCCTCAAGATGGTGTTGTGTTGAGGTTTGTGTGTGAATGTGTATATGTTTGTGTTTGTGGCCATCTCCGCCGCTGTGCTGGTTGATGGCATTTGGTCGCTTTCCACTTCGACGCGTGTGGGTGAGCTCGAGTTTGAAGACATTTTTTTTTTTTTTTTTTTTTTTTTTTTTTTTTTTTTTTTTTTTTTTTTTTTTTTTTTTTCCGGGATTTTTTAGGCCCACCCGATAGTGCTCCTGTTGCTGATGTTAATGCAAAAAACCGCGAGGTCGCAGGACACACGCAGCCCGAGATAACCAGGGATGAAAATCTGGTTTTTTATGGTTTTTTTTGGTTAAAGTCGAATAACTCGGGCCACAGGCGCCGCACGAGCGCGGGGTTTTCGGCCCTCCTCGGAGCTCCTCTTCCCTGACCCCGCAAGCCGGTCAGTTTAAGTTGACTTTTTGGGGGTGCAAAGGGTGGTTTCAACCCCTTGGCTTGATAGTACTTGCGGGGGGAAGGCGTCCGAAGAAAACCCGGAGTCTCTAAGTTACTTAGGTCAGGAGATATGAATCCCCAAAGTTTTTCAAAATGGCGATCCAAGATGGCTGCCGAAACTTTGGAAATTCACTGCTCCGTCGCTATTAATGTTGGACCTAGGGTGTTTGGGCTTATCTTTGTTAACTCCTCGAGCTCTACCTTGCTAGGGGGTTGGTTCGACCCTAAAAAAATTTTCTTGAATTTTGGGATTTTAGCCCACTGCTGGGCTTCTGTGGTCAGGGGGATGTACCGTGCTGAAAACCGCGTTCCGATCGGTCAACAGCAAGCCAAGCTATAAGTGATTTAATTTTTTCAAAATGGCGGATCCAAGATGGCCGCCGTGCAAAAAACGCTTATATCTCGGTTAATACTCGTCGTAGCAACGTGGGGTTTTCTTGGGGGTGGTTTGCTTGGTCAGAGGGACCTTGTTCGCGCCTAAAAAAAGGTCGCTTTAGCGATGTTGGTTTTTCCCGGTTTTTACCCCGGGAATCGCTAGCTGATGTTGTTCCCAGCCCTTTATTGAAAACCAGACGTCTCCACGACGAAAAACCACCGAGATATTATGATGTGAAATTTTTTACCAAAAAAACCAAAATGGCCGCCGGGCTCGAATTTTTAAATATACGGGCTAGAGGACTGGTGTTTGGGGTTTCTAGATACCCGCTATGGTTTCTAAACCTACTGTGATGATCGCCAGCCCCTTCTGACACCCCTATATTTTTTAATGTAAAAATTTAGTTTTTGATAATTTATATTTTGGAAAGTATCTGCAATTTACAAATTTAAAAAATTTCTTAGTATTTAACTCTATTTAGACTATCTATTGACGCTAATATAATTTTCAATTTGCTAGTAGAACTATTTTAAATTTAAAGGGGTAGTTTTTATTAAAAATTTAAAAATTCATACAAGGGCCAATTTCTGTCCGATTTCGATCTGGTTTTCGGTATACTGTAGAGCTCGTTTGTCTCTATAAGATCTGTATTCCAGAATTTTTGACCCCCATACAAATTTCCAAAATAAAAATTTTTTGAAAATATTTAAAATTTTAAAAATCTATAACTTAGGCTATAATTGACCTTTCGTGATTCTTCAAACGCAGGGCTTCCTCTCTTGGCCCCCGGCGCCCGGCTGCACCCTCTTTTGCTCTGTTTTCCCTCGGGATCACCGACCACGTGTTTAAGGTTATTTCGGGAATTCCCGAATAACTCCGCCGCCAGTGATTTTTCGAAAAAACTTGAGCTGCTGTCTGAGGGGGTACAACAAGGCACTGCGTTTCCCACTCAGTACATCCCCAATACCACAACACTTTCCTCACAAATTGTGTTTTTCTATTGTTTTTTTAAGAAAACACGTGTTAATTCACAGAAAAATGGGTTTAAAATTTTGAGCACAACACTGACACTGCTGGAAATGTGAACACTGTGTAGAGCAGATTTTTCCGCGTCTGCTGATATACTACACGGCCCAGTGGCTGCTGGTTTTACCACTTTTTCCAATTTTTGAAATTTTTGAACACAGATGGAGCGTGTGTTTTGGACCGAAAATGTGATAATATCATTGGATGCGTAAAAGTGAGCCCTACAATTTGGTGCTAGTTTTGTGCTTGTGGAGTTATCGTGCTTTTTATTATTCAATTTAATGTGAATTATAGCCACGTGTTTGGTGTTTTTTGCACCTTTAAATTGCTGTAAGTCTGGCAATATTTGTGATCTGTGTGAGTGCTTTATATCATTTTGTGCGCATTTGCTTCCCGCATCTGGTGGCAATAGTGGCGTCACCGGATCTCATCGGGTCACGTGGTTATTCAGGATTTTCCGGATAACCTCTGACCACGAGGTCTGTGATCCGGACCCTGTGGAGAGGGTTCGTGGGCGCGGCGGGTTGCTCAGTGCGGGCACAAACCTTTTGGCGTCAGAATTTTTCAAAATCGGAGTTATAAGGTTAGGTTAGGTTAGGTTAGGTTAGGTTAGGTTAGGTTAGGTTAGGTTAGGTTAGGTTAGGTTAGGTTAGGTTAGGTTAGGTTAGGTTAGGTTAGGTTAGGTTAGGTTAGGTTAGGTTAGGTTAGGTTAGGTTAGGTTAGGTTAGGTTAGGTTAGGTTAGGTTAGGTTAGGTTAGGTTAGGTTAGGTTAGGTTAGGTTAGGTTAGGTTAGGTTAGGTTAGGTTAGGTTAGGTTAGGTTAGGTTAGGTTAGGTTAGGTTAGGTTAGGTTAGGTTAGGTTAGGTTAGGTTAGGTTAGGTTAGGTTAGGTTAGGTTAGGTTAGGTTAGGTTAGGTTAGGTTAGGTTAGGTTAGGTTAGGTTAGGTTAGGTTAGGTTAGGTTAGGTTAGGTTAGGTTAGGTTAGGTTAGGTTAGGTTAGGTTAGGTTAGGTTAGGTTAGGTTAGGTTTTTTTTTTTTTTTTTAAAATGAAAATCAATTCTGCAGACTCTATGGTCCGCACTTTTTTGAGATTAGTTAATTTTATTATTTTAAAACATTACAAAATTTGCATGTCGCTCGGCATGCTCGTCTTATTCTAAATATTACCATTTCTGTTCTGTCAGTGCTGTACCTGGCATGCGGTTTGTTTTTTTTTTTTTTTTTTTTTTTTTTTTTTTTTTTTTTTTTTTTTTTTTTTTTTTTTTTTTTTTTTAAATTATTATTATTAATTATTACCAAATAAGTATATATTTTTTATATATTTTCATTCTTTCTTTTAATATATATATTTTTCACTGTGTCTACCGCATGCAGGTTGATAGGACAATGATTGATTCCTTATTATACTATTACAATAATGTTTGTTTTATTTTATTATTATTATTACTAAATTGATTAATACAATATTATTATAGTTCAACAATGTTATTACAATCAATACAATATTCTTTATAATTTTACATATTAATACAATATATTAGTTTTATTATTGTTATCGAATCAATACAATATTATTACAATGAAGTTAAATACAATATTATTTATAATGTTATATATTACTACAATATATTACACTACATTTTACAATTATTACGATACATTTAAATACAATTACTAATTACAATACCATTACAATTCTTAAGGATGTCGTCTAGTGAGTGCAATTTTGGCTTGTGTGGTTTGGACGCACGGCTTGACCCTAGTACGTCCCCAATACCTTATTCGTTTTACCATTTTGAGGGGCTCCGGTCCACCGATGCTATTGTCGCATCTCTTACCTCATCGTCCCCATTCATCATCGCCATTTTTATGTTGTATTCGCTTATTTCACGGACGGACGTTCGGACTGCGCGCATTATCAGACGAGCTGTTGCGTCTTCTTGAGTGTCGTCCGTGAAATAGACGCATACATCCGTATGTCTGGAGACGGCCACGACCGCGTGTTGGACACTTTTTAAGATTCTCGAGCGAGCTGCCGTGGTTCGCACTATGTAGACGGTCTTATAGGTAAGTCCCTGCGATTCGTGGATAGTTAAGGTTCGAGAGCCCTCGTCCTGACCGTAACCCTGACTGATAAGATGAGCCTTCTCAGCCTGGGTGTGCACCAGGTACAACGTATTTGGTGCCTTGGGTACTCTCTCTCCCCTATACCCCTTTATCGCTAGGGATCTGACCGTCGTTTTAGCTGAATAAATGCCCTCATAGATCTCATTGAGGGCATATGCGACATCCATGGGATTTCTGAATGTGCACGGCAACTCTCTCGTGATGTGTGTTATTGTATGTGGTGTGGTGTAAAACAGCCTGAAAAGATTTTCCCTGTCGATGTAGGGAAGCTGGTTGTGGTCTCCGACTAGGAGAACGCTTTCGGCTTTTGTTATCAGTATTGCCATTACTATAGAACCAAAGTGGTTCATGAGGGCCTCATCCACTATTAATCGTTTACACGATTCGCCCCCATAAACCCCATTGATCAATAGCGACGCCATAGTTCTTACGCATCTTTTAACTTTGCGTTCCCCTACCTTCTCCATCAACCTTTCCCTCAAATCATTTGCGGCTTCCGTTGTTGAGGTGACCAGTATATCTCCGTCCAAATTGACCCGATTTATAATAAAAGTAGTTTTCCCACAACCTGGGACTCCGTTGATCCAAGTGAACTGTGGTGTGGCCCGGTCGTCCGGCATCTTACCTTCCGAGAGACTACTCGATATGGCTTCTGCCATCTCCAGTATTCTCCCTTCATGCATGATCCTAGTGCTCTTCGCCACTACCACTATCGGTTCACCAGGAGGTGTTCTAAATCGGGTCTCCTTCTCTGTGCCCTCCCCCTCAGGCTTCTCCTCCTTTTCTACGAAACCCATGCTTTTGCTGTATGCAGCCATGTACTCCCCCGACATTTCGCCATGTAATACCTGGCTTGTGTCGTTGTTGTACACCGCTGCTTCCGCTTCTTCTAGTAGATTTCCTAGCAGCCCCAAGGAACCCTGCTGGTAAGCCTGCATGATCTTCATGCATGTTAACTCTTTTACCTGCATTGTTGCTCTTGTGACTGCTACAAATTCCACGAATGCGTTCCGCATGTGTTCTTCGGGAGTAGACGCCTTCATTAGGGTAGGGGGAGATACTTGGCCCATATCGGCCCTAGTTCTGGTCACCACCGCTTTACAGGGACGATCCTTTCTGGGTTTGGCTATCACTGTAGGGAAGTGGCGATCGGCGTCCTTTCGGGAGCTCTTATAACCTGGGTCGCAGTTCAAGAACTGCCAGGTTCCCCGATGCTTTTCCCTCTGAGGTTCCTGCTGCATGGGGCCCGCTAGCGCTGATAAGGCGCTCATCATCCCCATATGCTGCGCTGAGGGTTTCTTGTGGGTGGATGTTGACGCCGTCGCTTGGTCTTTGACTGTTTTGCTCTTTATTCTAGATGTTACCAAGTCTGCGTTTGTGTGGAGTTTGTCCCTTATTTTCCCGGCTGTTTCTAGGGACTCGCAGGTAAGTAGAACCTTGGTAGCCATCTCCATTCGCACGTGGTCGGCTTTCAGCCCAGAGTTTTCGGAGTCCAAAGCACGATTTATCGCTTTCATGACCCCGTACTCGCTCTGGTTCGCGTCCTTGCTTGCCACGACGAATCCCGGTCTCATTACAGGTTTTTGTAGTGGTTTTCTGGTGGCTTTGTCGGTGGATTTGGATGAAACCGGTTCTCTTTGCTCAACCATGCTGAGGCCTGAAGTGCTTAAGGTTTTATCCTCGTATAGCTTCCGGCAAAGTTGGTCTGCTGCCTTGGCCGTTTCACATGTGAGTGTGGCTTCCGGTTTCCTCGAGATGTGCATGCGGTCCGCTCTGAGCCTGGTGTTCTCGAAATCTAAGGTATCCCTTATCTCATCGACCAACCTGCCACCTGATTTGGTGACGTCGAAGCCTTTCACGATAAGGGTATACTTTTTCTTTCCCTCTCCAGTGTGCATGGCCGATGTAATGCCATTTCCGTCATCTGCCTGGTCTGCGGTGTTGATGGAGGTCATTTCATTTGGCATGACTGATGCACATTTAGGTATTTGCTGGAGGTTGCCCATTCCTTTTCTCGCATGCACTGCTGGTTCCTTCTGTTCCTTGGAGTAGCCACTGGTCCAGGCCTTGCTTGGCACAATAGGTGTTTTTCTGAGTGACTCCTCCGGTGGTCCAGCTGTTGTTTCTCGTTGCGATCCCCGACACTGCCTCTGTCTCGCTGATGCGCTGTTTGTGTTTGGATAAGTATGGTGGTGTTGTGTGTGTGGTTTTGCTGTTTTTGTAGCACAGGGTCGCTGTTTCACTAGCCCTGAGAAGAAGGTCTTTACTCTGGCCCATGTCGATGTTACTGACATTTTGTGGGCCCTTTCCTTCTGCCCCATGAGTGCCGCTTCTTCCTCCACCCTCTTCGCCAGTCTTTCAGACCCGCTGATTATGTCGCGGTCCATTTGGGCGGGCGGGACGCTCTGGTCTTGACGTCGTGGCTTCAGGAAGGAGAGGTTTTGCCCTCTCTCTTCGTACACCACCACCTCATGGTACTTGGAGGCTTCCAGGGCTCCTATATAGTCCCTAGCCTCTCCTTTGTGGTACCCCACGACCATCGCGTCCACACTGATTCGTTTGGGTGGAGTTTCTCCCTCTCCGGACCGGGCCGCTATTCTACGCAGCACCTCACATGCCCTCCTATAACCTGTGGTACCTTCGCTACAGAATAGCGCGATGAGCTTGTTCTTCTCTCGCACTACTCTACAGCGATGTCCTTCCACTAGTACTTCAGGTAGGGCATTGTAGACTTTCCGTCTCATGGTAGTTTTTGAGGTGCTTCCATTTAACAGGGCTCCAAGACCGGGGGAGATGTATACCGAGCTGCGGGCCTCATCATTGCAGAAGGCTATCCCCATTCTCTCCGCATTGCCGTCCATGAATAGGGCAACGCTGCGAATGTGGATCCCAGGGCTTCCAGGTTCCCCGTGCTTTGTTACGTGTAGTGTGTGTATGTTTGTTGTTTGTTTGTTCGTGTAGTCGCTAGCTGGTTGCGATGGTTGTGGTCGCGATAGCGGAGCGTTTACCGTGGGTGTCTGTTCAGCAGTCAGAGTACTGTTCCTTCTGACTGCTATATCCGCCACGTACTCCATGAAGTCTAGCATGCTGGCTCTTTTCTTTTTATTACCGAGCTGATCTGGTACATTCTCTTGTGTAAGGTTTGCTTCCAGAACGCACTCCAAGTCATGTCGGCGGGATAGGAACCGTGGGCATTCCAGTAGTAGGTGCCAGACTGTTTCTCCTTTGGTTTGGTCGCACTCACACCCCGGCTCGTCCTTCAGCCTAAACCGGTGCAAGTATTCACCAAACCCTCCGTGCCCTGTCATCATCTGTATGTGTAGCGGGTTCAACCTTGTCTCCCTGACCAATTTATACGCTTCACGTACGTTTGGTAGGAAACCTTTGGTTATAGAACCCGTGACGGAGGAATCATATCTGTCCTGCCACTTCCTGATAGATTCCTCTCGGATCTTCTTTTTCACATATGACAAGGGCACTGCTGCGTAGTCGTGCACCTCCACCTCCTTTGCTGCCCCTTCCTTGGCCAGTTCGTCGGCCCTTTCGTTCCCTGGTGTTCCTACGTGGGCTTTTAACCAGAAAAGTCTCACCTCCCTCCCCTGCGCACGTATGTCCGCTATACACTCCTTGATGGTCTTGGCTAACGGGTGTACCATTCTTGGGCCGCTTATCAACTCCAGAGATGATCTTGAGTCACTCAAGATGTTGATAATAGGCTCCTGGCTGGTCTTCACCTTTTCCAGAGCTCTGTGGAGTGCATATAATTCCGACTGGAATACCGTGCACGTTGGGTCGAGGCTGAAAACTTCCCTGTCCTTCTCTCTGCCTTCCTCCCACCAAGTGAGTGCTGCCCCCACTTTCCCCTCCATCTTACTGCCATCAGTATATATCTGTGGTCCAGTAATATTTAAGGTTTTTTGGGCACACTCGTCCATGCTGTCGAGAAGCTCGTAATCGGCTGATATTCTGCACGATGGGTGTGGTAGGTCTAATACCCTTACGTTCCTCTCGAGAGCGCTGTTTGGCGGAAGGAAATCATCCGAGAGACCTCTCTTCGCTTCGTAGAGAGTTGCGACCTCTCGGATGCGTAGGTCTATTGGCAGGAGTCCTGACAGAACCAGTGTCGATGTCAGTGACGCGGTTCTGTAAGCCTTACACGCACGCTGCGCGAATCCTCTCTGGAGTGCGTCTAGTTTTTTCCTGTTGGTCTCCAATTTTGTTGCGTCCGCCCAGGCGGCTGCCCCGTATGTCAGTATGGGTTCTATGACTGCTATGTATGTGGTCCTTATCACCTCCCCGTTGAGCCCCCAAGTGACCTTCGCCGCGCACGCTAATTGCTTGTATATGTCTGTGCTCTTTTTGCATATATTTGTAACGTGCTCGTTGAAATTAAGGTTCCGGTCAATGGTTAGGCCGAGAAGTTTGACGCTATCCACCAAAGGTATATGGATCCCTGACATTTCTATGTGGGGAGGGTTGAATTTTAATTTCTTGGTTAGAAGCATCGCTGTGGTCTTGTGCGGTGCAAAATTCAACTTGTTCTTTACTCCCCATCTGTATGTCTTTTCCAATACCTGGTTTATAGCGTCCTCCATCTCTCCCATGGACTCTCCAGAGAAGACAAGGACTCCGTCATCTGCGAACGCCTGACAGTATACCTCTTCGACCGATAGTGTTTGGAGCAAGGGGTCCAGAATGATGTTCCAGAAGGTCGGCCCACCTATGGATCCTTGTACGCATCCTTTTGTGGTGGACCTTTCACTGGTCTCCCCTGCATAGTTAACTACTATCTTTCTGTCGATGAGGTATGAGGCCACCATATGATAGATGTTTCTGGGGCAGCGCCTTTGTTGTAGTTGATGCTTTAGAGCCGGCCACCATGCGTTGTCGAAGGCACCCTCTATATATCTATATATAGGTTAGGTTAGGTTAGGTTAGGTTAGGTTAGGTTAGGTTAGGTTAGGTTAGGTTAGGTTAGGTTAGGTTAGGTTAGGTTAGGTTAGGTTAGGTTAGGTTAGGTTAGGTTAGGTTAGGTTAGGTTAGGTTAGGTTAGGTTAGGTTAGGTTAGGTTAGGTTAGGTTAGGTTAGGTTAGGTTAGGTTAGGTTAGGTTAGGTTGGGGTACCAGTTCAGACAGCCTCCCCGTGGCGTACCCTGGGCAACCAACGTCGAACACCGGTTATAAGCGAGTACTATTCTCCAAACCAGTTTTCGACGGTGGGCTAATGGTCTGAAAGAGGTGGGCGGTTGAGTCCTTGTTTGATTCCCGCGTGAGCTTCAAGCTCCAAGGTGTCAGCGCCTTCATGGCGTGTGTTCGGCTGCTCCCAACTCCTTTTCATGGAAAAAGTGTCTGCGGACGTGGCGTGTGTTTGAGGGGCCTTGTCAGGGCCAGTGGACCTGCGTTCTGCGGTCGTGGTATGGCGGGCCTTCAAGGCTTGCGGGCCACTTTTGTGGTAGGCGTTTGTTCGCCTTGTTGTGGAGGGCGTTCTTTCTGCCCGTGTTCTCATGAACGTGTTGGCCGTCTGTTCGGTGTGGGATGGCGGGTTCCAAACCCGCGTGCGCGACGGGGTCGGTGGCTGCTGTTTGTAGCTGCTGACTAGGTCTTCGGACTCCTGTCGGGCAACCTGTTCCTCCTTATTTGGTGTAGTGGTCATGTCTCGCTGCCAACTGGGAGGTATAGGGGCCCTGCCTTAATTGGCCGGGCCAAGTGGAGTAAACCACGATAAAAATCCGTAAGTCTCTGCTGTTGGGATCCGTGGCAGCAGGGGGCCTTCGGGTGGTGGGCAACGTATAGTCCACCAGCTAGCGCCAACCTCACCATACCGCCTGACATGGTGAGAGTATCAGGGTTACCCGGGTGCAGAGGGCACCACTCGGGTGGACGGTATATTTCCCTCCTACTCGTGGGACTAATATGGAGAATTCAAATAAAAAAACCCCAATTAGTTTAAGTTATAGCAAGAAGGATATGTTGAAGAGAAGCTCATCCCTAAAGAGCCTCGACTTGAAAGACGGATCGCCCGTAACATCTCAGGGCGTTGCGAAGAAGAGTGATGTCAGCGACGAGGCAATGTCTGACGACTCTATCGCCAGCACAGAAACGGTCACATCGAGGACCGGTAAGAGGAAGCGCAGCCCTGGCACATCTAAGAGCGGCGCAAGTAAAGAGGTTCGATGCTCGGACAGTGAATCGAGTACGGAGTCGATGTCTGCGCCGAAAATAAAGGCAGCAGCAGGGCGGCGCGGTAGAGGCCGGCCGCCTACCACCGGCGGATATGTGGGTCGCGCAGCTGCACAGCAGCAGTTGGAAGAAGACATGATGGATCACGTCGAGAGTCGACGCACTCGATCGCTTACGCGATTACCAGCAACTTTTGTGGCTGATTCACTATTTGACGACGAGGGTCCAAGCGCGTTTCAGATGGGGGAAACTCTCCTCGAGGATGCGCATACAGTAAAGCGTCTTGTCGCCACATCTGGCAATATAAAGGGCACATTTGTAAGGATCTTTAACCAGACAGCGGAAAGAATCGACGCGACAACGCGCGCGCTGATGAAGTGCACGAAATCGGGAGAGATAGCGAAGATGCGCACCGACATCGTGCGCCTACAGCGCGATCTAGCGGATCTCCGAAAGGAGAACTCAGAGCTCCGAATCGGGCTCAAAGAGAGGGACAAAGCGCTGGAGGAGGTGACAGGATCGAAGCAACCGTCAGCGCATAAAAACGATGACAACCCACCCCCTTACTTTTTAAAGTGGGCCCGGGAAACGAATGCCGGCTTCAACAGGCAAATTCAGGAGTTGAGAGCTCTCCTTCCGACACCAAAACCTCTTCGCCCTCCGCTAGCCGCGGACAAGAGGCGGGAGTTAGAGGAAGCAATGGCGGAAGAGAGTCTGCCTTCAACGTCGTCAGGTGTACGTCGAAGACGCATTGTGGAGGACGATCTATCGTCGGCGTCAGCGGCTGTTTGCAAGCCTGCGCCGAAATCCGGAGAACTCCCTGGCAAGGGCAAGTCCAAGAAGTCGGAGAAGAAGAGTGTGGTCGCTCATACTAAATCTTACGCAGAGATGGCTAGCAAGGAGGCCGGGTCCTGGAACCTTGTGGGCAAAGGTGGTAAAATAGTGCGAGCACAAGGCCGCGCACTTAAGGCGCAGCCCAAGACCCAGCAGCAGACGGTTGCAACGGGTAAGAAAAAGAGGAGGCGTAAGCTGCGGGAGCCTAAAATGGCTGCGGTAGTTCTGACTATTGACGAGGAAGCCGAAAAGCAGGGGATGACTTATGTAGACATTCTCAAGAAAGCGAGAAGTACCCTTAATTTTGGGGAAATGGGACTGACAAAATTTCAGCTGAAGGTGTCAGCCACGGGCGGCCGCATCCTACAGGTTCGAGATGGTGAAACTCGGGCCGAGAATATCGCGAAAGCTGACATTCTCGCTGAAAAGCTTAGAAGCATTGTGACAGAGGGGGTCAAAGTCTCTAGGCCAACCAAATGCGCGGAGGTCCGTGTGTCTGGCTTAGACGATACTGCGGATATGGCCGACATCGTAGAGGCGGTGAGCTCTTCAACTGGCTGCTCACCGAACCACGTCACTATGAGTGAAATCCGTTTGGGACCTGATGGTCTGGGTACCACAATTGTAAAATGTCCCGTTGGAGCAGTGAAGTCCCTTCTAGAGGCTGGACGTCTGATGGTGGCGCTGAGCGTTGCTCGTGTCCGTGAAGTGGATCAGCGCCCCCTGCGCTGTTTCCGTTGTGGCGACGTTGGTCATACGCGCCCACGCTGCACATCTACAGTCGACCGCAGCGACTTATGTTTCAAGTGCGGCAAACCTGGCCACAAGGCAGCGACGTGTACAGCGGATCCACATTGCGCCATTTGCGAAGGATCGAAAAGGTCGGCTAATCATATGATGAGGGGGAAGAATTGCAAGGCTCCCCTTCCAGCTATGGGTAAAAGAGCGGTTTTCAGGGCCCAAGCCGCTAATGCAGTCTCGCGGGAAGCACCGCCGACTGAAGAGGAGGAAATGATTACCGACCCTTAATGTCTCAGTCTCCCCTGAAATTTCTTCAAGGGAATCTCAACCACTCTGCCGGCGCACAAGACCTGCTCATGCAGACCATGTTGGAGTGGTTGATTGATGTCTCTGTAGTAGCGGAACCTTATTTTTGTCCGTCTGATAACCGCAACATTGTTTCGGATATTGATTCGTTGGTGGCCATTATAAGGTCGTCTTCGTCTAGGTCTCCGCCCCTGAACATTAAGGAGCGGGGCCATGGATTTGTCACTGCGGTTTGGGGGGACATAGTACTGGTCGCTGTTTACTTCTCCCCGAACCGCACCCTCGCTGATTTTGAGAATTTCGTAGGACAGGTTGGCGTCGCGATACACCGGGCGGCGTCGTCAAAGGTCCTCGTGCTGGGGGATCTCAACGCCAAGTCTACGGCGTGGGGATGCCCCATCACTGACCCACGTGGTAGCGTTGTGGAGGACTGGCTCGGAATGCTTGGGCTAGTTGTCTCTAACATCGGCACAACGAATACGTGCGTGCGACAGCGGGGAGGGTCCATTGTGGACATAACGTTCACTTCCCCTGCTCTTGCAACACATGTGTCCAACTGGTGCGTACATGGAGAGGTGGAGACACTGTCGGACCACCTGTACATATCGTTCGACGTGTCTCCAAGACCCGGACATGATGATTTCCCGGCTACGACAAATGCTGGTTCTGCCCAGCTATTCCCACGATGGTCTCTCTCTAAACTGAATAAACAGGTCGTAGAGGAAGCCACTATTTGCGAGTTATGGTTTGTGGATTCCACTGCAGTATCAAGCGGAGTGGATGAGGAGGCTCAGAGTTTCGGGGATGCTATGACACGCATCTGTGACGCTTCAATGCCCCGAACTAAGAGCCGCCCCTCTAAGAGGGAAGTGTATTGGTGGTCCCAGACCCTGGATGATATGCGCAAAGAGTGCATTGTTCACCGCAGGGCTTACACCCGGCACCGCAGACTACGGCCTGCCCGGAGAGACAGTGCTGTAGAAGAGCGACTCAATGCCACCTTAAAAGAGTCTCGTCACGCGTTTCGCGTAGCAATTGCCAGGGCAAAGGCTTCTGCGCACGAAGAGTGGATAGCGGAGCTTGACGCTGACCCTTGGGGGCGCCCATACCGCACTGTTTGTAACAAGGTGCGAGGTCAGGGCCCCCCAGTCACAGAAACGTTAGAGCCACGGCTTCTTCGAGCGACGATTTCCGTCCTTTTTCCCAATCGGACTGAACATCCGGTACCATACAGGGCAGAACGAAGACTGGTCTTGGATAATTCCCCTCCTCCCCAAGTCACGGATGGGGAGATGGATGCGGTAATTAAAAAGTTGCGGGCTAAGAACACAGCCCCAGGCCCAGACGGCATTCCTGGCAAAGTTCTAGCGCTATCACTAGCAGCATCGGAGGTACGACTGCGGGCACTATTCGATTCTTGCCTGCGGTCCGGAAATTTCCCACAAAGCTGGAAGGCAGGACGACTTGTTCTTCTCCTAAAGCCCGGGAAATCGGGTGACCATTCTTCATCCTTTCGCCCGATTGTCCTATTAGATGAGGCTGGAAAGCTACTGGAAAGAATTTTGTCTACCAGAATTACCCAGCATCTTAAAGACACAGGCCCAAACTTGTCGGACCATCAATTTGGTTTCCGCGAGGCTCGTTCCACAATTGACGCGATATTGCGCGTCCGAGCCTTCGCGGAAGAAGCTGTGACGAAGGGCGGCGTGGTAATGGCTGTTTCTTTGGATATATCCAACGCCTTCAACACCCTGCCTTTCAGTTGCATAGGGGAGGCAATGAAACACCATAATCTGCCCCTCTACCTCAGAAGGATCATTAATAACTACCTCCGGGGTCGGCATGTCACCTGCCTTGATCGCAACGGGGGTATTATTCGTCAAGAAATGACATGCGGTGTTCCACAGGGGTCGGTGCTTGGCCCGCTCCTATGGAACATTGGCTATGACTGGGTGCTGCGAGGTGCATTACTTCCTGGTCAGTGTGTCGTTTGCTACGCCGACGACACACTAATTCTGACTAAAGGCGAAAATTATACCGATGTCGTACGCCAAGCCACTGCTGGGACTACAATGATTGTTGGTCGCATTGAAAGATTGGGTCTGAAGGTCGCCCTTGATAAGACTGAGGCTCTACTATTCCACGGGCCACGTCGAGGGCCCCCGGCTGGCGCACATTTGATCGTCAACGGTGTGCATATAGATGTCAAAGCGCACATGCGCTACTTAGGATTGACCCTAGATTCCAAATGGAATTTCACTGAGCATTTCCGCCTATTGAGCTCAAAGCTCGTTAAAACGGCGGCGGCTCTCTGTCGACTGCTGCCCAATCTTGGCGGCCCCAGTGTCTCATGTCGCCGACTGTACACTGGGGTAATTAGATCTATGGCCCTATATGGGTCGCCAGTTTGGGCCGATTCCTTGTCGCCACGTAACTGTGCCGTTCTGCGCAGGCTGCAGAGAGTAATGGCGGTTCGCGTCGTTCGAGGCTACCGTACTATATCGGGTGATGCAGCGTGCGCGCTGGCAGGTACCACACCCTGGGACCTCGACGCCAAAGCGCTTGCAATTGTTTACAGACGTGGCACTGAGGTGCGCGCTGAGGGTATTCGTCCTCCGCCTGACATGGTTCGGCGTTGGAGGGAGAGAGCCGACCGGTCCACACGTTCGGAGTGGCTAAGACGGATGGAGGTTCCCGTCTATGGTCACTGGACGATCGAAGGTTTACGGCCAAACATGGTCGCCTGGCTAAGCAGAGAACACGGTGCGCTTAGCTTCAGGCTAACGCAGATCTTAACAGGGCATGGTTGTTTCAGCAACTATTTGTGCAAGATTGCGGGTCGAGAAGTTAGCCCGCAATGCCTTGAGTGTGGCCTCGACATTGACACTGCGCAGCACACGCTGCAAGTCTGCCCAGCCTGGGCAACTCAACGCAGTGTCCTTGCCGATGTAATTGGGGCGGACCTCTCACTGCCGACCGTCATCGCCAAGATGATCGCTAGAGAGGAGTCCTGGATGGCGGTAGCTACTTTCTGCGAGGACGTGATGTCGCAAAAAGAAGCTGCGGAGAGGGCGCGGGAGGATGATCCAAACGCGAACCCGATTCGCAAGAGGCGAGTTGGCCGGAGGAGGAGGCAGTTTGCCGCTCTTCAGCCGCTAACATAAGGGTGCGGGCGACGGAGTGGGGCTTCGTCGCTCGGCTACACACCCTTGCGCGAGGGGATGTTTTCCCGCGAATATCCCCCATTCCCTAGCGGAGTCCTGAAAAGGGCGCGGTCGATTCGAACGGCGGGAGGTAGTGTGCGCTGAGCTTCCCACACCGCCTTCGAACTTCGACTCAGCGGAAGGGTAGGTTTTTAGTGGGTAGGCCCCCGCTTATCGGGGGAGATTCCCACATAACCCAGGCCGGCCCCATCACAGGCCTGGGTAGGTATAAAACCTTTTCCTACCATAAAAAAAAAAAAAAAAAAAAAAAAAAAAAAAGGTTAGGTTAGGTTAGGTTAGGTTAGGTTAGGTTAGGTTAGGTTAGGTTAGGTTAGGTTAGGTTAGGTTAGGTTAGGTTTCCGTGTGCGGGGCTAGTACCGCCATCGGACGCGTCCCCGGGCTGCGGATAGGGGAATGCCCTCCAGATATGGGGGGTAGCGGCTTCGGCCGTCGCGGACAGCCACTAGCAACGGTGTGACTGCTTGCTCCTTTTGGGGCGGGCATTGCACGGTCACACCAACCCGTAAGCTCACATTTAGTGAGCCCGGGGGCTGGGCGTATGGGGCTTGCCCTGTGCGTCTGGTTGCGAGGAAGAAAACCTCTCTAAAATAATTACCCTGTGGAGGGCCCTTTTCAGGGCCAGCGGACCCTTCGGGGTCGTGGGTGGCGGGCCTGCAAGGCTCGCGGGAGGCGTCGGGAGTATTTGTTTTTCGGCGCTCCGGTCGTGGGAGTTTCATCTCCTGGGAGGGTTCTGTCCCTCTTGTCTTCGCCCGAAAGGGCTTCGACGGCGCGGCGGGGACCCCTGCATAGCAGGACCTCGTCGGGCCAACCTGTTATCCCCCCCGGGCGTCTGGTGTCATGTTTATCGGCGCGGGTAAGGGACCAGGGGGGCTTGCCTTAAGTGGCCGGCCCCGAGATGAGAAAACATCAATAACAAATCCTCAACGGGGGTGCGTTTTGGCGGGCTGCGGCCCCGATGGAGTGCGCGGCGTACCCCCGCCTTCTTCTGAAGGTGGCAGGCGAGTAGATCTGCCGGCTAGCGGCCGGTGTTTTCTGGGTCAGGGGGGGCAGACCCTAAAGCCCCCCTTCTCGTGGGAACAACAATGGAGTCTCTTAAATCTAAAATACAAAAAGAAGTGTGTGAAGGTGTGCCGAGAAGGCAATTAGTCGAAACTGAGGGTGAGTGCTCAGACGGAACTGGGTATGCAACACCGGGAACCGGTAAACGCTCGAGCTATCGGGACGTAGTTACAGTGGTTGAAAAGGAGTCGGATAGGCCGGCTAGGAACACGCGGAGTAGGGCCGCAAAGGTGGATACAGTGTCGAGAAAAATCTCTGTCAGTCGGAGTCCTTCGTTGACTGGGTCGGAGAGCTCGGATTACTCTGTGGAGTCGGAAGTCGAATTTCTAACAGCAAGCTCGGCTAAGAGAGGGCGCGGCAGGCCGCCCACAACGGGCGAGTATATTGGCTATGGGAAGGCCCTGAAGGAGAGAGAGCGGCAAAGGCTCGACGTCGCCGAAGACATATCGGCGCGAGAAATTGAAGACCTGGCCCGCAGTTTCACCGGTGGAGAGAGCAGACGAAAGCTGCCCGACAAACTAGAGGCTGACATCTCAGACCCTACTAATCCCGGTCTCATCGAGCTCGCCAAGCAGGGTACCCGAGTATTTGAGTCTATGCTAGACAAATCGTCCAGGCTTAAGGGAGATGTGAGAGGCGAGATGAAGCGGGTCTGTGTACTGCAGAGGGAGGTGCTGAGCAGGATTGGCACTCTCACAACGACGGATGAGTCCCGCCTTATACACCGGCAGTACACGGCGCTTAAGGACGACCATAAGGCGCTGCAACAACGGTTTGACAAAGTAGAAAAAGAGCTCGATGAGTATAAGCGCCGACTCATGAGCTATGAGGTTACTGCGGCGGCTGCCTCCGCGGCTGCACCTGCATCTCAGAGGGAAGATATCAGCGAGAACTCAAAGCTGCGAGAGTTCATCAAAGTGGCGGTCCGCGATGCTGTAAAAGAACTCAGACCTGCGCCTGTGGTTCCAGATGGTCCTGTACCTGAGCAAGCCCCAAAGGCGGGCGGTTGCGCGACGCTCAGCGTAGATGGGTCCGCATCCATCGCACACACGGTTCCTGCAAGCTCTGCGACAACCTCGGCGAAAGCTATGGGCGACGATGAAGAAAACTGGAGCACTGCAATAGGTCGCAAGAAGGCCATGAAAAAGAAGAAGAAGGAGCAGTCGCATGCGGCTCCAGAGAAGTCGAAGAAGGCGGTTAACAACACCAAAGAACCGAAGAAGAAGGCGGAAATCCCGAAAGCCCCGAAGGAACCAAAGGGGCCGAAGAAACCGAAGCCAGTCCGTCTTCGCGAGAAGAAGGCCCCCGCCGTGGTCATCGACCTTCTCAAGTCTGAGAAGGAGAGGGAAGGAGGGCTTACGCTGGTCGACATCATGAAGGAGGCCAGGAACAAGGTGGACTTAAAGAAGCTGGGTATTCCATCGCTATCTTTAAAGAGGTCGTATGCGGGGGCTGTCATCTTAGAGCTCCCCAAAGAGGTAGGGATCGAGGGGGCCCAACGGCTCGAGCAGAGCCTCAAGGAGAATCTGCCCATAGTCGCTCGCGTCACCCGCCCCATTAAAAAGGCGGAAGTTAGGGTCACGGGCCTGGATTACGCCGTGACACATGAGGAGCTCGCGAAGGCGGCCGCCGAAGCTACGGATGCAACGGCGGACGACTTCCTTGTTGGTGACCTTCGGCCAGGGAGGGACGGGATGTTGGCGGTACTCGTCAGATGTCCGGTGGCAGCCGCCAAGAAATTGGCAGAGAAAAAGCGTTTGATAGTGGGATGGAGTTCGGCCAAAGTCGTCGCTCTGCAGCCGCGTCCGCTACGTTGCTACGGCTGCTTGGAGCTCGGTCACACACGAGAGATGTGCAAGAGCCAAGTAGACCGTAGCCAATTGTGCTTCAGGTGCGGGGAGGAGGGGCATTTCGCAGCTGACTGCAGCGCCAAGCCCAAGTGTGGAGTCTGCGCCGCGTTGAGTCTACCGGCTGGGCACGTTGCGTGCGGCAAGCTTTGCCGCCCTAAGCCCAAGCAGTTAGAAAACAGGAAGCGCGGGCCTCAACCAAGTGTTCAGCGCGTTGAGGAGAAGAAGTAGCCACGTCGGGGTATTTGCCCGGTGGCGGGCCACGTCGGGGCTTCTGTCCGGTGGCGGGCTGCGTCGGGGTATCTGCCCGGCAGTCGAGGGTCGCGTCGGGGTACTTGCCCGGCGACCCGGCTTTTCCGACAGGGCAATGATGGCAATGCCTTTCGGGGTGTTGCTTGAGCCCAGGGCCACGCGGGTGACGGGACGGGGGTCCTTGGTTTGGAGGCAGTCACCCGCCTTGCACGGCTCGTCGGCAGTCGCTCCCGTGGCACGGAGCGGCTGGTCCCCCTCCAGGGACAGGCCAGTTGAGGCCGAAAGGCCACGCCGCGGCGGTCGTCGGTTGCATACTCGAGAGCCCGACACCGCACCAACGCGGCGGAGGATAAGCCCCCGGGGGGTTTAGCGGGTTCGAGCCCCGCATAACCAGGTCTTCCCCCGAAGCCTGGTATGGGTCGGCCATTACCCCGGGTCAAAAAAAAAAAAAAAAAAGGTTAGGTTAGGTTAGGTTAGGTTAGGTTAGGTTAGGTTAGGTTAGGTTAGGTTAGGTTAGACAACACAATAATACACTATTACAATAACTATTACAATAATGTTTGTTTTATTTTATTATTATTATTACTAAATTGATTAATACAATATTATTATAGTTCAACAATGTTATTACAATCAATACAATATTCTTTATAATTTTACATATTAATACAATATATTAGTTTTATTATTGTTATCGAATCAATACAATATTATTACAATGAAGTTAAATACAATATTATTTATAATGTTATATATTACTACAATATATTACACTACATTTTACAATTATTACGATACATTTAAATACAATTACTAATTACAATACCATTACAATTCTTAAGGATGTCGTCTAGTGAGTGCAATTTTGGCTTGTGTGGTTTGGACGCACGGCTTGACCCTAGTACGTCCCCAATACCTTATTCGTTTTACCATTTTGAGGGGCTCCGGTCCACCGATGCTATTGTCGCATCTCTTACCTCATCGTCCCCATTCATCATCGCCATTTTTATGTTGTATTCGCTTATTTCACGGACGGACGTTCGGACTGCGCGCATTATCAGACGAGCTGTTGCGTCTTCTTGAGTGTCGTCCGTGAAATAGACGCATACATCCGTATGTCTGGAGACGGCCACGACCGCGTGTTGGACACTTTTTAAGATTCTCGAGCGAGCTGCCGTGGTTCGCACTATGTAGACGGTCTTATAGGTAAGTCCCTGCGATTCGTGGATAGTTAAGGTTCGAGAGCCCTCGTCCTGACCGTAACCCTGACTGATAAGATGAGCCTTCTCAGCCTGGGTGTGCACCAGGTACAACGTATTTGGTGCCTTGGGTACTCTCTCTCCCCTATACCCCTTTATCGCTAGGGATCTGACCGTCGTTTTAGCTGAATAAATGCCCTCATAGATCTCATTGAGGGCATATGCGACATCCATGGGATTTCTGAATGTGCACGGCAACTCTCTCGTGATGTGTGTTATTGTATGTGGTGTGGTGTAAAACAGCCTGAAAAGATTTTCCCTGTCGATGTAGGGAAGCTGGTTGTGGTCTCCGACTAGGAGAACGCTTTCGGCTTTTGTTATCAGTATTGCCATTACTATAGAACCAAAGTGGTTCATGAGGGCCTCATCCACTATTAATCGTTTACACGATTCGCCCCCATAAACCCCATTGATCAATAGCGACGCCATAGTTCTTACGCATCTTTTAACTTTGCGTTCCCCTACCTTCTCCATCAACCTTTCCCTCAAATCATTTGCGGCTTCCGTTGTTGAGGTGACCAGTATATCTCCGTCCAAATTGACCCGATTTATAATAAAAGTAGTTTTCCCACAACCTGGGACTCCGTTGATCCAAGTGAACTGTGGTGTGGCCCGGTCGTCCGGCATCTTACCTTCCGAGAGACTACTCGATATGGCTTCTGCCATCTCCAGTATTCTCCCTTCATGCATGATCCTAGTGCACTTCGCCACTACCACTATCGGTTCACCAGGAGGTGTTCTAAATCGGGTCTCCTTCTCTGTGCCCTCCCCCTCAGGCTTCTCCTCCTTTTCTACGAAACCCATGCTTTTGCTGTATGCAGCCATGTACTCCCCCGACATTTCGCCATGTAATACCTGGCTTGTGTCGTTGTTGTACACCGCTGCTTCCGCTTCTTCTAGTAGATTTCCTAGCAGCCCCAAGGAACCCTGCTGGTAAGCCTGCATGATCTTCATGCATGTTAACTCTTTTACCTGCATTGTTGCTCTTGTGACTGCTACAAATTCCACGAATGCGTTCCGCATGTGTTCTTCGGGAGTAGACGCCTTCATTAGGGTAGGGGGAGATACTTGGCCCATATCGGCCCTAGTTCTGGTCACCACCGCTTTACAGGGACGATCCTTTCTGGGTTTGGCTATCACTGTAGGGAAGTGGCGATCGGCGTCCTTTCGGGAGCTCTTATAACCTGGGTCGCAGTTCAAGAACTGCCAGGTTCCCCGATGCTTTTCCCTCTGAGGTTCCTGCTGCATGGGGCCCGCTAGCGCTGATAAGGCGCTCATCATCCCCATATGCTGCGCTGAGGGTTTCTTGTGGGTGGATGTTGACGCCGTCGCTTGGTCTTTGACTGTTTTGCTCTTTATTCTAGATGTTACCAAGTCTGCGTTTGTGTGGAGTTTGTCCCTTATTTTCCCGGCTGTTTCTAGGGACTCGCAGGTAAGTAGAACCTTGGTAGCCATCTCCATTCGCACGTGGTCGGCTTTCAGCCCAGAGTTTTCGGAGTCCAAAGCACGATTTATCGCTTTCATGACCCCGTACTCGCTCTGGTTCGCGTCCTTGCTTGCCACGACGAATCCCGGTCTCATTACAGGTTTTTGTAGTGGTTTTCTGGTGGCTTTGTCGGTGGATTTGGATGAAACCGGTTCTCTTTGCTCAACCATGCTGAGGCCTGAAGTGCTTAAGGTTTTATCCTCGTATAGCTTCCGGCAAAGTTGGTCTGCTGCCTTGGCCGTTTCACATGTGAGTGTGGCTTCCGGTTTCCTCGAGATGTGCATGCGGTCCGCTCTGAGCCTGGTGTTCTCGAAATCTAAGGTATCCCTTATCTCATCGACCAACCTGCCACCTGATTTGGTGACGTCGAAGCCTTTCACGATAAGGGTATACTTTTTCTTTCCCTCTCCAGTGTGCATGGCCGATGTAATGCCATTTCCGTCATCTGCCTGGTCTGCGGTGTTGATGGAGGTCATTTCATTTGGCATGACTGATGCACATTTAGGTATTTGCTGGAGGTTGTCCATTCCTTTTCTCGCATGCACTGCTGGTTCCTTCTGTTCCTTGGAGTAGCCACTGGTCCAGGCCTTGCTTGGCACAATAGGTGTTTTTCTGAGTGACTCCTCCGGTGGTCCAGCTGTTGTTTCTCGTTGCGATCCCCGACACTGCCTCTGTCTCGCTGATGCGCTGTTTGTGTTTGGATAAGTATGGTGGTGTTGTGTGTGTGGTTTTGCTGTTTTTGTAGCACAGGGTCGCTGTTTCACTAGCCCTGAGAAGAAGGTCTTTACTCTGGCCCATGTCGATGTTACTGACATTTTGTGGGCCCTTTCCTTCTGCCCCATGAGTGCCGCTTCTTCCTCCACCCTCTTCGCCAGTCTTTCAGACCCGCTGATTATGTCGCGGTCCATTTGGGCGGGCGGGACGCTCTGGTCTTGACGTCGTGGTGTCAGGAAGGAGAGGTTTTGCCCTCTCTCTTCGTACACCACCACCTCATGGTACTTGGAGGCTTCCAGGGCTCCTATATAGTCCCTAGCCTCTCCTTTGTGGTACCCCACGACCATCGCGTCCACACTGATTCGTTTGGGTGGAGTTTCTCCCTCTCCGGACCGGGCCGCTATTCTACGCAGCACCTCACATGCCCTCCTATAACCTGTGGTACCTTCGCTACAGAATAGCGCGATGAGCTTGTTCTTCTCTCGCACTACTCTACAGCGATGTCCTTCCACTAGTACTTCAGGTAGGGCATTGTAGACTTTCCGTCTCATGGTAGTTTTTGAGGTGCTTCCATTTAACAGGGCTCCAAGACCGGGGGAGATGTATACCGAGCTGCGGGCCTCATCATTGCAGAAGGCTATCCCCATTCTCTCCGCATTGCCGTCCATGAATAGGGCAACGCTGCGAATGTGGATCCCAGGGCTTCCAGGTTCCCCGTGCTTTGTTACGTGTAGTGTGTGTATGTTTGTTGTTTGTTTGTTCGTGTAGTCGCTAGCTGGTTGCGATGGTTGTGGTCGCGATAGCGGAGCGTTTACCGTGGGTGTCTGTTCAGCAGTCAGAGTACTGTTCCTTCTGACTGCTATATCCGCCACGTACTCCATGAAGTCTAGCATGCTGGCTCTTTTCTTTTTATTACCGAGCTGATCTGGTACATTCTCTTGTGTAAGGTTTGCTTCCAGAACGCACTCCAAGTCATGTCGGCGGGATAGGAACCGTGGGCATTCCAGTAGTAGGTGCCAGACTGTTTCTCCTTTGGTTTGGTCGCACTCACACCCCGGCTCGTCCTTCAGCCTAAACCGGTGCAAGTATTCACCAAACCCTCCGTGCCCTGTCATCATCTGTATGTGTAGCGGGTTCAACCTTGTCTCCCTGACCAATTTATACGCTTCACGTACGTTTGGTAGGAAACCTTTGGTTATAGAACCCGTGACGGAGGAATCATATCTGTCCTGCCACTTCCTGATAGATTCCTCTCGGATCTTCTTTTTCACATATGACAAGGGCACTGCTGCGTAGTCGTGCACCTCCACCTCCTTTGCTGCCCCTTCCTTGGCCAGTTCGTCGGCCCTTTCGTTCCCTGGTGTTCCTACGTGGGCTTTTAACCAGAAAAGTCTCACCTCCCTCCCCTGCGCACGTATGTCCGCTATACACTCCTTGATGGTCTTGGCTAACGGGTGTACCATTCTTGGGCCGCTTATCAACTCCAGAGATGATCTTGAGTCACTCAAGATGTTGATAATAGGCTCCTGGCTGGTCTTCACCTTTTCCAGAGCTCTGTGGAGTGCATATAATTCCGACTGGAATACCGTGCACGTTGGGTCGAGGCTGAAAACTTCCCTGTCCTTCTCTCTGCCTTCCTCCCACCAAGTGAGTGCTGCCCCCACTTTCCCCTCCATCTTACTGCCATCAGTATATATCTGTGGTCCAGTAATATTTAAGGTTTTTTGGGCACACTCGTCCATGCTGTCGAGAAGCTCGTAATCGGCTGATATTCTGCACGATGGGTGTGGTAGGTCTAATACCCTTACGTTCCTCTCGAGAGCGCTGTTTGGCGGAAGGAAATCATCCGAGAGACCTCTCTTCGCTTCGTAGAGAGTTGCGACCTCTCGGATGCGTAGGTCTATTGGCAGGAGTCCTGACAGAACCAGTGTCGATGTCAGTGACGCGGTTCTGTAAGCCTTACACGCACGCTGCGCGAATCCTCTCTGGAGTGCGTCTAGTTTTTTCCTGTTGGTCTCCAATTTTGTTGCGTCCGCCCAGGCGGCTGCCCCGTATGTCAGTATGGGTTCTATGACTGCTATGTATGTGGTCCTTATCACCTCCCCGGTTAGGTTAGGTTAGGTTAGGTTAGGTTAGGTTAGGTTAGGTTAGGTTAGGTTAGGTTAGGTTAGGTTAGGTTAGGTTAGGTTAGGTTAGGTTAGGTTAGGTTAGGTTAGGTTAGGTTAGGTTAGGTTAGGTTAGGTTAGGTTAGGTTAGGTTAGGTTAGGTTAGGTTAGGTTAGGTTAGGTTAGGTTAGGTTAGGTTAGGTTAGGTTAGGTTAGGTTAGGTTAGGTTAGGTTAGGTTAGGTTAGGTTAGGTTTTTTTTTTTTTTTTTTTTTTTTTTTTTTTTTTTTTTTTTTTTTTTTTTTTTTTTTTTTTTTTTTTTTTTTTTTTTTGTTAGTTTGTTCACAAAGTTGTAATTGTTTCTTAAAGTCTATAGTGTTTCACATAGAGGGTTCCCAGGAGTATGGTTCTGCTATGGGATACATCTTCCAAGTCCTGGGTTCCCTGTTTGGTTAAAGTGGTTTCAATAAGTTGGACGGAGGGGTCCAGAAGCCATGGGCTGCTATGGGATGCATCTCCCGGGCCCCTGGTCCCTCCGGGCGTGGCTCCGCTGTTGCCATCCCGGTTGGGGTGGGAGCAGCGGAGCCACGCTAAGTTATTACTATATATAATATATTATATATATCACATATATAATATATATATATAATATATTACAATATAATATAATATATGTAGTACAATATACATATAATATATATATACACATATACAAACACATACGCATACATACACATACATATATACAATACACACACATATATACATACACATACATGCATATATACATATATATACATATATATATATATATATATACATACAACACATACATAATACATATATACACAATACATCATATATATAATATATAAATATAATATATTATGTTATCAACATAATATATAATATATTATGTTATCAACACAATACATAACACAATACATATATAATATATTATGTTATTAAAACTTAATTAGATTTGGTTAGGTGATACAATGTTATTTCTTATATTTAAACTGTTTCTATATGACATTTAATTAGATTGACAAAATTCAATCAGTGACGAGATCTTAATCAATTATTGAAAATTTGTTTGAAAATTTGTTTCAATGTTAAGTTATAGTGTATGTTTGAAAGATATAATTAAGTTAAGTTAATTAGATTAGTTTTATAGTGTTAATTCTTCGATCAAATTTTCAACAATTGGTTTGAAAATTAGTTGCAATGTTAAGTTATAGTGTATGTTTGAAAGATATAATTAAGTTAATTAGACTAGGTTTACAGTGTTATTGCTTATAAACTGGTTCCATTTAATATATGGTTAAATTGGATTGGGAAAATTTAAGTTAGTACACATTTATAGTGAGATTTTAGTCAGTTGTTGACAGCTAGTTGAAATTTAGTAATAAGTATGTTTTGAGTGATATAATTTAAAAGAGTTTAATCAAGCTAGGTTAGATTAGGTTTACAGTGTTGTTACTTACGAGTTCAAAGTGGTTTTATTTACCAGTTGTAGTTAAGTAAGTAAATTAAGTAAGCTAAATAACAGTAAGGTTAGGTTTACAATGTTGTAATTGCTTATAAACTAGTACCATTTGACATTTGCTTAAGTTGAATTGACAAAATTCAATTGGTAATGAGATCTCAATCAATTATCACTACTTAGTGAGAAGTTATTGACAGTTCGTTAAGTTAGGTAAGGTTTACAATGTTATTGCTTATAGATTAGTGACATTTGATTAAGTTGGATTGGCAAAGTTCAGTTAAGGTTGATATTTTAATCAATTATTGACAAACTGTAAAGTTAGTTGGTAAGAATGATGATTGGTTATATTATATGTTTCAAGAATTTTAGTTAGGTTAATTGGGTTAGGTTTACAGTGTTGTTTCTTAAGTTCAAATGGTTTAATTGATTATTACAGTACAATTAATAGTGAGATCTTAAGTAATCATTGATAATTTGTAAAGAGTTAGTAACAGTTAGGTTAGGTTTATAGTGTTGTAATTGCTTATGAATTAGTTCATTTGTCATTTGCTTAATTGAGCTGACAAAATTTAGTTAGTAATGATATCTCAATGAATTTTTTACAATTATTTACAATCTGTAAAGAGTTAGTTAGTTAATAACAAAGGTGATTGGTTATATATAATATGTTTCAAAAATTTTAAGCTAGCTAGGTTAGGTTTTGGTTTACAGTGTTGTTTCTAAAGTTCAAATGGTTTAACTGTTCATTACAAATTAAAGTGGTAATGTTGTTGCTTAAGCAAATTAATTGGTTGTTAGCCAAGCTGAACTGAACTGTATTGAGCTGTCAGCAATCGATTAAATTAAATAAATTAGTTAATTAAAATAATTAATAATAGTGAGTGGGAAACGACGAGAGCGCTTAATTGATTATTGACAATATTGTTAGTTAGTTAGTACAGTCAGTGACAGTGAAGTGAGATAAAGTATGATTTTAATAAGTTTAATTCAGCTTAATGTTGTCCTTTAAAAGTTTTAACTTAAATTCTAGCTTAAATCTAGTTTTGTAATCAAGTGCAACTAGGCCCGGCGATTTCCGTGTTTATTATTTTTTTTTTTTTTTTTTTTTTTTTTTTTTTGTGTTTTGTTATAGAATAATTAATGTTTGTTGGCTTAACTCTAGTTATTAATTGTTTATCTTAATATCTAAGTAAATGTCTAAGTTAGCTTACATTATGATTGAGTGTTAAATTTAAAATCATTTGCAACATGGCCCGGCGATTTCCGTGTTTTTGTTTGTTTTTTGTTATTTTTGTTTGTTTATGGGTGTTTACTTAAGTCTAACTAGCCTAATTTATTTCAATTAACGTCTAAAGTCTATCTTATAATGTAGTTTAGTCTATGTTCTTTGTTTATTGTGGTCAATCAAACAGTCAATCAATCAATCAATTAATTAGTCGACCTTAGTTAATCAGTGTTTATTGACATTGGAGGCTTTGTTGTTTGGTATTTCTGATTTGTGATATTGATATTGATAGTGATAATAGTAGTAAAAGTGATGAAGATTGTTCAGATAGTCAGTCAGTCAGTTGTGTCTAGTTCCAGTCTCGCAGACAAATGATCGTATTTCGCTTTCCCCTTTACATGCTTAAGAAGTTCCAGCTTATTCCCTGGATGCCTTCGATGAGTGCCCGATCGGGCCTTTGTTCGATCGGGCAGGAATCGAGAACTGTTGGGTTAGTTATGAATAGTGGGAAGTTAGCACGTCCGGTGGTTGGGTAGTCGAAGTTTCTGTGGTTGGAAGAATAGTGTTTTTTGGTATTGCGATTTTTAATGATTTTGCCACATAATGTGCATTGTCGGATGAGTGGTACAGTTGGTTTTGTGTTATTGGTTTGTTGTATGTCTTGTGGTGGTGGTGGTAGGTGTGAGGTGATTGTTGATGGTGATGAAGTGTGGGTGGGTGATGAAATTGGTGAGAGGAGAGGTGGGAGGTTGAAGAGGGTTCGGGCGTTGGCCATTATGGTGTTGTGAAGGAGATTCAGGGGACCGGGTGAAGAGGAAGGAAGAGAGGGAGGGGGTGGGGGTGGGGGCGATTTGGAATTCAGTTTAGGGGGACTAGGTGATTTGGTTGGGGAAGTGGAAGAGGAGGAGGAGGAGGAGGAGGAAGAGGAGGAGGAGGAGGAGGAAGAAGAAGAGGAGGAGGAAGAAGAGGAGGAGGAGGAGGAGGAGGAGGGGGGGTTAGGTTAGGTTAGGTTAGGTTAGGTTAGGTTAGGTTAGGTTAGGTTAGGTTAGGTTAGGTTAGGTTAGGTTAGGTTAGGTTAGGTTAGGTTAGGTTAGGTTAGGTTAGGTTAGGTTAGGTTAGGTTAGGTTAGGTTAGGTTAGGTTAGGTTAGGTTAGGTTAGGTTAGGTTAGGTTAGGTTAGGTTAGGTTAGGTTAGGTTAGGTTAGGTTAGGTTAGGTTAGGTTAGGTTAGGTTAGGTTAGGTTAGGTTAGGTTAGGTTAGGTTAGGTTAGGTTAGGTTAGGTTAGGTTAGGTTAGGTTAGGTTAGGTTAGGTTAGGTTAGGTTAGGTTAGGTTAGGTTAGGTTAGGTTAGGTTAGGTTAGGTTAGGTTAGGTTAGGTTAGGTTAGGTTAGGTTAGGTTAGGTTAGGTTAGGTTAGGTTAGGTTAGGTTAGGTTAGGTTAGGTTAGGTTAGGTTAGGTTAGGTTAGGTTAGGTTAGGTTAGGTTAGGTTAGGTTAGGTTAGGTTAGGTTAGGTTAGGTTAGGTTAGGTTAGGTTAGGTTAGGTTAGGTTAGGTTAGGTTAGGTTAGGTTAGGTTAGGTTAGGTTAGGTTAGGTTAGGTTAGGTTAGGTTAGGTTAGGTTAGGTTAGGTTAGGTTAGGTTAGGTTAGGTTAGGTTAGGTTAGGTTAGGTTAGGTTAGGTTAGGTTAGGTTAGGTTAGGTTAGGTTAGGTTAGGTTAGGTTAGGTTAGGTTAGGTTAGGTTAGGTTAGGTTAGGTTAGGTTAGGTTAGGTTAGGTTAGGTTAGGTTAGGTTAGGTTAGGTTGGGGTGCGGGCTGGCAGACCTCCTCGTGGTGCACCCTGGGAGGGGAGTGGGAGTAACATCAGTTGCGGTTGCTCCCACTCCTCTGCGAACTGTCAGCGGAGAGGAAACGGTCGAGTCTCTTTATTTGTTGATTCCCGTTGGGACTTATGCGTCCGGCGATGATGTGAGGCATCTTCAAGGTGCGGATGGTGGCCACTCCCGACTCATTTTGTGTGGATGTGGTGTTTGGAGAAAGGCCCTTATTAGGGACAGCGGACATTTTTGTAGTCGTGGTATGGCGGGCCTCCAAGGCCTGCGGGTCGTTCCTATGACCGTGTGTGGTCGGCGCTTTCGCGCTTAGGCAACTCTTGCCTACGTTGTGACGTATTTCGTCTTCGGGCTCCTTTCAGGGCTCAGTGGCCACCTTCGTGTGGCGTGGTATGGCGGACCTTCAAGGTCTGCGGTGCGGCGGGATCGGTGGCTACGGTCTGTAGCCGCTGATTTGGTCTTCGGGCCCCTGTCGGGCAACCTGTGCCTCCTTGTTTGGTGTAGTGGTCATGTCTCGCTGCCAGCTTGGGGGTGTAGGGGCCTTGCCTTAATTGGCCGGGCCAAGTGGAGTAAACCACCATAAAAATCAGCAAGTCCCTGTTGTTGGTGACCGCGGCAACAGGGGGCCTTCGGGTGGTGGGCGGCTCACAGTCCACCAACTAGCGCCATCCTGGGGTACTACCCGTCCCCCCAGTGTAGTAGGGTTACCCGGGTGCAGAGGGCACCACCCGGGTGGACACTATGTTTCCCTCATGCTCGTGGGATAAATATGAAGAGTTCCAAATATAAAACCCAAAACCCTAGTGTAAGTACTCACTCCAGACGAAGTGAATTTTTGAAGAACAAGGTCGTAGTCAGCGACGAAGCGATGTCGGATTGCTCGTTCAAATCGACAGAGACGGTGGCCTCTAGGGCCAGTAAAAAGAGGAAGCGTTCCCATACCAGCAAGGGAAGCGGCGTCGGCAGCCAATCGGAATCGGACAGTGGGTCCGACGACAGTTCCGTGTCGGCCGCAAAGAAGCCAACCGACAAGAGAGGAAGGGGCAGGCCGCCCACAACTGGCCAATATGTTGGGATGGCCAAGGCGAAGGCTGCATATAATGACCAATTAAGGGAAGAGACCCGCCTCCTGGCTGAGAAGAGTCTGGCCGAAGACATGGCCAAAGATGCGGAAAGACGGAGGCTAAGATCGAGCTCCGCTCATTCAGAGGCGTCCATGCGTATGCTGGAAGATGAAGAAGAGCCACCGGCGTATGAGCTGCGTGAGGATTTCCTCGAAGATGCGAAGTTGTGTCGGGAAATTGCTCGGAAATCTGGCAATTTAAAGGGCACGTACGTCAAAGCCCTGAATAACATAGCCGACAACATAACGGCAAGGTCGTCAACACTCGTCAAGCGTACAGCCTCTGACGAGAATGCCAAGTTACTGGCCAAGGTAAAGAGGCTCCAGGAGGACAATAAGCGGCTCACCGAGGACCTGGCGGAGAGTCGCAAAGAGATGTCCGAAGTTAGAGTTGAGCTTCTGGACATAAGGCGTCGAATGGAGCCGACTACGACTGCATCTACCGTCGAGGCCTCAGCGCCCACAGGCGATGAGCAAATAACTCCAGCGCAGATGGTTAGGCTGTTGAAGGACATGTCCAAAGACATGAAGAGGGAAATGGACGAGATGCGTGCCAGTATCTTAAACATTGTGGACGCGAAAGTCGAGGGCAAGTTTGTGCCAGATAGGCCGCGTCCTGCGCTCGCCTCGGACAGGAACCGGGACAAATCACTTCCCCCGGTCATCATAGGTGGAAGCCGGGCATCTAGACGAGCACCGGCTAGTGAGGATGACCTTTCGTCCGCTGCGGCAGCACGGCCGCACTCGGAGAGGAACCCTCCCAAAATAGCGGGAAAGACAAAGGGTCAGGGCAAAAACAAGCCTGAGATAGTCACAGCAGCGGCCGCCCCGGCGCCGGCCAAAACCAGTCAGACGGGGAAAACAGTTCTTGCCAGCACAAACGAGGGAGACTGGCAAGTACAGCAGTCGCGTAAGCAGAGGGGGAAAGCTCGTCGACTCACGGCCACAGCCCCACAGACTTCGAAGGGCAAACAGATGAAGCCGAGAAAGATACGGGTCCCTCGTACGGCTGCAGTGGTCTTGACAATTGACTCAGACGCAGAGCAAAAGGGCCTTACGTACGCTGATGTGATCAACAGGGCGCGTAGCGTAATCGACTTGGGCGAGCTTGGCCTTGTTCCCGTCCATATTAGGGGAGCCGCTACCGGAGCACGTATACTCCAAATAGCAAGTGGTGAAGACGCGGCTGACAATGCCGCTAAAGCCGACGCTCTGGCCGAAAAACTGAGAACGGTGTTGAAGGAGGACGTTCGGGTCACTAGACCGGTGAAGCGAGCGGAGTTCCGGGTCATTGACTTGGATGACTCGGTCACGAAGGACGATGTGGTCGCTGCCATTGTTATAAAAACAGAGTGCTCAATGGACAGCATAACAGTAAGCGACATTCGTCGCCATCCGGACGGCATGGGCTCCGTCCTGGTGAAATGCCCAGTTGCAGCGGCGAAAGTTGTGATGGCTGAGAAAAGGCTTTTTGTTGGTTGGAGTGCGGCACGAATTCGTGTGCTTGAGCCGCGTCCCAGGAAATGTTTCCGCTGTCACGAGGTCGGACATACTCGACAGCGTTGTCCATCTGACGTGGATCGGAGTGAGCTCTGCTTTCGGTGCGGCCAGACTGGCCACAAAGCAGCGGCTTGCACGAACGAGCCTCACTGCACGCTTTGTGCAAACGCGAAAAAGCCATCTGGCCACATTATGCGCGGGAAGAGCTGCAATGCCCCACCCCCGCCTAAAGGTAGAAAGGCAGCCGTCATGGCCCCGGCTGCCTCAAATGCGAAGCGGGTACCGCCGCAAGAAGCCATGGAATCTTAATGGCGAATACACCCATTTACAAGATTCTTCAGGGCAACCTCAACCACTCCGGCGGTGCGCAAGATCTGCTCATGCAAACCATGCCGGAGTGGTTGATTGACATTTCGGTTGTCGCGGAGCCGTATTTTTCTCCGCCCGGCAATAATAACTATGCCGCTGATCAAGACTCGACTGTGGTCATTATACGGTCACCGTCATCAAGGTCCCCGCCTCTCAACATCAAGGAGCGGGGCCATGGATATGTCGTCGCGAAATGGGGAGACATAGTACTGGTCGGCGTATACTTCTCCCCAAATCGCCCCTTGGCTCAATTCGAGTCATTTGTCGGATTGGTAGGTGCAGCGGTTCGTCGTGCTGCACCCTGTCAGGTCTTCGTGGCGGGGGACTTCAACGCCAAGTCAACGGCGTGGGGTTCCCCTGCCACGGATGCACGTGGATCCATTGTCGAGGATTGGGCAAACATGTTCGGCCTTGTTCTGCTCAACAGGGGCTCTATTGACACCTGTGTGCGACAGCGGGGGGGGTCTATAGTGGACCTTACGTTCGCTACCCCCGCTCTCGCGACACACGTTGCTGATTGGCGAGTCCACGTAGAGGCGGAGACACTGTCGGACCACCGCTACATTACGTTCGACATGTCTCCCTATCGAGGGGTTACCGGAGCTACAGCGCCTAGAGCCGGTCTTCCACAAGTGTTTCCTAGGTGGTCGCTGGCCAAATTTAATAAAGAATTGGCGGGAGAGGCCGCCCTGATGGAAGACTGGTTCAACGAGTATTCGCAACCTTCCACGGACGTTGACGAAGAGGTGGCTTTATTCGGAGAATCACTGGTACGCATCTGTGATGCGTCTATGCCGAGGACAAGACGTCTGCCTCCAAAGCGCGAGGTCTATTGGTGGACTGTGGAGCTGGCTGAGATGCGGCGTGTCTGCATAACCAGACGCAGAGCATTCACCAGGCACCGCAGACTACGCCCCGCCAGAAGGGATGAAGAGGTAGAGGCGCAGCTGCATGCAGCGCTAAAAGAGGCCCGACACACTTTTAGGGTCGCGATTGCTGAGGCTAAATCCGCTGCATACAAAGAATGGCTGGATCTACTTGACGCGGACCCGTGGGGGCGTCCATACAGAACCATTCGCAGTAAGATGTGCAACACGGGTCCTCCAGCTACTGAAACGCTGGAGCCCGCGTTCCTCGATGATATCATCTCCGCTCTGTTTCCATCTCGAGCGGAGCATGTCCCGCCCTATATTGCTCCAATCACTAGGGCCGAACTGGAGGATGACGACCTACCCCCCCCTATTACTGCGGGGGAGATGGAAGTGGTGGTGAGAAGACTCCGGGCCAAAACTACAGCTCCTGGTCCGGACGGTGTTCCCGGCAAGGTTCTTGCCGCGTCTCTCACTACGTTAGAGAATCGACTTAAGGGGATCTACAACCTTTGCCTATCCTCGGGTCGTTTCCCCAAAAGTTGGAAAATGGGCCGTCTGGTCTTATTGCCGAAGCCTGGTAAGCCACCCAACATCCCGTCGGCTTACAGGCCCATCGTTTTACTGGATGAAGCGGGCAAACTTCTGGAAAGGATTATATCCACCCGCATCAACCAGCACTTGAAAGAGTCCGGCCCCAATCTATCCAACAACCAGTTCGGGTTCCGTGAAAACCGCTCTACCATCGACGCCATTTGCTCTGTCAAGGCATTCGCGACAGAAGCGGTTTCAAGGGGCAGGGTGACCTTGGCGGTGTCATTGGACATTGCCAACGCTTTTAACACCCTGCCCTTTGCGTGTATCGAGGAGGCATTACGCTACCATCAAGTGCCTCCATATTTGGTTCGAATAGTCCGTAATTACCTCCGCAACAGGCTCATTATGTGCCTGGATCGTCGCGGAAGTATGGTGAGACGGACAACCTCTTGCGGAGTTCCACAGGGGTCGGTGCTCGGCCCGCTCCTGTGGAATATTGGTTATGACTGGGTGCTCCGGGGAAGTCTCCTGCCAGGAACCTGTGTCACGTGTTACGCTGACGACACGCTTATTCTGGCGAATGGCGATAACTATGCCGAAGCCGCGCGTCTAGCAACAGTCAGCGTAACACTGGTGGTCAGTCGCATTGAGAGCCTTGGTCTCAAAGTGGCTCTCGAAAAGACAGAGGCCCTCCTCTTTCATGGGCCGAGGATGAAACCCCCACATGGAGCAGGAATTACCATCAATGGGGTGCGCATACCGCTAAAAGATCATATGCGCTATTTGGGACTAGAGCTCGACCCACGTTGGTCCTTTAACGAGCACTTTAGCCGCATGTGTCCGAAGCTCCTCAGGACTGCGGCGGCTCTGAGCCGGCTATTGCCGAATCTGAGCGGCCCCAGCACGGCATGTCGCCGTCTGTATACTGGGGTCGTCAGATCCATGGCCCTATATGGGTCACCGATCTGGGCAGACACGTTGTCTCCACACAACGCTGCCCTACTACGAAGAGCCCAAAGAGTGATGGCCATTAGGGTCATCCGTGGGTATCGCACCGTGTCCTGTGACGCTGCGTGCGTGCTGGCAGGTACCCCTCCGTGGGACCTAGACGCGAGGGCGTTGGCTGACGTATATCGACGCAGCGCCCAGGTGCGTGCCGAGGGAGTCCGGCCACTACCGGAAATGGTGAGACGCTGGAGGGACAGAGCCCACGCGTCTACTCTGAGGGAATGGCGGCGCAGGTTGGAGGATCCTGCAGCCGGCCACTGGACCATCGGAGGCATTCGGCCAAATATGGTCGAATGGCTGGTGAGAGAGCACGGGACGCTCAACTTTCGGTTGACACAGGTGCTGTCGGGGCATGGATGCTTCGGCAGCTACCTTCACAGAGTCGCCGGTCGAGAGCCAACGCCGTGCTGCCACCACTGCCAGAGCGATGTGGACGACGCGCAGCATACCCTGCAAGTTTGCCCTGCGTGGGCAACTCAACGCGTCGTCCTTACCGCAGAGATAGGGGCGGACCTCTCACTCGCGGCTGTTATCAAAGCAATGGTCCGCAGTGAGAGCTCCTGGATAGCGGTGGCAACCTTCGGCGACGAGGTCATGTCGCTGAAGGAAAGAGCGGAGCGGGAGCGCGAGCAGGAGCCCGACGCTAACCCAATCCGAAGGAGAAGAGGTGGCCAGAGGCGGAGGCGCCATGCCAATCTCCAGCCACCATAATGGGGGCGCGGGTGATGGAGTGGGGCTCCATCACTTGCATCACATGCCCTCGCGCTGGTAGAGTATCTTTGTCGTCCGCGGATACTCTCCTTCCCCTAAGAGAGCCTGAAATAGGGCATCAGTCGCCAAGCGGGTGTGGGAGGTCGTGTGCGATGAGCTCCCCATACCACACCCGATTTAGTGACAAAGCGGAACCGTTGGTTTTTAGTGGGTAGGCCCCCGACTATCGGGGGAGATTCCTACATAACCCAGGCCGGCCCCACTAAGGCCTGGGTAGGTATAAAACCTTTTCCAACGAAAAAAAAAAAAAAAAAAAAAAAAAAAAAAAAAAAAAAGGTTAGGTTAGGTTAGGTTAGGTTAGGTTAGGTTAGGTTAGGTTAGGTTAGGTTAGGTTAGGTTAGGTTTTTTTTTTTTTTTTTTTTTTTTTTTTAAATAAAATTACAATCTGCAGACTCTTTGGTCCGCACCTTTTTTTGTTTATATTTTTTATTAGTTTATTATTATTCTTATGTTACGCTCCAAAATCTACGATGAAGAAACTTCAGTGTCAGTGTTCATGCATTTTCCTTGAATTCCATGCATTTTTTTTTTTTTTTTTTTTTTTTTTTTTTTTTTTTTTTTTTTTTTTTTTTTTTTTTTTTTTTTTATTATATTTTATCTTCGTATGTTAGTTTTTTTTTATTTGCATGCTTATTTCTTTATTTTATTTAATTTTTTCCTTTGAACACAGTTTGTACATGCTATTCTTAGTTTAAGTTACATGCTAGGTTACATGCTTAGGTCTCTTAGTAGTATTTGTTTACTTTGTTACCAGTCATACAAACATGAGTTGACCAGACACCGACTGTGGCACCTGTTCACAGGCATGACGCATGAATCAGCCATCGCCTCACTCAACCATATTTAAGGGAATGAAGCGACCCGATGCACACGACACCACAGCAGAGTCACTTTAGTGAGCATGACACACTCATGTTTGTAGGGCTATTTTTAAGTTTATTATACATTTAATACATGCTTCTATATAGAACATTGCTATTGCTAATATATTATTGACGGTTTACAGAAATTGTTAATTGAAGAATGAAGTATGAAGGTTTTACGTTTACACATGCTTATAATTATAAACTATTGCTATATTATTAATTTACATGCTATACTTTATACAAGTTAGAATTTAAAAGAAAAGAGATTGTACATTTAACACATGCTTATGTTAGTTAATATTATTGTTAGTCTATAATTTCTTATTTTTGTTATGTCAGTGTTTAAATCTAGTTACATTTTTAGGATTATTGGTATATTGCAGATACTGTGCTACTGTCTGCCTGACTTGTGTGAACGCGCGGTCTGGCCCTAACGCGCCCTGGATGGCGATGTGTTTTATATTTGGCCTACCTAGGGTTCCGGTCCACGAAAGCTATAATAGCGTCCCTGACCTCATCATCCCCGTTCCCCATTGCCATTTGTGTATTATATTCAGTTATTTCACGGACGGAGGCACGAGCCGCACGAGATATTAGGCGCGCTATAGCATCCTCCCGCACGTCGTCCGTGAAATAAACACATTTATTTGTATGCCGGGAGATGGCCACCACAGCATGTTGGACACTTTTTATTATTTTCGAGCGAGTTGCTGTGGTTCGGACTATGAAAACGGTTTCGAATGTTAGACCCTGCGACTCGTGGATGGTCAGGGTGAGAGAGCCCTCTTCCTGTCCATATCCCTGGCCGATTAGAAGAGCCTTCTCGGCCTGGGTGTGGACTAGGTATAAGGTGTTGCTTGTTTTGGGTACTCTCTCTCCCTTATATCCCCTAATCGCTAGGGATCTTACCGCGGCTTTTGCTGAGTATATGCCCTCGTAGATCTCATTGAGGGCAAACGCGACGTCCATTGGGTTCCTCCACGTGCACAGGAACTCGCTCGTTATGTTAGTGATTGTGTTGGGTGTTTTGTATTCCATCTTGAAGAGATTGTCCCTGTCTATGTAAGGGAGCTGGTTGATGTCCCCGACTAGGAGAACGCTCTCGGCCTTTGCGATTTGAATCGCCATAACTATTGAGCCAAAGTGATTCATAAGGGCCTCATCCACCACTAATCGTTTACACGATTCACCCTTATAAATCCCGTTGATCAATAGAGACGCCATGGTTCTTACGCGTCTTTTCGCCTCGCGTTCTCCCATCCGCGGCCCCAACCTCTCCCTCAGTTCCTTTGCGGCTTCCTTTGTTGTGGTGACTATGAGATCCTCCTTGGTGTCGACCCGATTGACGATCCAAGTGGTTTTCCCGCATCCTGGGACTCCGTTTATCCAAGTGAACGTTGGCGTGATCCAGTGCTCCGGTGCTTTGCCTTTTAGGAGGCTACTCGATACGGCTTCTGCCATCTCGAGTCTCCTCCCTTCGAGCATCACCCTTGTGCACTTTGCCACAACCACTATTGGTTCACCTGGTGGTGTTTTGAAACGGATATCCCTGTTGGTGTCCTCCCCATCTGGCATCTCCTCTCTTCCTACGAACTCCATGCTGGTACTATAGGCCGCCATGTACTCCCCCGACATATTGCCCACTAAAACCTGGCCTGAGTCGTTGTCGTACACCGCAGCCTCCGCATCTTCAAGTAGATTCCCTAGCAGTCCAAAGGAGCCTTGCTGGTACGCTTGCAGGATCTTCCTACATGTAAGCGTACTTACCTGCATTATGGCCCTTGTGACTGCTACGAATTCCATGAATGCGTTCAGCATGTGTTCTTGAGGAGTCGTTGCCTTGATGAGGGTGGGGGGGGAAACCTGGCCCATGTCAGCCCTGGTTCTCGTCACCACTGCCGCCGGACTGGGACGTTCTCCTCGCTTAGGAGTCGTGTAAATAGGGAAGTGACGAACATCGTCTCTACGGGAGGTCTTGTAACCTGGGTCGCAGTTCCAGGACTGCCAGGTTCCCCGGTGCCGTTCCCTCTGTGGTTCGCGCTGCATGGTCCCCGTCAGCGCCGAAAAGGCACTAAGCATTCCCTTGTGCTGCGCCGAGGCAGGAGCCCTGCCAGTTTTAGAGAGGGAGGAGGCTGACGCTGTCGCCCGTGACTGAACCAGTTTCTCCCTCACCTGTGAGACTTCCAGTTCTGTGTTGCCGGTCAGCTTCTGTCTGATTTTTTCCGCCGACTCTGTAGTCTCACAGGTGAGAAAGATCCTAGTTGCCGTTTCCAGTCGTACGTGGTCGGCTTTCAGCCCAGAGGTCTCGGAGTTCAAAGTGCGCTCTATTGCATTCATCACAACGTATCCGCTCTGGTTCACGTCCGTGCACGCCACGACGATTCCTGGTCTCATCTTTTGTTTGGAGGTCTTTTTGTCGGAAGCAGTTGTGGTGGGCGGGGAGGTTACCGGGTCCCTTTGTTGGACCATCTTAACCCACGAGGCGTTTAGGTCCTTGTTACCTTCCAACCTCAAGCGCAGCTGTTCTGCCGCCTGGACAGTCTCGCAGGTAAGGGTCACTTCCGGTTTTTTTGAAATGTGTATGCGGTCCGCTCTCAGCCTGGATTTTGCAAAATCCAAGGTATCCCTTATCTCGTCGACCACCCTGCCACCAGACTTGGTGACGTCTTTGCTTGATACGACAAGGGAATACCTCTTCTTTTCCTCTCTGGCATGCTCAGCTGGTGTTTTGCCTTTTCCGTCCTTCGCCTCACCCCCAACGCTTGTGGCGGTGTCCTTGTACGACGCGACAGATGCATACCTAGGCTCCGGCTGTGTTGTTGTTCTAGCTTTATCCGCATACACTGCTGGCTTCTTTTGGTACTTGGAGTAGCCACTTGACCCAGCCGCAGTGCCTGCCAGGCTTTGCTCTTTGCGGTATGGTTTCTCCAGTGCTCCAGCTGATTTTGTGTTAGGACCTCCCTGATACTGCTTCCGCTCTTTGATTGTATATGCGCAGGATGTGTTTATTTTTGTGTTGTGTTTGTGTGTGGGTGTTTTGCGGGGACTCTGAAGTGCCAGTCCTGAGAAAAAGCGTTTTACTTTGGCCCATGTTGTTGATGAGCTACTTCCGGCCTTTTCCCTCTGCAACATCGCTACCCTCTCTGCCTCCACCTTATTTGCCAGTTTTTCGGACCCACTGATGTTGGTGTGCTCCGTTTGGGCAATGGGGACGTTCCGGTCTCGACGCTGTGGTGTCAGGAAAGAGAGGTTTTGCCCTCTCTCTTCGTACACCACAACCTCATGGCACTTTGAGGCTTCCAGGATTCCGATGTAATCCCTGGCCTCTCCCTTCTCGTACCCTACGACCATCGCGTCCACACTGATCTTTATAGGTGGAGTATTTCCCTCTCCCCCGCGGCCTCCGATCCTGCGCAGCACCTCACATGCCTGCCTAAACCCTGTGGTGTCTTTGTTGCAGAACAGTGCGATGAGCTTGTTCTTCTCTCGCACTATTCTGCAGCTCTGACCTTCCACCAGTACCTCTGGCAAGGCGTTGTAGACTTTACGTCTCATTGTGGTTTTGGAGGTGCTTCCGTTTAGCAGGGCCCCTAGGCCAGGGGAGATGTATACAGAGGTACGGGCTTCGGCGTTGCAGAACGCTATTCCCATCTTCTCCGTGCTGCCGTCCATGAACAGGGCGACACCACGGATTCGGACCCCCGGAGTACCAGATTCCCCGTGTTTGGTTATGTGTAAAGTTTTAAGGTGTGTTGTATGTATGTGTGCTTGTTGTGTTGCCTGCGTTTGGGTCAGTGTTGGCTGCGGAGCGTTCCCTGTGGCTACCGGATCTGCGGTCAGTGTACTGTTCCTGCCGACCGCTATTCCCGCCACGTGCTCCATGAAGTCGAGCAAACTGACCCGTTTAGTTTTGTTCCTGAGCTGATCTCTCATAGTCTCTATTGTTATGTTGTTGTTCGTGATGCACTCCAGGTCATGCCGGCGGGATTGAAAGCGCGGACATTCCAAGAGGAGGTGCCAGACTGTCTCGCTTATGGTTCGGTCGCACTCGCACCCCGGCTCACTCTTCAGCCTAAACCGGTGCAGATATTCGCCGAATCCACCGTGCCCTGTCATAATCTGTATATGTAACGGGGTCAACTTATTTTCTCGAACCAGTTTATACGCTTCGCGTACATCTGGGAGAAAGGCTTTTGTTGTCGACCCCGTGGTGGAGGAATCATATCTGTCCTGCCACTTCCCGATAGACTCCTCTCGGATCTTCCTTTTTACATATGACAATGGCACTGCAGCGTAGTCTTGCTCACCCGCCCCTCCTGTCGCTCCTTCCTTGGCCAGCTGGTCGGCCCTCTCGTTCCCTGGTGTTCCGACATGGGCTCTCAACCAAAACAGCCGCACCTCCCCACCCCGTGCACGTATTTCCGCTATGCTCTCCTTGATGTTTTTTACTAGAGGGTGTATCATCCTTGGGCCGCTTATCAACTCCAGAGATGACCTTGAGTCACTAAGGATGTTGATAATCGGCTCTTGGCTGGATTTCCCTTTCTCTAGTGCTTTGTGGAGAGCATATAGTTCGGACTGGAACACCGTGCACGTTGGGTCTAGGCTGAAGACCTCGCTGCTTACTTCTTTCCCGTCCTCCCACCACGTGAGTGCTGCCCCTACCTTACCCTCCATTTTACTGCCATCGGTGTAAATTTGTGGTCCAGTAATTTTGAGGGTCCTTTGGGTGCTCTCGTCCATATTCTCGAGAAGCTCGTAATCGGCTGATACTCTGCGCGATGGGTGTGGCAGATCCAGCACCCTTACGTTCTTCTCGAGAATACGGTTAGGTGGAAGGAAGTCTTCAGCGAAGCCCCTCTTAGCCTTGTAGAGAGTCGCGACTTCCTGGATGCGCAGATCTATGGGCAGGAGGCCTGACAGAACCAGCGTCGATGTAAGTGACGTAGTTCTGTATGCCCTGCACGCCCGCTGCGCAAAGCTCCTCTGGAGTGCGTCTAGTTTTTTCTTGTTGATTTCCAATTTAGTAGCTTCAGCCCATGCACTAGCCCCGTATGTTAGTATCGGCTCTATGACGGCTACGTATAATGTCCTTATGATCTCGCTGTTGAGTCCCCATGTGACCTTCGCCGCGCATGCCAGCTGTTTGTAGATATCTGTACTCTTCCTACAGATGTTGCTGACATGCTTATTGAAGTTAAGGTTTTGGTCAATGGTGAGTCCGAGTAGTTTGACACTATCTACCAGGGGGATGTGGATACCTGACATCATTATCTGGGGGGGGTCGAACTTCAGCTTGCTGGTTAGCAGCATCGCAGATGTCTTGTGCGGCGCGAAGTTCAACTTGTTGTTTCTACCCCATTTGTGTGTCTTTTCCAACACCTGGTTTATAGTGTCCTCCATCTCGGACATAGACTCCCCGGAGAACACAAGGACGCCGTCATCCGCGAACGCCTGACAGTACACCTCTTCGACCGATAGTGTTTGGATCAGGGGATCCAGAATGATGTTCCAGAATGTGGGGCCACCTATGGAGCCTTGTACGCATCCTTTTGTGGTACCCCGTTCACTGGTTTCCCCTGCATAATTAACTACTATCTTTCGGTCTGTGAGGTATGACGTCACCATGCGGTATAGATTTTTCGGGCAGTGCCTGCGCTGGAGTTGGTCCTTCAGAGCCGGCCACCACGCATTGTCGAAGGCGCCCTCTATGTCCAATGAGACTAGGACAACTGACTTCCTCGTCCTCAATTGCTCCTTTACATGTCTCAATAAGTCATAGAGGGCGTCCTCGGTGCCGCGCTGTGGCATGAAACCGTATTGTCGCTGGTTTAGAGTGGGGAGTAGGTGCCATTGCAGTCTTCCTACCAGGAGTTTTTCTACCGTCTTGCCCAAGATAGAGAGCAGTCCGATCGGACGGTAGGACTTCGGGTGGGTGTAATCCGACTTTCCTGGTTTTGTTAGGATGACTACATGAGCTTTTTTCCACTGCCTTGGGAAGTACGGTATGGCTAGGCATTTGTTAGCAATTGCCATGAATACCTCCATATTGCAGCGGATAGCTCTGGCGCATATGTCGGAGGTCAACCCGTCCGGGCCCGGAGCCTTCTTTGGATTCTGAGCCTTAAGGACAGTCTCCACTTCCGACGCCGTGAACGGCGGGTCGTCCTCTCCCAATTCTCCCCATCTTCCACGTTCTACACTGCGCACCTTATCTCTGAGCATAGCGTGGTACGGCTGATCCGTTGATACCGAGTCGTCTGGGTAAAATGTTGTTGCTAGGAGATCCGCTGACTGTTGTGGACTCAAAGTCAGTCCGTCGGATCCCCTGAGAAGCACATCATCCTGCCTCTCTTTTGTCCTCCTTATTACCCGGTATATGCCGTCCCACATGCTCTCCTTCTCCTGCGCTGTGCAGAACTCTTTCCAGCTTAGGGTTTGTGCCTCTTCTGACTTTTGCACATACAGTGCTTTGGCATGTTGGTAATCCCCCAATACGGTTTCCATTCTGGTGGTAGCTGCATTTCGTATTCTCCGCTTCTTCCTTAATACGTCTTTCTGCAGCTTTTCAAGTTCCTCCGACCACCATCTGGGCCTATTTACCTTCCTTGCGTTGCCTACTCTCGGAATTGCTACTTCGCAAGCTTCCGCGATGGATGCTGTGTAGGCTTCTGTTATGGAGTCCAGTTCTTCTCCTTTGGTCAGGGCGTTTATATAGCCGACGTTGATGTTATGGTTCACTAGGGATTTCAGGAACTGTTCGTCGAAGACCCCCCATCTCGCCTTTTTGGTGTTGAACTTTCGCGTTGTTGGGGTGGAGATCGGCTGCAGCTTCTCACCCACCTCCAACGCGAACGTGATGGCGTTATGGTCTGACGTAGTAAGTCCTCGATTGACTTTCCAGCTTCCTATTTTCCCTAGTAAATTCGAGGTGCAGGTAGTTATATCCACTATACTAGTGTACAACTTTCCTCTTCTGCACTCCTCGAACGTCGGCGTGTCACCCGTGTTCAGAACGTGGAGCTCCATTTCCGCAAGGAATGATGTAAGTTGGTGGCCCCTCTGGTTTTCGGAGGAACTCCCCCACCAGTGGCTCCAAGCGTTGACGTCCCCCCCTATGATGATGTTATTGGTGTGTGTTTTTAAGTGGTCATGGACTGCTTTTGTGCGGTCCAAATACGGCTCCATTTCCATGTTGCCCTCATAGTACACGGAGATCACTCCAAGCCTTAGTGCTCCTGATTCCAGTATGGCGGCCGATTCGGTTTCGGTGATAATCTGCGGATCATTTATGACCCGCAGAAGATCCCCGAAGACAATTATCGCCGCCTTAACCGGTTTCTTCCTGTTCAGAGTGCACTGAATGATCTTTGTGCCAGGGAACTGTTTCAGTGTACCACTGGAGCCGACGTAAGGTTCCTGCACCAGTGCCACACTGAAATGTCCCTTCTCTGCTGCTTGTAGCAGTTCCAGGGTCGCCTGCTTGGAGCGTCTTAGATTTGCCTGTATGAAACGCAACTTTGTATCTCCGCATACATGAGGTTCAATGGAGCCGTTGTTTACCGCACTGCCTTTAGCAGTATTGGATCTTTTCTCGCGCTATACGATCCCATGCCATCTTTTCTGGACATTCATCGCTAAATGCCAGATGCGCTGGGTTGTTGGTGGATTTGTCCCTTTTCGTGACGGTGCAGTTTTTGCACTTCGGGCGTCCTCCTTGCTTTCTAGTCGGGCACTCCTGCCATGAATGCGGTTCCCCGCAATAGTTGCATGACTGCTCTCTCTCTTTGCAGAGGACTTTGGTGTGCCCGAACCCTAAGCATTTGGCACACTGTATTAGGGGCGATTGGTCCGCCACAGGCCTCCTCTCCATGCCTATGTGGACCACTCCCTTCTCCAGCATGCGCTTATGGAGGACAGGTGTTACCTCCAGCACCGGATGACATTGCAGGTCGTTGCGCGCTCTTTTCCTGTACTTCACACGGACCGTTGCATCTTCCTTCTTTAGACCTTCGAATAATTGCTTATTCTGGGCCCTCAGATTCTGACACAACTCTTCGTCCGTGTGGTAGGCCATGACACTACTCACTCGCACCAGGGGGTTGGACGCCTTCGCTTCTGTTACCAATAAGTTCTTATTCGATTTAATTTTGTCCTGAAGGGCGCTAGCGTCTTGTTTCGACTCACAGCTGAGGATGATCTTTGAATTCTTGGCTTTTCGCACTCGGTCTACTTTTAATCCGCTGTTGGCGAAATCCAGCGTCCTTCTGATTGTGTCGATAACGTTTTCTCCAGTCTTGGCTGGATCCGTGCTCGACACTATCAGCGAGTGGCTTGGTTTCGGCTTGGGAATTGTCTTTACTATATCCGAGTACGATCGGCCTGGTTGAGTGTTTGAAGATGGATCTTTCCTGTATTTTGAATTTATCCATTCCATGGACCCTCTTAGTTCTTTTGAGGTCGTGGCTATCTCGGACACCCCCGCCCTTAAGGGGCCTAGTATGCCCTCTATTGCTGTGGTCGTGTCCGAGACCGCCATTTCCGCTCCCAGGCCCATGTGTGGATTGAAGCTAGCCCCGGCGAGAACGATGTCCTTGACCTCACTCACTTCTTCCAGGATCCTGCTGGTCTTTTTGAGGATGGGTCCTGCAGTGGCTCTTATCTCCTCTTTCGTGTCATCCTTACTTTGACCTAATGTTGCGATGCTCTTCTTTAGCTCAGCAACTTCAGACCTGGAAGCCTCCATTTCCTTCCTGAGAGATTCTATGGAGGCTTTCAGGTGGTCTTCTTTCTCGGTTTTTTCTGGAGATGACGGGGAGCCACTGCGCTCTCTGCGCACCCCATCCTGCTTTAGGTAGTATATCTCGGTGGCGAGTGATGTCAGCTTATCCGAGATATTCCTAAGTTCCTGGGTGAGGTCTGGCTGGGTTGGAGGTAAGGGCCCGGACTTGGGGAGGATCGCCAAGGGTCGTTCTGTAGGTTCTGGGAGGGCTCTGGGGTCTTGGCTACTGCTGCTGCTCTTCCTCATTGCTGCAATAGCCGTTCCCACCTTCTCATGGAGCCACTCCTTGACCTCCTCTACCCTTTCCGACGTCTCCTTGACTGCTCCCCTGGTCTCGTCAAGACGCCTTTCGTGCTCCTTCCTCAGGCACCGGAGTTCCTCCTGGTGGGCGCGCTCTACTCTGACTAGCTCTCTCGCGGCCCTTGTTCTTTCCACCTCCAGGTTTTGGCGATGCCTGTGCCTGGAGTCGGCCAGAGAGAGGACCAGCTCGTAGAGGTGGCTAAGGCATTCTACTGCCGTTCCCCTTATCTCCCTCTTGAGAGTTTTGGAGCTTTCTAGCGCTTCTTTCCCCTCCTGGAAGAACTCCCTCGCCCTTTCTGTGGCGAGATCTTTGCACACCCCCGTGTGTCTTCCTAAGCGGGGTAGCATGCTTGGCCGCCCTGTGGACATCTCGCTTTCAACATCCGTCCATTGGGACCCGGTGCTGGCTATCTCCCAGGCTACCTCCCCCTCCTGCTCTTGTGCCTGGGTTTCTGGCTTCTCGTCCGAGTCCCTTTCCTTCTGCGCGGCGGTGGAGATCACAATGCTGTAGAGATCTGTTTTTGCCGCCGCGGTAGATGTTGAAGCGTCCTGTGCTGTCTCGCTGGGTGCTTCCGTTGTCTTTTGGGTTGTGAGTGTTGATGTGGTTTCCATATTTGGCGACAAGAAGGAGTCCTCCAGCATGGATACCTCCGCGACCTGCCTCAGGTCATCCAGCTCCATCCGTCTTGCCGCCGCCTGCGCATTTTTGAGGGAGACCGATCTTCTTAGTCCCCCTGTTGATGAGGTGCGTGACTCCTGCAGGGACCTTGCGTACGCCTTCCCGACCTCCGAAGGCAGTCCCTTTTTTGTGATTTTCTTCGGCTTAGTCACCTTCCCCGTTGAACTCCTCAAGATGGTGTTGTGTTGAGGTTTGTGTGTGAATGTGTATATGTTTGTGTTTGTGGCCATCTCCGCCGCTGTGCTGGTTGATGGCATTTGGTCGCTTTCCACTTCGACGCGTGTGGGTGAGCTCGAGTTTGAAGACATTTTTTTTTTTTTTTTTTTTTTTTTTTTTTTTTTTTTTTTTTTTTTTTTTTTTTTTTTTCCGGGATTATTTAGGCCCACCCGATAGTGATCCTGTTGCTGATGTTAATGCAAAAAACCGCGAGGTCGCAGGACACACGCAGCCCGAGATAACCAGGGATGAAAATCTGGTTTTTTATGGTTTTTTTTGGTTAAAATCGAATAACTCGGGCTACAGGCGCCGCACGAGCGCGGGGTTTTCGGCCCTCCTCGGAGCTCCTCTTCCCTGACCCCGCAAGCCGGTCAGTTTAAGTTGACTTTTTGGGGGTGCAAAGGGTGGTTTCAACCCCTTGGCTTGATAGCACTTGCGGGGGGAAGGCGTCCGAAGAAAACCCGGAGTCTCTAAGTTACTTAGGTCAGGAGATATGAATCCCCAAAGTTTTTCAAAATGGCGATCCAAGATGGCTGCCGAAACTTTGGAAATTCACTGCTCCGTCGCTATTAATGTTGGACCTAGGGTGTTTGGGCTTATCTTTGTTAACTCCTCGAGCTCTACCTTGCTAGGGGGTTGGTTCGACCCTAAAAAAATTTTCTTGAATTTTGGGATTTTAGCCCACTGCTGGGCTTCTGTGGTCAGGGGGATGTACCGTGCTGAAAACCGCGTTCCGATCGGTCAACAGCAAGCCAAGATATAAGTGATTTAATTTTTTCAAAATGGCGGATCCAAGATGGCCGCCGTGCAAAAAACGCTTATATCTCGGTTAATACTCGTCGTAGCAACGTGGGGTTTTCTTGGGGGTGGTTTGCTTGGTCAGAGGGACCTTGTTCGCGCCTAAAAAAAAGGTCGCTTTAGCGATGTTGGTTTTTCCCGGTTTTTACCCCGGGAATCGCTAGCTGATGTTGTTCCCAGCCCTTTATTGAAAACCAGACGTCTCCACGACGAAAAACCACCGAGATATTATGATGTGAAATTTTTTACCAAAAAAACCAAAATGGCCGCCGGGCTCGAATTTTTAAATATACGGGCTAGAGGACTGGTGTTTGGGGTTTCTAGATACCCGCTATGGTTTCTAAACCTACTGTGATGATCGCCAGCCCCTTCTGACACCCCTATATTTTTTAATGTAAAAATTTAGTTTTTGATAATTTATATTTTGGAAAGTATCTGCAATTTACAAATTTAAAAAATTTCTTAGTATTTAACTCTATTTAGACTATCTATTGACGCTAATATAATTTTCAATTTGCTAGTAGAACTATTTTAAATTTAAAGGGGTAGTTTTTATTAAAAATTTAAAAATTCATACAAGGGCCAATTTCTGTCCGATTTCGATCTGGTTTTCGGTATACTGTAGAGCTCGTTTGTCTCTATAAGATCTGTATTCCAGAATTTTTGACCCCCATACAAATTTCCAAAATAAAAATTTTTTTGAAAATATTTAAAATTTTAAAAATCTATAACTTAGGCTATAGTTGACCTTTCGTGATTCTTCAAACGCAGGGCTTCCTCTCTTGGCCCCCGGCGCCCGGCTGCACCCTCTTTTGCTCTGTTTTCCCTCGGGATCACCGACCACGTGTTTAAGGTTATTTCGGGAATTCCCGAATAACTCCGCCGCCAGTGATTTTTCGAAAAAACTTGAGCTGCTGTCTGAGGGGGTACGACAAGGCACTGCGTTTCCCACTCAGTACATCCCCAATACCACAACACTTTCCTCACAAATTGTGTTTTTCTATTGGTTTTTTAAGAAAACACGTGTTAATTCACAGAAAAATGGGTTTAAAATTTTGAGCACAACACTGACACTGCTGGAAATGTGAACACTGTGTAGAGCAGATTTTTCCGCTTCTGCTGATATACTACACGGCCCAGTGGCTGCTGGTTTTACCACTTTTTCCAATTTTTGAAATTTTTGAACACAGATGGAGCGTGTGTTTTGGACCGAAAATGTGTTGGTACTGGGTTAGGTTAGGTTAGGTTAGGTTAGGTTAGGTTAGGTTAGGTTAGGTTAGGTTAGGTTAGGTTAGGTTAGGTTAGGTTAGGTTAGGTTAGGTTAGGTTAGGTTAGGTTAGGTTAGGTTAGGTTGGGGTACCAGTTCAGACAGCCTCCCCGTGGCGTACCCTGGGCAACCAACGTCGAACACCGGTTGTAAGCGAGTACTATTCTCCAAACCGGTTTTCGACGGTGGGCTAATGGTCTGAAGAAGGTGGGCGGTTGAGTCCTTCTCTTTGATTCCCGCGTGGGCTTCAGTGCCCGAAGTCGGCTGGCGCCTTCATGGCGCTCGTAAGGCCACTCCTGTACCCTCTGCTTTCAGAGGTCTATGGATGTGGCGTTTTTGGGCCCTCCTCAAGGACAGTTTATCCTATGGGTCATAGATGGCGGGCTGCGAGTCCGCGGACCGTTCCGTCGGTCTAAGTCGGGAGCATTCAATGCTCACAGAACTTTTGCTCTGTCCAGTGGAAAGGCCCTTTTCAGGGCCAGCGGAGTTTCGACTCGTGGGTTGCTGAGCTTCAAGCCCGGCGTCATTGTTGTAACGGTCCTTCTAAGGGCTAGCAGCCACTCTGGTGGCGTGGGTTGGCAAATGATAATTTGCAGAGGTTGTGGCGATTTTCGCCCCTCCCTTCGCGCGGCGGGGAATCCTGTATAACAGGCCCCTGTCGGGCAACCTGTGCTCTCTGGTCAGTGCACGTGGATCATGTCTCGCTGCTGACCAGGAGTGTAGGGGCCTTGCCTTAACTGGCCGGGCCAAGTGGAGTAAACCACAATAAAAATCAGCAAGTCCCTGTTGTTGGTGACCGTGGCAACAGGGGGCCTTCGGGTGGTGGGCGGCTTACAGTCCACCAACTAACGCCATCCTGGGGTACCTCCCGACCCCCCAGTGTAATAGGGTTACCCGGGTGCAGAGGGCACCACTCGGGCGGACTATTTAGTTCCCTCCTGCTCGTGGGATTTGTCATGGAAAGTTCTAATAAAAAACCAAACAAAAACCCCCTTAAGTTAAATTTTAGTAGTAAGGCTAATTTAAGTCGTAGCTCTTCTATGAAGAACCTATTTTTGAAGGACGACGCGCCCAGCACATCAAAGGCCGTCGTGAGCGCACCAGTCAGCGCCAGTGATGTACAGCGCCAGTCAACGTCATTAATCAGTGACGAAGCGTTGTCTGACGACTCCGTTGCCAGCAACGAGATGGTCACATCAAAGACCACAAAGAGGAAGCGAAGCAAAAGGGCGAATTCCCGCTCGGGAAGCGACTCGGATGGGAAATCATTCCCTGCTCCAAAAGTACCGGCGACGACTCGTCGCGGCAGAGGCCGACCGCCGACCACCGGTGAATACGTGAACAAGGCTTTAGCTCAACGGGAGCTAAACGAGGCAAAAAAAGAGGAAATCCGCCTCAGAGCGGAAGAAATGGAGCTAGAGCATCTTGAGAAGAGAGAGACGCGCTCGCACTCATGTTCCTCGGTTGTCCCCAACACCGAGATGTTAATTGACGAGGGTCCCAGCGCATTTCAAATGAAAGACACTCTCTTGGCAGACGCGGCAACGTGCAGACGCGTTGCCGCCAATTCCGGCAACCTTAAGGGCACATTTGTGAAGTCCCTAAAGGAGGCGGCGGATTCGATCGAATTTAACACCCGTGCGCTGATGAGCTGCACGAAGTCGGGCGAGATTGCCAAAATGCGTACAGATATTCTGCGCCTCCAACAGGACTTGGCGGACCTCCGAAAGGAGAATTCAGAGCTCCGAATCGGGCTCAGAGAGAGCGACAAAGCGCTGGAGGAAGCCACGGGACAGAAACAGCTGACTAAAATAAACGAGGACACCCCGCCCCCTTACTTTCTAAAGTGGGCCCGGGAAACGAATGCCGGTTTTAATAGACAGATTCAGGAGCTGAGAGCTCTCCTGCCGACACCAAAACCTCTTCGCCCTCCGCTAGCCGCGGACAAGAGGCGGGAGTTAGAGGAAGCAGTGGCGGAAGAGGTTCTGCCTTCGACGTCGTCAGGTATACGTCGAAGGCGTATTGCGAAGGACGATCTATCGTCGGCGGCAGCGGCTTGCAAGGCTGCGCCGAAAGCTAAGGCACTCCCTGGTAAGGGTAAGAACAAGAAGGAGGATAAAAAGGATGCCGCGAATAATGCCGCTTCAGGCAGCCAGACAAGAACCTACGCAGAGATGGCTAGCAAGGAGGTAGGGCCTTGGAACCTTGTTGGCAAAAACGGCAAAGCAGTGCGAGCTCAAGGCCGTGGTTCCAAGACACAGTCCAAGCCCCAGCAGCAGACGGCTGCTTCAGGCAAGAAGAAGAGGATACGCAAACTGCGGGAGCCCAAGATGGCCGCTGTAGTCCTGACCATAGACGAGGAAGCTGAAAAGCAGGGGATGACCTATGTGGACATCCTCAAGAAGGCGAGAACAACCCTAAATTTTGGGGAGATGGGGCTGACAAAGTTTCAGCTGAAGGTGTCTGCCACGGGTGGCCGCATTCTTCAAGTCCGAGATGGCGAAACTCGGGCCGAAAATATTGCTAAGGCTGACTTGTTGGCCGAAAAGTTACGGGGTATTGTGTCAGAGGGGGTTAAAGTCTCCAGACCAACTAAAAGCGCGGAGGTCCGTGTGTCTGGCTTAGATGACACTGCGGATATGGCCGACATCGTGGAAGCTGTGAGCTCCTCAACTGGCTGCTCACCTAATCAGGTCACCATGAGTGAAATCCGTCTGGGTCCCGATGGTCTGGGCACTACAATTGTGAAGTGCCCTGTCGGCGCTGTAAAGTCCCTTATGGAGGCTGGACGTTTGATGGTGGCGCTCAGCGTTGCCCGCGTCCGTGAGGTAGAGAAGCGCCCACTGCGCTGTTTCCGCTGTTTTGACGTTGGACACACAAAGCCACGCTGCACATCCACAGTCGACCGCAGCGATTTGTGTTTTAAATGCGGCAAACCTGGCCACAAGGCTGCGACGTGCACAGCTGATCCGCACTGCGCCATCTGCGCAGAATCGAAAAGGTCGGCCAATCACGTGATGAGGGGGAAGAGTTGCAAAGCTCCTCTTCCACCGATGGGCAAAAGAGCGGTCTTCAGGACTCGAGCCGCTAATACAGTCGCGCAAAAAAACCTGCCGACTAAAGAGGAGGAGATGATTACCGACCCTTAATGTCTCAGCTTCCCATGAAACTTCTCCAAGGGAATCTCAACCACTCCGGCGGTGCACAAGACCTGCTCATGCAGACCATGTCGGAGTGGTTGATTGACGTGTGCGTAGTAGCGGAACCATATTTCTGTCCGCCAGAAAACCGCAACTTTATTTCGGACTTTGATTCGTTGGTGGCCATCATAAGGTCGTCTTCGTCTAGGTCCCCGCCCCTGAACATCAAGGAGCGGGGCCATGGATATGTCGTTGCGGTTTGGGGAGACATAGTACTGGTCGGTGTTTACTTCTCCCCGAACCGCACCCTTGCAGATTTCGAGGATTTTATCGGAGAGGTTGGCGTCGCAATACACCGGGCAGCGTCGTCCAAGACCCTCGTGCTGGGGGATCTCAACGCCAAGTCTACGGCGTGGGGATGCCCCAGGACTGACCCGCGCGGTATCGTTATGGAAGACTGGCTTGGTATGTCTGGGCTAACTGTCTCCAACAGCGGCTCAAGGAATACGTGCGTGCGACAGCAGGGTGGGTCCATTGTGGACATAACGTTCACTTCCCCTGCCCTTGCAACGCATGTGTGCAACTGGCGCGTACATGAAGAGGTGGAGACACTGTCGGATCACCTGTACATTTCGTTCGACGTGTCTCCACGACCCGGATCTGACGATTCCCTGGCTATGACGAATGCTGGTTCCGCCCAGCTATTCCCGCGATGGTCTCTCTCCAAACTAAATAAACAGGTCGTTGAGGAGGCCACTGTTTGTGAGATGTGGTTTACGGACTCCGCTACAGCATCTAGCGGAGTGGATGAGGAGGCTCAGAGATTCGGGGATGCTATGACACGCATCTGTGACGCTTCAATGCCCCGAACCAAGAGCCGTCCTCGCAAAAGGGAAGTATACTGGTGGTCACAGGCCCTGGATGATATGCGCAAGATGTGCATTGCTCACCGCAGGGCTTATACCAGACACCGCAGACTGCGGCCTGGCCGAAGAGACAGCGCTGTGGAAGAGCAACTCCACACGGCGTTGAAAGAGTCTCGCCACGCGTTTCGTGTAGCAATTGCTAGGGCAAAGGCTTCTGCGCATGAAGAGTGGATAGCGGAACTAGATGCCGACCCTTGGGGGCGCCCATACCGCACCGTTTGTAATAAGGTGCGAGGTCAGGGCCCCCCAGTGACGGATACGATGGAGCCACAGCTTCTCCGTGCCGCGATTTCTGTCCTTTTTCCCAACAGGACAGAGCATCCAGTCCCTTATAGGACTGTACGAAGACCGGACTTAGACAATTCTCCTCCTCCCCTAGTCACGGACGGGGAGATGGATGCTGTGTTTAAAAGCTTACGGGCCAAGAATACTGCCCCAGGCCCAGACGGCATCCCAGGAAAAGTCCTTATGCTATCCCTAACAGCATCAGAGGTACGACTGCGGGCACTTTTTGACTCTTGCCTGCTGTCCGGAAATTTCCCACGACGATGGAAGACAGGACGACTCGTTCTTCTCCTGAAACCTGGAAAATCGGGCGATCATCCTTCATCCTTTCGCCCGATAGTTCTGCTAGACGAGGCTGGAAAGTCGCTGGAAAGGATCTTGTCCTCCAGAATTACCCAGCACCTTAAACACACGGGGCCAAACTTGTCGGACCATCAATTTGGTTTCCGCGAGGCTCGTTCCACTATTGATGCGATCTTGCGCGTCCGAGCCTTCGCGGAAGAAGCTGTGACGAAGGGCGGGGTAGTAATGGCTATCTCCCTGGATATATCCAATGCCTTCAACACCCTGCCTTTCAGCTGCATAGGGGAGGCAATGAAACATCACAATGTGCCCCTCTATCTCAGAAGGATCGTCAACAATTACCTCCGAGGTCGTCATGTCATCTGCCTTGACCGCAACGGGGGTATTATTAGACAGGACATGACTTGCGGAGTTCCACAGGGGTCAGTGCTTGGCCCACTCCTGTGGAACATCGGTTATGACTGGGTGTTACGTGGCGCACTTCTTCCTGGTCAGTGCGTCGTCTGCTATGCCGACGATACACTCATTATGACTAGAGGCGACAACTATGCCGAAGTCACACGTCGAGCCACTGCTGGCGCTTCAATGGTTGTCGGCCGAATTGAAAGAATAGGACTTAAAGTCGCCCTCGACAAAACTGAGGCCCTACTTTTCCATGGGCCACGTCGAGGGCCCCCGGTGGACGCACATCTGGTCATCAATGGTGTGCGAATAGACATCAAGGCGCACATGCGCTATTTAGGACTGACACTGGACTCCAACTGGAGTTTTACTGAGCATTTTCGCCTTTTGAGCTCAAAGCTAGTCAAAACGGCAACTGCTCTATGCCGTTTGCTGCCCAATCTTGGCGGCCCCAGCGTCTCATGCCGTCGACTGTACACTGGGGTCATTAGATCTATGGCCCTGTATGGGTCGCCAGTCTGGGCTGACACCTTGTCGCCGCGCAACTCTGCCGTTTTGCGGAGAATGCAGAGAGTGATGGCAGTTCGCGTCATTCGAGGATACCGCACTGTATCAGGCGAGGCAGCGGGTGCGCTGGCAGGTACCCCACCTTGGGACCTTGACGCAAAAGCGCTCGCAATCGTCTATAGACTGGGCGCTGAGGTGCGCGCTGAGGGTATTCGCCCCCCGCCGGACATGGTCCAACGCTGGAGGGGCAGAGCCGAACGCTCCACACGGGCGGAGTGGCTAAGACGGATGGAGGTTCCCGTCTCTGGTCACTGGACTATACAAGGCTTGCGGCCGAACATGGCTGCTTGGCTTAGCAGGAAACACGGTGCGTTAAGCTTCAGGCTAACGCAAGTCTTAACGGGGCACGGCTGCTTTAGCAGCTATTTGTGTAAAATTGCGGGTCGTGAAGTAAGCCCGCAATGCCTCGAATGTGGCCTCGAAATCGACACTGCGCAACACACGCTGCAAGTATGCCCAGCCTGGGCAACTCAACGCAGTGTCCTTGTCGATACAATTGGGATGGACCTCTCTCTACCAACTGTCATCGCCAAGATGGTCGCTAGAGAAGAGTCCTGGATGGCGGTAGCTACTTTCTGCGAGGACGTGATGTCGCAAAAAGAAGCTGCGGAGAGGGCGCGGGAGGATGATCCAAACGCGAACCCGATTCGCAAAAGGCGAGTTGGCCGGAGGAGGAGGCAGTTCGCCGCTCTTCTGCCGCCAACATAAGGGTGCGGGTGACGGAGTGGGGCTTCGTCACTCGGCTACACACCCTTGCGCGAGGGGATGTTTCCCCGCGAATATCCCCCATTCCCTAGCGGAGTCCTGAAAAGGGCGCGGTCGATTCGAACGGCGGGAGGTAGTGTGCGCTGAGCTTCCCACACCGCCTTCGAACTTCGACTCAGCGGAAGGGTAGGTTTTTAGTGGGTAGGCCCCCGCTTATCCGGGGAGATTCCCACATAACCCAGGCCGGCCCCATCACAGGCCTGGGTAGGTATAAAACCTTTTCCTACCATAAAAAAAAAAAAAAAAAAGGTTAGGTTAGGTTAGGTTTTTTTTTTTTTTTTTTTTTTTTTTTTTTTTTTTTTTTTTTTTTTTTTTTTTTTTAGCACTGTTGATCCTGATGACATGTGTATAGTCATCAACTTTGTTTACTTTTCTTTATTTATTTCTTTTGTATTTTTCCTTTCTTTTCTATTTTCTTTTTCTCTTTTCTTTGTATAATTTTTAACTTTAAACTCTTTTCAGTGCTTTCTTTTCTTTTCATCATCACTTACTACTAAAGGGAACTACGCTAACATGCAATAGCCACACTAGTTTTAACTTTATTACAAATTATTATAATAAAAATGGGGCAATAGCCAATTATATAAAACAAAATCAAAATTACAGTATACAATAATCAAATAAGCAATTAAATATTAAAACAATAAAATCAATTCAAATGGGGCAAAAACCGGAAAACAATGTCAATAAAATATAATTTAACAGCAATAATAGTCTATATTGAAATAAAAATTAATCAAAATATATTTACGAAAATAATGGGGCAATAGCCAATAATTAAAATTCAGAATAAAATTACAATGGGGCAATAGCCAATAATACGATGTCAATTTTTAAGAATTAATACAAATTAGATAATTGATAAAAATGGGGCAATAGCCAGTATTAAAATTTAGAATAAAATTACAATTAAATTACAATTAAAATAAGATGTCAGTAAAAAATGGGGCAATAGCCAATAATGCGATGTCAATTTTTAAGAATTAATACAAATTAGATGATTGATAAAAATGGGGCAAAAGCCAAAATAACAATAATCAAATAATTATGAAAATATCCCAAATGTCACTAAATGTTTTTGGCACCATTCGCTTTTGCCGTTCTACGAACAACGTTCTCGGCAAAAGCCAGAAAATGGGCCCGGGTGTGACTGCCACCAACCAGATCACTGAGTGATTCTAAGTTAATTCCCCGTCCAATCCTGTACTCGCATTCCAGTCTATGAACATTGAATCGAGGGCACTCCATGAGAACATGGAACACCGTCTCCGGAGTTGCTCCATCACAAATACAAGACTGCACGGGGGACAACTTAAACCTACTTAAGTACTGTCTAAAACCGCCATGTCCGGTAAACAATTGAGCACGAAGATTTGTCATTTCTATCGTCCCCAGTGTTCGATGTGCGTCGCGAACAGATGGGAAGAACGTCCTGGTGACTGAACCGGTGGCCGCCGACTGGTAGCGCTGCTGCCATGCAGCAACTGTTTTGTCCCTGATGGAGCGCCTGGCGAACGACAGAGGGAAGGAGTCATAATTAGGTGACGTCTTCAGGCGAAGTGCCGCTTCCTTCGCCAGCTCATCAGCCCTTTCGTTACCGGGGATTCCAACGTGGGCCTTGACCCAAAACATGCTGACTTCTTTTTTCTTTGACTTTAGGTCGGATATCCTGGTCCTGATTTCGACAATGATGGGGTTTAAATTTCCTGGGTCGCTGAGGGCCTCCAACGCTGATCTGGAGTCAGACAGGACATGGTAAGAGCCTTCCTTGCCTCGACCTGCCATGTCTACGGCTTTTTGGATGGCCACCAGCTCAGCCTGGTAAACCGTACAGAAATCTGCTAGTTTCAGTTTTGCCTTTGTGCTCTCCCTACCATTCCGCCAGCACGTGACCGCCGCTCCCACCTTTCCTTCAATTTTACTTCCATCAGTGAACAAGCAAGCGATGGACTGATTGTTAACGATCTCCTGTGCTTCTTCTGCAGTGTTCACGGGAGAAAAGGACATCGGCTCCCGATCAGATGGGTGCGGCAGTACAGAAGGGTGAACCCTGCGTTGCAAGATCCTCCCAGGGAGCTCAGGCAATTCCTCGCCCCTTTTAATCCTGTAGAGGGCCAAGTTCTCTAATGCCCGTAGATCTAACGGTAATACTCCGGCTAGCAGTGTGGCAGCAATTGTCGAGGTTGTACAATGCGCTTTTGATATCTGGATAGAAAAGACCCTAGTTAGTCTATCCAGAATTTTGCGCGCATACACCTTATTCGCTACTGGTGCCCAAGTGCTCGCCCCATATAGGACCGTCGGCTCGACCACCGACGTGTAGAGGGTCTTGATAATTCCGCTATTGAGGCCCCATTGTGCACTCGCTGTTCGACTCATTGCTCTGTAGATGTTTATAGCCTTTCCCGAAACCTCCTCCAGGTGTTTTCTAAAGTTTAGGTTCTGGTCTATATTTACACCGAGGATTTTGACCGAGTCCGAGAAGCGAAGCCGTTCCCCTAGCAAGACTAAGCGAGGAATGTCGTATTTGAGCTTTTTGGTGATTATCATTGCCTGTGTCTTGGCGGGGGCGAATCTCATCTTGTTTCGCCTGCCCCATTCCGCAACCAATCCCAGCGCCTCATTCATAATATCTTCTAGCTCTAGGGCATCCCCAGCCGCAGCAACGATAGAGATGTCGTCCGCAAAGGCCTGAACATGCGCTCTCAGTGACGTTGATCGTCGCAGCAGCCAGTCGAGCTGGACATTCCACAGAAGAGGGCCACCAATCGATCCCTGCACACACCCTTTCGACGTTTTCCTGGTGACCTCCTCCCCCAAGTACCTCACTTTGACTGCTCTGTCTTGAAGGTAGCTGCACATGAGTTTCATTGTTCCACAGTCTGTTCCCATCGCAAACAATTCCTTCAGCATTGCCGGCCACCATGCATTATCAAATGCGCCTTCAATATCCAAGGACACGAGTGCGACGATTTTCTTCCCGCCCACCTCTCTCCGTATGATGGTGGTGAGATCGTAAAGGGCGTCCTCGGTACTCCTTTGGGGCATGAAACCATATTGCAGGTGGCTCAGCTTATCGCTTCTAGTGAGTTCCCATTGCAGCCTGTTTACCATCACCTTCTCTAGTACCTTGCCAAAAATCGGGAGCAGGCCAATTGGCCGGTATGATTTTGCCGTGGAGTAGTCAGACTTGCCGGGCTTTGGGATGATCTTTATTTGGGCCCGCTTCCAGATCCTCGGGAAATAGCCCAACTCAAGGCACTTATTTAGAAGCACACGGTACACGGGGGTAGCAGAATTTGCCACCACGCAGATGTCAGATGTTAAACCATCCTCTCCCGGGGCCTTCTTAGGGTTCATATCTTTAAGAGCCGCTTTGATCTCATAATCTGTGAACGGAGTCAGTTTCAAGCTTCCCGGACTATTCGGCGTTCCCAGAAGGGCGGCTCTCGAAGTGACTTCCCTTCTAATTTCTTGATGGACTTCGGTCTCACCAGAAGTGTCGTCTGCCGGATAGAAAGTGTTGGCCAAAAGCGTTGCCGAAGCGAGAGGGTCAAGGGTATGTCCTGTGATTGGGTCCTTCAGCAGTCTCTCCTCTATCGCATTCGGTTTAGCCATTTTCCTTATTATTCGATAAGAGCACCTCCAAACATCCTCTCCATCCTGCCTGGTGCAGAAAGTCTTCCAACTTTCGGTAATGGCCGTCTGTATTGCCCGTTTGTAATCTTCTTTGGCAGTTATATAATCTTTGATAACATATTCACGCCTAGATGGTCTTGCTCTCTTTATTCTTCTACGTTTGGCGGCAGCGATTCTCCTTAGCTCATCCAGGCGACAATTCCACCACGGAGATCCAGATGATGATCTTCTGGTTTTGGCTGCAGGAATCGACTCGTTAGCCGCCATCACAACCGCCTCTTGGAACAAAGCTATTAGATTCTCCAAGTCCTCCGCTTCCTGTACCTCACGCACTGTCCGATCATTTATGTCCAGAGCCTCAAGCCTGTCCCTCAATTTCTCTGCGAGGCTTCCCCAGTCAGCTTTCTTTGTATCGAAGCGCCACGTAGAGACCAAGGTACTTCCTCCCGTTGTATTATCTCCTCTCTGCGCCTCGATACAAAATTCTATTGGTCTATGATCAGACAACCCTGCTCCTCCAACATCAACACTCCACCCCTTAACCAGGCCTTGGATCGATGTTGAGCCAATTGTGATATCATTTATGCCTTCGTACAATCTCTGACCCCTGTATATATGATAAGTCGGTGTGCTGCCCTCATTTAAGACTTGAAGATTATGTTGAGCCAGGAAGTCTGCTATCTCAGCTCCCCTCGCATCCTCCGACAAGCATCCCCACCAGGGACTTGCTGCATTGATGTCCCCTCCAATAATGATTTTGTTCGCGCTTGTTGAGTTCACCACGGACGATAGGAATGACAAATATTCTGTTATATCTATGTTAGGTTCAAAATACACACTTACTAGACATAGCTTAAACATACCCAAAACTAAAACTATACTAGTTACATTGTTATTGGTAAACTTTGGGTCTACTAGTACCCGAATGTTGGGGTCGGTGACAATCACAGCCGATTTCGCGGGAGATAATTGTGTAGCACCCGAGTTTTGAAACACGCGGAGACCCCTCGCAGCCGTCAGGCAACCGGCTGAGCCCACATATGGCTCTTGAAGTAGAAGAACCTGTACCCTGTTTTTGGTCGCTCTTTCTAAGCACTCTTTCGTGGCTGCAAAACCACGCCCCAGATTTGCTTGTATGACCTTTAATGCCACTTTAGCAATAATTTATTGCCCGTCTTGCTATTCGGTCCCAGCGCAGCCACTCAGGGCATGCCTGACTGTAGGCAGCATGGTCACAGCTATGTTTGGAGTCCGTTTTGCAGTTTGCACATGTTGCTGGGCCTCCCCTATCTGGACATTGTCTGGTGTCATGGGCCCCAGCGCAATGGCCGCACGTCAGCTCAGCCTTACAATCCCTGGCTACATGCGCAAAGCCCAGACACCTAAAACATTGCAGCACCGGTGACTGGTCAACTGCAGCCACAATCTGGTATCCCACTTTTATTCTTTTGTTACAAAGCGCGTTCCACGTCCTGGGATCAACTTCTAACACCACGTTAGCCAAAAGGGGGTTCCTGCACTTGGTCCTACGCCGGACCCGGATCCGGGTGATCTCTCCCGCCCCTTCGGCCAAAATTCCTGTATTCTGCTTTGTTAATGCTTCGATCAGCTTGGCGTCACTGATATCATTTACTACTCCGACTAGGCGAATGAGTGGGTTTCGTGGCTGTCTTTCCACAGCGCTCAGGTCCGTTGAAGCACTCGCGATGGCCTGCCTTAAAGCTCTCTGGCTGGATACGGAGTCGCAAGCTACAGCAACTCGTTGTTTGCTAATCTTCCTGACACCACTAACGCCGATCCCCAGGTTTACTACATCCACGTTCTTTTTCAGTTGGTCCAAGACTTCCTCGCTAGTGGCCCTCGGATCCCGTGACTCCACCAGCACCGGAAATCCTGGGGCTCGAGCCGTCTCTGCGTACGTGGGCCTTCGGCTATCGTCGCCCTGCCGCGAGCCAGCGGGGACATTGGATTCTCTCGAGCGTTCAGCCGCCTCCTTAAGCGGGCCCCTCACTTCAGCTCTGACCACCTCTCGTATGTCTTCTTTGAGCAGCTCAGCGCCAAGAATTTGCGACCCCATAGGTATAGGGGGCGGTATGAGCCTTTCCTCAGTGAACTCTGCTAATTCTCTTCGCAGTGTTCTCACTTGAGACAAGACAGGCTCAATCGCCTCCACAACGACTTCTCTGGTGGTCTCCCCCGGGACCGGATTGTTTGTCCTCTTATCTTCTTCCAGCGTTTGTCTTACTGTATCAATTACTCTGTTTAGGTCAGCCTTCACTTCCCTCGAGCATTGACACCTTTCGACGGCTCGGTCGTCAGACTCTAGACGAGGAGGACTCCCACGTGAGATCAAAGGGTCACTTTTCTGCTTCTCTAGCTCTATTGCTACCTGTCTTATTAATTCTCGCATTGCACGGAGGTCGTCAGCCATTTCCTCAAGGCGAGATCCCACATCGGGCTCCGATACCCGCTCAGGTCGGTCACTATCCATGTCTCCTCTCGCGGGGCCATGCGTCGATTCCCTCTCTGGCCTGGTTTTCCCCAGCGCTGCCAACTCAGATCGGATTCCCTTAACCTGTTTGGTGAGGGGTTCCAACATGGTAATGGGTCCCTGTAGTTCGAATGACAGCCATCCGCTAACCCTCTCTGTGGCCTTCTTGTTCTCTTCTAGGCCTTTCCTGAGGGCTTCGCTCTCTCTCTGGTAGGCCATCGTGAGTTCCTCGAGGCGTCTAGCATGTGTACGCTCCAGACGAGCCAGATCTCTTGCCGATTTGGTTTTTTCCTCTTGTAGGAAGTTTCGGTGTCGGCTCCTGGAATCAGCGAGGGAGAGGCACACTACGTACATCTCCTGGAGTGCCTCTTGCGCCTGCTCCTTGCACTCGCGCTTCATGTTTCCCGCGCTAGCAATCGCTTCCAGGCCATATTGGAGTAGTTCGTTGGCTCTGACCGTGACTTCATCCATGGCCACTCCGGTGCGTCTACCCCGCGCAGGAAACAGGCTATCCCTACGTGATCCCTCTTCAGGCTCCGGCCAAGTAAAGACATCCGACTGCTGTACAGACGAGCGCGGAATCCCCAGGTCATCGAGCTCCCCATCTAAAGATGACGCTAGATGGCATGGAGCCTCCCCTTTCGCTTTCTCCTTCCGAGTCACGCCCGACTCTAAGCCGGGTCCAGAGCCGTGATCTATGGGTGACACTGGTGGCGCCTCCTTGGTAAGTGTTGACTCCTCGTTATCCGTTTCGTTTCCCGACAGGGGCTCATCCAGGTCACTACCAGCGCCCAGATATCCCACCGCCATCGTGTCAGGGTCAGTCACGGGAGCCTCAGGGCCAAGTCGATCACCATTCACCGGCTCGTTAGTTCTCTGGAGGCGCTCTCCCAGTTGCCTCAGCTCAGTCCTAGGCGATTGGCAGACCATGGCGGCCTCATTTAAGATGGCTCTTTTCCTTAGGTTCTTGGGAGGGTATGGGTTTGAAGCCGCCTTAATCGTAGTCTCTTGAGTAGCTTTTATTGGAGCGGATTTTGGCATTTTGGTGATTCACGATCTGTATCTCTCGCTACAAAGGAGTGTACTAAAAAATTTTTAGATTGATTATGACTAGAAAATTATTAAATTAAATTAGGCATGCACAATAAATTCAGTAAATTAAAATTAAATCAAAATTAAATCAAAATTAAATTAAAACTAAATTAAAATTAAATTGAAATTAAATCAGAATTAAATCAAAATTAAATCAAAATTAAATAAGAATCAAATCAAAATTAAATCAAAATAAATAAAGTTAATTAATAATTTTCTGTTGCAGGTGCCGGTTCGGGAGGAAGCGCTTCGGTGTTTTGATGAGAAGGACGTAGTTCGGTAAGTATATTTAAGTTGTTGGTGTGAGAGTGTGGGAGTGTGTATGTGTGTGTGTGTAAGGGTGTCCTTGTGTAGTTATGTGTGTGGTCTCCCTTCCCGGTGCCAACCCCTAGTACCTGAGTCCCTATTTGTAGGAAAATCGAGAAAAATCGGGATGGGGGGGGGGGCTTTCCTAAGGGGGGGGGGAACCGCAAGAGCGGCGTGCCGGTGGATATGCTCAATCGATAGATCTCGCCGAGACCTTTCACCAGACACCAAGCACGCCTCTCTACGGCCACTGGGTCAGGAGTTATGAGCTGGGCGGTTTCTGGGAGGGAGTTGGGCGGGAGACTTTTTGAAAATCGCCCTAACGATATCTCAGCTCCCCTTTATCCCAGGAAGTCGGGAAAAAGTCCAGGATGGGTCCCCAGCTGTACACTATCCTCTCCGAGTGAAGGCGGGGATATCCCAGGGGGGGGGTTTTGGGGGGGGTGGAGTTGGTGGTGGGTCTTGGGGGTCTCGGCTCAAGGAAAGTCCTCGCCGGGGGCGTGCCCGCAGCGAAAACCGGAGCTCCGTACGACCACTGGTCTTGATTTGGCGGCCAGTTGAAAATTTTCAAAATGGCCGCTCCTAATGTCAAAACCAGTGGTTAAACCCGTATAACTCGGGTTCTAGGAGTCCGATCCGGGCGTGCGACGTCTCCCCGAAGAGGGCTCGACCTTGGCTATCGGGTGCGCTGACAAAAACCTACCCTAAAAATTTTCACCCCCTATCCCCTTTTCTCCCCAAGGGGGTTGATCTTAGTCCCCTCACCTCCCCCGAACCGAAATTCCCGCCTCGATCCGATCAGTGGTTCAGGAGATACAGGCGATTTTCCAATCCAAGATGGCCGCCGCTAATGTCAAACGGCGGCGGGAAATCGCTATATCTCCCGTCCCCGACGTCGGAGAGGACTCGGGTTTTTTCCTGGGGGAAGCCCCGGACCCCGGGAAGCCGGCCCTACCCCTAAAGAGGAGGAAAAACCTGAGCACGAGATAGAGTCCCGAGACGGTTCGGGCAGGCTCGCTTAAGTCTGTCGGTACCTATAATTGAAAACCGCAGCACTCCACGCCTAATAGAAGCCGAGTTATGGGCTAAAAGAATAAACCGCCCTAGAAGTGGAAACTCCTCTCCGATCCGCCCTACGGCAATAGAGGCCCTACAGGGCTGCGGTTTTCGGCCGGGGATGTGCAAGGGGGTATTTGGGACC